>OX336389.2:400387121-401107806 GCA_946902985.2 Meconema thalassinum | reverse complement strand
TCAATTATCTGCAATCATTTACTAAGTTTTGAGTTGTTTACTGTATACCAAGAACTAGTATAGGTTTTAGGAAATTAATAAAAACATTTTGATTTTGAATATGTAAATTTAATTGGAACTAAAAATTACATTTTAAAAATTACGAGATGAAATTGTATACCATAGTGTTATGGATTGTAACAAATATTTTATGTACTGTACGTGAAAATATATGTTATTTTAATTTTCCTTAATAACTAACATTATAATAAAAAATCTTAAACATTTCTAGAATTTCAAGTTGAACTTAATTACACAGACTGAATGCAAGTTTAAACAAATAGTTGAATACAAATCATGTATTAATGAATTAACATTAACGTTGTTTGAATAAAGTGGAAACTCAAATTTCACAGAACAAAATCCAGCCGCCTAGCAGATTTTTTCAAAACGGAAACTACCTCTGTACTGGTGACTTCAATTTCCGAGTCAATATTCAGTGCTGCTAGTCCAGTCAGCCTGTCTGCATCCATGGTATTCCTAAGATATGTTTTCAGCCGACGTAGTGTAGAAAATGACCTCTCAGCAGTGCTTGTAGTCACAGGGATGGTACACAAAATTCTCAACAATGTGTGGATATTAGGAAACAAGTCCTTGTCACATAGATTCAACACATCGATTGCGTTTTAGGAATATTAGCGTGGGTCTTCAAGCTCTTGTACCACAGTTCAAACTCAGCCATAAGCAGGCCTTTGTTGTTTCCTCCACTTTCAATTATGTCATTCTTATAAAAATTACACAGCTGTAAGAAATCAGGTTGCATTTTTTCTTGGAAGGTTTCTTTATGTGTATGTGATGCATTGCCTGATGGCAGTAAGCACTCAAAACTCTTTAAGTCTTTATGCTTGATAAATCGAGATTCCAATGTAATAATGAAAGAGTCAATCCAAGGGATGAAAACAGATCTTTTATAGTATAATTCTGGAGTTTCTGCTGGTATTTTGCTACTGTTCTGTCTTCCAACTGTTCGTGGCATCGAAATTATTGAACCGCAGTTATTAGCAATTTTGGTAGCTTCTTCAAACAACGAGTGAAATTTTTGATCTGCATTTTTTCTTAGAGATTTTAAGCTTTCAATCACGGTTTCAGCGTGTGTAATTGCAGACGATAAATCTAAATCAGTTCCCTGAAGCTTTTTGATTAGGTTTACTGTGTAACCAAGCAGTTTTTATGATGCCATGAGAGAAATTATAAATTCACCTTAACTTAAGGAGTTTAGTAGTATTAGAGCTCCTGAAGAAGATTCCCTATCATTCCAGTTTTTAATCTCCTCTAACGCTACTTCAAGAGGTTGCAGCAGTTTTTTTTTAACAAAAATAGCATCGTGCCTTTGTACCCATCTCGTTGGACAAAGCTGCAGGATTTTTTTCTTGTTGGTTTCAAGATTTACCTCAGATTCAATGCACTGTTTTAAAACTGCTTGTCTTTTAGGAGTGTTAAATAAATCCCACAACTTCTCCACTATTCCAAAGCAGTTCCTGATTGATACAACCTCAGACGCTGTTGACAATGCCAGGTTAAGGCTATGAGAAGCGCAATGCACGTAAATTGCTGTGGGGTGAGCTTCTTGGATGCACGCTTGAGCCCCTTTAAACTTTGCACTCATGGCAGCCACCCATTGTACCCCTAGCCACGTAGGTTATTTATGTCGATATTACTGTCTTCAAGACCTGTAATCAATGTTTTTGCCAATACTCTACCCGTTGTAGAGGTTCGAGGCATGAACTTCAAAAATTGCACACATATTTCATAACTATTTAAAGTATTTGGCGTTACATAACGTAAACACAAAGACAACTGTTCAACAGTTGTAATATCAGATGTTTCATCTGCGAGAACACTAAAAATCTAAGCTTCTTTTACTTTACTTGCTATTTTTTCAGTTATTATTTGGTTACAAGCATCGACGACATGATTTTGAAAATTCCAACTTATAGGCCTATAGGTTGCATTTTTGCCACATGACCCAAAGTGATCTTTCAAATTGTTGTCACCTGCTTAAATTCTAGCTCTGAGCAAAGCTCTTAAGTTCCCCTCATTTTCAAATGGTTTGTTGTCGATTTGAAACTGACCATAATCTCTATGGTTCCTAAGGGCGATATTTTGGCTGCCACACAAAATAATAGTTTCTGTTATTGGAATTATTCTTTTCACATTATTTTGGGCTTGGACGTCTTTTCCCTTTATCAAGAGATTTGTCAATCGGTTTCATTCGGCAGTCCATAACTCTTTTAAAGTTAGCTTCGCTTTCACATGAGTCTTTATGATACTGTGAGTTTGCATGTTTTTCAAACTTCTCTAGGGCTTTTTTCCAGTTACAAAAACCTTCTTCAAAAAGTTGTCCAGTATGTTGAGTGTTACTCTTACCTATTTCTTTTTTTGAAAAAAAAAGCATACAATGGACACAGTATGCAGAATCTTCAATTCCAGAATACGAAAGCCAGGTATATTTCTTTAGCCATGAAAACGAAAATTTTCGTTGTTGGTTCCCATGCGATCTAAAAGGAAAGTTAAAGTTGCTCTGAGGAACCCATTTGTCATTCAAAACTTTGAACTTTTCATTGTCCGTCAACACTTTGTTTTTAAATAAACCAATGTTCAATTCCATGTTATGTTTACTTACAACGGCCTTAGGTCTGCTCACATTTGCCTCTGAGCCCTCCTCTGACGAACAACTTGGCTGTTTTTCTATGCTTGCAGTCCTTGTTAACAGTTCCTTACTCGTTGAAGGATTGCCACATTCACTAATACTAACCACATCATATTTATTGATTTTTAACGGTTTAAAGTAGTTTTGCATGTTTGACTTTCTTTTGTCTCCCATTACTACTAGTCTAATTGGACACACTACGAACACAAATAGCCAATAGAAAATACAAACACAACAACAATCAACGAATCAACTTTTACAAACACCACTACTGACTTGACGCCTGACACAGAGCACAGCACAATACCTTGGGGAGAGAAATTTTCACCGCAGTCCCACGCGCATCTTGCTCCGAGCATAGTTACGACAACGGCCGGAAATATATATTATCACTCAAGTGTTGCATAAATATAGGCCTAACAAAATTCTATTTTAAATCAGTAGAAATTCGCAAAATGTTCCAACGTTCCAACACTAAACATTCTGGAGCCCGTTATGCAATCAATTTTCTTGAAAGATATCATCAATATTTTTAAAGTGTTCCCAGGTCTTTGGAGGGGGCTTAAGCCCCCAAAGCCCCCCCCCCTGGGTGCGCCCCTGGGTACATGTAACTGAAATTCCCGTCTCAAATTCATTTGGAGCGCTCGTCGAAGAAAATGATGACTTTCTTCAAGAAGAAAAGAAGAAAGCGATAAAGAAAAAATCCAGGAAGATGCGGATATTTGCCGACAGTCACGGGCGAGATGTAGCAGCAAGCGTATTGGAGAGAAGCGGAGAAATGGAGGTCACTTCGACAGTAAAGCCAGGAGCACCCATTGCAGCGGTCACGAACGGGATGATAGGAGAGTGTGCAACCCTCACTTCAAAGAACTATGCAGTAATCGTCGCTGGAGCAAACGACATCTATAGAAATGAGAGTAAAATGGTAATAAAAGATTTAAAGGGTACATTGCCATCCATGCTTAACACAATTGTCATTATTGTAAACATTCCGCAGAGATACGATTTAATTCCCAAATCATGTGTAAATGTAGAAATAGAGGCTACAAATGGTAAAATTCGTAAAATTTGTAAGAGTTTTCCAAATGTCCAAATTATAGATGTAAGTAAATTAGACAGGAAGTTCCACACTCGACATGGCCTACACTTAAATAGGTTAGGAAAAGAGTATCTTAGTGATGAAATCTGCAAAATTGTAAATTCAAATGGTAAGAATAGTTCAACAGTAATATCTTTAGAGTGGAAGCAGGGAAACTTGTAAAAGAAGCCAAACGTGAGGTTTGGCATTCAGATCTTTCGATGTCAAATTTAACTGAGTGGAACAATGGTATTTCGGATTTGTCTAGCAACAATAATAATAACAATTATGATAAAAATAATAATAGTAATGTAAATAAATCACCAACACAAGCTTGCAAAAGTAACAAATTTAAACTTTACCACCAGAATGTTCAGTCTCTCTAAAATAAAATTGATTACATAAATCTAATGCTTAAAAATGAACTTAAAGACATCTCAGCACTATGCAGGGGCGTAGCTACAATGGGGCAAGCGGGGCACCGCCCCGGGGCCCCCGAGGTTAGAGGGGCCCCAAATCCTAAAAGAAAACTTTAAATAAATAAATAAATAATAATAAATAAATAAAAGTACCGTAGTACTAGAAAACATATTTGAGAATTCAATTTAGTTCAGGGGCCCCAATTGTACGAAACTGCGCGTCTAAAATTGTATTTAGAAACTAGTGACGTTCAGTGCAATCTCTATGTAAGATATATCCATCCATTTATGTGATATTCTATGAGTATTTTTTGATAGCCGGGTGCCCAACCCAGGTGCCGGATGGACAATGCCTTGTTCCCCATTCAGCGCATGACTCATTGTTCCACTCCTTCCCCCTCCACTGCGACATCACACCACAGCAATGCAGAGTAGTAGCAGTAGTGTAGTTGTACGTCGCTACAGTGCTTCCCGGTTAAGTGGCTGAACTTAAGTTGTGGCTTCCATGGTGCTATTTTTTTAAACTACGCTATGAACTGTACTTATGAAAGTGGAGCTAAAAAGAGGAAGAATAAAAGAAAAAAGAGGAGACGGTTCGTGCTTGTACTAAATCGTTAACTGCATGGTTGCACCCTCAAACTCAATCAGGTTTAGAGTGCAAAAATAAGATCAAAACGAAGAAAATGAAAATAATGAAGGTAAGAAGAAACCGAAGTTAACTACCTAGGTATATTGTAAAAGTGTTATAAGTTTTTAAGCTAAGTAAAATTATTGTTATTAAGAGCTCAATTAACAATTTGGTCAGGACGTAATATTTTATAACAAGCTAATATCATATTACGTTAATATTATAAAAAGCATAGAATGTGTGATAAAAAGAACAAGTAATGGAGTGGTTTTCGAATTGCGACGGTTGATTCACTTCACTTGGACTGAGCACATTTGTTTGTTTTTCACTTCACATTAAAAATCACATTGTATCGGGTAAACAGTATGCATCGTTTCAACGGACGACTATCATTGGTGACACAGTCTTTTTGTCCCGTTAACCAACCAATAATCAGGTAGTTGGCTTAGTTCAACAGTTAGTTGAATCTGTTTCTACAAATAAAACACTGCAATCAACTATAAACCCCTACACTAATTTGTATTGCTCAATATTATTCAATATGTTGTTGTTGTTTTTTTTCAGATGTTGAAGCTCATCAACAGTCTGAAGTACATAAAATCGATGTTCCGACCACTCATAGTGGCCTTTCATGTTTTGATCAGCCAGTCGATAATAACAAGGACGCAGTAAGCTTGGCTGCAACTGGACAAGATGAAAATTATGCTTTTCAAGATTAAATTGAATTTCCCAGTCCCTTCAATAATCCAGAAATGAAACGGTTAACCATAGCTTCAGGGCCTTGTCAACCTCGTGGTCACATTCCAAAACAGCCCGATGGACGAGGAAGTAAGAGATCATTTTCAACTAATTACTACAGTTTTATATCATGTTCTGGGATGAAATGTAACAGACTCTGACTTTGCTATTCGCAAAAGTTAGACCGTGTTACTGTCAACCATGTTGGCTGTTCCCACAACATTCAGAGACCACTTTCGGTAGTACGGGACTAAACGACTGGAAACACCTTTCAGATAGAATTAAAACTCATGAACAATCGAATGACCACATATTTTCTTGTGTTTTATTTGAGAAATGGAGGAATGATGGAACAATGAGTGATGCTTTAGAAAAACAGTTAAAGGAAGATAAAAATTACTGGAGGAACGTTCTAGAAAGAATAGTTGGTGTTTCATTAACTTTGGCCACCTTTAACCTTGCTTTCCGCGAAAGAAGTAGTAAAATGGAAGATCCAAATAAAGGATTTGTTTTGGTCTATAATAGAACTTCTGTCTGACTATGACCCTGTACTAAAAACCGTTTTGCAAAGCCAGCAGGAAGTGTAAACTATTTAAGCCCTAGCATCCAAAATGAAGTTATTTCTTTGATGGCAAATGAAGTACTGAAAGAAATCAAATATGAAATACAGACCTCTCCTCTTTTCTCTGTTATTATGGATACAACTCAGGATATAAGTAAAGTTGATCAGTTAAGTAAAGTTTTTCAGGTATGTCAAAGTGGTAAATGATGAAAGAAAAAAAAGATTTGTGAGACGTTTACTTCCTTTTCAAAGTTGAAGATCAAAGTACATTTGGTTTGGCAGGTAAAATAGTGGAATCTATTAAAGATCATGGTCTTGAATTGAAAAAAAAATGTTGTGGCCAAGGTTATGACGCCGCAAGCGTTATGACTGGAGTATACAATGGAGAGCAGAAAGAGATTCAAGAAGTTGGACCACATACATATTTTGTACAAGTCACAATTTAAATCTGGTGTTGAAAGACCCTGTAGAAGCCAATCGTGAAATATCACAGTATTTTGAGGATGCACTAAATGTCTACAACTTTTTTGGGCACAGTATCAAACACTGTCTGGGGCTGCAAGATGCATCTGAAAATGCAAACAACGTTAAAAACACTCAACCCAAAACGATGGTCGGGAAGGTGCGAAGCAGTTTTTTCTTTAAAGGAGAGGTTTGGCGATGTATTAAGAGAGCTATCCAAATTTATTTTGACAAGTAATAAGGCAAAAGAAAGGAATGATGCAATAGGATTGAAAATGAAAATTGAAAGTTTTGAATTTGTGCTTCTGTTAGTTGTACAAACAAAGATTTTGCAGCAACTGAACATCGTATCTAAATGTCTCCAAACTGAAAATATGGATATTGTTTCAGCTTTTGATCTACAGAGAGTTTGTTTTATATGCGACGGGGACCCTCGCATGCTCGCTCGCCCGCGTTTTGCGTCTTTTCCCTCGCCAGGCACTTTGCCGTTATGCGACGCTCGCGCGGCACTTAGTCATTGAGTTTAGGAATTTCTACTCACCTAGTTAACAGCTGGTGCTGAAAATGTTCGCCATTCACTGCTACACATTGCTGGCACCTCTTAATGAAATTATCATTACTTTCTGAAGATCCTCAGCACCGATTGACTTATTTCGGCTGTAATATAGCCTTTAAGCTCATTTATAGTGTGAGGGTTTCTCGAATACACTCTATTTTTAAGTGTCCCTCACAGATAAAAGTCACATGGTAATAAGTCTGGGCTTCGCGGGGGCCACACGTTCCGACTTATAATCCTAGTACCGAAAATGCGACGCAATTCTGTCATAGATGCATCGGCAGTGTGAGCAGTGGCAGAATCTTGTTGAAAATAAGTTGAAAATCGCTCTCCGTAAGTCAGTTCGTCAAAAAATTGGTCAAGGATCACATTGAGGTACAAATTTAAGTACAAATTCCTATACTCAATGACTCAGTGCCACGCCGGTGCCGCATAACGGCAAAGTGCCTGGCGGAAGACAGACGCGCAACGCGGGCGAGCGGGCAAGTGAGGGTCCCCGTCGCATATAAAACAAACTCTCTGTATTAGGTGATGCTCTTCTAGGTGTTACAGAACTAAGAAATTCATTTGAGGACTTTGTAAAAGAAGCTTCTACTATGGGCTCCAAATGCGGAATACCTTGTGAGTTTTCTGAGAAAAGACTAAAGCAAGTTAAAAAGCATTTTGATGAACTGAGTGTAGACCACCGATTTCTCAATCCTGAAACCAGATTTCGGGTATCTGTGTTTTACCCCATGATTGCAATTATGGCTCAGTTAAACAGCAGATTTAAAGGCATGAAGTCAGTTATTAATGCCTACAAAGTTGTTCAGCCTTATTTCTTGAACAATGCTTCAGATGACGAACTGATTAAAGAGGCAAAAGGTTTCGCCGAGACTTTTTCTGATGATGTGTCGCCAACATTTCCTGCGTGCATGCATCTTTTTCCTCTAAAATTAAGAAAATGTCGACTGTTAAGCAACTGATAGACCTACATTGAAAATCACATTCTGTTTGCAAGCTATCCTGACGTGTGTACTGCTTGTTTTATGTTCTTGACTGTACCTATCACAGTGGCTATAACATAAAGATCTTTCTCCAAGCTTAAAATTATCAAGTCCGACCTAAGAAGCACAATGAGCCAAGAACGTATAAGTGGGTTGGCCCTTTTATCGATTGTAAATGAAAGAGCTCGAAAACTTAACTTCTCACATGTAATTAACATGTTTGCAGATGCAAAGAGTTGGAAAAAAAGTTTTGTGTTAATTAGGTTAGTTGAAAAGTTATTTGTTTTAAATAGTTTGTTTAATAATAATAATAACTCAACAATTTTTTGTAAACAATGAGTAAAAATGTATAGATTTATTTTATTTCAAGTTATTTGTATAATACATTTATAATTTTGAGCTTTCCACCTGGCGTGTATTTTATTTTTAAAGCCTAGTACCTCATAGACGATCCTAGCTGTTCCCTTTTGTTTTCTACTCTAGCTTCATTATTGTTAGTAATAAAAGAACGAATGTGTGTACTTATAATATGTATTTACATGCAGTTTTCTTCTCTTTCTAATTTATATTTGTGTAGACGTAGTTTTCTTATTACGATATCACAATGTCACAAATTGAAAAGCTATAGCTATTATTATATCATAACTATTTAGGACATTTTATGGAGCCAACAGCCAAATATAAATTACATATTTCTAGAAAAAGGGAAGTGGCAAGAAGGGGGGAGGAGGAATTCGAAAAGTGCATAAAGAAACTTTGATAAGTTCTTATCTTCAAATATTACTAATATTAAAGGTCTGCAGTTTGGTCAGGTTTTCAAAAGATAGTGAGGGGCCCCATTTCAACTTCTTGCCCCGGGGCCCCTTCAGGTCTAGCTACGCCACTGGCACTATGTATTTCAGAACATTGGCTGAAAGAGGAACAACTCGA
The DNA here is from genome assembly GCA_946902985.2 of Meconema thalassinum. Taxonomy (NCBI): domain Eukaryota; kingdom Metazoa; phylum Arthropoda; class Insecta; order Orthoptera; family Tettigoniidae; genus Meconema; species Meconema thalassinum. Next base: position 401,098,758 of record OX336389.2, on the reverse strand, counting down.
ATTAATTCAATTCCCAGGGTTTATAAAAGCTAGTAAATACTCTAGAACTAATATTAGCCATGGTGGTACTTGTATCTACCTAAGAAATAATTTAGATCATGAACAGTTAACAGCTTATGATTATCTAATTATGGAACAGGATTTTGAATTCTCTGCCGTAAAAATACAGCAGTTTAAGTTAATAATTGTATGCGTATACCGTTCTCCGTCAGGAAAGTTTCCTTTATTTATAGATAAATTAGAATTGTTACTCAATAACATGAGCAAAGTAAATTTCGATATAATAATTTGTGGGGATGTAAATGTGGATTTCTTAAAATTTGATAGAAATTGTGAATTATTAACACAGTTACTATTTTCCTATGGACTGAAACCTACAGTAAATACCCCAACAAGAATAACAAAATTTAGTAAAACCACTCCTGATCAATTTTTTTTAAATACAGTTAAATATCACCATTCAATAGAAGTCTATTGACCGGGTTTTAGTGACCACCATAGACAAATACTGAGTTTTGAAGTACCCGAAACAATCAATAATAATGATAATGGAGTAAAATCAAAGTGCACTGAAACAAATGTTACATATTTCAATGACTTATTAAATAAGGAAACATGGTCAGAAATTTATCAACTCGAAAATGTAAATGATAAATTTAATGCATTTAACAGCACCCTAAAACACTATTTTGAAACAGCATTCCCCTTTAGACAAAGAACTGTTCAAAATTACAAAACTAACAATTGGATAACAACAGGGATTATAAATTCATGTCAAAGAAAGGAATTTCTACACAAATTATATTAACAATACCACACAACACCTGAATTCAATTTATACTACAAAAAATACACTAGCATATTAAATAAGGTAATAAGACTTGCAAAGAAAATGCATAATGATAATTTTATTTCCCAATCATCTAATAAAAACAGGGCTAGGTGGTCCGTGATAATGAAAGAAACTGGAAAATCTGCTAAAATACAAAGGAACATTACACTGACCAGAAATAATAAAGTGATAAATAATCCAGAGGAAATAGCAAACACTTTCAATGACTATTTTCTGGAAATTCCACAAAAATTATTAAATAAATCACAGGTAAATACACTAAATTCTAATAATAAAATAAATATATGTAGTGATTCTTTATTTATAAATCATGTCACAAGTGAAGAGGTAAGAATAGTTATAAAAGAGCTAAAAAATAAATTTTGTGCTGGCATTGATGGCATCCCAGATGCCAAGCTCTCTGCTGACTCAGTAGGCGCGTGGGTTCGAGCCCCACCGTCGGCCGTCCTTGAAATGGTTTTCCGTGGTTTCCCATTTTCAACACCAGGCAAATGCTGGGACGGTACCTTCTGACAGGCCACGGCCGCTTCCTTCCACATCCTTGCCCAGTTTCATTCACCATCATTCATTTCATCTCTCAATAACTCCTCTCATGAGGTTGGCGTCAGGAAGGGCATCCGGCCGTAAAAACCACCGCCACAATGACTACCATCGCATCTCATCCCCGACCCCGTTGGAAAACGGGAATAATAAGGGGTAAACATACATTGATGGCATCCCAGATGCAATTTTAAAGAAATGTGCAGAAAATATAATAAATCCACTTACACACTTAATAAACAGTTCAATTCTCTCAGGAACTTACCCGGATATTTTGAAGTTATCAAAAGTAATTCCAGTGCACAAAAACGGTTCAAAAGATGAATTAGATAACTATCGTCCTATTACCTTACCAACTGGTATCGCAAAAATTGTGGAAAAAATCATGTATAGGAGACTGATAAGTTTTATAGTAAAAAATAAAATATTATCAAACTCACAACATGGATTCAGAACGGAAAAATCTACTCAGACAGCAATTTATGAATATATTAATAGTATACTGAAATTAATTGGCAATAAGGTACATGTAACTGGCCTATTCTTGGATTTATCGAAAGCATTTGATGTTGTTGACCATAAAATCCTCCTTACAAAAGTAAATCAATATGGTATTAGAGGTCTAGCTAATAAATGGATAGAGTCTTACTTAACAAGGCGTAAACAAATAGTAAGCTTGAGACACAAGGATGATGAAACCAAATTACTTAATGAAACATTGTCCAATGAGGGAATTATTAAATTTGGAGTACCCCAGGGATCGGTTTTGGGCCCACTACTCTTCCTTCTATATATCAATGATATAACACAGAACGTTCATTCACATAAGCAAATTTTGTTTGCGGACGATACAACACTCATAATAAAAGGTGAAACTAAACAGGTCATACAGCAGTCTGCTGACTCCGTTACAGGAGAGTTAACCAAATGGTCACAAGATAATCGCCTCATAATCAACTATAAAAAACAGTATGTCTAAATTTCCACACTATACAGAATAGGAATCCTGCGGAGCCCAATATAACATTAAATGGTCATCAAATAGAAAATAAATCAGAAACAAAGTTTTTAGGACTATGGATACAACATGACTTGAAATGGAATAAACATATACAATATCTGAATACTAAACAGAACTCGATGTGCTTTGCGTTACGTATTTTAAAAACCTGCACTAGCATGCACACTTTAAGAAATACTTATTTTGCTTATTTCCATTCATACTTGAGATATGGGGTCATATTTTGGGGTATGTCGCCAGATGTACTAAGCACGTTTAGGATACAAAAGAGGGCGATTAGAATTATGGCAAACGTAAACTCTAGAGAATCATGTAGACCTCTGTTTAAAGATTTAAACATTCTCCCTCTGCCCTGTATATAAATCTTTGAAAGTATTATGTTTTGTAAAAAGAATTTAATGAATAAGGATGTTTTTCTTAAAACAAACAATGATGTTCATAGGCATAACACGACAAAATCAAAACATTCATATTTCACACACACATACAAGCATATATCAAAAAGGAACTTATCACACAGGAGTTAAATTATACAATAAACTACCCCAGTATATAGAACTTGCCCCAAAAATAAAAACCTTTGATAGAATGTTGAAAGCTTATCTGCAGTGCCATTGTTTTTACTCTGTAGTTGAATATCTTAGTGTATAGAAACGATGAAATCTATAATTATATTTTACTTTTCTATTTCAATTGTAATACCTAGCTGTAAGTTGTTGTATTTATAGAATTAAGTTTTCATATTATGATAATAGAATAAGGGGTAAATAGTTGTCCAATAAGATTGTATCTCTTAAGATCTGTGAATATAGTAAGTTATAGTATTAGTATTACTGTATATACCTATTAGTACTTTTATTTTATAGATGTAAATTCTGACGTGTCCTATATCAAAAATGTATTGTATACATGTATTTGATCAAATGGAATTAATAAAATTATCTATCTATCTATCTATCTATCAACTACAATTGGTAGTGTGTAGCCAAAATTTGTAGGCTATTGTGTTAGACACGCTCTATTGTGCCCGTTTAGACCGGAGTCCGCACGACCACATATGCATTTTACCAATAATCAGTCAGCACGAGAGTCAAAATATCCCGGAGCGCCAGATGGGTTAAAGCAAATCGCAAAAACGACATCAAATTAAAAAAATGCTTTACTGATTTTTGGCTCAATGCAACAATAAGGATAGAAGGAGATTTAATTGGGAGTAACACATCCTGTAAAATTATCTCAGTTTATTTTGAAGTTAAAATTGACTGCAAAAATGCTCAAAGTAGCATCACTCACGTGTGGCGATCCACACTCTTATTTACACAATATACAGAAATTTTCCAAACACATTTGACAATCTTTTTGGAAACACAAGTCCGATTAATAGTCCTATAGACTGTGTTCCAAAATTATTAATGATTAATTCCAGTTCAAAGTTAATTGTCTCTACTGGAAATATCGTAGATCACTGTTTGAATATTTACATGATATTAACACTCGTAGAATAAATGTTCATAGAATTTTTAACTTTCACTTATTTTTCCAGTTTCAAAAATATATATAGTCGAAAAATATTATCATCATTGAAGCAACACAAATTATTTACACATATTAATAACATCTGAAAAGTATTTGACCTTGAGCATAGCATCGAAGAACTGTGCGAAGCACAACAACAATTAATTGTTCTTCTGACATTAAACATTTCGAGAAGTGACTCGATTATGAACTTCAAGTTCCTAAAAAAATATAAGATTTCTGAATCATCAACTTGATCAATAAATGGTTGAACCATTCAACTATTCAATTTTCCACTTGGAATCATTATTATAAAAATATTTATATTCATGGCCATTTTTAGCAATTTTCACAACTTGCAATTCTTCGACAGAATGCGGAAATAAGAATTGTAGTTTCATAATGAATTCGTTTAGTTCATGGCACTAGGATTGAAAATATCCTTCAAATTGTTCGTGGTTAAAGAATTATTTTTAATTGGCAGTGGCCCATTCTATTATTTGTGTAAGAACACAATATTACAACAACAACGGCAAAGGTCTTCCTCTGAAGAAGAATAAACTACTATCATGACAAATCCGGGTTCTAGCAAAATCAAAGTCTAAATGGAATTCGTAAACAAGGTTGAAATAAGAACTGATGGTTTTAAAGAAATACCCTTCGGGTCATTCATACGACGAAATGTGTAGTTCCAATACTCCTACTATAAACCTGAGCCATCGAACCTGCTATTTGATTGATGCTCGAAAAAACCTCTTCATTCCTGCGACTTAAACATGCGCACCTGGGAATGGCTTTTCAACTACTCCACACATAAATTATCTTCCCAAAATTTATACAATAAATCAAGCCTCTGCTTGTTATCAACACTGGAAGATTAATAAACTTACAAGTTTATTTTATTTTACCATTCAGTTCAACCCGTGAATTTACCATACTTATGAAAATCTTTATTTCACTTTCGAGTGTATTTACGTCATGATTTTATATAAATACAAAAATATCCTATTTGATACAAATATCATTTGCTTCCCGTTTCATGCCTCTCCGTGTTATCTGAAAAATATACTTTGCTCATTGCAAATATCAACTGTTCAACCAGAACTGAAATGTTGGTTGAATGCGGGCTTGCGCTAACCACTATCCTTCGGAAAATCTCCTGTTGCAAACTAGAAATTATTAAACTACTTCATAGGCTCTCTCTCAATACATATGATTATTAGAAAATATAATATCCAAGAATTATTTAGAAAATTATAAAATTTATTATTATTATTATTAGTGGATTATTATTATTATTATTATTTGTTATATCATTTTAAATATGTTTAATTATCATCTCATTATGTGAGAATCCACATGTTCGAATCTTCGAATATGGAAAAATTATCCATTCCTCAACAAAAATAAAATTAACTTTTACAGTTACATCGGCTGATTACCGTGATTTCCCAAAAATATGAAATATTCAAATAAATGCTCGAAATGCTCGGTCATCGATCCTAAACTGTTCTGAGTGCTGAAAATACTCAGAATAACTCTAACAAGTCTTGCGTAAATCATTGCAAGCTTTAAATACGAAGAAAAATATGTGTTGGTCATCTGCAGAAAAATATTTTGTTCCAATTAGCTAGGCATAATATAATTCAAATGTGGCTTACATTTCTTGATGGTCTTGAAGCGTAGTAAACCTGGTCTGTACCAGATTTATCCATAGACATGCCCTATCGGACAAGCATGTACAATCCTTGTATCGGCCGCCATTATATACCCACAATCCGTCTAGTAAGACATAGTGATAGTATCTCTTGACGTTTGAATTAACTGTTGTTCCATTTTAATATGGGCTTCTATCAAAGCCATAACAGTTTGTTTAAATGGGGTCAGATCTAAGTGATCTATTCTTAGATATGTCAGTTGTAACATAACTCACGGTAATCTTATCAGTACAAGAAAAACACTGACAGTCTAAGCAATCAACGGCTGTTCTGAAGATCGTTCCCTGGGCATGGTTTATTATATCACCATCTACCATGCGCTAAGCAACTTGTAGTTTCCCTTGCGTAGACTAATGAACGCCACCGTTATAGACTAGTCTTCAGTGTACTGACAGATCGAAGTGGTTAACTAGTTACAAATAATGAAAACTGACTTGAAATGGATTTAATCATCCAAGTATTATGTTACTACTGGACTGTGACAAAGTATTAGTTCTAGACAAAGTCTAGCATATGTCCATGTAGAAATATAAATATTTCCACCAATGTCTGTAGAAAAATCAATCACCTCAGTGATTCTCCTCGCCGTAAACTTACTAAGTTCCACCTCGTAGCGCAGCACTTTCGTGACTATCACGACTTTGAAAAGAACTTCTGCGTAGATCCGGCAACCATGTGCCTTGGCTCAGCGTCGTAGCAACTTGCTTGGCAAATGCTTGTGTAGAAATGAGCTATCGATGCTTGCTCCAGCCGGCTTTTATTCAAAACTGCCAGGGTCACGCGTCATCACGTTGTAATCTAGAAATCCTCATATCTCTCGTATCCCTGGTCCGATTTACTTGATACTAATTGCATTCTCTTTCATTTGGCCGTGCCAGTAATCTGATCCCAGTCTCAAGTCTCTACTCCATAGTTAACTATTTAATCAATAAATAGCCTCCACCTCTGCTATTACTCGCTACGTCACTTGACATCCAAGTATCGGTAAATTCCTTCCAAATGCTTCTCGAAGCAATGTAGCGCGATATTCAAATATCTCAACTTTCAAAAGCGGCTACAGCCTTTCCCTTGATATCTAGGTGTCTGAAACTTGGAATACCCATTCCTAGAGTTGGGCACATCCACCCCACACCTAGCAAAAAATAAAAATTGAAAAATTTTTATTTTTCCTATCTACACATTAAATCATCTGGTTCTTGAATAATAGATTTTCAAATTCGATGCATTATAAGTTCCCACGATGTTACCAGTTCGTGTATTAGCGATTTCATAGGTTCCATTGTTGTTTACTTCCACAACATTCAAAATCTTCAATTTCACCAGGCTTAATATCAAAAATATCGTGATACTCTTCCAAAATTTTCCCTAGCTCTGGGATATCTCCTCCTCAGTGTAGACTTCTCTTCCTTCAGCTTCATGAAAAATCAGAGACCATTGAGCATCTCCCTCGATGTCTTCCTCTTCTTTTCCCTCGAAGTTAATCTCTTCGGTATTCTTGAATCTGATCGTCTCTGTCTTCATATCTATCACTGCTTGATATTTCTGAATGAAATCTGCTCCCAATATCATGTCAAAAGCCATGTCCTTCATTACAACAAACACATGTCGGAAATCATGTCCTCCAATCGTAATACATAAGTATAATTGTGTTTTACACAGAGATATTTTATTGGGTATTATTCCTTGGATCTTAATTCCTGATACTGGAATCTCCTCTAAATTCTCTTTGAGCTTCCACAGAATATAAAGCTTCTCACTCACCAGACAAATCATAGCCCCAGTATCGATCAAAGTATCGACAGGCATACCGAATACTTCGCATGATATGATTGGCATTCTAATTCTTGTACCCATTTCTTTTCGTTCGTCATTCTGTTGAATTAAATCATAATCCTCTGCTTGCCATTTAATAATTCTGGACGTGAATGTGTTCAAAATTCTATCTTCTACTGTGAATTCGAAGTTTTTTTTTTTTCGTTACCATTCCCCCGTGATTGTTGTGTTCCCGATGGACCTGGTTCATTGGGCCTCTGCTCCAAAAACTGCAAGTTTTCTTGGTGTCTTGCTTCCAAATTTTTCCTCGTCTCCTTGTTGAACTCTTCATTGGACTGACGAGTATCTACATTCCCTCTGTTATTGTAGTTGTTTCTACCATAATATCTTCTTTCCTGGTACCTTCCTTGACTATCTCGTGGTCTTCTCCATCGAGTATTGTATCGATTACCACCATCCGGTCTCGCATAAGGCTTGTAACTGTATCTGTTACTGTATTGGTTCCATCCTCTCTTATTTGGATCTTCCCTCGGCGTTTTCTCTTCTCGCTCCTCTCGAATCTCTCGAGGTGTTTGAGAATAACTATCAGCCATAACAGCGTACACAGTGTTGTTATTTTTTCCTCCCTTCTGATGGAAGAATTGAGCGTTTGTATGATCCAGCTTCTGTAATACTTCATCAAATTGTTCCATATTATAGATATCAGCAGCGATCAAAGTCCTCTGGACGTCTGCTGGAAATTGACGTATCAATGCAGTAATCAATTCGTTATCTGGCATCGGCGGATCTAAATGTTGGAGTTTAGACAGCTGTCCAGAAAAGTACGTAGAGTATCGAGTAGGTTGTGACGTCGAGAATCTCTTCGAATATAACTCTGCTCTAACTTGCTGTTGGGTTTCCGGGGACCAAAACTTTTTCAATAGCCCACGAGAAAACTCCTCAAAAGTGGTTAGAGTGGATCTAAAGGCTCTAAACCAAAGAAGTGCAGGACCTTCCAAAAACTTCCCTATCACTCGGATCTGTCTTTCTTTAGGGATCTTGGAATCTTTCAGGTAATCACCTGCTTCTCTCAAAAATTCCACGGGTGTCACAGAATCTCGCCCTGAAAATTTAGAAGGCTTATCTTCTATATTCTTAAATACAGTTATGGGGTTGGATTGAAATACTGTCCTGACCTCATCCTGTCTTTGACTATCCGTTTCTCTAGCTGCTCCTAGATTTATCTGTATCTGTTCCTTTCCCCTTACATTTGGCATTTTCAACAGATGATCAGACTGTTTCTCATCCTTGATTTGAGTTTTCATAGCCTCAAGTTCCTTCTGGTTTTCTTCTGCCATTTTCTTAATTGCTTCAGTTTCTTTACAATTCTCCTTAACATCAATGGATATCTGGTTCATAACAGTCTCATGACTTTTCAATGACCCTGTCATATCTGATATGTCCTTCTGAGTTGCTTGGATATCTTTGGCAATTACTTCAATATGGGATGACAAAGATTCCCTAATCTCCTTGATTCCTTCTTGGTTCTCCAGCTTGAGTGTATCTTTAATTTCATTGACAACTGTGGTTTTGATTTCAATTTGTAACTCATTAATCACACCTTCTCTTATTTCTCCCATGACAAGTTCTTTGAATTGTTCTGTCAGCCGTTGAACAACTAGAATTCCCATCTCGTTACTCTCTTTCTTCACTCTGACTTCCAGGTTGACCATGTCTTCACCAACTTTCCTAAGACCATGTTCTATCCTATCAGCTAAGCTTTGAGATCGAAGATCGGCATCGCGAAATTTATCGTCCATTAAACTTGCGTTAGTAGCTAATGAAGTTTCGAGCTCATGTGTTTTTTCGCATAATTTATTCATTTTACTCTCAAGTGTCATTTTCAAAATTTCAGAATTCTCTTTAAATTTACTTTCCATTGAATTAAATTTACTATTTAAATTTTCTTTCAAGTTACCTTTTAACCTGCTTTCTAAAGAATCAGAATTTTCTTTAAGTTTATTTTCTAAAGATTCAGAATTTTCTTTAAGTTTATCATTCAAACTTTCTTTAAGTTTATTTTCTAAAGAATCAGAATTTTCTTTAAGTTTATTTTCTAAAGAATCAGAATTTTCTTTAAGTTTATTTTCTAAAGAATCAGAATTTTCTTTAAGTTTCTCATTTAAACTTTCTTTAAGTTTATTTTCTAACGAATCAGAATTTTCTTTAAGTTTACTTTCTAAAGAATCAGAATTTTCTTTAAGTTTATTTTCTAAAGCCTCTGTATTTTCTTTCATAATGGCGGCTACACGCCGTCCAGCCTCTTTTAAACTCTCCTCCAAACTCCTCATCATCCTCATCATTTCTTCCATAATTTCAATTATTATTCAAAACTTAGGGGTATACAACAGTGGCAAACACAAGCTTATAACTAGAACAAGAAATATGAATAGCTAATTGGAACACTCTAATAAAATGAGATTTGTCCTAATGTCGACGTGATGGAAAAACAAAATTCTCTACTTTTACGAATTACATTTACCACAATATCACAAGAAAAATATGCAAGTTCTCAAATATCCTCCACCTGGATTCTAATAATGTGTATGTCCAGTCATCGAACGTTTACTACTGAATTTACTTGACGCCCTAATGGTTAAGCCATTATCAAAAATAATCAAACCCATTCTAATTATTAACCAAGTTAAATTTTTAATTATCCCCACTAATTGGGTTTCCTACTAATTTATTCATCCAAACCAGACATCTCTCAACTATCAAAATATTTCTATAAAAATGATCACAATTTAAATCGGCATGCGATTGACCATGTCTAAATCGAGACCCACGTTCGAAGCCATTTCTCTCTCTATCTTATTTTATGTGCCCGTTTTAACCGGAGTCCGCACGACCACATATGCATTTTACCAATAATCAGTCAGCACGAGAGTCAAAATATCCCGGAGCGCCAGATGGGTTAAAGCAAATCGCAAAAACGACATCAAATTAAAAAAATGCTTTACTGATTTTTGGCTCAATGCAACAATAAGGATAGAAGGAGATTTAATTGGGAGTATCACATCCTGTAAAATTATCTCAGTTTATTTTGAAGTTAAAATTGACTGCAAAAATGCTCAAAGTAGCATCACTCACGTGTGGCGATCCACACTCTTATTTACACAATATACAGAAATTTTCCAAACACATTTGACAATCTTTTTGGAAACACAAGTCCGATTAATAGTCCTGTAGACTGTGTTCCAAAATTATTAATGATTAATTCCAGTTCAAAGTTAATTGTCTCTACTGGAAATATCGTAGATCACTGTTTGAATATTTACATGATATTAACACTCGTAGAATAAATGTTCATAGAATTTTTAACTTTCACTTATTTTTCCAGTTTCAAAAATATATATAGTCGAAAAATATTATCATCATTGAAGCAACACAAATTATTTACACATATTAATAACATCTGAAAAGTATTTGACCTTGAGCATAGCATCGAAGAACTGTGCGAAGCACAACAACAATTAATTGTTCTTCTGACATTAAACATTTCGAGAAGTGACTCGATTATGAACTTCAAGTTCCTAACAAAATATATGATTTCTGAATCATCAACTTGATCAATAAATGGTTGAACCATTCAACTATTCAATTTTCCACTTGGAATCATTATTATAAAAATATTTATATTCATGGCCATTTTTAGCAATTTTCACAACTTGCAATTCTTCGACAGAATGCGGAAATAAGAATTGTAGTTTCATAATGAATTCGTTTAGTTCATGGCACTAGGATTGAAAATATCCTTCAAATTATTCGTGGTTAAAGAATTATTTTTAATTGGCAGTGGCCCATTCTATTATTTGTGTAAGAACACAATATTACAACAACAACGGCAAAGGTCTTCCTCTGAAGAAGAATAAACTACTATCATGACAAATCCGGGTTCTAGCAAAATCAAAGTCTAAATGGAATTCGTAAACAAGGTTGAAATAAGAACTGATGGTTTTAAAGAAATACCCTTCGGGTCATTCATACGACGAAATGTGTAGTTCCAATACTCCTACTATAAACCTGAGCCATCGAACCTGCTATTTGATTGATGCTCGAAAAAACCTCTTCATTCCTGCGACTTAAACATGCGCACCTGGGAATGGCTTTTCAACTACTCCACACATAAATTATCTTCCCAAAATTTATACAATAAATCAAGCCTCTGCTTGTTATCAACACTGGAAGATTAATAAACTTACAAGTTTATTTTATTTTACCATTCAGTTCAACCCGTGAATTTACCATACTTATGAAAATCTTTATTTCACTTTCGAGTGTATTTACGTCATGATTTTATATAAATACAAAAATATCCTATTTGATACAAATATCATTTGCTTCCCGTTTCATGCCTCTCCGTGTTATCTGAAAAATATACTTTGCTCATTGCAAATAACAACTGTTCAACCAGAACTGAAATGTTGGTTGAATGCGGGCTTGCGCTAACCACTATCCTTCGGAAAATCTCCTGTTCCAAACTAGAAATGATTAAACTACTTCATAGGCTCTCTCTCAATACATATGATTATTAGAAAATATAATATCAAAGAATTATTTAGAAAATTATAAAATTTATTATTATTATTATTAGTGGATTATTATTATTATTATTTGTTATATCATTTTAAATATGTTTAATTATCATCTCATTATGTGAGAATCCACATGTTCGAATCTTCGAATATGGAAAAATTATCCATTCCTCAAAAAAAATAAAATTAACTTTTACAGTTACATCGGCTGATTACCGTGATTTCCCAAAAATATGAAATATTCAAATAAATGCTCGAAATGCTCGGTCATCGATCCTAAACTGTTCTGAGTGCTGAAAATACTCAGAATAACTCTAACAAGTCTTGCGTAAATCATTGCAAGCTTTAAATACGAAGAAAAATATGTGTTGGTCATCTGCAGAAAAATATTTTGTTCCAATTAGCTAGGCATAATATAATTCAAATGTGGCTTACATTTCTTGATGGTCTTGAAGCGTAGTAAACCTGGTCTGTACCAGATTTATCCATAGACATGCCCTATCGGACAAGCATGTACAATCCTTGTATCGGCCGCCATTATATACCCACAATCCGTCTAGTAAGACATAGTGATAGTATCTCTTGACGTTTGAATTAACTGTTGTTCCATTTTAATATGGGCTTCTATCAAAGCCATAACAGTTTGTTTAAATGGGGTCAGATCTAAGTGATCTATTCTTAGATATGTCAGTTGTAACATAACTCACGGTAATCTTATCAGTACAAGAAAAACACTGACAGTCTAAGCAATCAACGGCTGTTCTGAAGATCGTTCCCTGGGCATGGTTTATTATATCACCATCTACCATGCGCTAAGCAACTTGTAGTTTCCCTTGCGTAGACTAATGAACGCCACCGTTATAGACTAGTCTTCAGTGTACTGACAGATCGAAGTGGTTAACTAGTTACAAATAATGAAAACTGACTTGAAATGGATTTAATCATCCAAGTATTATGTTACTACTGGACTGTGACAAAGTATTAGTTCTAGACAAAGTCTAGCATATGTCCATGTAGAAATATAAATATTTCCACCAATGTCTGTAGAAAAATCAATCACCTCAGTGATTCTCCTCGCCGTAAACTTACTAAGTTCCACCTCGTAGCGCAGCACTTTCGTGACTATCACGACTTTGAAAAGAACTTCTGCGTAGATCCGGCAACCATGTGCCTTGGCTCAGCGTCGTAGCAACTTGCTTGGCAAATGCTTGTGTAGAAATGAGCTATCGATGCTTGCTCCAGCCGGCTTTTATTCAAAACTGCCAGGGTCACGCGTCATCACGTTGTAATCTAGAAATCCTCATATCTCTCGTATCCCTGGTCCGATTTACTTGATACTAATTGCATTCTCTTTCATTTGGCCGTGCCAGTAATCTGATCCCAGTCTCAAGTCTCTACTCCATAGTTAACTATTTAATCAATAAATAGCCTCGACCTCTGCTATTACTCGCTACGTCACTTGACATCCAAGTATCGGTAAATTCCTTCCAAATGCTTCTCGAAGCAATGTAGCGCGATATTCAAATATCTCAACTTTCAAAAGCGGCTACAGCCTTTCCCTTGATATCTAGGTGTCTGAAACTTGGAATACCTATTCCTAGAATTGGGCACACTATCAGGTTCAAACGTACGCCGTTGGGTTTCAGTGACAGTGGCGTCTGGTAGCTTAAGTTGGAACTACTTGACATTGAAATTGGGGAACCTACGGGCGTTCATGTGAAATGCCCTGCTATGGCCATTGGCTGCAAATCAACTATAAATATCTATGCATTTTGAAAATTAAAACATACACACGTAAAAGATGTCATTTCAAACGCGTGCCGACATTTTAATTTTCAGATGTAGAAAATGGGTTTTTAATAGTCAGAGAGCTGATTTAATGAATAAAGATTTTGTACAATAATATAAACTTATTCTCGATTCCTTTGGAAGCAAGCCAATTTATGTCATCAGGATAATGGTCCCAGACTTAGATGTGGTACACTGATTGTTAATTCTCTTATGAAATACCTGGTCTCTCACATTGCTGCTGTGAAGGTACGGTACACAATTGTTATTGCCGATATTTTGTAAAATTGGCATTGTATTATTTTGTCAAATTCAGGAATGAAAGGTTTCAAACCCACAGAAAAAATACGAAGTACCTACAATTGAGCCATTTAAGACCTTAAGATCTTTATATACTTTTCGTTTCACAAATCACACTGGTATTTTTACTAATTAACTATAATGTTACTCAATTTTACGGAATAACTAGCTTTTGATACGGTTAAGAATTTTATATTATATCCATACTATCAACCCTCCCCGGCTTAGCATGGTATCTTAAAGGGGTCACTCAGCGTAAGCTTAAAAGGCGCACGGACGGTAGGTCTCAGACGCAATTCAGAAAAGCCGATGGGAACAGCGAAACTCCAAACACTTATAGTCTACTCTTCTCTGAAGTCTTAACCCGGCACGACTCGACACTTAATGCTGGACGAAGCTGGGGTGATGGGTTCGCTCGCCAACTCGCTCCGAAGCTAGTAATTTAAATTTCCACTGAATGGAGATTGTTGGAATAAATTAAAACGTAAAATCACTTATAGTTGGCGATGTATTATATTAAAGATAAAGATATGCTGTCGGGGACTTCTTTGTAGCTTAAAGCTTTGCAAGCTTAAAAGGCGCAAGGACGGCAGATTTTCCTTCGACACGATTCACTGAAATCTTTACTGCTTGGCTACCTTTGGTCATAAATGAATGTTTTCCTACAGAAAACATCCTCGAGAAATTCTTTACTGAATGGTGAAAAACGCATCAAAATCCATTCAGTGGATTTAGAGATTACCCGTTACATCCAGGAATCGTGGACATGGTTTTATGTAGAGATGCCAGTGTTTATCATTAAAACAAATACATGAATTTATAACTAGTATGGACTATGAATTCTACGTAAGACTCATTAAATACGTCATACAACTGTACCTACGGATACTTATAGAAGACTGAACTAATAAAAACAGAGCATTCTTTTTATGTTTCTATGAATTAAAAGTGTACGGTATATCAACATTGTGGATTTTGTCTGTAGTGACTTTTAACGTGACTTATGTTCACAATGGAAATAATCACTCAGGTGAGTTAAAATTTAAAAAAAAAAACTTGTTAAAGTGAAATCATCTGTTACGCGAATAACGTGTTCAAGGCAGTTGCCAGCTTTCTGGCCGCCGCGAGCGCTAGTGTCGCTTCACCTACAATGAGGATGCAATTTCGTAACGCAGCGAGCTTCGCTACTGTGTATTTTAGACTGTGGTAATACAACTCCGTCCTCCCAGGGTTGCCAATCTAACTTTTCCCCCGCGAATTAACTTATAGCTTATTTCAAACTGAGGATAGCGCCAAATAATTTTGCACCCCACACAGCGGGACAATATTAGCTTTTTTTCTTTTCTTGGCGGGAGAGAAGTTATATGTAAATTAATCTATTTTTTATTTAAAATAACGCGCTTTAATAAAGACTTAGAAAATTCTATGGGTACATTAACACTAATTTTGGGATCATTATTAACATCTTTAGCATGAGATAACCGTCAGCCGAGTTGCTTCATATTACGTAAATATATGTCCAGCAATTCCCCGAATAACGGTTATCTCCCAGTTACGAATGAGTGAAATTTGTCGGCTGAGTAGTGTAAGCAATTAAAACGTTTTCCGGCTGCATGTCACATTTCTAAGGTAAGAAGGACCTTGGTAGGTGACAAAAATCTTCGAAAATGATACTTTAGACATTCAGGACTAATTGCAATATAAGCACAGGAACTTGTTGGAAAAACTGAATAAACATAAAAATGAGTACCGGTATTGAATTACTCATCATACATCGTGAGAGGACATGCCCACTTTTGCTGAGACCTCTGTAAATAATTTCTCTTGTTGAGAGATACGCAGTCTTCATGTTGGTAGCACAGATATATTTGAGTTTCTTTTGTTCCTGTCAGGGTAACAGGAATGTTCTAGATTTACCATTGAAGTGAGCCATTTTAGTCAAAAATTAACTTAATTTTTTAAGAACAGATTTGTTTTTGTCTTTTGAGCATATTGTATTACCGGTACTCGAAAAATTCGGGATCAAAATACATAAAACTTTTCTTGTGTAATAATATCTCATAGAGAAATGGAAATACTCGTAGAGTTGTTGTTAATTCATTTGAGGTGCTTGAGACACCTTGGTCATCAGATCCGTGTAGTTTGGAGTGTGTTGAAGCTGCCTGGCAACCTGTATTGATGTGATGATTGTAGTTGTGTGTGTAAATGTATCTGGGACAGGGATAGAGTAGACGCTCCGTGACTTGAGCAAGGCACTATCCAGGCAATTTTCTGTAGGGAGTGTGGCATAACCCGGGGAAAAACACACCAAGGATAATCGCTGTCAGCATCGGAATTCGAACCTACGATATCCGTACTTTCCCCAGCTGCCCTCGCGACCATGGTGCACATTTGACGAGCGCGGCTACGCCGCGGGACGAAATGCTTGTAGAATTTGGCTTGAGTACCCATAAACCCCCCAATTGGTCGATCCTGGCTACGCTACTGAGGTCTACCTACTACTGCAGTGTATTGTTTAAGAATAAATCCTACATTTATTTCTTTAGCATTTTACTGCCATTTAGTCCAATGAGATAGTATTCAATCACTTGTTAGTGGCGTAAAATGTATTACTCACTTAGGCCTAGGCTACTGAATAAACTGGGAGTTAAGCTTTCAATCTCTTTCATTGGGGAGCAATCCATGAATCCTGAATCTCATTCCACTCCCATTCCCTTGTGTAGTAGGGTGTACTGTAATCCCTATCAGAAGGTATTGGTAAGGACACAATAACGATCCTGGTACATAATCTTGGAGAACCAGGTTCAATTCCCGATTAATGCTTGATCGACGTAAAAAGGAGATCCTGTGGCTCAAAATTGTGAAATTTGATAGTATTGGTTTAACGTTTTCTATAATTGCAACAGTTTGAGAGCCCAGGGTGCCAGAATTATCACCTGGTGGGGTTCTGCAAAATGTCAGTATATATACAGACACAGGCCTCCTGCATACCAGGATCCAATCGCGCAACTTGAATGTAGTAGGCTAGACATGGGGCCCTATCGGCTGCACCACATACCTGACAAATCATAACTTTTAAGACCACGTTAAAACTACTAGCTTGAGGATAATTACCTACCGCCATGTTATGGTACAGCTTCCAAAACCAAGAGCATAGGCTATGGTATGTGTTCCTCTTAGCTTAGGCTATGGCATGTGTTGCTCTTAGTTTAATAATCAGTTTAAGGAACCTGCAATAACTTGTGGACAATTCTACATACTTCATAGTTTTAAGAGTCTGTATTCTTACCTGCGATAAATGTTTCCCAGCTCGTCGAAAGAAGGTAAATAGGACGTGTTTTATAACGCCTGCATCGTATTTATTTATAGGGTACAGAAAGTCCCAGTGAGCTGGTAGCTCAAGGGGAGACTGCCCTTTACAAATATGGCTTAGTAACTTATACTAGAATATACTAAGGTGGTAGGATCATTTATTCAGTCTTTATCGGTTCATCTATATTCTGCAACATATTGTTTCAGGAAGTACCTGCGTGCTTTCTTTTTGAATTTGTTTAAGTTTACAATTTGTCTCAGTTTAGGAGGTAAGTTGTTATAAGATGTGCTTGCTGAATAGGAAATACTTTTAATACCATATCTAGTTGTGTTTGTTGACTCCATGTATAACTGGTTTGCTGATCTTGTGTTATGGGTATGAATGTCTTTCTTGCATTGAAGTTCAGTATTAAGATTAATAAGACCATGTTTATATTTGAACATAAATAAAGCTTCAGAGTATTTGAGCTGGCTTCGTAATGGCAATATGTTTGTCTCCTGAAATACTTGTACAGTTGGTTTCCTAAAATCGTAACCATACATGATTTTAATTGCTCTTTTTTGGAGAACTTCGAGCTCATTTATTGATTCCTATGCACATTTACCCCATATTGTGTTCATGTACATAAGGTGAGAATGAATTGATTGCTTATTCCATAATCCCATAATCTTTTTATTCTTTTTCACATTTGTGACATGTTCATTCCAACTTACGTTATTGTCCAAAGATAGGCCTAAATATGTGTATTGTTTCACCCGTTCGATAGGTACATTGCCAATTTTAACTATGTTGCAAGTGCTTGGACTGTAAGCTGGTTTATGAAATAGCATGTATTTTGTTTTTGAGCTACTTATAATTAATTTACTTTTTGAAAGCCATGTTGTTAGTATATTTAGATCCTTTTGCATATTCTGCATAATCGTTTGTTCACAGGCGCTCTCGTAAAGTAGAAATATATCATCTGCAAATAGAAATATTTTAGCAATAAACTCTAAATAACCTATATCATTAATAAATATCAGGGACAGCAATGGTCCGAGCACTGTCCCTTGTGGGACACCGCATTTAACATCAGAAATGGACCCTTTAGTTTTATTATTATTAACATACTGCTTCCTGTTAGACAGGTAGTTTTAAACCACTCAAAGGTTATTCCTCTAATTCCTGCATTTGATAGTTTACTTAGCAACAAGGTATGGTTAACAGTGTCAAACGCCTTAGCAAGATCTATAAATAGTACTGCTGCTATTTTATTGTTATCTAATGCTTTATGTATAAGTGACGCTACGTCAAATGCTACTGAATCAGTGCTATGTTTGGGAAGGAAGCCGTACTGATATTTTAAGAAAAAAATGTTTTTTGTTAGGAAATTCAGGACTTGTTTTTTGATTACTATTGTAACGTAATCTTGATTACGGTACAAATTATTATTATTATTATTTTTAATATCATTGTGTAATTATTATTATTATTATTGAAATATCAAAGTTATATCGTTTTATTCACCCATTAATATCAAGGGAGGGGCCATACCATATTCACGTCATTACCATAGTCATATATAATATTGTCAAGTGCTTAGATTAAGAAACAGGGTTTTTATAGAGGTCTAGGGCTGTTTTATTAGTTAAATTGTAAAGACAGGACGGGCATGGTTGGAAGAAGTTACGGACGGTGAAGCAACATATTGCAAGAAAATGTATTTCTGGAACGAAGCCACGCTGACTGGAGACAAGGGCTTGGAGAAAGATTTCGGCGGAATATATATATGCGCAACGAGAGGAATAGCGGGTTCTGAGTGGAATATTTGAAGTACGCGGGCCTGTATTCCCGCTCGGAGAAGTTTTAGCGTCGCTTGAGGACTGAGAAATGCTTTGCTATAATTGGTCTGATGGGTCGCGGGCAAATTTATGCCGCGAAACATCGGGACCATTCAGAGTGTATAAAAGCCCAGCGCGACTTCAGCACTGGCTATTCTATAGATTCTATTCTGTCATTCACATATTCGATCACGCACTCACTCACTGACTTTGTGAGTCGTAGACTCTGCCAGTCCCTCAGTAAGATGGGACTTAGTGAATTCAATTAGCCTGGTTTGTTCAAATTTGCTTACCATGGTGATCAAACTCAGAAACAAGCAGCAACAACAACAACAAAAACAACACAGAAGATCAGCGCTAGCGAGAAGACAGTCAATATTGCCCCGCAATTAGGGAATATTAATGCACATATTGTACACAGCTCGAAACCTCAGAATGTTAATAATTTTGTTGTAAATAAACCAGTATTAGTTAAAATGTCTTGTTCATTGGGAGTTGAATATATAGGATAGTTGGAATGCAAAGAGTATCTCATAGAGCAAGTTTATTGCCCTACGCTCCGATGATAGATCTTGGCTCAAGGAAGGGAGCGGCCGTGGCTAAATAAAATTTTAATGTGTTATCTCTACGATAACTGGCGCCCAGTAAATCTAAATTAATAAAGTGTATGTCGTCTGTCTAGACAGGCCAATGCTAAATAAGAACGATGAGGTGGTTTTAAGGATTCTTGAGTGTAATATCTGAAGAAACGTTATAAATGATCGCCCAACTTGTAGAGCGATATCCAACGACGAAGGTAGCCGTTACAAATGGCACAACCAATGTGGGGCTACGAAATATCGTACTGAAGTGAATGGATATTATGTATAAATCCAGTTTATTTCAAGTATGTTAAAGTTTAAAGTTGTTTTCATGTACGATATAAACGAGTACTCTTTGCATTCATTCCGAGTTTTTCAATAAAGAGGCATATATCAAGTTAGGGAACTACGGTTATAAATTAGGAGTGTTCTTTTGATGAGTTGTTTTTTGGGTAATGAGTAACAGGGATAATTTGGGGAACATAAATTTGAGAAACCGTAGTATTATAAGATCAGTTAAAATGTCGAAATTAGATGTGCAGGGTACCAATGATGAGATGTCAAAAGTAAGCGAAAATCTGGAAACTGAGGAAAATAAACAAGACGGGGCTACAAACATCCATATTAATGAGGGGGAGAATCCTTCCTGGCTTCGAAACCTGACGATGCTGATAACAGAACAGAACAGAAACATAGATATTAAGTTAGGCGAGCAAAGTGCAAAGTTAGCTGAACAGAGTATGAAGTTAGAGGAACAAAGTAAGAAATTTGACGTGCGTAGTGATCAATTAGAGAAATCAATAGATCTTAAGTTCACTGAGCATAGTAAGAAGCTAGATGAACAACGTAAGAAGTTTGATGAAGCCACAGAAAACTTCAATAGACAAATTAAAGAAGTAGGCCGAGAATTTCACAATAAGTTAGAAAACAGGATTAGTGAGGTGGAGGAATCATGGTCACTTAAGGTTGACGCCAGAATGCAACAAGTGTCGGAGCGAGTTGACAAAATTGACGAGGAAGTGAAAATTGAATGTAGTAAGGTTAGGGTTGACTTAGAAGGTGAAGTCAACAGTATGAAGGTCAAGTGTGATAATAATATTGCTAAAATAGGTAATTTAGAAAATAAACTAGAGAGTGATAATCAAGAAATTAGGGAAGAGGTTAACAGTAAATTTAACAGTATCAGTGAAGAAGTAGCGAGTAAGACAGATAAAATGGAGGAGAAATTGCAGAGATGTCAGAAGCAAATAGCAACAAATAGCGGTAATGTACAAATAGGAAATTTAAGTAGATTTCTAACTAAAGAGGCAGATTTGCCAGTATTCACAGGCAAGGCATATAACCCAATGGAATTCTTAAAAACAGTAGAAAAGAAGTTCGCTAAAGATTTAGAAGAGGGGATCGTTCAATGGGAACAAGTACTTGAGATGCTAGATAAATCTTTTGTTAGGGATTCAAGGTCATGGTTCAGTGTGTATAAATACCAGATGACTAGTTTTAGAAAATTTAAAGAGAAGTTCATAGCCAAGTACTGGAATGAAAATGTGCAAGAAAGAGAAAGATGTAACATTATTTTTGGGAAGTACCAAAGGAGAGATGGTGTTTCGTACACAGAGTATTTCTTAGCGCATGTACTTATATGCCAGAATTTAGAAGGTTTAGAGACTGAATCACAGGTAATTAAAACATTATTAACGCATTTTCCTGATATAATTAAAGAAGCATTCTTCATGCAGAATATTACTACTATTGACGGATTCGAGAAGCTATTGGAAAACTTTGACTCTCTTGAAAATAGTAGGACCGAACGCAAGCCAATAAGTCGAGGAGATAATTTCGGGCAGGGTGAGAGAGAGAGGGGAAGAGAACAAGGCAGGAATGCGAATTACGAAAGACGACTTGACAATGGGGGACGCACAGCAAATACGAGGAACGAGAATTTGAACAGAGTAGGGGAAGGTACTAGGCCAGACAGACGTACAGGTCAACAACAACAATCTACATCAGGGGCAGGTAGGCCTAATTTAAACGAATAACGGGTTGCAGTGAGGTCAACAGACAGCCCGAAGTGATTGCAGTTCAATGTCCTAGGAATATTGAGTATTTAGGAGATTTTAATATAGATGTTAGAGAAGAACTGCTTTATGACCTAAATGGTGGAAATTTAGATAATGTTGAGAATGAGATTATGTCACCAGTAATTAAACTTAATGTGTGGGGTAAAGAAGTTGATGTTTTATTGGACAGTGGAAGCGAAAACTCTTGTATAAATTTAAGATTTTTGGAAGATGTAATGAGAGAAGGTATTCATGTTGATATAATTCCAGTTAAGTCCACTTTCATTGTCACAGCTGTAGGTAGTAGGTCTCAGAAAATATCTAAGCAAGTCGCAGTTCCAATTAACATTAGTGAGTTAGTTAAATTTCAGCCCTGTTTGGCAGTTCCAAATTTAGTATATCCGGTGATTCTCGGTGCGGAATGGTTATCATTATATCAAGTTAAATTAGATTTTCATTTTGGCAGGATATGTTTATTTTGGCAGGATAAAGAAGTTCAGGTTACGTATAAGGTGTCTAAGACTGACAAGAAGATGAAAGTGTGTATGTTTGAGGAAGAAAGCAACGTGGTTGTGAGTGATGAGTTTCCTGAAGTAAATGAGGTAGACCGCGGAGATGCTAGTGAGAGCAAAGTTTTTAAGGTGTGTCAGGTTGCAATGGAGTCTGAACTTGAGAGTAGGATCCATGATGCATTGTCACAGTGTAAGCTGGATGATGAGCAAGGTCATCAGTTACATGAGGTATTAATAAAATATAAGGAAATTTTCAGCTCAAAACCCGGAGCAACACACTTATATGAGCATAGTTTTGTCGTTAAAGACACAAGTAGTTTCGTAGGGCCTAGGTATCCTGTCGCAACTAAATATATGAAAGCCGTCGAAGAACAGATAGAATTAATGTTGGAAAACGACATAATTGAGCCTTCAGCTAGCCATTGTTTAAATCCATTAGTTGTAGTAGCCAAGAAAGACAATTCAGTGAGACTGTGCATAGACGCCAGAATGTTAAATACCAGAATCGAAAGCGACCAGTTGAGAACTGAAGCAGTGGCGGATTTAGTTCAACGTTTTCAGGGGCGGAAGTGGTTCTCAACAGCAGATTTTAGTAGTAGTTGCTCATCGTTAGTTAGGAAATTAGTTAGGACACTAGGTAGTTATTTCAGGTATGTATTGTTGACTCATGTGATGTTATTCAGGCTAGCCAGTGTTTTGTTGAGAGGTAGGAAGTACATGTAAGTTTGTAGCAACGATTGTTACGTAAGCCGTTGCCATCTTGTGCATTGGAAGGGAAAATGTCAAAGCTGTTTTTATTGTTTACTGGACCTTATGTCGTTTCCAAGAGGATAGGAAAGAATGCCTACTTATTGAAAGATCAGGAAAATTATATCAGAGGTACATATAACATTTACAATCTGAGGAAATATCATAGAAAAGAGCAAGTGCAGCAAGAAGGGCAGACTGCCGTGTGTTTATAATTAGAGTCGTGTCGTGGCTCTAAGGAATTGGTGGAAGTGAGATAAATCACTTGTGTTGCGTGAAACAAGAAGCAATATATTGCGTTCTGTTATTGTAAGGGACTACAAGAACAAATGTAGCATGTAAATCCTGTATGACTGCACAGGACAATCAGAATGTTTAATGTAACATTGCAAGAAGAGTGCAGATCAATCAAGGAAAATGAAAAGGGTATAATCATTATGTATGTAATTTGAAGGGTCATATATGTATATTCAGTGTATTTCCTGTTAAGTTTTAAAGGGAAGATTTGTGATTTCATCATTCATTACATTCTTTATGAAACCATGGGGACGTTTTGTAACGTAATCTTGATTACGGTACAAATTATTATTATTATTATTTTTAATATCATTGTGTAATTATTATTATTATTATTGAAATATCAAAGTTATATCGTTTTATTCACCCATTAATATCAAGGGAGGGGCCATACCATATTCACGTCATTACCATAGTCATATATAATATTGTCAAGTGCTTAGATTAAGAAACAGGGTTTTTATAGAGGTCTAGGGCTGTTTTATTAGTTAAATTGTAAAGACAGGACGGGCATGGTTGGAAGAAGTTACGGACGGTGAAGCAACATATTGCAAGAAAATGTATTTCTGGAACGAAGCCACGCTGACTGGAGACAAGGGCTTGGAGAAAGATTTCGGCGGAA
Source organism: Meconema thalassinum (assembly GCA_946902985.2). Taxonomy (NCBI): domain Eukaryota; kingdom Metazoa; phylum Arthropoda; class Insecta; order Orthoptera; family Tettigoniidae; genus Meconema; species Meconema thalassinum. The sequence goes on along the minus strand of OX336389.2, from coordinate 401,074,724 downwards.
TATATATATGCGCAACGAGAGGAATAGCGGGTTCTGAGTGGAATATTTGAAGTACGCGGGCCTGTATTCCCGCTCGGAGAAGTTTTAGCGTCGCTTGAGGACTGAGAAATGCTTTGCTATAATTGGTCTGATGGGTCGCGGGCAAATTTATGCCGCGAAACATCGGGACCATTCAGAGTGTATAAAAGCCCAGCGCGACTTCAGCACTGGCTATTCTATAGATTCTATTCTGTCATTCACATATTCGATCACGCACTCACTCACTGACTTTGTGAGTCGTAGACTCTGCCAGTCCCTCAGTAAGATGGGACTTAGTGAATTCAATTAGCCTGGTTTGTTCAAATTTGCTTACCATGGTGATCAAACTCAGAAACAAGCAGCAACAACAACAACAAAAACAACACAGAAGATCAGCGCTAGCGAGAAGACAGTCAATATTGCCCCGCAATTAGGGAATATTAATGCACATATTGTACACAGCTCGAAACCTCAGAATGTTAATAATTTTGTTGTAAATAAACCAGTATTAGTTAAAATGTCTTGTTCATTGGGAGTTGAATATATAGGATAGTTGGAATGCAAAGAGTATCTCATAGAGCAAGTTTATTGCCCTACGCTCCGATGATAGATCTTGGCTCAAGGAAGGGAGCGGCCGTGGCTAAATAAAATTTTAATGTGTTATCTCTACGATAACTGGCGCCCAGTAAATCTAAATTAATAAAGTGTATGTCGTCTGTCTAGACAGGCCAATGCTAAATAAGAACGATGAGGTGGTTTTAAGGATTCTTGAGTGTAATATCTGAAGAAACGTTATAAATGATCGCCCAACTTGTAGAGCGATATCCAACGACGAAGGTAGCCGTTACACTATTTCCAGTACTTTTACAAGTGAGGATAATATACACAACGGTCTGTAATAACTGGGGTTAGATACATCACCTTTTTAAAATATTGGTACAACTCTTGCTAGTTTACCATTATCTGGTATTACTCCTGTTTGCAGTGACAAGTTAATTATATCAGCAAGCAATGGAGCCAGATGATTGGCACATCTCTTAAGGAGTATGTTTTTTTTTTCATCATCTGTGTAATTCTTTTTGTTCGCAAGGGTTTGAATGATTTGTTTAACTTCCGTCACATTTGTTGGTTTTATGAATAGTGAGTTACAGATCGTCTGGTTCGATGGCAAATTTGAGTTCATTGGAGTAATATCTTTAACCAAGTTTTCTACAACATTTATGAAATGCATGTTAAATGCTTTACATATATCTTGGCCAGAGGTGTATTGTATGTTTTCATATTCAATTTCAACAATGTTTCGTGTATTATGAGGTTTACCAAGTATTTGGTTTACTGCCTTCCACATTCATTTCATCGTATTCCCTTCTCTAATTACATTATTGTAGTATAACTTTTTCAGCTCTCTTTTCATTCTAGTCACATCCCTCCTGCATCTTGTGAACTCTTTAATGGTTTCAGTTGAAAAGTTTTTAGTTTATTTTTTTGCATACAAATTATTTTTTCTTTTTACCGCTTCCAGAAACTCATGTGTTACCCATGGTTTGTGTGTACCTTTTACCTGTGGGTTTTGCTTAATATTTATAGTAGCTGGCCTAAGTCCATCACTAATGAAATCGTAAAGCTGATTATATGCTTCGTTAACGTCAGTAGTTAGATTTGGAAATTTATTTTTTGAATAGAAATTGTTCAGTTTGGCATAACTTATCTTCGTAAATGTTTCTATATTTGAACGATTATTGGATTGCGTACTCACTTCTGGTTGTGATGCAATTTCTAGACTTAAAATATTATGATCACTAAGGTCACTCATAACTAGAGACGAGAATGATAGGCACTAAAAACAGTTAAAATAGGCAGGCATATAGGCTTTTAAAATAGCCAAAATAGGCATGTAAATAGGCACTAACGTGTAAAATAGGCAACAAAATAGGCATGAAAAAATCCTTGTAATTTAATAAAATATTTAATTACTATAAAAAGAATTAACAATAAGCAACTTTTAATAACATACTTATCTTATATATAAAAGTGAAAGTCTGTATGTATGTATGTATGTATGTATGTATGTGGGTGAGTGGATTTGTTCCGTATACAAATCTACACAGTTCCACCAATCTCAACCAAATTTCGCATACACATAGCTTAGGACCCAGAAGGAACGGCTGGCTACATGCATTTTCGATAGTCTTTCTCATTCTTCTGATTTCGGCCTTTTTGCACTCAAGCAAAGTCTAATAAAAGCAGAAAATAAACTGATGAAGTAATAGCAAGGCCGGCCATCTCCATAGCAACAGTAGCTCGAGACGTGACCACCAAGTTTCCATCTATCTTGGTAAGAGGACATGCTACACCCACTGCCAGCTTGATCGCATCCCTCCAAGCTGCTTTAAACTGCCTGTCCATTCAACACAATATAGGTTACGGCACCAACGCACTGATCGCCACTGCATTTTCACTCCCAGCTGGACCGCATCCCTCATGCCTGCTGTAAACTGCCTGTCCATTCAACACAAGATAGGTTACAGCACCAACGCACTGTGATCGCCGCGGCATTTTCACTGCCAGCTGGATCGCATCCCTCCTGGCTGCATGGCAACAGTAGCTCAAGACGGGACCACCAAGTTTCCATCTCGGTAAGAAGCCATGCTACACCCACTGCCAGTTAGATCGCATCCATCCAAGGTGCTTGAAACTGCCTGTCCATTCAACACAAGATAGGTTACAGCACCAACCACTGTGATCGCCGCGGCATTTTAACTGCCAGCTGGATCGCATCCCCCCTGGCTGCTTTTAACTGCCTGCCCATTCAACACTCAGACGCGTACAGGATATACTGTATATTAATTCACAGTTAGGCTGCAGCGCCAACCTAACGCGGCTTTTGAAGGGGACGATACCTGAAACGAAGGGTTTTTAACTTTGGAGGCTTAATATCGAGATTGAAATAACGCGAAAATATGGCATTTACTTATTTTGTTATTCAATCAGCATAAAGTTTATGATATTAATTCACACACATACTAACGGGTAAATTTTCAATATAAAGAAAAGCGAAATACAAAACGAAGGGTTGTTAAGTTTGGAGGCTTAATATCGAGATCCCAGGCGCTATTTCTGGTGACTTCCGAGAATTCCCATTCTTGTTCGTGGGGTAAACACATATTGAGAAATGAGAATATAATTCTGTCGAGCACACCAGCTGCAATATAATGCACTTTAAAATACAGTCAAAAGGCATCAAATAGGCAATTATACTCCAAATAGGCACAAACCCTTGAAATAGGCATTTATAGGCACAATAAAACCAACGAAATCTAGCCTAAAAGAACCTAAAACGGATTTATATCTCGAAAGCCTACGTTTCTAAACACAGGAATAAAATAGGCAAATAGGCAAATTCCCGTCTCTACTCATAACATTATACAATTAGCAATTATCATTATTGGCAAAGTTAGAATGCATATGGTCAGTTGAAGTTGAAGAAGTAGGCGTTATTCTTGTTAGTAGGCGTTATTCTTGACTGCGTGAAGTGTGGTACTATACTACAGAAGCCATGAATTCCGTTGTGCACACAAGTAATGGCAAGAAATGAAAGGACTAGCTAGTCATAAATAACATTTTAAAATTAGTACTTTTATTGTATTTTTTGCCTTCTTTCTGCTATTTTTCTAAGAGTTTCACTGAATCAGTGAACACTGTGCCCACGTTAAGTGTGCTTTATATAGAGAGTATTTTCACATCTAGTGAATAACTTAATTATTAGACATGACAAACATACACTCACAAAGGCAGCTAAGTCACTCTGGTGTTTTGTCCAAGTGCATGCTAGCTTTTAATTCACCCTAGAAAAAGCAGGTTTTAGAGGATTTCAAATCGAGCAGCGTGCATTCACATTCTAGCATGGTATATTGCTTTTTTCCCCCTCATTTCAGATTAACTGCATTCTGACTAGTTGACAAATCAGTGCATATGACATGCAGCACTTAGGATGAGAGATGCATTGAGACACCGACTCTTCTACACACAGGAGTGCCTTTCTGTTATTGCCGATGTCCTAGTAGAACAATGTAATCCAAACAGGTTTAGAAAAAGTATTTTTTTCAAAAGGCATAGAGTAACGTACATCAATCATTAGGTAGCTTCTAACAATATATACTTCCACTCCTCAGCACTGATAACTATTCTTAGTGTTTTGTTTAAAAAAAAGAGCTCTACAGTAGTATAGCGGGACAGTCATGCTTCATTCTTGGAACATCCTAAATCAAATAATAATAATAATATTATTGGTTTTACGTTCCTTTTAACTACTGCAGTTTTTAGAGAGCCAGGGTGCCAGAATTTCCACCCAAAAGGGTATCTTCAACATGCCAGAAAATCTGTGATACGACTCCCTCTCATTAATGCACCAACTGACTGAGCCAGGATTCAATCCTGCAACCTTGGTAAGAGCAGGCGAAAACATTACCTCTGCGCCATGCGCCTAAATCATGCAGCAGCACTGGAACAATATCTTGCACATCCTGTTGTATGAAAATAGGCCTATTATGCAAAATTGTGATGTACCACATGGAGTTAAGTCTATAATGTTGCAATTTTTACTGTTTATAAATACTTTCAGGAATGAAAGGTTGGAACACATTAAATTTATGTAAACTGTACAGATATGATTTTGAAATTAAATTTCATTTCCCTATTTTATTCACTCTTCATATTACACATTTTCGATTTCTTTTTATGTATATTGCAGCAATTCTACAAGGGAGGTCTCCCATTTCTTCAGTCTTGGTGTAGATCCTGTCCTGGAGGCAGATGACATCGACAGGGTTGCTGGATGGAGGGGAGAGAATGCAAATGTTGTCGAGGAGTTGAGAATATAATGGGGCTTATTATAAGCTTCCTTGACAAATTCTATATTGCACTCCTCACCTTCCAATATAAAGACAGAGATTAGCCAAATTAGGTGCTTAAAAACATTTCAAAATTATGCAGTCATAACATATAAGGAAAAATTGTTATATATGCACCTCAACAAAAGTTTGAAACACTGGCATAGAGAGTAGTCTTATCATATTGTTGCTTCACTGGAGGAGCTTGGACATTGTGGTCATTTAGCCCCGTGTACTTTTGTGTGTAGGCCTATGTACAAGAAAAATCTGAAGGTTGTAGTAGTGTGTGTATTTGTAATTCAGGTGAGGATTGGGAAGGCGGCAGCCATGGCCTTAAGTTAGGAACCATCCCAGCATTTGCATGGAGTCGAATTGGGAAACCACAGAAAACCACTTCCAGGATCTATGAGGAGGGAATCGAACCCACCTCTTCTAACGAGGGAGTTAGCATAAGTTGCGATCGCAATTGCAAAATAGTTGTGGTTTGCATGTAAGAGTTTTACATCTACATTGCAAATAAGCGCACCATATTTGGCATAAACAATTACATTGCACCTTACAAGCATGCGCATGTTCAGTCACAGAGTTCCAAAAATGGGTTGTTTTGCAGCTATGGGAAAAAATTACGAGTATAAACATTAAATTTGGAACAGAGGGTAAAATATCCTATTCTTATCACAACTACAAGGTGGTGACTTAGGGGCGTAATCACTGTATGTACAATTTCTAACGTCACGAGGACAATTATTCCAAATTCTTGTTTCCGACACTGAAGGCAGCCACTGGACTGTAGCTCGATATGATGACTTCAGATCAGAGAGGTTTAAAACACCGCCAGAACATATTTTTGATGTTCAAACGCAGTGTGATTTGGAATACTGCTTAATGCTGTTATTCTTGAAGTGAATGTGATAACTTTGATAAGCAACTCTGCTTCTGGCACTTTATGCTCTGTGGACATGTTCATCCTCGTAATGTGAATGTGACTTTTTCATACCTTGTGTCCTCATTTCATCATCAGGGTGATATTACGTATTTAAATTTGCAACCCTGGTCACACTGAACCTCATATATGTGCTAAAGTTCGTAAATATGTGATTTTATTTATTGCTATTTTAAAGACGGGTGCCATGTTTCGACAGCGCTTGCATCTCGTTCAACTGTCATCAAGACTCACTCTAGCGGCACGCACCGATGCGGACACATTGTTGCCCACATGTGGGATACAAAATCACTGTTGATAAAAAAAATAATCATCGGGACGCGTTAGGCTGTAAGCATTGTCAACACTCATTGATCTGGCCACGTTAGGCCATAACCATTTTCAAGAACCATTGGATTGGACAAAACGAAGGTTAGGATGGTTATGTGCAGGTGCGGCCTGGCCGCGCCCAGCTAGCGGGGCACGTTTGACACAATGGTCTGTGCCCGTTAGGCTGTCACCATTGTCAAAAACCAATGGATTGGACAAAATGAAGGTCAGGTGTAGGTGTGGCCTTGGCCACGCGCAGCTAGTGGGGCACGATTGACACAAAACCATTGGTATGTACGCGTTAGGCTGTAACCATTGTCAAAAACCATTGGATTGGGCAAAACAAAGGTTAGAAGGTCAGGTGTAGCCTTGACCGCGCGCAGCTAGCGGGGCACGGTTGACACAAAACCATTGGTCTGTGCGCGTTAGGCTGTAACCATTGGATTGGACAAAACGAAGGTTAGAAGGTCAGGTGTAGGTGTGGCCTTGGCCGCGCGTAGATAGCGGGGCATGGTTGACACAAAACCATTGATCTGGGCGCTTTAGGCTGTAATCATTGTCAAAACCACAGTTTTGCGGAAAAAAAAACACACATATTTATTACAGCGAAGCGATATACTGCATTGTAATTACAGAGCAGATAACAAAAAACACTCATTTCAACCGTGGAAAGAAACAATCATTACTGAGAAGCGAAATATTGCACACACTAGCCTAATTAGAGCGGTGAACTGAGTGCTGGGCACGAATGATGCGCACTAGAGACTGAACTGGGCGCTTCGTTGTGTTACATAGTACCGTAAGGGCGAGGTTGGCAGTATTGTTTTGATGACAGACCAGCGAATCAGTGGGGCTAACGAAGAGACCTGAATACTCATGACCGCAACCGATGATTGATTTGGACTAATTGCGGCCACAGCTGTAATTTTGGTTATATAAGTCGTGATCCTATTTGGGATGGTTGGGTGGGTCACAGACGGCGGAGGAGGAAACATCTATTAAAACATCGCTCCCTGATTTATTTCTCATCGTTTTATAAGGTATTTTGGCTAATTCATGTATTATAGAGAATGTTATCGCTCGTTCTATCTTCATTCAGCGCTACTGTAATATTAAGCTACTGAAAAGATCTTACAGAAAGGAAAACAGATGAAGGTGACATAAATGTGTTTCTCCATCACAAGTAGAATGTGGAGCCAGTATGTAGAGATTGAAGTAGGCCTACATGGAATTCCTCATTCAACTAGATACAAACACAAATAACAACTCACTCGCTCGCAGGAGTATCCAACTGATATTTTATGGGGAACTTATCTGCAGGAGTAGGGGCAAATGACCTCGTAGTTCCGTCCCTTAAAACAACAATAACTAACTATCTGCAGAAGTGACAAGCTGGATAAACATACTTCGCATGCTGATGACCACAACATGTTGTATCCAATTGCCAGACGTTAAATGCAGCTAGCAGTAATGAATTGGTCCTTGCTATAAAAACAAACTAATTGACTAACCCAGTTTATTTATTAATATTATTATTCAGAAATCACATATTCTTACATATCTTGCAATTTTATATGGGTGCTGACTGTTCAATTTTGCCAAATCACATCACACCCGTGAGAAACAAAATCCGTTTTGAAATAGAAGTTTCAGTTTTTCTTTTCACGTAATACTCCGTCATCGACTCTAGAAAATAAGAAAGGAAAACATTATGAGTAAATGTTTGAAATGCCATGGAAAGTTTGGTTAACCTCGCAGGTTATGGAACACTTCTAACAAACAAATTGCATTCAATATTGCAAGTATTTAAAAAAAACAATCACCGCTATTGTAAAAGATAAATACTTAGGATTAAATATAAGTATCCCTCCTTGTATCGTCTAAAATACACAATTGATCATGTCAAGTGAGAATACCGAAGGTCTGAAAACATGGCGACATCACCGAGTGCACAAACCGAGTCTGCACCTTCGAAAATGTCGCTATGTACACTCGCACTCTGCTCGTACACTTGCACTGGATCGTATTTGGAACACCACTCGCTGACGTCACTTCCGAGTGAGAGTGTGCAAGAGTGTACACTTTGGCTATTTGACAAACAGCCGTAGTGTGTCTTGAAGAAGCCCTGATTCTTTTGCTTGGTGTAGATATGTCAGAGAGGTCTGTCTCTCCATATAGCATTGTGAGTCGACCCATGGTTTCTCTTTCATTACCAGGATGGTATCGCTGCTGTCACTATTGCTTCCGTTATGTCGAAGTGTGCTAGTTGTTGAATGCAGGAGATATGTTCTTTTCTCTGATCCAGGACTTGAAGGTTTAGCTTTCTTGATAGTATCGGAGGCCTATTCTCTAGACCGGAAACTCGCGTGAATTTTGTATTGATGTATTGATCACTGGGATGTGTTTTCTGAGCGGTGCCAGTGGCGATCTGTAATCTACTTTTTTGGGAGATTAAAAGTGTGATGTGTACTCTATAGAAGATTAGATCAATTGTACTACTCCCGTTAGGAGCGAAGTATGTTTTCTGGTCCGCTCTGTTGGTGAGGTTGAAGCCTTCCTCCTCTAGAGCCTCTATTAGCATTATGGTCCTCTGTGTTTCATTGTCTATTCGACAGTTAAAGTCCCCGGCTCTGATGGTTGATTCTGATACTGTCGTATGAGATAGTGCGTTCATTATGGTTGCTATGATCTCTTCTATGTCGGTATGTGGTTTGAAATACATCCCTACCAGTGTTACAAGTTCTGTTTTTAATAACACGTAGTCTTCTTCAATGTGTGTGTAGTGTATGCTTCTCATCTTCGAGCCGATATAGCATGAAATTCCCCCGTATGGCCTTCCTATGTCTCCTTGATTTGCTGGTGAGTGTGCCGAATACCTTGTTTGTATCTCTTGGGGTATTTGTCAGCGTTTCAGTCTATAATATGACATCGTATTCATGAAGGGTTTGTTCTGTAATTTGAGTCATGGTTTTCAGGCCTTCCACATTCCATGTTATCACAGTCCATTTACATATTTTCTGATATCTGTTTTGTTTGTTTGATATGTATTGTCATTCGTGTCTCTCGCATTTCCTTTTGCTGGGAATATTCCTACGGTTGTCCTTGGGAATAGGTGTCTCCGTACAAGGACGTTCCTTGGCCAGAAGTTTGGGTCGTTTGTCTTTCCGAGATTATTGAGATCCATGCCTACCTTATTTGCTATGTTGCGTACTTTGGTGTCTATTGGTTCGCATGTTAATTCTCACGTTATTCCATCTCTTTTAGTTAAGAGGTTGTATCCTCTTCCCTGGTTTCCCCCTTGTAGCCTACCAATAAATAACCATGCCTTTTTTGTGCAGCCCTCATTCCACTGTTAGTGTTCCTTTTCCCAACTATTACACGGTTTATTCTTAGTACTATTTCAGTGCATGCGATATTTTGTTCCACTTACAATACGTCCTGTTGTGTTTCCTCATGATCATTGTTCATTATTTGTTATTTGTCTTCTGTATTATTTGTCGTTGTGGTTGGTGTGTTTTTATTTTCTTTTGTTTTCTTCTGTCGATCATCGATTTGTGGGTGTTCCCTTCGCACTTCTTGGGTTTCTTGCGTTCCGCTCTTCTCATCTCTATTAGCCCCGCAACTTCTTTCGGGTTCGGTAAGGCCTGACAAGTGCCTACGTAATTCTGGTGGCACATCCTGATATATTTGAGCCGTTGAACGCCCAAGTGGTGTAACTCCTCTCGGAATAACCGGCAAGTCTAACCTTTGTGGCTGACAGACGCAATGCTCACTTCCAATGCTTCACACACACTGGCCCTGAGCTATGCCTGCTTGCCATAAGGTTTAGACTTCCCTGTAATTCCGAGAGGAGTTACACCACTTGGGCTCTCAACGGCTCATTTGTGTTAGTAGTTTTACCAAAATGTGTATGCTGTACCTCATTCACTGGTTTTCACGGAGCCATTGGTTTCTTTTTATTCTGTAAGTAATCTGTTATACTATCAACCGTTTTTGTTAAATCTTGTATTATGGGATTTTTGATGTGTAACATCTTTCCATTCGGTTGCTGGATATGTTTATGGGAGTGATTTTCAAAAATGGGACGGAAATGGATCGGACGGAAGTGTGTAAGATGCATTGCTAGCTGGATCGCATCCCTTATGGCTGCTAAAGCAGTGGTAAGAAGAGACAATGAGCGCGCAGTGTTGGAGATTGGTACCATGACGCACTGCCGGCCATGTGTAATGTATATCACATATGGATTACTTCAAGGTTTGAAGGCGCCATTAAGAATATTCCTGCAGTAAATCATCTTCTAGTTGTCGTTCATTGGTGTAAAAATATTCATTATATCATATTTGCAGAAAACAATTATGATTTATTAAGAGTATCTTTTCCAGTCTCTGGATAAAAGTGATGGTTACTCCCGGAGTAACTTTGGATCAACACTTTCATACTGAACGGTAAACTCTCATGCGAACTCTGGTGTCAACTGATTGAAACGCAAACCACATGTTCAAAATCTTCGTATCAGTATTTAAATATGATATGCGTTAATAATGAAACATCGTAACTAGTCGGCAAAGCCGGTATTATGTTTCTGCACAATGGCTATTCAGATATTAACCCACATTGCGGTAATGCAGTGATCAATATAATATAAATCTTTTTTTTTGTACGGGAACTGGGCTAGCCTTTCATAGGAATTCCCTTTACTGTCAAGTAGGCGTATTCATAACTAATTTAAAACTCAATTCCACGCAGGAACATTATAGAAGAAAAACAAAATATTAATGGAGCATATTAAGTTACTTCCATATTATTACCGGCACGTGAAAAGAAGTAACTGTTTTGTACCATAAATATCTGTGGTTGCAATAGCTGTGAGGCTAGCCCCTTGGTCTGCGAATCATGAGGTCTGAGATTCAAACCCCAGTCCCGGCAAATGTTTTTGCTACAAGATTATCGATTTAAACGATATCTATCATAAAATTATGCTTCATTTTAACAGAATCTACATGAAATTACGATTTGTTGTTGTTTGAGTCTTCAGTCTTTTGACTGGTTTGATGCAGATCTCCATGCCTCCCTGTCCTGAGCTAATCGTTTCATCTCTACATAGCTACCACACCCTACATCCGAGGCAATCTGTTTAACATATTCTAACCTTGGTCTACCCCTACAGTTCTTGTCCTCGACCCTTCCTTCCATAACTAAGCTTGCTATTCCTGGGTGTCTTAGTATGTGTCCTACCAACCTATCTCTTCTCTTCATTAGCAGTCGCCAGAAACATCTCTCCTCTCCCACTCGTCTTAATACCTCTTTGTTTGTAACCCTATCTACCCATCTGATCATCATCATTCTCCTGTAACGATTTATCTAATGTTAATTACAATAGTTTGCACCAAGCAGGAGTTGGGAAATTTGATTGTATTGAACATTATTTCTAGTAATTTATAGTGTACCCGTTTATACGGAGGATGGATAGTCAGCACTCGGCTTTTTGCTGCTGCGGCATCGGGGCGTGTAACGTTCCCTCCACTGCTGACTTAACATCCGATATGGAATACTCAAGGTTCACAAGGATTTTGAGGAAAAACTCAACATTATAATTTACATAATTTATTTCATAGAAGAAAAATAGATTCACTCAAAACATGTCAGAAATCAATCACTTGGCATAGTTTCTTCAAGTGTCACTCAAAAATAAAAATCACTTTGTTAAAATTTCATCAAATTCACTATAATGTCAATTCATTATTCCACGAACTTTGTAACTATTTTGTCTTGCTGAAATTAAATTATTACTATTTGTAGTATATTTTACTCAGGCGTCGAGCCCGCCTGTCATTTAAGTCATATAATCTCTCCAAGGCTTTGGACATTTACATTCATTTCAATCTTTACCCTTCAGGGTTTCTTTTATGTTTACATAAACATTATTTATTTATCATTTATTTAGTCCTCTGGACCTTAATAAGAATTCTTCACAAAGCCTTAGATTTTAAACATTTAAAAATAACTGTAAAAGAACATGCCATGTCTGTGGATCGAACCCTTATTCCACCAGTTACTCTCCATGCATCAGGTGATCTTTCTCAGCAGCGTACCATACACTGTGTTATTTATTATATTGGGATCTTTATTCATTTTAAAACTACATTGTTTCATAACCCGTTATTTCATTCTTTTTGAGGAAGGAATCCTTTTATTAACAATAAAAGTATATGACAAAATCCGTCAAAATCTATATATACGCTTCAAACTTATACTCTGGAGAATTGTCTCAATCCCAGCATCATGATTTTATAGGTTATTTTGAGCTTGCATCTTTTAATAAAAATTTTCATAAAGTGGCCTCTTTATTCCTAGTCTTTGCTAGACCCTAATTTACCGCGGAACTCGTTAAAATCTCTCTCTCACTCCCTCTAACAGCGACCCCCTTCTTCCTGTGACACTTTACTTGATTTATGGCGTCTCGCCGACCGCCTTTCGTTTACTATTTAACCATATGATCCCCAAGACTTATATTTCACTTCTAAAGCGGCTATTTGTTCCTACTTTCATTATTATTATTATTATCATCACTACATTTCGTGTTTACAGGATATTTATTTCTTATTCCGGAGAGGATGTATAATAGTTGACTACACCAACTTTAATAATAACTTGTATGACGTCTTATCACAATACTACATTTATAACAAAGCCTTTTTGGACTTACTTGTACATTCGCACACGATGCTTTATTTCGACGATTATTGCCTACAATATGTTATTTATAACAATGCCTTCACTGTCTTACTTGTACATTCACATACTTTAATTATAACAATGCCTTCACGGTCTTACTTGTAACTATTATTTTCGACGCTTCACTATGGCAATCCTTTAATGGGAATTTCACCTACCCAATATAATACGACGTTTTCATACAACAACAATACATTAATGGGAATCTTTCATCCACAATATTTCGACGATATTTTCCATCTCCCGAATAAATATATCCTGATTAACGCATATTTATTAGCTTGAAGCTACATTTATTTTATTATTTGGCCTTTTCGGCAACACGATTTCTTGCTTGGATATTTGCGGTTTATTTAATATCTTATATAATTTTTCATTTATAGCGGTAAGACCTCGGTCTTCCTATTATTTTATTCTCATAACTTTGGCCTGATAGCCTGCAATAATACGTTTTTCCTTGGGTGTTTTATTTACCAATTACTTTAGAGATTTACTAATCGATCATTTTTGACGACAAATACGTCAAAATATTATTTATTTCGTTCCGTTTTCATTACTTGAGTTCCTTATTATAATTTTTACCACCACTTTATTTTAGAGTATGACAACTCGATAATAGTTATTTTTATTATTATTATCTCAGATCTCAATTATTTTTATTACCATTTTTTGTTATTTGCCATTTAATTATATGGTATAAAACCAAACTATTTTTATTTTTCCTTATCATATCGACTTTTAACGACTTCATTATGATGTATATTTATTTCATAACCTGATTTTACTATAGCAAAATTTTATGCCATTTAGGTTGTTATTTTCGATTCCTTCCTCCAAATCATTTATTACTTATTATTTCATTTCTTGGGTTTTTATTACTTTATATTACTGATCCCATTTTTATACTTTTGCGAGGTCTTTCTCGCAGGCATTTATTATTATCCCAACATTTCAATCATATTATTGCATTCAACTACCCGGTGAATCAGTCGTTAAACTCCCTAGTCACGACTGATTTCACTGGGTCAGTGCGTACGGCTGCAAATTTTAATGAAAAATCATGACTCGCCAGTGTGCTTCTCCTGATTCATCCTTAGAAGGATTCACCCATCTACGGCATAATTAACACTTTTCCATGGCACTTTCTCTCGTGAATTTCATTTCACATAGGCCCAATCGACCTTCACTTATATTTAAACACATTATTATTCTATAAAAACACTGTATTAACACTAAACACATATATCTTTTAAATTATTTACACAGCACTATTTTTCCACCATATCTCAGTGATCTTCTGCACTTCCTATCTGTGATCGACGCCCTGATGAGATCCTAAGACCCTGCATTGGACGCTTGATAACTCGAACGGCTCCTAGTTCTTCACTGGATTTAGTCTCTGCCCTGTCCTTTTAACAGTATATTTTGGCTTTCTTTATCGTATTTTTATACGCCATTTGCATTTTTCACTTACCCTACACTTACGTAGCGGTCTATCGAACCTATGGCCCGCTTACTTCTTGACCGTAATCTGTCCTTTTTATATCTGCGACAAGCTTTTCTTCTTTCTCCTACGAGAATGTTTTTCTGGCTACGTCCCTGTTTGACAAACTGAATTTGCTTTGGGTCTCGAACCCGTGTCCATTTACTTGAATTTTTGGATTTCGTTCCAATATCTGACCCTTAATACTGTGGTCTTTCACTTGACTTTCACGAAGACTTATCTATAGTCTCGAAGCGATGACTTTCAGCGTAATGTCTCTACTGATCTGGACTGATGTTTTTAGCTGATAAATGTTCTATAATTTGACGCGGCGCAACTTATTTTGTCACGGTTTCCGTGTAGCGTACAATTTTATTTGATCTAGCACAAGTGCTTTAGTGATCACTTAGAAACAACAGTACTTTTTTGACGTGACGTATTTATATTACCACGCACATACAAACTTTTGTTGAAACCACGAATACTGACGATTTGTTAATTTGTCTTAACACGATCCTCTTTAGCGGTTGGTAATGAATTGAGTTACTCGTTGTGACATCTCCATACAGGAGTATAATGAGTTTTTACTAACAGGAGGACGACCTTCCGTCCAGGCAACCTGATACTACTGCGTACTGTATACTTATATACGGTGCGAATTTGCGCTGAGCCTCTCCAGGCTTGACTGAATTTCGACTGATATGATGCAGCGTTTCTGCATTTTATGAGACAGCGTGTAGCGTCTTTATGCTTACTGATGGTGAAACTGCTTCTGATAAAGCCTAACGCCTCACTGGGCTGACGAATACTGCATTCGATACAGCCTGACGCCCCCTCTCGGGCTGTCGGAAAACTGCAATTGGCGATGCAGTACCTCCTTACGAGGTCTGTAGTAGACTGCATGCTCTCTGGTTGAAACCTCGGCTATATATTGGGAACTTACAAAAATAAATTACTTTTGTCTTCTTCTTGGAACTATCTTTTGAAATAGACGTCGCACGTTTTTGAAAAATATATCATTATGTTCCATATAATTCAAATGTTACATTATCATCTTGTTTCTCGAAAATCGATCGTCTATTTATTTAAATAAAATCTACAAGGCTCCTCAGCTATGTGGGCGAATGAGTTTTATTTTCTCCTTCCCAAGACCTCCTCTTAGCTCCGCCTAATGACGTAACTGCTTCGTAAGGGCTTTTTCCCTGGGCCTAAATTATTCGATTTTAGTCTTGATTAATTCATAATTCCCTGGATTATTCTGTTCTACGTAAACATATTTATGTAATTTTGCGTTGTTTCCGCGAAAACGGGTTATTTCACAATTTTGCGGTGTTGGGATGCAATCCAGGGTTGTCATAAAAATGATAACGTTAACACTCTGCGGTGATTCCCCTGCCAATCTGCTCTGGTTGATTCATCACAGCGTGACTGTCCCCATGATTCACACACAGCTTGCATCCTGTGACTTCAGATATGCGTCATTGCCTGAATCACTTCTTATTTCCTCATGGCTAGCTTGTAACTGAACCTCTTTTCATCTCAGAGATCTGAAGTTCATATCCTGTACCAACCCCAGTTGGGTACAGAATCCCTCCTTCAAAGGTAAATAAATTTTTGAAGAGCTGAAGAAATTATTTATCAACGTTATAAATTTTCTTTACTTGTATGAACTTCCTTTAATTATTTCCTTTAATTTCTTGAATGGGGAAGGACTCTCCCTGCCCGTTTCATGAATTATGTATTTTTATTTATCCTCATATTTTCAGTTCACTCCGTTTGCCGTTTGCTTTTCTTCTTTCATCAGTCTTTCTCAATAACTTGTTCCGTCCAGATCGGGTTTCTGTTCACTCTTTCCACTTGGAATGGGACATCTCCCTCAAGTGAGTTGTAAATCACCCTTGTCTTGCTCATGTTTCATCATCTCCCCAATACATTGGCTCGCAGTCCAATTGTGTGGTAGATAATTTTTCTTTCTGTAGTCTCCTAAAGACCATTATTCTCTGATTCATTTATTGGTTGCCTTGTTTCAATTTCTCTTTACTGTCTCACAAGGTTATTATTTGTACATCTTATGATAAGAACGGATATGCGTATATCGAACCCATCTGGTCCTTTCTTGTTCTCTTCCTTTTCGATTTCATCTAGCCTTTTTTCTATTATTTACAAATTTCTTTTTCTATTACTTTCTCATATTTCCTGGACTCCTGATCTATCCCTTGTGTCTCCATATGACGTTCCGGGTAGCATTTATTTCTACCTGTTCTTCTTCTTCATCTTCACCTCCAGGGTCTTCCTCTTCGTTTTGCTCCATAATATTTTCTATGTCCATTCCATCTGCTTGCAGATCCTCAATTATCATATTCTCCCATTTAATGAAGAGTTATTGTTTTCTAATCGCAACGACTCCTCCTTGTTCGTGGATGCTTTCGACAGTATCTATTACTCCTGTTTCTATTATTTGTCGAACCGAGATTGGTAAATGCTTCAATAGATTTATACAGTACAATAAAACGTTTTCGTTTACCATGCATCTCTCGATGGCCTTTTGATAGTATACTATTGTGTTTGCTAACTCCATACTATCATATCGAATTTGTTCCTCCTCTTGTTCATGGATCGCGTTTTCTTCTTCTTCTTGTCCATGGATCTCATTTTCTTCTTTCTATTCCATTTGCTCCTCTTCATTGATCTTCTCCATTACCATCTTTTTCCATTGAGATACTACTACTCGGGATGCTTCACCAACAATACCTTCCTGCTTTCTCATGCTATTAATTGTTTTTCCAATTCCTGTTTGCTCCAAGTGCTGAATGGTAATTGGTAGATTGTATAATTGTTTAATACAATGCATAATTCTTCCTTCATCCCCCTGACTTCTTCCCAATACTCTTCACTTCACTTATTTCCTTTCGCTCCGTGCGGAGCATAGGGCATCCAAGTATGATTTCCATCGGGCTTTGTTTGTTGCCAAGTTCTTCTCTTCCCTCCAAGTCTTTCCCACGTTCCTGGCCTCCTCTTCAATGGTGCGTTTTCAGGTGTTCCTTGGTCTTCCCCGTCTCCGAGCCTCTTGAGGATTCCAGTCCAGAGCTCCCCTTTCTACTGCACATTCTGTTTCCGCAGAGTATGCCCAATCCAGCCCCATTTCCTCCGTTTAATTTGGACTTCTATAGGTTGTTGGTTAGCCCTTTGCCACAGCTCTTCATTTGGGATTATATCTGGCCATCGTATACCCAGAATTCGACGCAGACAACGATTGATGAATACTTGAAGTTGGTGGCTGATAGGATTGGTAACTTTCCATGTTTCACATGCATACAATAGGACAGCTTTCACATTGGTATTAAAAAGTGTGATTTTCGTCTTTCTGGATATGTTACGGATTCTCCATACTGGATAGAGCTGCACAAAAGCCCCATTTGCCTTTCTTATTCTGCTCTTGATGTCCCCCTCAGCCCCTCCACTTCTCGTTACCACGCTTCCCAAGTAAACAAATGTATCCACCTGTTCTACATCTACTCCTCCCACAGTGAGACCAGCCTGTACTTTGGAGTTCACTCTCAGCTCCTTTGTCTTCTTTGGGTTTATCTTAAGTCCAACCTTAGCAGCTTCAAGTTCTAAGTTTGCCAGTTTCCCTCTATGTCTCTAATGCGCTGTGCTAGCATGCAGATGTCATCAGCAAAATCAAGATCCTCCAACCTGTCTAGAATTCCCCACTGTATTCCTCTCTTCCTTCCTCTCCCCACCTTCCTAAGAGTATTATCAAGAACAATCAGGAACAAGGTGGGAGAAAGTATACAGCCTTGTCGTACTCCAGTCTGGATGGTCAATGGCTGGGTTAGCTGACCCTCATGTAGGACTTGACATTCATAACCAGAATACATCTCTCTTATGATGTTAACTATTTTACTTGGTATACCATATTCCTTTAAGGTCTCCCACATGACCTTCCTATTAATGGAATCAAAAGCCTTCTCAAAATCTATAAACGTGATGTACCGTGCTGCTTGCCATTCGTTACTCTGCTCCACAATAATCCGTAAAGTGTTAATTAAGTCCACACAACTGCGGTGTTCCCAAAATCCAGCTTGTTCCTTCCTCAACTTCGACTCGATAGACTTCTTCACGCGATTCAAAATTATCCTGAGAAATACTTTGCTTGGTACGGATAGTAAGGTAATACCTCTCCAGTTGTTACAATTCGTCAAGTCACCCTTCTTTGGGATTTTAACAATCACACCTTTCTTCCATTCCGCAGGCAGCTTCTCTTCAAACCAGATCTTTTCCATCAATGGCTTCAGGATATTAGGTGTGGTGTCCATGTCTATCTTGAGGACATCTGGCGAAATGTTGTCGACACCGGGGGCTTTTCCATTCTTCAGCTGTAGCAAGGCTTCATCGATTTCAGCACAAGTTGGACTGTGCAAAAGAATATTTGGATCAGAATTATCAGGTTCATCATTCCTCTCTTCGTGGTGTTCAGTAATCCCTCGATCAACATTAAAAATCTCGGTGAAGTATTCCCTCCACCGTTCTTGTCGTTCTTCTTGAGTTGTGAGTAAATTTCCCTGTTTGTCTTTTATGGGTCGGTTCTTTCGGAAACTCTTCTTGGACAGCACTTTTGTGATGCGGTACGTTTCTTTGCTGTCACCCTTTGATGCAGCATCTTCTGCCTTCTTCGCCATCTCATCGATCCAATTACTCTTATCTCTCTTCACACTCTTTTTGACTTCTTTGTCAACGACCGTGTATTCTACTTGCACTTTTGCTTTCTGATGTCGAGTCTTACACATATTCAACCTCTCCTTAATCATTTTCCTATGACTTATTGCCTCCCAAGTTTGTTCTGACATCCAATCCTTCTTGAGAGGATTGCTCTTTCCCAGGACTATTTCACTTGTATCAAGGATGATGTTCTTTACATTACTCCAGGAAGATTCAATATCAGTTTCTGCTGTATCAGATTGGAGTACCTGAAAACGATTTCTTAGCTCCAATTTAAATTCTTCTCTGACCTTTTCCTCCTTCAACTTCCTCACATCAAATCTTTTGCTGTGTTTTTCAAACCTCTTCTTTGCCACCATGATCTTCATCTTGAACTCAGCCAACATAAGGTGGTGATCACTGCTAGCATCAGCTCCTCTCTTATTCCGAACATCGGTGAGTGATCTTCTGAATCTCCTACTCACTGCGATGTGGTCAATTTGGTTCTCAGTGTCATGATCAGGGGAAATCCACGTGATCTTATGACACCTCTTATGAGGAAACAAAGTACCTCCAATAACAAGGTCATGGCTAGCACAGACGTTTGTGAACTTTTCCCCATTTCCATTCCTATCCCCAAGGCCATGTACACCCAACACATGTACTAGTCCCTCGTTGTTCTCTCCTACCATAGCATTAAGGTCTCCCATTATTATAATCACATCTCTCTTACGGCTTTTCATTACTGTCTCATGTAGAAGGGAGTAGAATGCTTCCTTAAGTTCTTCTTCTGATGGTTCCGTGGGTGCATAGCATTGTATAATCGTAACATTGCGAATACGAGTCTTAAATCGTGCTGATAATATTCGCTCGGAAATGGGTTGCCAACTAATAAGACTTTTCTTTGCATGTTCAGTAAGCAAAAGACCAACTCCATCTCTGCGTTCCGCATTCTCCTCGCTCCTCCCAGAGTATATGAGGGTAAGTCCTTCATAAGTTTTTATATCACCAAAATCTGGCCATCTTATCTCACTGAGCCCAAGTATATCAAGTTTATACAAGATCATTTCTCTGGTCACCTGCCTCAGCCTTCTACTCTCACCCAGAGTCCTCACATTCCAGAAACCTATTCGTGTCTTCCTTTTCGTGCCAAAAGTTGTCAACATGAGATCCGTCCGGTTTTCATTCTTTTCAGTTTCTTTAATAAACAATTTCGGAGAGTGCGAGTTATTAGCCCACAGCTTCCTAGTTTCCTGGTAGGGCTGCCACCTTAAGGACTGAAAACAAGCCCCCGCAGTTTTCCAACCGTACCACTGAATTACAGCTCCGCCTGGAAATAACCTACTGATGACGCTGCTGCCCACCACCATGGTGTAGTCTGTCATTTAGTCTGGTCTCTCACCCTATACCTTACCGGCATGGGTGACCCTGCAAGGAGCCGAAGCTCCCGCCGGCATTGCTCTCGGGATCACTGAAACACACTAGCCTCCCCACCACCTCAAGGTACCAGACCATGGGGGAGGCCAATACTCTTTGGTAATGTTCTATTTTCCTCATAATCTGGGCCTCCTCCTGGTCTTCTATGACCACTATCTCTTCTTCTTTTTCTATGATCTCTTCACCCTCATAGTTCTCTGATGTATTCGTTGCTTTTAATTCATTTCTTTTATTTCTTCTCTTCCATGCCCGATATTTTCTTACATTTATGTACCAGGTCTACCTTCTTTTATTCTTCTCCCATAATGGAGATCTCCTTTTATCATCTTTCCTTTGTTTCTTTTGTCTTCTTAATTTCCAACTATAAAATGCCTTCAGACTCTGCATATCTGTTGGATTCTTTCTGATCTCCGGCCGTGTTACAATGACCTTATTGTTATCGTGCGGGTTTAACGCGGCTAATTGTTTCCCTATCGTTTCGACGTTAATTTCCCTTTTTAATTCCTGTGTGGAATTTGCGCATTGCTTTACATTGTTCGCTGGTTGCTTAGTTACATCGTTCTTAGATACCTGGAAATCGACCTTACTCATTTTTAATTTAAGATCTAACTTATCCACTAACGATTTCTCTATCTCATTGAATCTCCTATCTATTTGTTCTTTTGTTTCGGTTTTGATATCGTTAATTTTCACATTGATCTCATTTAAGCGCGACGTAATCTCTGCCTCTTCGCCTGAGATAAGGTTTACATAATCTTTAATAGTATCAATACTTCCCTGTATTTTTAACATACCATCATTTACATTTGCCTGTACGGCACCAACTTTATTATTTAATTCACCTAATCTATTGTTCGTTTTTTAAAAATTCTGTTGACATTCCATCCTACCTTCATTGATATCATCCCCATTTTCTTGAAGTTTATTGTTTAAAACTTCCAAGTCCTTTTTAGTTTCATCCCTATTTTCTTGAAGTTTATTTATTAAAACTTCCAAGTTCTTTTTCCTTTCATCCCTATCTTCTTGAAACATATTGTTTATTGCTTCCAAGTTTTTTGGAAACATATTGTTTATCGCTTCCAAGAGACTTTTCATCTCTTCCGTCGTAACCATTCTTTTTCCAATCATTTGAGAAAAGATGTGCTACTACCCTCCAAGGATGAATCATGCACAGAAGGTAAATCTGGGCTCGACCCGACATGCTTGTATTTTTCTTTTATTTGAGGTAAAGTGTTTAACGGGTGTGTACGCGTACGAACCCGTCCACACGTCCCTCCTTCAAAACTTCAACGAACTTTAAGCAAGATATTTTGAAATCATACTTAGAAAATTTTTCGAAATTTTCCAATTTTTTTTCTCCGGAAAACTCGAGTTTTTCTCTGTTTTTTTTCCTAGAAAAAACCCGCGCCTAAACATGGGCGCCAAAGAAGAGTTTAAGTATACTCCCCCGCTGCTGGTATCAGCGCTGTACCCTTTGGTCACCCTCCACAAGACAACGGCTGAAAACAAGTTTTCTTGAAAACCACTGAGGGGTGGTTTTTACTGCCTATTTCCCCACGTTGGGCGCCAAAGAAGAGTTTATGCAGGGGGGCATAACTCCTTAAATTTATGAAGGTTCAGCGGGCAGTGATCTTATATCACTTCCGTATTTAATCTTTACTTTATCTTTAATTCGACCGACTTTCCCTGTGACCTAGTATCCACATCTAGCACGCATCACATGCAACACCTATGTGCCCGTTTATACGGAGGATGGATAGTCAGCACTCGGCTTTTTGCTGCTGCGGCATCGGGGCGTGTAATGTTCCCTCCACTGCTGACTTAACATCCGATATGTAATACTCAAGGTTCACAAGTATTTTGAGGAAAAACTCAACATTATAATTTACATAATTTATTTCATAGAAGAAAAATAAATTCACTCAAAACATGTCAGAAATCAATCACTTAGCATCGTTTCTTCAAGTGTCACTCAAAAATAAAAATCACTTTGTTAAAATGTCATCAAATTCACTATAATGTCACTTCATTATTCCACGAACTTTGTAACTATTTTGTCTTGCTTAAATTAAATTATTACTATTTGTAGTATATTTTATTCAGGCGTCGAGCGCGCCTATCATTTAAGTCATATAATCTCTCCAAGGCTTTGGACATTTACATTCATTTCAATCTTTACCCTTCAGGGTTTCTTTTATGTTTACATAAACATTATTTATTTATCATTTATTTAGTCCTCTGGACCTTAATAAGAATTCTTCACAAAGCCTTAGATTTTAAACATTTAAAAATAACTGTACAAGAACACGCCATGTCTGTGGATCAAACCCTTATTCCACCAGTTACTCTCCATGCATCAGGTGATCTTTCTCAGAAGCGTACCATGCACTGTGTTATTTATTATATTGGGATCTTAATTCATTTTAAAACTACATTGTTTCATAACCCGTTATTTCATTCTTTTTGAGGAAGGAATCCTTTTATTAACAATAAAAGTATTTGACAAAATCCTTCAAAATCTATATAAATGCTTCAAACTTATATTCTGGAGAATTGTCTCAATCTCAGCATCATGATTTTTAGGTTATTTTGAGCTTGCATCTTTTAATAAAAACTTTCATAAAGTGGCCTCTTTATTGCTAGTCTTTGCTAGACCCTAATTTACCGCGGAACTCGTTAAAATCTCTCTCTCACTCCCTCTAACAGCGACCCCCTTCTTCCTGTGACACTTTACTTGATTTATGGCGTCTCGCCGACCGCCTTTCGTTTACTATTTAACCATATGATCCCCAAGACTTATATTTCACTTCTAAAGCGGCTATTTGTTCCTACTTTCATTATTATTATTATTATCATCACTACATTTCGTGTTTACAGGATATTTATTTCTTATTCCGGAGAGGATGTATAATAGTTGACTACACCAACTTTAATAATAACTTGTATGACGTCTTATCACAATACTACATTTATAACAAAGCCTTTTTGGACTTACTTGTACATTCGCACACGATGCTTTATTTCGACGATTATTGCCTACAATATGTTATTTATAACAATGCCTTCACTGTCTTACTTGTACATTCACATACTTTAATTATAACAATGCCTTCACGGTCTTACTTGTAACTATTATTTTCGACGCTTCACTATGGCAATCCTTTAATGGGAATTTCACCTACCCAATATAATACGACGTTTTCATACAACAACAATACATTAATGGGAATCTTTCATCCACAATATTTCGACGATATTTTCCATCTCCCGAATAAATATATCCTGATTAACGCATATTTATTAGCTTGAAGCTACATTTATTTTATTATTTGGCCTTTTCGGCAACACGATTTCTTGCTTGGATATTTGCGGTTTATTTAATATCTTATATAATTTTTCATTTATAGCGGTAAGACCTCGGTCTTCCTATTATTTTATTCTCATAACTTTGGCTTGATAGCCTGCAATAATACGTTTTTCATTGGGTGTTTTATTTACCAATTACTTTAGAGATTTACTAATCGATCATTTTTGACAACAAATACGTCAAGATATTATTTATTTCGTTCCGTTTTCATTACTTGAGTTCCTGATTATAATTTTTACCACCACTTTATTTTAGAGTATGACAACTCGATAATAGTAATTTTTATTATTATTATCTCAGATCTCAATTATTTTTATTGCCACTTTTTGTTATTTGCCATTTAATTATATGGTATAAAACCAAACTATTTTTATTTTTCCTTATCATATCGACTTTTAACGACTTCATTATGATGTATATTTATTTCATAACCTGATTTTACTATAGCAAAATTTTATGCCATTTAGGTTATTATTTTCGATTCCTTCCTCCAAATCATTTATTACTTATTATTTCATTTCTTGGGTTTTTATTACTTTATATTACTGATCCCATTTTTATACTTTTGCGAGGTCTTTCTCGCAGGCATTTATTATTATCCCAACATTTCAATCATATTATTGCATTCAACTACCCGGTGAATCAGTCGTTAAACTCCCTAGTCACGACTGATTTCACTGGGTCAGTGCGTACGGCTGCAAATTTTAATGAAAAATCATGACTCACCAGTGTGCTTCTCCTGATTCATCCTTAGAAGGATTCACCCATCTACGGCATAATTAACACTTTTCCATGGCACTTTCTCTCGTGAATTTCATTTCACATAGGCCCAATCGACCTTCACTTATATTTAAACACATTATTATTCTATAAAAACACTGTATTAACACTAAACACATATATCTTTTAAATTATTTACACAGCACTATTTTTCCACCATATCTCAGTGATCTTCGGCACTTCCTATCTGTGATCGACGCCCTGATGAGATCCTAAGACCCTGCATTGGACGCTTGATAACTCGAACGGCTCCTAGTTCTTCACTGGATTTAGTCTCTGCCCTGTCCTTTTAACAGTATATTTTGGCTTTCTTTATCGTATTTTTATACGCCATTTGCATTTTTCACTTACCCTACACTTACGTAGCGGTCTATCGAACCTATGGCCCGCTTACTTCTTGACCGTAATCTGTCCTTTTTATATCTGCGACAAGCTTTTCTTCTTTCTCCTACGAGAATGTTTTTCTGGCTACGTCCCTGTTTGACAAACTGAATTTGCTTTGGGTCTCGAACCCGTGTCCATTTACTTGAATTTTTGGATTTCGTTCCAATATCTGACCCTTAATACTGTGGTCTTTCACTTGACTTTCACGAAGACCTATCTATAGTCTCGAAGCGATGACTTCCAGCGTAATGTCTCTACTGATCTGGACTGATGTTTCTAGCTGATTAATGTTCTATAATTTGACGCGGCGCAACTTATTTTGTCACGGTTTCCGTGTAGCGTACAATTTTATTTGATCTAGCACAAGTGCTTTAGTGATCACTTACAAACAACAGTACTTTTTTTGACGTGACGTATTTTTATTACCACGCACATACAAACTTTTGTTGAAACCGCGGATACTGACGATTTGTTAATTTGTCTTAACACGATTTACTTTAGCGGTTGGTAACGAACTGAGTTACTCGTTGTGACATCTCCACACAGGAGTGTTATGTGTTTTACTAATGGGAGGACGACCTTTCGTCCAGGCAACCTGATACTACTGCGTACTGTATACGTATGTACGGTGCGAATTTGCGCTGAGCCTCTCCAGGCTTGATTGAATTTCGACTGATATGATGCAGCGTTTCTGCATTTTATGAGACAGCGTGTAGCGTCTCTATGCTTACTGATGGTGAAGCTGCTTCTGATACAGCCTAACGCCTCACTGGGCTGACGAATACTGCATTCGATACAGCCTGACGCCCCCTCTCGGGCTGTCGGAAATCTGCAATTGGCGATGCAGTACCTCCTTACGAGGTCTGTAGTAGACTGCATGCTCTCTGGCCGAAACCTCAGCTATATATTGGGAACTTGCAAAAATAAATTACGTTTGTCTTCTTCTTGGAACTATCTTTTGAAATAGACGTCGCACGTCTTTGAAAAATATATCATTATGTTCCCTATAATTCAAATGTTACATTATCATCTTGTTTCCAGAAAATCGATCGTCTATTTATTTTAAATAAAATCTACAAGGCTCCTCAACTGTGTGGGCGAATGCGTTTTATTTTCTCCTTCCCAAGACCTCCTCTTAGCTCCGCCTAATGACGTAACTGCTTCGTAAGGGCTTTTTCCCTGGGCCTAAATTATTCGATTTTAGTCTTGATTAATTCATAATTCCCTGGATTATTCTGTTCTACGTAAACATATTTATGTAATATTGCGTTGTTTCCGCGAAAACGGGTTATTTCACAATTTTGCGGTGTTGGGATGTAATCCAGGGTTGTCATGAAAATGCTAATGTTTACACTCTGGGGTGATTCCCCTGCCAATCTGCTCTGGTTGATTCATCACAGCGGGACTGTCCTCATGATTCACTCACAGTTTGCATCCTGTGACTTCAGATAAGGCTTGTCAATGCTATGCGTCATTGCCTGAATCACTTCTTATTTCCTCATGGCTTGCTTGTAACTGAACCTCTTTTCATCTCAGAGATATGAAGTTCATATCCTGTACCAACCCCAGTTGGGTACAATAGATAGGTTAGAGACTATGGTTTCAGTCTCTTAATTTACAATATAATTTGTGATGTTTGTTCAAACTAATGTGTCAGTAGCATGTGTCCAATTCTATCTGTACATTCATCATAGTACCAGTATGAAAACGGAGCTTAAATTAACATTTTATGATTGTCCAAGCTGTGTAGTATACGAGTAGGATAACATGTCAGTTGACTTCACATACATTTCATCTCAATTTCATAGTAGGATAACATGTTACACATCATATGCGACTACTGTAAGGCTCGTATCTTTTTATTCGTTAGATCGTCCATTTTTTTCAACAGTTGTTGAATAATTCCTCCCTGCTGTTTCATGTTTTTAAATTTTATTTTTTAAATGGCCCCCGTGGCGTTAACGAACAGCTGATATGTAACCTCAAGTGAAAACTCCCGTGAGGGTGGGATACGATTATCATGTGCTGGTGACGGCTGAACTTAGACATCTCAGCACTATGTATTTCAGAACATTGGCTGGAAGTTGAAAAACTCGAATTAATTCAATTCCCAGGGTTTATACTTGCTAGTAAATACTCTAGATCTAATATTAGCCATGGTGGTACTTGTATCTTCTTAAGAAATAATTTAGATCATGAACAGTTAACAGCTTATGATTATCTAATTATGGAACAGGATTTTGAATTCTCTGCCGTAAAAATACAGCAGTTTAAGTTAATAATGTATGCATATAGCGTTCTCCGCCAGGAAATTTTCGTTTATTTATAGATAAATTAGAATTGTTACTCAATAACATGAGCAAAGTGGATTTCGATATTTGTGGGGATGTAAAAGTATATTTCGTAAAATGTGATAGAAATTGTGAATTATTAACACTGTTACTAATTTCCTATGGATTGAAACCTACAATAAACGCCCCAACAAGAATAACAAAATTTAGTAAAACCCCTCCTGATCAAATTTTTATAAATACAGATAAATATCACCATTCAATAGAAGTCTATTTCCCGGGTTTTATTGACCATAATGGACAAATACTGAGTTTTGAAGTACCCGAAAAAATCAATAATATTGAAAATGGAATAAAAACCCGCCAACCTGGACCCAATGTAGGGAAGCCAGGCTCTGCCTGTCACAAGCCAGGACAATGGGTGAATGTTAGAGGAGTAACACCTCTCAAGAAAACCTTGGGTCAGCTGGCTCCGGCTAATAGTACCATGTTCTGGGCCCCGTGCCAGGGTAACAGTGAAGACCTCAACGATATCTACAGGGGAGAAGATGAACTTTGGTACAGTGTATATGGCAGAAGAGGCAACCCTCTACTCAGGGGTTTCGTATGAGTAGGCAAACCACTGCCTTGTGGGTAGAGAAGGGATTCTCAAAGGCTTGGGACCTGCCGCGAGAGAAAAGGGCTCTGAGGCTTACAACCTCAGTTTTACCCTCGAAAACAGGATATCCTGTTTTCCCAATGACTTCAACAGTTGACATGATGAAACCGTCTTCGAATGGAACTACTCCAGGGGGCAGCCGGAAACGGAAATCCCTCACCACGAATAGTGGTGCAACTAGGCCTTTGGATTCTGGAGAGCCTGGAACATCATGTAAGGAAGAGTCGGAGCTTCCTGGAACATCTTTACAGAAGATAAGACCTAAGCGAAAACATCTGCTGGGAACATTAAACATCAATACGCTCCGTCAAGTAGGGAAGCTGAAACAACTGACTACCATTTTGGAGAAAAGAAACATACTAATTCTGGCAGTACAAGAAACAAGATATCTGGATGAAAATACGATAGAGTCGGCTAGTTTTATAATATATAAAGGCAAACCAGGTCATACCATTTCAAAAGGGTGACTGCCAATCTTAGGAACTGCTTTCGTGGTCAACAGAACTATAGTGAATTCGATAGTAAACTTCACTTCACCGTCAGAGAGAATATCGTTCTTATCCTTCAAATTTGGAAACAAATTACACTCGGTCATCAATGCACATGCTCCCATAAACCATGACAACAAAAGGAACAAGGAGAAAGTAGAAGACTTCTGGGAAGCACTTGAAAATGAAATCCCCTATGAGAATGTGAAAATCTTGATGGGCGATTTCAAAGCCCAGATATGAAAATAAAAGAAATACAACAAGATTGTCGGAGATTACCCAGTCCACAAAAGAACAAATAAAAATGGAGAACGATTAATCGGTTTTTGTAACCAATTCAATCTCAAACTTATGTCTACATATTTCAAAGCTCTCCCTAAGAAAAAGAAGACGTGGATCTCCCTAAATCCTTTATTAGGCGAATTTCAAATTGATCATGTTGCAATTACAACTGGAAACAGTCGCGAGATTCTGAATGTCAAAGTGCGAAAAAAAGTTGTATCCTTGACACAGACAATTCTTTGTTGAAATCAAAGTAAAATTTCAACCAAATAGACAACGACGCATATGTCAAAGGAAAACTAGGATTGACACATCAAGAAAATCTTTCCAATTTACAGATGAACAATTGGAAAGAAATGAAAGAATCGTTAACAAGAGCGGCTGAAAACTTAGGGCAACGGAAACGAAAAAGGAAACACAGATGGTGGAACAAAAGATGCGATGATGCTCTTGATATGAGACTAAAGGCGTGGAAGAGATGTCACTCCAACCGCATAGAACATCATTGGAATGTCATTAAGCAACAAAGGAAAGATACTGCCATGATCATCAGAGGCGAAATGAGACTGTATGACAGAAGCCGGTTGTAAAATACAGAAGAAGATTTTAAGAAAAATAATACCCGAGAATGTTATAAGTCATTTAGGAATGAATTACAACAATACCAACCTCCAAGTCTTTGCTTTAAAAGAAAGGACGGTACATTGGCCATGAGTAACAAGGAGAATTGTTACATTTTGGCTAATTATTTTGAAACACTTCTAAATTGTGAGGAGCCAAGAGAAAGGTGGATTTCGAGCAGCCAATGAGTATAAATCCACCGTCCAACCCACCGAGCCTCTTAGAAATCAAAAGCATCATCAAGGATCTCAAAAACAATAAAGCACCAGGGGAAGATGGCATAGTAGCTGAAATGTGAAAAATTGGAGGAGATAAGGCTGTGGAGAACTTACATCGCCTCATTTGTGATATCTGGGAAAATGAAATTATCCCAGATGACTGGAAAAGCGCCCTAATACATCCACTCCATAAGAAAGGTGACCGAACCGATCCAAACAACTACAGAGGAATTTCCTTGCTAGCGATCTCGTACAAAGTACTATCTAAGGCGCTATTACACATAGTTGAAGTTCAGATAGACCATCAAATAGGTGAATATCCAGGAGGTTTTAGAAAGGGCAGATCTTGTGTGGAGTAGATCTTTAGTTTGAAAAGCATCTTGAGAGTAAGAGCTTTACGAAGTAGAAATACGGTAGTTGCGTTTGTTGACTTCAAAAAAGCCTACGACTCCATAGACAGGAAGAAACTATTCAATGTTTTGGAAGAATTTGGAATTGATAGCAAAACAAGGGCGATTATAATTCAAGCATTAACAGAAACTGATTCCAAAATTAAATTTCAGGGGGAAATCTCGGAGCCTTTTAAAATTCGGACAGGAGTCAGACAAGGAGATGGGCTTTCATCGATTCTGTTTAACGTTGTCACGGAAAAAATAATGAGAACATGGAGGAATGCCATGAGAGAAGAAGGGATCGAAGGAATATGTTTAGGTACAAAGAAGCAAGGTGTGAAAGTTGATTGCTTAGCGTTTGCGGATGACATGGTATTGCTAACTGAATATAAAGAAGATATTAAAATAATGCGAAATTGCAGGTAAAACGGGACTCAGAATCTCCTATGAAAAAAACAGAATACATGGAATACAAATATGATAACGAAAGGCACGTAGAAAAAAAATATGGGAAGATCAAGAGGTCGGATAAGTTTAAATATCTTGGTGAATGGACTGGATAATGCAGAAAACAAAGGGAGGATCAGAAAGATGGAATTAGCATATAAGTTAGTACAGAATAGGTACAATAAAAGAACAATATCTTACAGAGCGAAGATAAGACACTATACCACGGTTGTCAAGCCTGAGGAATTGTATAGTTCAGAATGTTTGATACTGAACAAGAAAGGTGAATTAGAGGAACTGGAGAAGTAGGAAAGAAAAATCTCGAGGAAGATCTTAGGACCCGAAAATAGAAACGATGGTACATGGCGGAAGAGGCGATACAAAGATCTTTACGGACAAGCAGATACCATACGGAAGAGAACATTGAAGTTCTATGGACACCTTACGAGAATGAGCGATAGTCGACTAACGAAGAAGATCTTTAATTACATCACCAAGATAAAAGCGACTACAAAATGGGTAGATGAAATAAGAAAGGATATGGAGGAAGTTGCGGTCAGTCCAAATGAGATTTGGAATAGAGAGGTGTTTCGAGGTACGATTGATGCATTCAAGGGGTTCCAGGAAAAGCAAAGGTGAAGCGCCAGGAACATCTGGTCGGAAGAAAGGAAGAGAATCCACAGTGAAAGGATGAATAGTTTCTGGGAGCAGAAAAAAGGACTAATCAGCAAGTCAATTGTTTCCCGTGGTCCAAAGTAGGCCAAAATCGAACAAAGAGGAAGAAGAAAAAGAAGAAGAAGAAGAAAATGGAATAAAATCAAAGTGCAGGTCATTCACTGAAACAAATGTTATAAAGGTACAACAAACAAAAGAACCCTCGGCTACTTCGGTTCGCGCAGCTCACATCGGCTCGTCCCGATCTCCCCCGACAATCTCTACTTATTGTTAGTATAAAACAGAGTCCCCGATTCTTGGATGTCACAGGTAATCTCGAGAACCACTGGATGGATTTTGATGCGGTTTTCACCATTCTGTAAAGTATTTCTCGAGGAAACTTTCTGTAGAAAATAACTTATTTATGATCAAAGGAAGCCAAGCAGTAACGATTTCAGTGAAAAGGTCGGGAAAAGAACTTGGCGTCCGCGCGCTTCTTAAGCTTATGCTGGGCAAACCGTTAAAAATATCAGTATACTATGAGCGTAAGAATTGTTCAGCATGAAAAGTTCTACAGAAAAGTCCGCGAGAGCATATCTCTATCTTCAATACATCGCCCACTATAAGCGTTTTTAGACTGGATAGAAGTGGTCTTTGTGTTCCATGCACCTCACCATTCTTAAATTACGTCTGACAAGAATCCGTTGCACATGCTATCTCCATGATAATATAATTAATAGCCCAGTCAGTGATTTTCACCCATCATGCCGAGACGTAAAACGGATATACAGTAGGTCGTAGTTCATTGACATCGAAAAAAAAAGCGCTTATCACGTAAAGCATTCGTAACTGTTCCCGGGCGCGGCTGGCTGTCAATCGCCATCACATACCATATCGTAAGTACCTGCAGCCAGCTCTTCGATTGAGGTTATTCCTTCATTAATGCTGCAAACGCAATGCAATTAAAATAACGAGAGTAAATGTAAAGTGACCGAAAGTATTAAGCGCGGAGTTAAATGAAAATACAGTATTTATGATTTTCTAGTTGTAAACTATGTTTTAAAGAAATATACTGTTCCAATAAGCGTACACACACAGAGGCTATAATATCAACAACAGGAAATAATGCATCAGGTGTAGACAACTGCAGACGACCCTTGGCCATAGACGTTTTCCCTTCCGCTATTATACGCTTCACGAATGACTTTGAAACACCCGTTGCTTTACTTGTTGAAGCCACAACATTATAATTGAGTTTATGAACGGTTTTCTGTTCTCGTAGGTGAGCAGTTACGTTATAGACTATTTCTCTACATTGTCCCCTTAATGGTCGTCCAGATTTGCTACCATACTTCGAAGTAGAAGCCATAACGAAACTCAAATGATACTATTACTAGAATAGCATGGTACACAACACTATATACATAAACACATTTACAAATAAAGTACACGCTATACGACAAGGTATTATAGGACTACAATAAATAAAACGTATATAAAACTGAGAAAATAATAAGAGCGCGAAAATGGATTGGCCTCGAAGCTCTTGTCAGCGTATCTCCGCTGTGTGTTCGGTAAGGCAGCCAGAAAGCATGTGACCCCCTCTACCGCTCCTCTGTGACGTCCCACATCAACTCAGAGTGAATGCGCGGGGAAGTGAGCTTTGCGCAGGTTCTTTTGATCGTTGCCACCTTATACATATTTCAATGACTTATTAAATAAGGAAACATGGTCAGAAATGTATAAACTAGAAAATGTAAATGATAAATTTAATGCATTTAACAGTACCCTAAAACACTATTTTGAAACAGCATTCCCCTTTAAACAAAGATCTATTCAAAATAGCAAAGCTAGCAATTGGATAACAACAGAGATTATAAATTCTTGTCAAAGAAATACATTTCTAAACAAATTATATAAACAATACCACACAACACCTCAATTCAATTTATGCTACAACAAATACACTAGCATATTAAGTAAGGTAATACGACTAGCAAAGAAAATGCATAATGATAATTTTATTTCCCAATCATCTAATAAAAACAGGGCTATGTGGTCCGTGATAAAGAAAGAAACTGGAAAATCTGCAAAAATACAAAGGAACATTACACTGACCTGCAATAATAAAGTGATTAATAATCCAGAGGAAATAGCAAACACTTTTAATGACTATTTTCTGGAAATTCCACAAAAATTATTAAATAAACCACAGGTAAATACACCAAATTCTAATAATAAAAGATATATATGCAGTGATTCATTATTTATAAATCATGTCACAAGTGAAGAGGTAAGAATAGTTATAAGAGAGCTAAAAAATAAATCCTGTGCTGGTATTGATGGCATCGCTGATGCAATTTTAAAGAAATGTGCAGGAAATATAATAAATCCACTTACCCACTTAATAAACAGTTCAACTCTCTCAGGAACTTACCCGTATATTTTGAAGTTATCAAAAGTAATTCCAGTCCACAAAAAGGGTTCAAAAGATGAATTAGATAACTATCGTCCTATTAGCTTACCAACTGGTATTGCAAAAATTGTGGAAAAATCATGTATAAGAAACTGATAAGTTTTATAGAAGAAAAAAAAATACTATCAAACTCACAACATGGATTCAGAACGGAACAATCTACACATACAGCAATTTATGAATGTATTAATGTGGGAGCCGGATGAGGATCAATACGCCCGAGTATGGGATCTAGGGGGCGCAGGAGTAAGCTCAGCGCCATTGTCTGAGAATAAAAAGAAGAGAAGCAATATTCCGAGTTCCGATGAGCCGCGTAACACATTCCCTTAATTCTATATATTGTATTCTAATAAATTTATTTGTTTAAATAAATAATTCAGTCCTATATTCGATACTTGTGAGTGTCATGATCTGGAAACCATTTCCCACAAATGGGGGCTCGTCCGGGATGTACTGAAACAACGAGTTACGACGAAATCCACGACACGAAGTACGACGCAAAAAAACGCTGTTTTCGACGAAGTGGACGGCTAATCATCTTTGTTGCTGTTGCCTACGACGCTGACGACGAGACGACGTGCAGTTTTGTGACCCCACGACGTGCGAATCTACGACGAGGATTCATAGGCTAGCAAAATTTGTTCTTCAGTTTCAGCGACAATTTTAGTGGTGCCGTGTCGACGACGAGGGTCGGAATCTAAACGACGACAGAGGATTGTGGATGTGGTGGAAGAGGATAGCGACTCGTCAGAGAGAGACGACGGGAAGCGGTATTCAACGGTATCACCTACATATATCACCGGTTTGGTGAATGACGTTAAACAGGATTGATTGCAAGGTTATGGGTAAGCGACGGAAAAATCTACCTGATAGGCGTGAAATACAAATAAGATGACTACACTCGGTGCAATAGAGAATAAAAATTAGAACGTACGTGATGCTCCAGTCAAAGCAATCAAAGTTTTACATAACCTCATTTTCGAGCATATACCAGACGACAGGAAGAATCGAAAGTGACTGCGAGAGTTTTCTGGATTCGATTTTGACCAAATTTCCATTGAAGAGGCAGCTAAGAAGAAATTTATCGAAGAAACATTTTCCCAGGCTGATCTGTTGCGTGTTTCTGAGATTCTTGACACTGAGATCGGGACAAATGGGGTAATGATTAACACCATTTGTTATTACTTGAGAAAATTGGATGAACTCGCAACTAATATAGACCATGATGACGAAGAAGACGAAGAAGATGAAGAAGACGAAGAGAGCGAAGTGGAAGACAAGGACAGAAGGTATAGAGAACAACCTAAGTTTTCATTGTCGTTCCGCGACGTAGAGGGCACTATGAAAACATTTAACGGTAAGGATGGTTACCCAGTAAAGAAATGGATTGCAGATTTTGAGGAGAAGTCAATCTTGATGGGATGGAGTGAGCTGCAAAATTTATTTTCGCTAAGAAATCACTCGATGGTTTAGCTAAGCTTTTTATTCAATTTGAGAAAGGACTGACGTCCTGGACTGCACTGAAGAAGGCCTTGAAAGAGGAGTTTGACGTGGCGGCAAGCAGTGCAGAAATTCACAAGTTGTTAACCAAGAGACGAAAAAAGCGCGACGAATCTCTACAGGAGTACTTTCTTATGATGAAGGAAATCGCTAATAGAGGTGATGTTGAGCTAGTATCTCTGTGTCAGTACGTGGTTGATGGGATCGAAGACGATTCAGGATCAAAACTTCTTCTCTATGGAGCAAAAAATTCCAAGGATTTCAAGGAGAAGATGAGAAGTTATGTGATGGCGGTGAAGTCTTTGCCAAAGAAAAGCACAAAGTATAATTACAGTAATCTTCAAGGAAGTGCTAAGAGTGCCAACGAGAAGGACGGAAAGTGCTGGGGCAGTACAAAGAAGAAAGAGGCGAGTAGTGGAGATAGATGTTATAATTGCGGTGGATCTGGTCATAGTTCAAAGGAATGTGAGCACAAGGATAAAGGCAAGAGATGTTTCAACTGCAACGAGTTTGGCCACATTTCATCCGAGTGCAAAAATGAGAGGAAGAACGATAAGAGGAATAATCAAGTTATCAATCTTATTGATGAAAAGAAAAGCTGCCTCAAGTTCAAAGAGGTTAGTTTGGGTCAGCAGAAACTTCAGGCACTTATTGACTGTGGCAGTCCTTATAACCTACTGCGACAAAACATCTATAAGACCATGGGTTCTCCAGGATTGAAGAGCACGGATCTTGTTTTGAAAGGATTCGGTAATAGTTTTATTGCTCCTCGAGGTTACTTCACAACAATCGTTGAGGTAGACGAGCTGGAGTTCCAAACCAACGTCTATGTTGTTTCTGATGATCCTATGGAGTGGGACATGGTTATTGGTAACGATCTATTGGATCAGGGTGAGGTCATCCTGAACAAGCAAGGAGTTACCATCAAGAAACTAGAGGTCCCAATGATGTTGATCAGGGTAGCCGACGAACAGGAATTGGATATCGAGAACTGCGTTGATGAGGAAAAAAGGAACAGATCCAGGATTTGGTAGCGAGATATGTACCAAAGAAGATGAAATCAACTGATGTCAAGATGAAGATCACTTTGAAAGAAGAAAAACCGATATTTAGCAGGCCCAGACGAATGGCACCGCTTGAGAACGAGTTTGTCGATGAGCAAGTCGAGGCGAGCCTGGAGGAAGATATCATAGAACCGAGTCATTCAGAATATACATGCCAAGTGGTGGTAGTCAGAAAGAAAAATGGAAAAAGTGACTTTGTACTGATTTTCGTCCAGTGAACTCAATCGTGGTAATGGAACTATTTCCCATGCCAGTTATAGAGGATCTTCTAGACAAGTTACAGGATGCTGCGGTGTTCTGCACCTTGGATCTCAGGAACGGATTCTTTCACGTGGAAGTCGAAGAAGGCAGTCGACGATATTTGTCATTCGTAACGCGTTCTGGACAGTACCAGTACAAAAATGTCCCATTTGGATTTACCAACTCACCTGCAGTCTTCCAACGCTTTATTAAAGATTTTCTCTGGGAGTTAATCCGAGAGAACATAGTGTTTACCTATATGGATGACTTAATCATCCCAGCGAAGCATGACGACGAGGTACTCCTACGATTGAGACGAGTGTTGGAATTAGCTGCAGAATACGGGCTGGAAATCAACTTCGAGAAGTGCCAGTTTCTGAAGAGGAGGGTACAGTTCCTTGGATACTCAATTCAACGTGGACATTTTCTTCTTCTTCTTCTTCTTCTTCTTTTATTCACGGGGCCTCTCGTTTCCAAGTTCCTGTTTAGCGTCGACTTCCAAGATCTTTTGCTACCATGTGTTTCCTTCATTCCCACCTGGATATCTCTGCTCCTTTCACAAAGCTGCAGATCAATCTTATTGGGTCTTCTAGGATTTTCTCTCTTTCTTCACCCGGCAGCCCCAGTGTGGAGATTCTAGTTCTTCCCAGCGCCTCACATTCAAAAAGTATGTGTTCAGCTGATTCTTCTGCTTCATTGCATTTCCTACATATATTGTCTCTCATTACTCCAATTCTATGTAGGTGTTTTTTAAGATGGCAGTGTCATGTCAATAATCCCACTACCCATCTTATATTTCCTCTGCTAAGTTGTAGAAGTTGTTTAGTGTGCTTCTTGTTTGGTCCTTTTTTCAGTTCCTTTGCAAGTCTGCAACCTGGAGTCTTTTTCCAGTTTTCTATTTGCTTCTTTTGTACCCATTTACCTATTACATGTCGGGCTTGTCTGTAAGGGATCCCACATACAGGTTCTGGGCCTACAAAATGTATCTCTGCTCCTTTTCTGGCCAGTTCATCTGCCCTTTCATTACCTTCTATACCTGCATGCCCTGGTACCCATATTATTTTAACGGTGTTGTACTCTGAGAGCTTCAGGAGAACTGAGTGGCAGTACCATACTATTTTGGATGTTATCCGGACAGCCTCTAGTGCCTTAATGGCTGCTTGGCTATCCGTAAAAATGAAAATGTTCTTATCTTTATATTTCATTTTCAGGTTTTCTTCAAGACACCTGGTGATAGCTAACACCTCCGCTTGAAAGACAGTAGTATGTCTGCCCAGGCTCATTTGAATTGATCTCTCAGGCCTTTCCCCGTTGATCCCTCCTCCTGTACTGTGCCCGTTTAGACCGGAGTCCGCACGACCACATATGCATTTTACCAATAATCAGTCAGCACGAGAATCAAAATATCCCGGAGCGCCAGATGGGTTAAAGCAAATCGCAAAAACGACATCAAATAGAAAAAATGCTTTACTGATTTTTGGCTCAATGCAACAATAAGGATAGAAGGAGATTTAATTGGGTATGACACATCTGGTAAAATTATCTCAGTTTATTTTGAAGTAAAAATCTGACTGCAAGGATGCTCAAAGCAGCATCATCCACGTGTGGCGATCCACACTCTTATTTACACACAATATACAGAAATTTTCCAAACACATTTGACAATCTTTTTGGAAACACAAGTCCGATTAATAGTCCTGTAGACTGTGTTCCAAAATTATTAATGATTAATTCCAGTTCAAAGTTAATTGTCTCTACTGGAAATATCGTAGATCACTGTTTGAAATTTTACATAAATATTAACACTCGTAGAATAAATGTTCATAGAATTTTTTAAACTTTCACTTAGTTTTCCAGTTTCAAAAATATATCGTCGAAAATATTATTATCATTGAAGCAACACAAATTATTTATACATATTAATAACATCTGAAAAGTATTTGACCATTGAGCATAGCATCGAAGAACTGTGCGAAGCACAACAACAATTAATAGTTCTTCTGACATTAAACATTTCGAGAAGTGACTCGATTATGAACTTCAAGTTCCTAACAAAATATATGATTTCTGAATCATCAACTTGATCAATAAACGGTTGAACCATTCAACTATTAGATTTTCCACTTGGAATCATTATTATAAAAATATTTATATTCATGGCCATTTTTAGCAACTTTCACAACTTGCAATTCTTCGACAGAATGCGGAAATTAGAATTGTAGTTTCATAATGAATTCATTTAGTTCATGGCACTAGGATTGAAAACATCCTTCAAATTATTCGTGGTTAAAGAATTATTTTTAATTGGCAGTGGCCCATTCTACTATTTGTGTAAGAACACAATATTACAACAACAACGACAAAGGTCTTCCTCTGAAGAAGAATAAACTACTATCATGACAAATCCGGGTTCTAGCAAAATCAAAGTCTAAATGGAATTCGTAAACAAGATTGAAATAAGAACTGATGGTTTCTAAGAAATAACCTTCGGGTCATTCATCCGACGAAATGTGTAGTTCCAATACTCCTACTATAAACATGAGCCATCGAACCTGCTATTTGATTGATGCTCGAAAAAACCTTCATTCCTGCGACTTAACATGCGCACCTGGGAATGGCATTTCAACTACTCCACACATATAAATTTTCTTCCCAAAATTTATACAATAAATCAAGCCTCTGCTTGTTATCAACACTGGAAGATTAATAAACTTACAAGTTTATTTTATTTTACCATTCAGTTCAACCCGTGAATTTACCATACTTATGAAAATCTTTATTTCACTTTCGAGTGTATTTACGTCATGATTTTATATAAATACAAAAATATCCTATTTGATACAAATATCATTTGCTTCCCGTTTCATGCCTCTCCGTGTTATCTGAAAAATATACTTTGCTCATTGCAAATATCAACTGTTCAACCAGAACTGAAATGTTGGTTGAATGCGGGCTTGCGCTAACCACTCTCCTTCGGAAAATCTCCTGTTCCAAACTAGAAATGATTAAACTACTTCTTAGGCTCTCTCTCAATACATATGATTATTAGAAAATATAATATCCAAGAATTATTTAGAAAAATTATAAAAATTATTATTATTATTATTAGTGGATTATTATTATTATTATTATTATATCATTTTAAATATGTTTAATCATCATCTCATTATGTGAGAATCCACATGTTCGAACCTTCGAATATGGAAAAAATATCCATTCCTCAACAAAAATAAATTATTAACTTTTACAGTTACATCGTCTGATTACCGTGATTTCCCAAAAATATGAAAAATTCAAATAAATCTTCGAAATGCTCGGTCATCGATCCTAAACTGTTCTGAGTGCTGAAAATGCTCAGAATAACTCTAATAAGTCTTGCGTAAATCATTGCAAGATTTAAATACGACGAAAAAAATGTGTTGGTCATCTGCAGAAAAATAGTTTGTTCCAATTAGCTAGGCATAATATAATTCAAATGTGGCTTACATTTCTTGATGGTCTTGAAGCGTAGTAAACCTGGTCTGTACCAGATTTATCCATAGACATGCCCTATCGGACAAGCACGTATAACCCTTGTATCCGCCGCCATTATATACCCACAATTCGTCTAGTCAGACATAGTGGTAGTATCTCTTGACGTTTGAATAAACTGTGGTTCCATTTTAATATGGGCTTCCATCAAAGCCATAACAGTTTGTTTAAATAGGGTCAGATCTAAGTGATCTCTTCTTAGATATGTCAATTGTAACATAACTCACGGTAATCTTATCAGTACAAGAAAAACACTGACAGTCTAAGCAATTAACGGCTGTTCTGAAGATCGTTCCCTGGGCATGGTTTATTATATCACCATCTACCATGCGCTAGGCAACTTGTAGTTTCCCTTGCGTAGACTAATGAACGCCACCGTTATAGACTAGTCTTCAGTGTACTGACAGATCGAAGTGGTTAACTAGTTACAAAAAATGAAAACTGACTGGAATGGATTTAAACATCCAAGTATTAAGTTATTACTGGACTGTGACAAAATGTTAATTCTAGACAAAGTCTAGCATATGTCCTTGTAGAAATATAAATATTTCCACCAATGTCTGTAGAAAAATCAATCACCTCAGTGATTCTCCTCGCCGTAAACTTACTAAGTTCCAACTCGTAGCACAGCACTTTCCGTGACTATCACGACTTGAAAAGAACTTCTGCGTAGATCCGGCAACCATGTGCCTTGGCTCAGCGTCGTAGCAACTTGCTAGGCAACTGCTTGTGTTAGAATGAGCTGACCATGCCTCGGCCAGCTGGCTTTTATTCAAAACTGCCAGGGTCACGCGTCATCACGTTGTAATCTAGAAATCCTCATATCTCTTGAATCCCTGGTCCGATTTACTTGATACTAATTGAATTCTCTTTCATTTGGCCGTGCCAGTAATCTGATCCCAGTCTCAAGTCTCTACTCCATAGTTAACTATTTAATCAATAAATAGCCTCCACCTCTGCTATTACTCGCTACGTCACTTGACATCCAAGTATCGGTAAATTATTTCCAAATGCTTCGAGAAGCAATGTAGCGCGATATTCAAATATCTCAACTTTCAAAAGCGGCTACAGCCTTTCCCTTGATATCTAGGTGTCTGAATCTTGGAATACCCATTCCTAGAGTTGGGCACATCCACCCCACACCTAGCAAAAAATAAAAATTGAAAAATTTTTATTTTTCCTATCTACACATTAAATCATCTGGTTCTTGAATAATAAATCTTCAAATTCGATGCATTGTAAGTTTCCACGATGTTACCAGTTCGTGTATTAGCGATTTCATAGGTTCCATTATTGTTTTCTTCCACAATATTCAAAATCTTCAATTTCACCATGTTTAATATCAAAAATATCGTGATACTCTTCCAAAAATCTTCCCTAGCTCTGGGGACTCCTTCTCAGTGTAGACTTCTCTTCCTTCAGCTTCATGAAAAATCAGAGACCATTGAGCATCTCCCTCGATGTCTTCCTCTTCTTTTCCCTCGAAGTTAATCTCTTCGGTATTCTTAAATCTGATCGTCTCTGTCTTCATATCTATCACTGCTTGATATTTCTGAATGAAATCCACTCCCAATATCATGTCAAAAGCCATGTCCTTCATTACAACAAACACATGTCGGAAATCATGTCCTCCAATCTTAATACGTAAGTATAATTGTGTTTTACACAGAGATATTTTATTGGGTATTATTCCTTGGATCTTAATTCCTGATACTGGAATCTCCTCTAAATTCTCTTTGAGCTTCCACAGAATATAAAGCTTCTCACTCACCAGACAAAGCATAGCCCCAGTATCGATCAAAGTATCGACAGGCATGCCGAATACTTCGCATGATATGATTGGCATTCTAATTCTTGTACCCATTTCTTTTCGTTCGTCATTCTGTTGAATTAAATCATCATCCTCTGCTTGCCATTTAATAATTCTGGAAGTGAAAGTGTTCAAAATTCTATCTTCTACTGTGAATTCGAAGTTTTTTTTTTTCGTTACCATTCCCCCGGGATTGTTGTGTTCCCGATGGACCTGGTTCGTTGGGCCTCTGCTCCAAAAACTCCAAGTTATCTTGGTGTCTTGCTTCCAAATTTTTCCTCGTCTCCTTGTTGAACTCTTCATTGGACTGACGAGTATCCACATTCCCTCTGTTATTGTAGTTGTTTCTACCATAATATCTTCTTTCCTGGTACCTTCCTTGACTATCTCGTGGTCTTCTCCATCGAGTATTGTATCGATTACCACCATCCGGTCTCGCATATGGTTTGTAACTGTATCTGTTACTGTATTGGTTCCATCCTCTCGTATTTGGATCTTCCCTCGGCGTTTTCTCTTCTCGCCCCTCTCGAATCTCTCGAGGTGTTTGAGAATAACTATCAGCCAGAACAGCATACACAGCGTTGTTACTCTTTCCTCCCTTCTGATGAAAGAATTGAGCGTTCGTATGATCCAGCTTCTGTAATACTTCATCAAATTGTTCCATATTATAGATATCAGCAGCGATCAAAGTCCTCTGGACGTCTGCTGGAAACTGACGTATCAATGCAGTAATCAACTCGTTATCTGGCATCGGCGGATCTAAATGTTGAAGTTTAGACAGCTGTCCAGAAAAGTACGTAGAGTATCGAGTAGGTTGTGACGTCGAGAATCTCTTCGAATATAACTCTGCTCTGACTTGCTGTTGGGTTTCCGGGGACCAAAACTTCTTCAATAGCCCACGAGAAAACTCCTCAAAAGTGGTTAGAGTGGATCTAAAAGCTCTAAACCAAAGAAGTGCAGGACCTTCCAAAAACTTCCCTATCACTCGGATCTGTCTTTCTTTAGGGATCTTAGAATCTTTCAGGTAATCCCCTGCTTCTCTCAAAAATTCCACGGGTGTCACAGAATCTCGCCCTGAAAATTTAGAAGGCTTATCCTCTATATTCTTAAATACAGTTATGGGGTTGGATTGAAATACTGTCCTGACCTCATCCTGTCTGTCAGTCTCTCTAGCTGCTCCTAGATTTATCTGTATCTGTTCCTTTCCCCTTACATTCGGCATTTTTAACAGATGGTCAGACTGTTTCTCGTCCTTGATTTGAGTTTTCATAGCCTCAAGTTCCTTCTGGTTTTCTTCTGCCATTTTCTTAATTGCTTCAGTTTCTTTAAAATTCTCCTTAACATCAGTGGATATCTGATTCATAACAGCCTCATGACTTTTCAATGACCCTGTCATATCTGATATGTCCATCTGAGTTGCTTGGATATCTTTGGAAATTACTTCAATATGGGATGACAAAGATTCCCTAATCTCCTTGATTCCTTCTTGGTTCTCCAGCTTGAGTGTGTCTTTAATTTCATTGACAACTGTGGTTTTAATTTCAGTTTGCAACTCATTAATCACACCTTCTCTTATTTCTCCCATGACAAGTTCTTTGAATTGTTCTGTCAACGGTTGAACAACTAGAATCCCCATCTCATTACTCTCCTTCTTCACTCTGACTTCCAGGTTGACCATGTCTCCACCAACTTTCCTAAGACCATGTTCTATCCTATCAGCTAAGCTTTGAGATCGAAGATCGGCATCGCGAAATTTTTCGTCCATTAAACTTGCGTTAGTAGCTAATGAAGTTTCGAGCTCATGTGTTTTTTCGCATAATTT
Organism: Meconema thalassinum; assembly: GCA_946902985.2. Classification (NCBI taxonomy): domain Eukaryota; kingdom Metazoa; phylum Arthropoda; class Insecta; order Orthoptera; family Tettigoniidae; genus Meconema; species Meconema thalassinum. The sequence goes on along the minus strand of OX336389.2, from coordinate 401,031,184 downwards.
ATTCATTTTACTCTCAAGTGACATTTTTAAAATTTCAGAATTCTCTTTAAATTTACTTTCCATTGAATTAAATTTACTGTTTAAATTTTCTTTCAAATTACTTTTTAAAGAATCAGAACTTTCTTTAAGTTTATCATTCAAATTTTCTCTAAGTTTATTTTCTAAAGAATCAGAATTTTCTTTAAGTTTATCCTCCAAACTTTCTTTAAGTTTATTTTCCAAAGAATCAGAATTTTCTTTAAGTTTATTTTCTAAAGAATCAGAATTTTCTTTAAGTTTATTTTCTAAAGAATCAGAATTTTCTTTAAGTTTTTCATCTAAACTTTCTTTCAAGTTATCTTTTAACCTGCTTTCTAACAAATCGGAATTTTCCAAGTTTATTTTCTAAAGAATCAGAATTTTCTTTAAGTTTCTTTTCTAAAGCCTCTGTATTTTCTTTCAAAATAGCGGCTACACGCCGTCCAGCCTCTTTTGAACTCTCCTCCAAACTCCTCATCATCCTCATCATTTCTTCCATAATTTCAATTATTATTCAAAACTTAGGGGTATACAACAGTGGCAAACACAAGCTTATAACTAGAACAAGAAATATGAATAGCTAATTGGAACACTCTAATAAAATGAGATTTGTCCTAATGTCGACGTGATGGAAAAACAAAATTCTCTACTTTTACGAATTACATTTACCACCATATCACAAGAAAAATATGCAAGTTCTCAAATATCCTCCACCTGGATTCTAATAATGTGTATGTCCAGTCATCGAACGTTTACTACTGAATTTACTTGACGCCCTAATGGTTAGGCCATTATCAAAAATAATCAAACCCATTCTAATTATTAACCAAGTTAAATTTTTAATTTTCCCCACTAATTGGGTTTCCTACTAATTTATTCATCCAAACCAGACATCTCTCAACTCCCAAAATATTTCTATAAAAATTATCACAATATCAAATCGGCATGCGATTGACCATGTCTAAATCGGGCCCCACGTTCGAAGCCATTTCTCTCTCTATCTTATTTTATGTGCCCGTTTAAACCGGAGTCCGCACGACCACATATGCATTTTACCAATAATCAGTCAGCACGAGAATCAAAATATCCCGGAGCGCCAGATGGGTTAAAGCAAATCGCAAAAACGACATCAAATAGAAAAAATGCTTTACTGATTTTTGGCTCAATGCAACAATAAGGATAGAAGGAGATTTAATTGGGTATGACACATCTGGTAAAATTATCTCAGTTTATTTTGAAGTAAAAATCTGACTGCAAGGATGCTCAAAGCAGCATCATCCACGTGTGGCGATCCACACTCTTATTTACACACAATATACAGAAATTTTCCAAACACATTTGACAATCTTTTTGGAAACACAAGTCCGATTAATAGTCCTGTAGACTGTGTTCCAAAATTATTAATGATTAATTCCAGTTCAAAGTTAATTGTCTCTACTGGAAATATCGTAGATCACTGTTTGAAATTTTACATAAATATTAACACTCGTAGAATAAATGTTCATAGAATTTTTTAAACTTTCACTTAGTTTTCCAGTTTCAAAAATATATCGTCGAAAATATTATTATCATTGAAGCAACACAAATTATTTATACATATTAATAACATCTGAAAAGTATTTGACCATTGAGCATAGCATCGAAGAACTGTGCGAAGCACAACAACAATTAATAGTTCTTCTGACATTAAACATTTCGAGAAGTGACTCGATTATGAACTTCAAGTTCCTAACAAAATATATGATTTCTGAATCATCAACTTGATCAATAAACGGTTGAACCATTCAACTATTAGATTTTCCACTTGGAATCATTATTATAAAAATATTTATATTCATGGCCATTTTTAGCAACTTTCACAACTTGCAATTCTTCGACAGAATGCGGAAATTAGAATTGTAGTTTCATAATGAATTCATTTAGTTCATGGCACTAGGATTGAAAACATCCTTCAAATTATTCGTGGTTAAAGAATTATTTTTAATTGGCAGTGGCCCATTCTACTATTTGTGTAAGAACACAATATTACAACAACAACGACAAAGGTCTTCCTCTGAAGAAGAATAAACTACTATCATGACAAATCCGGGTTCTAGCAAAATCAAAGTCTAAATGGAATTCGTAAACAAGATTGAAATAAGAACTGATGGTGTCTAAGAAATAACCTTCGGGTCATTCATCCGACGAAATGTGTAGTTCCAATACTCCTACTATAAACATGAGCCATCGAACCTGCTATTTGATTGATGCTCGAAAAAACCTTCATTCCTGCGACTTAACATGCGCACCTGGGAATGGCATTTCAACTACTCCACACATATAAATTTTCTTCCCAAAATTTATACAATAAATCAAGCCTCTGCTTGTTATCAACACTGGAAGATTAATAAACTTACAAGTTTATTTTATTTTACCATTCAGTTCAACCCGTGAATTTACCATACTTATGAAAATCTTTATTTCACTTTCGAGTGTATTTACGTCATGATTTTATATAAATACAAAAATATCCTATTTGATACAAATATCATTTGCTTCCCGTTTCATGCCTCTCCGTGTTATCTGAAAAATATACTTTGCTCATTGCAAATATCAACTGTTCAACCAGAACTGAAATGTTGGTTGAATGCGGGCTTGCGCTAACCACTCTCCTTCGGAAAATCTCCTGTTCCAAACTAGAAATGATTAAACTACTTCTTAGGCTCTCTCTCAATACATATGATTATTAGAAAATATAATATCCAAGAATTATTTAGAAAAATTATAAAAATTATTATTATTATTATTAGTGGATTATTATTATTATTATTATTATATCATTTTAAATATGTTTAATCATCATCTCATTATGTGAGAATCCACATGTTCGAACCTTCGAATATGGAAAAAATATCCATTCCTCAACAAAAATAAATTATTAACTTTTACAATTACATCGGCTGATTACCGTGATTTCCCAAAAATATGAAAAATTCAAATAAATCTTCGAAATGCTCGGTCATCGATCCTAAACTGTTCTGAGTGCTGAAAATGCTCAGAATAACTCTAATAAGTCTTGCGTAAATCATTGCAAGATTTAAATACGACGAAAAAAATGTGTTGGTCATCTGCAGAAAAATAGTTTGTTCCAATTAGCTAGGCATAATATAATTCAAATGTGGCTTACATTTCTTGATGGTCTTGAAGCGTAGTAAACCTGGTCTGTACCAGATTTATCCATAGACATGCCCTATCGGACAAGCACGTATAATCCTTGTATCCGCCGCCATTATATACCCACAATTCGTCTAGTCAGACATAGTGGTAGTATCTCTTGACGTTTGAATAAACTGTGGTTCCATTTTAATATGGGCTTCTATCAAAGCCATAACAGTTTGTTTAAATAGGGTCAGATCTAAGTGATCTCTTCTTAGATATGTCAGTTGTAACATAACTCACGGTAATCTTATCAGTACAAGAAAAACACTGACAGTCTAAGCAATTAACGGCTGTTCTGAAGATCGTTCCCTGGGCATGGTTTATTATATCACCATCTACCATGCGCTAGGCAACTTGTAGTTTCCCTTGCGTAGACTAATGAACGCCACCGTTATAGACTAGTCTTCAGTGTACTGACAGATCGAAGTGGTTAACTAGTTACAAAAAATGAAAACTGACTGGAATGGATTTAAACATCCAAGTATTAAGTTATTACTGGACTGTGACAAAATGTTAATTCTAGACAAAGTCTAGCATATGTCCTTGTAGAAATATAAATATTTCCACCAATGTCTGTAGAAAAATCAATCACCTCAGTGATTCTCCTCGCCGTAAACTTACTAAGTTCCAACTCGTAGCGCAGCACTTTCCGTGACTATCACGACTTGAAAAGAACTTCTGCGTAGATCCGGCAACCATGTGCCTTGGCTCAGCGTCGTAGCAACTTGCTAGGCAACTGCTTGTGTTAGAATGAGCTGACCATGCCTCGGCCAGCTGGCTTTTATTCAAAACTGCCAGGGTCACGCGTCATCACGTTGTAATCTAGAAATCCTCATATCTCTTGAATCCCTGGTCCGATTTACTTGATACTAATTGCATTCTCTTTCATTTGGCCGTGCCAGTAATCTGATCCCAGTCTCAAGTCTCTACTCCATAGTTAACTATTTAATCAATAAATAGCCTCCACCTCTGCTATTACTCGCTACGTCACTTGACATCCAGGTATCGGTAAATTATTTCCAAATGCTTCGAGAAGCAATGTAGCGCGATATTCAAATATCTCAACTTTCAAAAGCGGCTACAGCCTTTCCCTTGATATCTAGGTGTCTGAATCTTGGAATACCCATTCCTAGAGTTGGGCACAGTACCACTTACAGTTTTTGAACCATCAGTCCACCACACTATATCCTCTCTATCGGTCTTCCACTTGTTGATATCCCAGTCTTCCTTTTTTTTTTATTATTTGGGTCTCAAATGGTTTCTCAAAGTTATACTTTGGTATCATGTAATCAGAAGGCATGAGTAGTACTTCCCCTGTTATAACTCTGTTAATTTTACAGTGTCCTAGATTGGGCCTTTGTGGTTTCCAGCATTCTGTTTGTTCCAATTTATATGAACTCATTCTAGCCTGTCCCTCTATGAAGTTGCATAGAGATGGGAGATCCAGTAATGTATTCAAGGCTTCTGTCGGCGCAGTTTTCATAGCTCCAGTTATAGCTACACATGCCATTCTCTGCAGGCTATTTAATCTGCTGCCGACATTTCCCTGTTTTGCTTTCTCCCACCAAATGATTGAAGCATAGGTTATCAGTGGTCTAATGATCATTGTGTATATCCACATTACAACCGACGGATTTAGACCCCATGTTGTCCCAACAGCTCTCTTACACGCATAGAGTAAGTTCTTGGCCCGGGTTATGTTCCTTTCTATATGCGGATTCCAGGTTAGCTTTTTATCTAGCACTACTCCAAGATATAGTACCTGTTCTTCCATATAGATTTCTTGCCCAAAGAGCTTAAGTGTTCTCTTTCCCTCTAATTTTTTCTTTCTTGTAAAAGGGACCAGAGTTATCTTATTCGGGTTAACGGAAAGTTGTTCTTCCCGACACCAGTTCTCTACAAGGTTAAGTGATCTCTGCATGAGGTCCTGTATGACACTCATCACCTTACCTCGTACTACAATCACTAGGTCGTCTGCATATCCTTGTGTATACATACCCTGTTCGTTGAGCCTGGCTATGATTTTGTCCACTACAAGGTTCCACAACAGAGGAGATAACCCTCCCTGAGCACAGCCTCGAGTGGCCCTAACCGTTAGCGTCTCGTCAAACAGGGTTGCTTTTATCCTTCTTCCGTCCAGCATAGATTTAATCCATTTTACGACGGTTTTGCTGACCTTGCTCTCTTCTACTGCTTTGATCATAGAGTCATAGGTTGTATTACTGAAGGCCCCTTCTATGTCTAGAAATGCCGCCAGTGCTATTTCTTTATATTCTGGGCTTTCCTCTATTTTGCAAACCAATTGATGGAGTGCTGCTTCAGTGGATCTGCTTGGTCTATATGCAAACTGATTTTCATGTATCATTGAGTTCAGTTGCACAGTTCTTCGGATGTATTTATCCACAATTTTCTCCATTGCTTTTAGCATGAAGGAATTTAAGCATAATGGTCTGTAGGCTTTGGCTTGAGCATAATTCGCCCTACCAGGCTTCGGTATAAATACCGCTTTAGCCTCAGACCATGATTTCGGCACGTACCCTAGGGCTTGACTAGCTCTGAATAGGTTCGTCAAGGCCTCAACGAGTATCTACCGTCCTTCCTGAAGGAGTATCGGAAGTATCTCATCTGGCCCTGGAGCCTTTATGGGTTGAAACGTGTCGATTGCCCATCTCACTTGATTGGGTTTTACTAGTCTTAACGTGGACATATTCAACCCGCCACTGAGAAGGTCCTTGCTGTACAAAACTTCCTGGAGCCAAAGACGATCGCTGCGCTGCAGAGCTTTCTCGGATTGGCTGGCTATTTTAGAAAATTTATCCCAAATGTCTCGATTGTAGCCAAACCACTGAGCGATCTGTTGACAGGTAAGCCGAAGTTCAAGATTGGCGAGGAACAACGACGTGCGTTTGTTGAGCTTTGTGTATTCCTTGGAATACACGGTAAGATAGAGTTTGCATTCGCTGCTCTTTGCTTTAATTCATTCCTTCCTTTTTTCGCAAACACCAACAGTGATTCCTTATGTTTTAGTTTGTTTGCGCACCATGCTTACTTCGTTTGTAAGTCTGTTCTAGATATATATCTTCCATGATCAACCTATTGGCATCTAGCATCTAACCTCTGAAGTTCCTAAATATCTCCACTCTCAAGAGGACTTCCTTACCAATCAAGCCACCAGGTTTCGTCGTTATCGCCAGCTAACATCTCCATGCTCAAGAGGACTTCTTCACCATCCCATCCGGCAGGCTTCGTCATTGTCACCTGCTAACAACTCCTTGAAGACCACTTCATCAAGAAAATTAACATCTAAGAAGAGATTTAATTTTTGTTAAGTTTGTAATTCTTATGTGTGCTCCTTTGTCCTTTTCCTCCCACCATCTACTCTCCGTGGTACCTTCGTGATTCGTTTACATTCGTATCCCTACCTCCATACGGTGTGCATCTGTGCAGTGAGTGGTATCGGGTGTAGGGAACGTGCTATTTGTGTGTTGTGCGGACGTAGGGTTTGTGATCTGTTATTTGTGTTAGTGTCTCGTTAGTGCTTCATCAGGTTAGTACCCCTCTTTATAGGGGACAGCTATTCAACATGTCGGGAGACAGTGATGGTCGTCAGATGGGGAGACCTCCGGAGGACCTAGAACATGTGGAATATGAGGGTGTAGCGTCCGTTGAAAGAATGCTTGTAGTGTCGGAGGCTGAGCTAGTATCAACTCCAACACCTGCCATTGCAGAAACATCTCCAGTCATTGCCCAACGACAGCCATTGTCAATTAACAATCGGTATTATGACCTTCACATAGGGCCGTACACGGTGTTTGTGCAAGGGGAGGGAGATCAACATATTGGCAATTTACATCCTATGGCATTAGGCAAGTTATTTTTTGAAAATAAGATAGCGGGTATTAATAATATTCAACGCAAAAGACGCAATCGTGTTCAGGTACAATTTCACAAGGCGCTAGAAGCTAATTCGTTCTTACAAAATCCTTTACTACCAGCAAAACATTTGGTCACCTTTATCCCGTCCACTAACGTCCAACGTGTTGGTCTAATTAGGGGCGTAGACACATCATTATCACATGAGGACATTTTACAATATATTGGTTCGCCTGTTCCAATCGTTAGAGTACAACGTTTTTTTAGAAAAAAGATTACTAGTGACAAGTTGGAATCCCTTCCTACAGGAACAGTGAAAATTTTCTTTGAAACACAGCGGCTACCGGAGTATGTATCTATTTTTAACGTGCTACTAGAAGTAACATAATTCATATTTTCCCCCCATTAGATGTCATCACTGCCAAAGATACGGGCATGTAAAACTGCACTGTAGGGCGCGCGCCTCAGTGTGTGGTAAATGTGCGCAAGGACATTTGACGGATACATGTAAGGAGACTCTTTTCAAATGTGCTAATTGTGGGTACAACCATCCGGCAGGCGCCGCCCGCTGCGCTGAACTGGAAAAACAGAAGTCTATAAAACGCCAAATGTGTATAGATAATAAATCGTACCATGAAGTCATTCAGGCTAACTACAGTGTCCCGTTCAATCCTCTTACCCTCCCGCAGCAATTCCCAACCTTAGAGCAGTCAAATATTACGCGTCAGGATGATCCGCTGAGAAAACGGAAGTACACAGAACTAGTGACCCCAAAGCCGAAAGTGGTGAATCCCTTAGGTTACGACCGACGGGCCTATTTAGATATCTTACAGCAACCGTCTGGCAGTGGAGAAGGGGTGGCTTTGCACCCCGCCACCAAGGGTGAGGAGGAAGTTTCGAAGAAACGGCCTTCTCAAATACCTGTAATTTCGCGGGATCCGTCGCATGACATCATGGAAGATTTTCAGGAATTACAAGCATTATTAGGGCACAACGCTCAATGGAGCTTCTACGTAAAAAAAACTATTGGAAAAGATTGTACCATTACATCCCACTCCTCCTTCCACAAAATGTACTACCCTAGTCAGTAATAGTCCTATATTGGACTAATTTTTATTTGTGCTAGATGTTACTCCTCCAGTGGAATTGCCGAAGTATTTTAAATAAATCGCATGAATTACTGCATTTAATCCAGGAGTATGATCCGGATATCATATTCCTCCAGGAAACATGGCTCCGTTCCTCGTATAATTTTTCGATTCCTAACTATCAGGTTGAACGTCAGGATGGTCCAGGCATCATGACGCTATTTAAAAATAATTTACGATACACTCCTCTCTCTAATCAATTCTATATTCCTCACACGTTCCTTGTGCAAGATATCCATGTAAGTCATATTTACTGTCCCCCGGGGATACAAGGTTCCCGTCGGCAATGGCATGTATATTTTCAGTTCATACAACAATTTTCTAAACATCTCACCTGGGGGGATTTGAATGCACATCACGCCTTGTGGGGCAGTGGAAGAATTAATCCGAAAGGACGTCACATCGCTGCAGCTATACAGGACATCTATTAAATGATGGATCACCCACGCGCATTACTCCACCAAATAGTCCCCAAAGTGCGGTGGATTTAAGTATCACCACTGTAGACCTATCTCATAAATTGTCATGGAAGACCGTGAAGGATACGCATCAAAGCGATCATTATCCAATTATAATAGACTATGGTGTCTCGAGTATCCGACATATCCCAAAAAACGTATATACGGTTAAGAGAAATCTACGACATTTTGATTACGAGTTGTTTTCTCGCTTTTTAGCGGATAGACTTTATCAGCAATCACAGGTGCCGAGTACTAGTTATACTTGTTTATTAGAGAATATCCGCGCCTATTTTAATATATATCACCCTTTAATTACAAGGACAGGCCCTCCGAATAATCGTGGTGCCTTACCCTCATGGTGGGATCAAGAATGTGGACAGTTGGTACGACGGCGCAAGGCGAGTTTAAAAGCTTTCCGACATTATGGCTCTTCAGCATCTTATTTGAGATACAAAAGTCTCACTGCGCAAATCCAACGTGTATTCAATCATAAACGACGCGAGGCGTGGAAATTATACATTACCCACTTAAGCAGTACTACGTCCCTAAATAGTATTTGGACGGCGATTAAATATTTCTCTAATACTCGTACCATTCCATCCCCCTCTCAACTTTCGGCGCAGGGATACCATGAGCTGTATCATACTTGGACACTGGATATAGTTATTCGCTTGCCTACATCTTGTACCTCTGGTTCGCTGGACCGTTTTTCCAGTTTAATGCAGCCTATTAAAGTAGCGAATTACGTCACACATTTCGCCTCAAAAAATCATCCAGACCAGGGATAGACGGAGTGACTTATAAAATGATCGCTCGATTTCCAGTAAACGCTCAGGGTATCATTCTTCAACTATATAATTCTATCTTACGCACAGGGACCTTCCCGGTGGATTGGAATGTTTTTCAAACTGTACCGATTCTAAAACCTATGAAAGATGCACGATTACCGAGTAGTTATCGCGGTATCCAACTTGGATCTTGCTTCCGAAAATTTTTTCAAAATATTCTTCTCCGACGGCTTCAATGGGGCCTAGAATATTATGACCTGTTTCCAAAAACTCAATTTGCATTTAGGAAAAATCTTGGTACATCTGACCCCTTAAATATACTGTATTTCTTACTAACCTACTCATAGCAAAAGGAAAGAAAATGCACACAGTAGCTCTGTTCCTTGATCTAAAAAATTCATATGATTCTGTTGATCCATATCTTCTTATTCAACTTCTTAGGGAGCTACAACTTCCCCTGCCCTTCCGATGCTTAATACATAATATGCTATGTCACCGTCACATAACTTTAAACTCCCCAGCCGGTGTCTTTGATTTCCGACATACTTCTTATGGTGTTCCGCAGGGAGACGTTCTAAGCGGTCTTTTATACTTAATTTATACTCGTACTCTAGAAACAGTCATATTACCGCACGCTCGCATTCTTCAATATGCGGATGACATTCTAATATATTGCACAAGAGAAGATTTTTCCGCATGTCGTAGGGATATATACCACGACTTATCTCATGCTCATGACTGGTTACATCAATACGGATTTGAAACTTCTGCAGAAAAAAACGCTGCTATGATTTTTACTCACAAACGAATTTAGGACAGTTCTCCTACATTATATCGTCAAGGTCAAATTCCGGTGGTGACGAGTGTTAAATACTTAGGGAATTACATTAACAGGAAAATGCAATGGGAGAGACATACGCAATACCTTCAGAGTCACCTCGTCAGCAAAATTAATGTTCTAAAGTCACTCATTCGACGCAATTGTGGGGCGGACCCAGAATCATTATTAACGGTTTATCGTAACATAATTCGTTCTGTGTTGGATTACAATTCCTTTTTTTTTGATACAATGTCCAGCATTAGGCTCCTCCGTTTAGATAGAATCCAGTTTTCTGCCTTACGTATAATTATAGGTGCGCATAAATCAACCCCCACTGGAGCCCTTTTAGTTGAAACTGGCGAAATGTCACTACAACATCGGCGTAGATATCTTGCATGTATGTACCTGTTACGAAAAATGATGATAACAACATCACCTATCGTCCCTAAATTACAACTATTGGAGGAATATTATACGCGTCGATTATTGGCCCCAGATTCTCGTCCAGCTTTACTAACCGCATATTCCATTCTTCAACCTTACCGCCATAATATATTAAAAGTCATGCGGTTGCCGATATATAATATATCGTATGCTGCAACGCATTTTCAACCTCATTTTCTACAGAATTCCTTACCCCAAGTATATCAGTCATTTCAACATCATCCCGTAAACATTCCTCGTATTTTTCGCGAGATCACGAATCCTTTGATATCCTGCATCATTTTTTATACAGATGGTTCTGAAATGGTTAACCCATCTCGTGTGGGAGCAGCCTTATTTGCTCCGGATTTACGTATTTCATTTCAGTATACTTTACCACCTGACGTCACGATATTTACAGCCGAAATTTTTGCCATCCGTCAGACGTGTTTTTATATTAATAACATGCTATTCGTCATTCTTTAATTTGTACTGACTCAATAAGTGTAGTGCAAGCACTTCAAAATGTTCTAGATGCCGATATTTGGTTTTTATGCCAGTTAGTGCAACAATTGTACACTTTACAAACGGAGGGTTTTGAAGTCAGTATCACGTGGGTACCACGCCATTCTCATATTGAGGGCAACGAAATAGCGGATCGAGCCCAAGAATGCAGGTTCGAAACCTGGCGCAGTCAGCTGGCATTTGAGGGTGCGCAAATGCGAGAGAGCCGTGTCAGTAGATTTACTGGCACGTTAAAGATCCCCTTCGGGGCAAAATTCCGGCACCCCGGCGTCTCTAAAAGCCAGTGTAGTTAAAAGGGACGTAAAACCAATAACATTATATTAGAAATAGCGGATCACCTCGCCAAAGATGCTGCTAATGGTAAAGGTAAAGCTTACAACATAGCCGTACCAATATCTGAGTTGCGTGATCTAATTCGTTCGACGATACAGGAAGACTGGCAAGTCACGTGGACTAACTATGCAAAAATTAAGGCCAAACACTATTTTGGGATACAACCGACTATTTTAAACAAACCATGGTTTCAGGGAGGTAAATACACACGACGACATATCATTACAATCATTCGGCTGCGTTTTAACCATGCATTAACGCCGGTGTATTTATTCCGCATAAAACGACGTGACGATCCCCTGTGTTCGTGTTTACAAATGGAGGGTTCCTTACATCATATTCTCTTTCAATGTCCACAATATGACTATCATCGTGCCTTAATGCTGCGAGCTTTACATGAATTAGGTTATGCACTTTCTTTAAATGTTGCCACATTAGTACATACGCCTACAATTCCACTGGTTAGTAACATAGTAGCATTTTTCGACAATATTAATTTAAAGATTTGAATGGGTAATCCTTTCCCACGATCCATATTTGTGACCCGGTCATGTGTGTCTATGTGTAGTGAGTCGCCAAGGTGGGTCACTTCGGTGTAAAGTCTAATACCATTGTGTCCCCGTATATGTTCCTATGTTTTCCTGCTAGGTATCTCTCTGCGTTGCGTCATACTCTTGTTTGAGATAACCCGCTACTCACTGGTCTTACGCCTCTTATCGGTAGTCGACGGTTACCCAATTATACACACCACTGCACAGTAGCAATTGGGTAAGGAGTTTACTGTGCCCACTACCGTACCAAGAAGAAAGAAGAAAGAAGAAGTGATTCGTTTAGCAGCTCTCACTCTTAGTTCGGCCGTCGAGTACAGTGCAAGCCCTACCCGGGCTAGACTCCTGCTCTCTTGAGATTTTTAAATCAGACGCCATGTCAGAACTTTAAAATCAACCGTCATCGAGGAACCATCGCCTTTTTTCAAAATGAGCTAAGTACAAACTTGAATGTTCTTCAACACATTTTAATTGTTTTTAAATAGCTAAATGCTTTTTAATACCATTTATAGACAGTGTGAAATTGCTAAATGTGGTGCAATAACCATCTTCGCGGGATTTTCGATGTCAGGCTTTGCCTATCTAAGCTAGCCTTATAAAATGAAACAGTACTTCTTGTACAAATTAACTGAGATACTTTCTCACAACGCGGGATATCATTAAATTACCCACTGTCTATTGAAAACTTAGCTTTTTCCACCGCGGGACGTTTTTTGCCCAATTCAACAGTCATCATTGTTTTGGAATTTTCCATGTCAAACGATCTATCTACAAGCTAAACCTTCGAGTATTTTCCACTCACATATGGGAATACTTTTCCTAACTAAGGAATTTTCTTTATAAAAACCGCTGATCAACACCTAATTTGTCTTCCTTCGAGAGAAATATTCCGCCGTATTCAACTACAACCTATAAACTCTACAACGCAATAAAGTCTCTCAAGCTAAAATTCCACTAGTGATTTACATAACTGCAATAACTTTTCTCCTTATGAACTTTCCGTGCTGCAATAATGAACTTTTTAACAGACTATAGTGCAAAACAGTGCCCGTCAACCACCATCCGCGTCGCATTTGAACGAGAACAATAAATTTGGCCAAGACATTTTCCTAAACCTCCTATTTTCCCCCTCTCAAATACCTTACTAACATAATATAATTAAATTATAAATGTAGGTCTCTTTCAACGAGGTGTCACTTGCAAGCAAGTGCCCTCCCACAATTGTTCCGTTTTTCACAACTTAACTCTGTATAAATTCATGTCTAGCACACATTTTAAACCATATTGTTTCTCCCTTCTAACTAGGGAATTCAATTATTTCTACTCACAAGTGAGTTAACTAACTTTTTTCTCCAGATTTCACGAAAGGGTAACTTGCCCTATTTTTTCTCGTGATCCCTGTTTAAATATAAGAAGTTATAGAAACTTCTTCTTTATTTTCCCTGTTTATTTGTTGTAATTTTTCATAGCCTTTAGGATTTCCAATAGGAGTTCAAAAGTGCTCACTTTGTACCTGATATAATTACTAAAGCTTTAATTACTTGTAATCTTTGTTATAAACGTTAATGCTTTCAATTTTTAGCACAACTTTAAAATCTTATGCACATTTAGTGCTCGAAGCAAGTTTCAAACTTGCGTCCAATTAATGTTGTTTACAAATTGTAATTTTATTACAATTTGGTCTTAGACCTTTATATGTTGTAAATCTTTTTCATAAACCACTATCACATCCTAAATATTGTTAAATTTTCAAAATTTTAATTTCTTGTTAAATAAAGTCTCTATTATTGTTTGCTTCATATTATTCACTAGATTCAAGATTAGGCAGGACCCTGGCTTCCTTGATTCTTCCTGTAAACTTAAGCTCTTTTTAAGAAAACAAAAAATACATAAAATAAATGTTTCACTCCTTGTTGCATTTGAACAAAAGAACTCCTCGTAACAACTTTGTCAAAGTTTCTCTTAGCTTCCATAGCTAATTCTAGCGAGCCATTAAGGCAAGCATAGCTAGCTCCGCAAGCTTCCTGCTTGTTGAGATTTTCTCTATAACATATGGTCTGTTTTCAAATCAAAGTTTTTCTCTGGTCTAAACTTTTAGTCGGCACGCTGCTGGGTAAAAGCTTAGCTTTCTCAAGTGCAACAATTAATAATCCTCCCACAATCTTCAAAGAAACCAGTTAAATTATTTCCAAACCATCATAACTGCTTCATCGCTACCCTTCCTGGTGGTACTCGGTCGTTTGCTGGAGGTCCATCAGTTCCCAAAACTAAAAAAATATTACGACGAATTCAAATTATTTCCGCCTTTCAAAGCATTCGTTTGACGGAAAAAACAGTAAATCTTTCATTCTTTGTCTTGCCAGACTACCACCCTTCCCCATAGTATTGAAATACAGGCTTGGAAGGGAAGGTACGATCGCCGCTTGCTTGCAAATAGCCCAAACTACAGCCGCATTTCCCGTTAGCTGTGTCCAGGTCTATACCCACTTTAGATGTTTTACAGACATTGCACGGTGGAAAAAATGGTTGAACGCTCATTTTCGCTTAATTTTCTGTTTGGTGGTAAACTCCCGTCCTGTCTATCCATACTTTTTCTTCCTGCTGAAACCCGCTTCCTTTTTTTTCTTTTTTCCAACTTCCCTCGGGTAGAGTTAATCCTAAGCTAAAACCTACCCAGAGCTCAAACGTCTTCTCGCTTCAGAACCTGTGATGAAGGTATATAACCCGAAATAATAGACGGAGCTGCACACTGACGCCAGCAAGAGTGGGTATGGCGCTGTATTGTTGCAAAAGTACCCAGAGGACAACAAACTACATCCAGTCTCATACATGAGAAAAGACATAGGATTGACAGTGATAAAAGCGATACCAGAGAAAGGGCCTTACGAAAACTTCGTCGTCAGGGATGGACTGCTGATTAAATTTGTAGACGGGCGAGAGACGTTGATGGTCCCGCGGGCAATGCACCATGAAATCATCAGATCTGCACATGAAAAGGGACACTACGCTGTTAAAATGACTGAAGAAGACGTGAAGCAGGAATATTATATTCCAGACTTGGCCAAGAAGGTGAAGCGAGTCATAACCAACTGTGTGAAGTGTCTGGTGGTTAACAGGAAGGCAGGCAAGAAAGAAGGTTGGTTACATCCGCTGTTCAAGGAGAATGTGCCCTTGCACACCTACCACATGGATCACATTGGACCACTTAAGTCTACACACAACTGATATGAACACATCTTCTGTGTGATAGACGCCTTCACGAAGTTCACCTGGCTGTATCCTATGAAAACTACGAAATCAGGCAAGACGATTGAAAAGATGGAGTTTCAGAGGACGAACTTTGGAAACCCAGTTCAATTGATCACCGACAGGGTTCATCGTTCACCTCCCATGAGTTCCAGGACTACTGCAAATCGCAGGGTATCAAGCACGTCTTGATCACAGCTGGACTGCCAGGAGCCAATGGTCAAATCGAGAGAGTCAACTCAACTGTGACCAAGATCATCGCTAAACTTACCATTGACGATCCGACAAAATGGTACAAGGTTGTACCATCCGTCCAACGAGCTATCAACTCTACGTTCCAGAGGAGCATCGGAATGTCACCTTTCGAGATGCTGACAGGAGTCAGAATGCACAATCAAAATGATCTACGTATAGTGCAACTCATCGAAGAGGAGCTGATCGATTCGTTCAACGAAAAACGTGATCAGATGAGAGAAGATGCAAAAAAGCAGATAGAAAATGTACAATCTGAAAATCGTGCTGAATTCAACCGACGACGTAAGGAGCCTAAGAAGTAACAGGTCGACGACCTGGTTGCCATCAAACGCACTCAGAACGGTCCACATCTGAAACTAAAAACCAAAAGTCTAGGACCTTATCGAGTGACTCGAGTTAAACTCAACGACACAAATGACGTCAGCAGAGGACACCATGCTGGACCAAGAAACACATCGTCCTGTGCGGAGTTCATGAGGCCATGGCCGGGCGGATCTTCGTCATCCGGGTCGGATGAGTATCAGGACGGCCGAATGTGGGAGCCGGATGAGGATCAAGACGGCCGAGTATGAGATCTAGGGGGCGCAGGAGTAAGCTCAGCGCCATTGTCTGAGAATAAAAAGAAGAGAAGCAATATTCCGAGTTCCTATGAGCCGCGTAACACATTCCCTTAATTCCATATATTGTATTCTAATAAGTTTCTTTGTTTAAATAAATAATTCAGTCCTATATTCGATACTTGTGAGTGTCATGATCTGGAAACCGTTTCCCACATTAATAGTATACTGAAATTAGTTGACAATAATGTTAAGGGCCCTAAGGTCTTAGCGCTCTTAAGGGACATATTGGCATACAACTAATCTACGGCCAAAAACTACATTCTACAAACATCTACAACTACTATCGACACATACATTTATTTATTTATTAAAACATCTGCCCAACACCCCACACGTATTTCACCCCCTAAACCCTAAGCTGGAATCAACAGCAAATACAACGCACTTCCAATTACACCAAGCCGGCAGAGTTATGTAATGATTCTTGCCCAAACTTGACACACATCCACATGTACACAGAGGCTGCTACCAAAACAGCCATTCAGCAATACTGCGGAGTCGGCACTTCAGAAATACTTATAAGGACCACCATTCTGAGAGAGGTGATCCGTTGACGTCGAAGACTCTGTCCGACTGCCTGCCGACAGCATACCTCCGGTAAGTGTGATTCTCAGATTCCACACACTCACAAGTTATACACCCATCCTTTCGCCACCCCGAAGTGATTGTACCATTTACAGATTGTCATATTATCCCGGAATACAGGGAAACCTTCAGTACACTTTGGGTCCAATAAATAAGTGACCACCATTATTACAGATCATTTGTAACCTTTGTTTATTATCACCGTTTTTACCGCCCACCTTCCCATCTTACACCTTGACCTGCCAGTGCATTGTTTCCAAAACCGCTGTGACAGCACTAGAAACATTTTCATAGCCAGTAGCCTTGATTTCTTGGTCGCGCGCCCGCAGAGCGTAACGTTGCACGGTCATCAGATACTTGGGTTACACATCGCAGTACTTACTCTGCAGACTGCTAGCTTCCGCCTTAAAATTGCACCCCATTGGTTTGCAACCCTGATCGAGTAGAGCCCCACCCGATCCGCCAACACACTCTCCAACACTCATTCGGAGTTCTCACACCTCCGTTAAAACTTCCCCTAATTAAACACCACCCTCTACACACACCCTCATCCCCCCCCAGTTCGGCCAACCCCCGTTAAGGGCCTGAACAATAAGAAACATGTAACTGGCCTATGCTTGGATTTATCGAAAGTATTTGATGTTGTTGACCATAAAATCCTCCTTACTAAACTAAATCAATATGGTATTAGAGGACTAGCTAATAAATGGATGGAGTCTTACTTAACAAGTCGTAAACAAATAGTAAGCTTGAGACACAAGGATGATGGAACCAGATTACTTAAATAAACATTGTCCAATGATGGTGTTTTTAAATTTAAATACCCCAGGGATCGGTTTTGGGCCCACTACTCTTTCTTCTATATGTCAATGATATAACACAGAACGTTGATTCTCATAAGGAAATTTGGTTTGCGGAAGATATAACACTCGTAATAAAAGGTGAAACTAAACAGGTCTTACATCAGTCTGCTAACTCTGTTAAAGAAGAGTTAACCAAATGGTCACAAGATAATCGCCTCATAATAAACTATAAAAACAGTGTGTCTAAATTTCCACACTATACAGAATAGAAATCCTGCGACGCCCAATATAACATTAAATGGTCATCAAATAGAAAATAAATCAGAAACAAAATTTATAGGACTATGGATACAACATGACTTGAAATGGAATAAACATGTAGGTACAATATCTGAATACTAAACTGAGCTTGAAGTGCTTTGGGTTACGTATTTTGAAAACTTGCACTAGCATGCACACATTAAGAAATACTTATTTTGCTTATTTCCATTCATACTTAAGATATGGGGTCATATTTTGGGGTATGTCATCAGCACGTTTAGGATACAAAAGAGGGCGATTAAAACTATTGCAAATGTAAAAACTAGAGAATCATGTAGACCTCTGCTTAAAGATTTAAACATTTTCCCACTGTCCTGCATTCATATCTTTGAAAGTATTATGTTTTATTAAAAGAATTTAATGAATAAAGACGTTTTTCTTAAAACAAACAATGATATTCATAGACATAACACAAGACAAAATCAAAACTATCATATTTCAAACACACACACACAAGCATATATCAAAAAGGAACTATTCACACAGGGATTAAATTATACAATATACTACCCCAGTATATAAAATTTGCCCTAAAAATAAAAACATTTGAAGGAATATTGAAAGCTTATCTGCAGTGCCATTGTTTTTACTCTGTAGTTGAATACCTTAGGGTATAGGAGCGATGAAATCCATAATTATATTTTACTTTTCTATTTTAATTGTAATACCTAACTGTAAGTTGTTGTATGTATCGAATTAATTTGTAATATTGTGATAATAGAGTAAGGTGTAAATAGTTGTCCAATAAGATCGTATCTCTTAAGATCAGTTATTATAATAAGTTATAAATTGTTATTGTATTAGTAATATATACCTGTAAGTTCTCTATTTTTCTATGTAATTTCTGACGTGTCCTATATCAAGAATGTATTGTATACATGTAATTGATCAAATGGATAAATAAAAATGTAATCTAATCTAATATAATCTAATTCCTCATGCATAAATAAACATGACAGATTATAGCATTAGCAGTGATGACAGTGACTTATGATTTGCTAAAAGTTTTAAATATTAATATTTAAAAGATGCATAGAAAGTGACTAGATAAACGGTGTATCATCAATCCCTTTAAACATTCCCACAGAGCTCTAATTAGAGGCTCATGTTATGTGCAACAGGTTTGTAGAATAAACCTCCCTCCCAAAAACTTGTAGGCCTAACCTGAACATAATCCATGTTAAGAGCTGTTTTTGGTTCACAGAAAACCCTATCATTTAAAAACTTGCACTTAGGCTACTAATCATGTTAATGTGCAAGATGCTTCTCAGTCACCCTCTGGTTGCTAATCCTTAACCTACGGTCATTCAAAATATCCTTGCTATCAACTACTGATTTAAATATTCCAGACATCTTTCTTAACTCTACATTTACTGACAGCATGTATGTCTCTAACTCACTTTCAAGCCATTGACCAGGGTTTTTTTTTCACGAGGAATCAGTTTAGTCATTCTTCTCTATGCGAAATACAGTTGATGACAACTGTTTGTCATCTGAATGGTATGTGGCTGCCTGGGAGAATCAGGCTTTTTGCTTGTGTCGGTTCACTGGTTGCTGACGCCACCCTCCCTAATTATTAACAGATTGTTTCATCGAATTGTTTTATCCAAGTGACCCACTGGTAATATATTGTTATATTATGCCTTGCTTTATTATTCCTATGATACACTTTTAGATTCCATACATTAATGAAATTAGGTACAAAGTAGGCTGACATGTTGAACAGATCTCCCATTCCCTAGCGCTCTTAACTAAAGGGACATAGGCTGCCTAATGGTTAGTCTCACATTGCTTCCATCTATATATACTATGTCTAGTAGTAGCATAGGTATTGTGACTGTTTCTCTTCTCAAGGAAACTAATTCTGATTTAAGACCTGGAATGGGGTACACTGTCCCACGAGGACAATCGAGGACAACTTTAACCATTCCAGTGATTTTTCTATTTTATTCTAGCAACTGACCAGATCAGGCGCGGGAAACCGTTATGGACTGTTTCGAACCAAAACAAAGACCACCACGTGCGTTTTGTTTACTGTTTGGGCCCGCATGGCGACAACTGTTGCAGTATTACACTCCATTTTTAGTGACGCAATCTCTATTATGTTGGATCCATTACTAAATTGAATAACAAGTGACAAGCGGTGTTATTGGAAATGGCGGCAGCTCCGTTCGCTCTAAACCTGGTATAATTATACTGTAATCAGAATTTATGGATTTACTTTTATTTGTTTGTTTTTTCGCGTAAAAATCCGAATATAGGTACGATATAGTCTTGTACATAGTGAACAATTCTTCCCTTATATACATATATATATTGAACCCTTATTATTATTATCATAGAATAATTGTTCGTGTTTTATTGTATGCTGTATTGGAAGTATCAGTAAGGCCGGTTGAAGTAGCCTCATGATGTCTCAAGATTTAAATATTTCTTGGAAGACGAGGTCATTGAGCGGATAGCTTGGCTTCCCTTGATGACGTAGAGAACACAAGCACCTTTGTTCGGCCAGGCGAGAGAGAGAGAGCGTAGACGACGAAAGAGCGATATGGGAGATGATTCGTGACGTCAAGAGGGTGGAGTCATCGCCGCCGAAGCAACGAATTGAACTTGAATAAGCGAATCAGAGATATGCGGCTTTCCAAGGCGAGAAAAACAGCGTGGCATCGGAAAGTGAGGGAAATCTGTATTGAATTAATCTACGGTGGGATTTTATTCCGCATGGCAGATTCGTAACCTGCAGGATGAGAGAAGAACAATGATATTACCCTCAGGTCTGTACCCCAATTTCTAAGGTTTCTTTTAATTTTATAGTCCCCACTCCTGAGATATCTGCCAGTTCTATATAAGTTAGGTTACTGTGCCAGCCTAAGACACAATCATTCTGAGTCTCTGAGGAGACAGGTTATACTTTTATTTTGAGTCTCTGAGGAGACAGGTCTATGACATTTCTATTTAGCGTCTCTGTGGAGGCAGGAGCGCAATTACATTTTGAGTCTCTGAGGAGGCAGGTGAGTATTACTTTGAGTCTCTGAGGAGACAAATGTAACTTATAATTTGCATCTCTGCGGAGATAGTTCGACACTTCATAATTTGCATCTCTGATGAGAGACTTTGCTTTTGAACTAAATTATTTGAACAGACATTGGTCTGAGTGCATTAACAATTTCAAACACTTTAATTATTACAGTGAAACTTTCACAGCGTGTGATATGTTGCGTGTGAAATTAGAGCATACATTGCTAACTAGGGAAATTGTCGTCGAGAGTAAATTGCATAGGACAATGAGTGAAATTAGTAGCTCTGCTAGCAATTCTAGTAGGATATTGTTGTGTATTTAAGTTAATTTGAACGTTTCTTTTCTTCAGTAAGAAGACCTCAAGATGGTTTGTACGAGGCCAAATGCTGGGATGATGACCATTCGATTTAGCGCAGCGATGATGATGGCTGAGTAAACATTCGATTGTGTCATGAGTGGTGACGTACGCTGAAGTTATGTTGTTGATATGGATGAGTAGTAAATATTGGATTAATTCAATTAAGTAGATAGATTTTGGCATGGGAACATTGTATATATTTACTTGTGATTTTAATTTTGTTTTGATTTAAATGTAGTGTATCCGACACTCAGATATAAATGTGTGAGGACGTGTGACCACTAGTTGATCTGTTTGTATTTAATTTGTGTAATGTAATCCATGTACTACGCGTACATGTCTCGAATATTTTGGTTTTGCGTACTCATGAGTTACGGCTCGGGTGAATAATGAAGCTGCATTAGAGTAACGATAAATAATTAGACATGGGGGGAAATGAGCTATCTTTTCTTGCTGCTTTTGATGGAACAGGCTTGTAATGAGTTGCCTGTGTTGCAACATTTTTGAAAGAACCATCCGTTTTTATTTTTGAAGTTTAAATTTTGTGATAGCCTTTTATTTTGATCCTTCGGTCGAAAGCGGTGAGTGTGGAAAATATTTATGTGATTTTTCTAGGTGTTTGTCAAACCCATACGTGTGATATTGTGTGTTTGTGTGTCATGTTGTGTGTTATGTGAAATATGCGCTGAAGATTGGCACGTGGTGACCAAGTTTTTGAATGCTGCACGTCGAATGGCGGGTATTGCTCTATGGAGACCCCGACCAGTCCTACTGAATCTTGTAACTCCAAGGAGAATTAATGAGATATTGTATTTTGTGACACACACATTTTAGCTGGGTGACAGCTGTGAATTCTTCGTTGTGGCAGGGGGAAACGGCCAGGCCGTGACCTAGTTAAAGTTGATCGCCTGTTCGGTTTAAAAGCCTTGAAATGTTAAAGGGAATATCTTCATGCCCGTACGGTAATCTCATGTGTTACGTAAAAAATGAAAATGCTTGTATTGTAAATAAGTGCATTTTGAGCATTGTGTGTTATTCATATTTTTGACTTTGATTCATGTAATTCGTTGACACCTCTTGTTTCGTCTTATGTAAAATGACACCCTGTCATTGTGTTGTGTTTTCTTTGTGGTTGCGTGGTCACGTTACTCATACTTGTGTTATTTTGTGAAGTCCTGTTTTGAGGCAATCTTTGTTGTGCTGTGGCACATGGGTCCAGATTTCGTACGGAAATCTTTGTTGTAAATATTTAAGCTAGCGAGTGTCGGTATGGTATTTTATTGTAATGTTGAGTTCCCATTGCTATTCTATTTCTTTAACATACGGATTCGTAACTTGGCGGCTTCGCATGATGGTTGCGAATCACGTATAAGTACTCATACCATATTTGCTTGCATTCACATCACTCACGCACATGGTTTGGAGAAGTAGATTCTTATAAGGCCAAGTCTCAGGTCCTGAATTTGTGAAAATCTCTGGGAGAGATAATTTTGTGAATATTCAATTATTAATTGAGGGTGTAAGATTGGGTGTTGTTTTACTTTATGGTTATTTTTGAACTGATATTAAATTTCTTTTTGTTAATTTGGCTTCACTTTTCTTTCTTTTTGCCATATATTTGGACTATGTTACCTTGTATTTTGATAAGAAGCACACTTTTGCAACATCGTTATGAACCAAAACACTACCCCGAAATCGAGTCTCATAAAAGCTTCTTGTAAGGGTTTAATATATATACAGTATATATAATGGTATTTTTTCCTGCCATATATACCAAACAATTGTTTTCATCTTGCTGGAGACTTCTGACAAGTCTTTGTTGTTAGAAATATGTAATCCAACAGGTGATCTATGGTTTAAATTAAGCGCCAGGAAGCGCAACGCCATTGGTGGCGGTTCTAGTTACGAGAATGTTCTCGTTGATTCTTGATGCTTTCGTATATATACGCCTGTATGTAACCTACTGTCGACCAAAATATTATGTGTACTCGAGTTTGAAGGTTGTTTGTGAAGTAACCAATAGACCTACATAAAATCCAATATCATCAACATTTTCGTCGTTCTATTTTACGTTAGTTCATGTAGGTTTGGATTTTTTAATTTATATTTTAATATTTTTTATCGCAGTTGGAACACAAAAAGTGCACGTTTTTAAGCGTGTTTCAACCATCCGTCACATTTAAGAATTATTATCTCAAAAGCTCGTCATGAGATCGAATCCAAATTTTAACACAATATACATTGGAATATTGTATAACTGGTTTATTAATTTCACAATTTTGTGTGTCCAAGAAACAAAGTTGTTATCATTTATGTAAGGTAACTTTTTCTCGGCTCGGGGTGGTTGGAAAATATAGTTCTTGGTTGCGTTGTAATCGTTATACATCAAAAAGTTATGCTGTATGACTTTGAAATACGTAAATTAATTCACTTATTTTATATCGGTTTGTATTTGTACGAGGAAATAACACATGGTTCACCATTTAGCC
This sequence comes from Meconema thalassinum, assembly GCA_946902985.2. NCBI lineage: Eukaryota > Metazoa > Arthropoda > Insecta > Orthoptera > Tettigoniidae > Meconema > Meconema thalassinum. The sequence goes on along the minus strand of OX336389.2, from coordinate 401,007,353 downwards.
GCTCCGGCAAAAGCTGTACAGCGTTGCTGAGATGGGACCCATCACTTCCGAGCGAGACGTGCCATGATGCGTGTGGGCACCATTTCGGCAACGCTGTACAGCTGTTCCCTGAGCGGCTAGCAGGTAAAACATGTGTTATTTCCCCGTATAAATACAAACCGATATAAAATAAGTGATTTAATTTTCATATTTCAGATTCATACAGCATAACTTTTCGATGTATAAGGATTACAATGCAACCAAGAACTACATTTTCCAACCACCCCGAGACGAGAAAAAGTTACCTTACAAAAATGATAACAACTTTGTTTCTTGGACACACACAATTCTGAAATTAATAAACCAGTTATACAACATCCCAATGTATATTGTGTTAAAATTTGGATTCGATCTGATGACGGGTGTTTGAGATAATAATTCTTAAATGTGACGCATGGTTGAAACACGCTTAAAAACGTGCACGTTTTGTGTTCCAACTGCGATAAAAAAATATTAAAATATAAATTAAACATTCCAAGCCTACATGACCTAACGTAAAATAGAACGCCGAAAATGATGATGTTATTGGATTTTATGTAGGACTATTGGTTACTTCACAAACAGCCTTCAAACTCGAGTGCACATAATATTTTGGTCGACAGTAGTCGTTCAGTTTGTATTAAATGTTTCCATCATCATCATCTTCATTTCCCCTTTTCCAGCTGACACTGGGTGGGTGCAAATATGATTCCTCTCCACTTCGTTCTGTCGTTCCACCATTCCTCTTCCGACACGGTGTTCCAATCCAGGTTCCATTTACTAATGCTGTTCTTCACCGAGTCCATCCAACGCATTCTTGGTCTTCCTCGTCCTCTCTTCCCTGTCATCTGTCATTCCAGTGCTCGTTTTGGTAGCCTTACTTCATTCATCTGTTTGACATGTCCAAACCATCTCAATCTGTTTTGCTCCAGTTTGTAATTTAGTTTCTGTACTCCCAGTTCTTCCCGTATTTCTTAATTTCTCACTCTGTCTCTCCTCGCTTTCTGGACCATAATTCTCAGGAATCTCATTTCAGCTGCCTGTACTCTGCTCTCATCCCTCTTAGTGATTGTTCAAGTTTCTGCTGCATATGTCATTATAGGAACATTATATGCTTTGTACATAACTTCCTTAGCCTTAATTGGTATATCCTTGTTCCATACCTGTTGGAAGAAAGCACTCCCGAGTTGTATTCTTCTGCTAATTTCCAAATCTAGTCTTCCATCTTCAGTCAGTTCACTTCCCAAGTATTTGAAGTGTTTCACCACTTCCAATTCCTTATCTCCTACTTTGATTACTCCTTTTTCTTCTTTCTTACCTCTACTCACCACCACTGTTTTACTCTTCTCCACATTTATCTTCAATCCGCATTGCTCAATCTTTTCATTTATTACGTCTAACTGTTCTTGTACCTCCATCTTATCCTCGCCCCAGATCACAACATCGTCTGCAAACAACATAACCTTCATCTTTGCCCTACTGTAGTATTTCATTGCTGTCTTCATGATGTCATCCATCACCATTAAGAACAATAATGGTGACAACACACTTCTTTGCTTTAGTCCATTGACAATTTTAACCCATTCCGATGTCCCGACTCTAGTCTTCACACTACTGTAGCAATCCATGCACATTCCTTTTATCATGCCTCTCAGTCCCTTGCTTATCCCCCTATTTGTTAAGCTTTTCCAAACTTTTGTTCTAGGGAAGCTAACATAGGCCTTTTCTAGATCAATAAAAGTCATTACCATATCCTTCCCATATTCCCAACTCTTTTCAATGTTCTGTCTCAGAATGAAAATGGGTTCCACTGTTGACCTGCCCCCTCTAAATCCAAACTGCTCCTCCTCTATTTGGTTTTCTACCTTTACTCTAATTCTTTTATCTAGGATTCTTTCCATTACTTTCCAACATGCGAGATGATAGTGATTCCTCGGTAGTTACCACACACCTTGCCGTCTCCTTTCTGGAATATAGGCAATATTGTTCCCTTTTTCCAGTCTTCAGGAACTTTCTTCTCTCTCCACACACTGCTGAGAAGTCTGTATGTCCACTGCAGTCCCACTGGTCCTTCCGCCTTGATCATTTCTATTGCCACTTCGTCGATTCCTACAGTAGTAACAGTTGAGTGGGACACCCTCTCTCCAGGGGTTATAAATATGGAGGGCCCAGCTCAGGGTATGAGTGAAGACATCAACGGCATCAGCGGTGGTGAAGGAGTCCTTCGGTACAGCAAAGTTGGCGGAAGAGGCAACCCAGTGCTCGGGGTTAATAGAGTAAAAGATACTTGTCCATATTATGGACACTTGTAGCGTCTGTACTCCAGAGCAGCGGCTACAAAAGGCGTCTACTCTCCATGTTAGGAGCGGCCTAGTTCATACCTGGCAGTAGGTCATAAAATGCTTTTGGGAGTGGCGACCCTATCTTATTAATAGCCTAAAATGAAAGCAAATATGGTTCAGCCTCGGAAATGTATTAAATATTTATCCTGTATATATGTCCAGTCGTCATTCCCCTTCAATATACTTCTACATGTTATGGGCCTAGGATCATTGACAAGTGTATAGTTTTCTGATCGGTGTGATTCTATGTGAAGGAACAAAACTGTGATCGCGTGCAATAAGTGTGTGCATCATGGCGGAATCCAGCACCGGTTCTCATTATAACTTCGAGAAACTGAAGGGGAGAGAAAACTACATTGGCGTTTCCAGTTGAAGAATTATCTGATGCACGATGATCTTTGGAAGTGCATATCTGGTTATGCAGAAGATGATAAAACGGGTGCAGAGGTTAAGGTACGGTGTGACGAACGAGCTTTGTGCAAGATTAACCTTACGGTGGAAAAGAGTGTTTTTCCGTACGTCATGGAAGCAAAAACGGCAAAAGCAGCATGGAATTCGCTCGAGATGGTAAATGAAGATAAAGGCGCCAACAGGCACACAAGAATTCTTTGCCAAATGTGTTCCACCAAGCTTGAACAATTCAAGACTATGGAAGAATATGTCACCACAGTTTTGGGCCTCTCCCAGCGGCTAGCAGCAGTTAAAACCACTTCATGAATTTCTAGATGCCTTGCTCTTGCAGGGACTACCGGGTGGCTATGAACCTTCGATTATGGCATTATAAAATTCAGGCGCAGTGTTGACTAGTGACTGTGAAATGTAAACTGCTACAGGAAGACAAACGCAGCTCCAGCAAAGAAACAGCACTCTACACTAACAGGAGTGGATTAAAGAATACTAAACCCAAGAGACCGTTCAGTTAGAACTGCAGCAAAACTGGCCACTGGAAAGAAGATTGCAAACACCAAAACAAGACAGCAGCACATCAAGCAGATGCCAAGCCACTAGAGAAGAAAGAAGGGAAGAAGAAGGGTAAAGCTCAGCTCACAGCACCTGGAGTTGATACCCACTCAGCAGACAGCTGGTACATGGACTCCGCAGCCTCTAAACACATGACTGGTAGAGTAGATTGGATGTCAAAATTTGATGATAAAAGGGAGGTTGGATATGAAGTCACCGTAGCAAATGATTGTAAACTATATAGTGGTGGCATAGGTACTGTTCCAGTACAAGCAAATTTTTTACAAAGGTGAGCGATGTTATGTATGTCCCTAACCTTACAACAAACTTGCTCTCTGTGAACAGTATTGTTATAAAGGGTCATGTAATTGTTTTGATGAAGAAGGTTGTAAAGTGTTTCAAGACAATGAGTGTCAAGTTACATATGATGTGCAATTATTGATTGAAGAGTCAAATGGACTTTATATATTAAATAACTCAGGTACTGTAAGTGCAAATGCATCAGCAGTGTCTTGTTTAAGTGATGCTAAAATGTTTTTTTTTAAGGTTCTAATTCTAGAGAACTGTGGCACAAAAGGTTAGGCCATCTCAATCACGTGGGGATGGACTTGTTAAAAATGGTTTGGCTACCGGTATTGATTTTTCGGGTGAAAAGCAGTTCTGCGTTCCATGTATAGAAGGGAAACAAGCTCGACAGCCCTTCAAGACCAGCAATCATCGTACCAAGAACCGACTGGAACTGTTGCACAGTGACCTGTGTGGACCTTTTCCTGAGGAATCCTGGGAAGGAGCCAGATATTTTATCACCTTCATCGATGACCATACAAGGAAGTTTTTGTCTTTTTTCTAAAAAGGAAAAGAGAGGTAAGATAAATCTTTGAACAATTTGCTAATTCTGTTGAAATTGAGTATGAAAGGAAGATCTAAAGCTATGGATGAGTTTTTCAAACATCGTGGCATCAAGCATCAGCTAAGAGTAAGATACACACCAGAGCAAAATGGACTTGCAGAACGCATGAACAGGACTCTGAATGAGAGAGCACTCGCCATGATGCAAGGTGCAGCTTGTGACAAACGGATGTGGGCAGAAGCTGTCAATACAGCTGCATATCTTGTCAACAGATCTCTTGCACGGAAAACACCTAATTCAACACCAGAACAAATGTGGACTGGAGAGAAAGTAGACCTGACGCACTTAAAAGTGCTTGGTTGAAATGCTAACGTTCATATTGCAGATCAGCTGAGAAGAACACTTGATCCCAAGACTGAGAGAATGGTATTTGTTAGGCACCCGGATGAGAAAAAGGCGTACCGACTCCTACATCCAGTAACCCATGAATTAATCACAGCGAGAGATGTGATTTTTGATGACATGTCTTTCTCTGCTCTTACAGATCCTCCAGTGGTACCAAGGAATACAATAATACCCCTAACCACTGAAGTCAGTATACCACTATTGACAGCATGTGATAGGGATGTTCCAGATCCAGCTCCACAGCATAATGAAGAAGTGGAAGTTGAGCCTGATCATCAAGATTATCCATCACAGCACAATGAGGAAGCGCGTCGCTACCCCCAGCGAGAAAGAAGACCAAGACAATATCCTGATTACATTCTGCATTAAACTCATTGTTCTGATCCAAATGAACCATGTACAGTAAGTGAAGTCTTGTCATCACCTTACTCTAAGAAATGGTATAAAGCCATGAAGTGCGAAATGGATTCCATGATGGTTAATAAGGCGTGGGTTTTAATTCCTAAGCCAGAAGATAAAACATTGTATAGAATAAGTGGGTGTTGAAAGCTAAGCGTAATACAAATGGTGATGTTGTAAAATATAAAGCAAGGTTGGTTGCAAAGGGATTTGCACAGCAATTTGGCATTGACTTTGTTGATACATTCTCACCAGTTGTGCGGCATGGAACACTCAGAATGTTGTTTGCTTTAGCGGTTGAATTAAATTTACAGATTGATCATCTATACATTGAGACTGCTTTTCTCAATGGAGAGTTACAGGTGGAAATATTTATGTGTCAACCAGAGGGCTTCCAGGTGAACGTAAAGGAAGACCAGGTTTGTTTGCTCAAAAGGCCCATTTATGGACTAAACCAGGCTGCACATATGTGGCACAGAAAAGCTCATACAGTTCTGTCTACTTTGGGCTACACAGTCATAATGAGGCTGGGTAGTTTATTGGCTAAGGAATAACCCACCCACCAAGGGAAGATGATTAAGAGAAGGAAGTAAATTTGGGATTGGAAAAGAAGGATAGAAAAATAGGAGGAGAGTCCCACAAAATTAATAAGTTTAGTGTTAAACACACTTAAAGGTGGTTGCCACCGAAAATCCTCTTTCGGATACCTAAAATGAGTAAGGACTTGGTCTAAGCTGACGAGAAACACAGATAGAACTTGGGCTGTTTGCAAGAGAGTGGCTTTCGTATAATCCCTCTCAAGCATATATAAAACTACTATGGGGAAGAGTCTGGCAAGACTGAGAGGAACACATTTACTGTATGTCTTCTCAAAGAAATTAGGTTTTACAAAGTAATTCGAAGAATGCCAATGATTTAACTCAAGCTTGTTATTTTCAATTTCCAAAATTATGGAGTTCCTGTGAGGGCGACCAAGTGTCTCTAAAAAGGAAAATGATAAAAGATTATGCCTTATTGGGTAATCTTGGTAAATGAACCAATGGTTGCATTGGAAAATGGCTAAACTTTTACTCAGCGAGGAGCCGGCTAAAAGTTTAGACAAAAAGAAACACTTATTTTTTATAAAATTGACCATAAGTTTTCGGAGAGGGTCTCCACAAGCAGGTAGCTGGCTTAGCGAGCTTTACTTGCCTTACTGGCCAATTAGAATTAGCTATTAACGCTAAGAAGAACTTTAGTGAGGTGAAAATTAAGAGTTCTTGCTCAAATGCAACAAATGGTGAAAGCTCTATTAATGATTTTAATATCATTGAGTGAGGAGAGTCAAGGAAGACAGGATTTTGCCTAAACTTTATATTCGTAAATGAAAAAGAGAAGGGAAAAGATTTGTTTATTTTACAATTAGAAAAAGTTTGAGGAAATTAACAATTATGCAATATAATTTTAATAAACATAGTTCGTTTGAACTCTTTAACAAATAGGGTCGCAGACCTCTCAACATTTAAAGGTTGCTCCAGGCAATTGACAATTTACAAGGTTTCAAACCTTACATGTTTCTAAAATCTTTATAAGATTTAAACAAATGAGCAATGAAATAATTAAAGCTTGAACGTGAATTGGAGTACAAAAGTGCACCTTAAGAAATTCAGGAGAGAATGTTCTAGAGAAAATGACAACTTTGAAAATAACAATAATAACAACATGAAAAATAAGATAGAAGTTCCTACAACTTCTTATATTTATACAGAATTAATATATGAGAATTATACAAAGAGGGCAGGTCACTTACTGTGAAACCTGAAGAAAGTGAAAGGGAAAGTTCTGGACTTCCCAAGTTTGGGCAGGAATCACTCGCCAAATGGGACAGTTTCCATTTCGTGAAACCTGAACATGACTCGCTCAAGAGTTTAAAGAATTGTTTTCCCTGATTATGGGAAAGGAACAACGTAAATTTAAAACTTGTATCACACAAGCAATTATGCAGAATTTAATTAATGTTAAACTAGCAAAGAGGGAAGGGCACCTTGTGAGTGACACCTTATAGAAAGTTACAATTTTATTAATAATGATGGTTAGTAGAAGGTTGAGGAAAGATCATTGGGATATAGGATCAATGTTCATGGCCGTATTTAATATAACCGGACGATCGCGACGCGGTAGAAACGTGGAGCAAGCACTGTTTATCACTATAGTCTATGAAGATGGATGCAAAGTTCACTATAGAAACACTAAAGTTCATGAAAAAGAAAGTTATTGCAATTATGGAAATAACTGATTGCACTATATAGGTGAGAGTCTATTTCTTGAAAAAGTTGTGATTTACAATTAAATGCGCCATAGAATGTTCCAGAGGTTCCAGCGGTGGAGGAAAGTTAGCTATTGCAAAAATTTGTGAGGAAGATTCCTCATTTTAACTAGCATTTTCACAAGTGCGTGAACAATACTTGACGGCAAGACTCGTAGATAGAGAACAAGATCTCGAAGGTTCCAGAACAACCTTAGCAGAAAATGGGGTTGAGAAAATCCAACGGAGGAAATAGCTTTATATTTATAGACAGCGGGTACTAAATAATATCCCACGTAGCGAGAGGATTTCTCGTTTAAATAGCTTAAGAAAAGCTCTTTTTTAGTAAGGTTGGCTTATACAAGCAGAAGCTCAACATGGCAAATCTCGAGAAGAATGATTACCGCCCCACAAGTAATCTCACGCTGTCTATAAAATAATCTATAAAAGCATGTAGATAAAATGATGAAGATGAGGTTAAAACCTTTAAAATGGTACTTATCTTGATTTCATGTCGAAGTTAAAGTTTCCTACTACTATGCCAACATGGCGTAGAAGAGTGTGAGCCTCTTGGTTTGAGGAGGCAAGCTCGAGCGGAGCTTTGACTGAACGAGTCAACTGCAGACTAAGAAGTGAGAGCAGCTCAACAGAGCACGGAGGGACCAAGAAAAGGGGGAAGGAGTGGGGGGGTAGGAGACAAAAGGAGAACATATAAACATTGCCAACTTTGATACAAAAAATTAATTTCTTGCTGAGCTGATCTTCTAAGAGTTGATAACAGATGATACTAGCGCAGCATGGTGAGTAAAGAAGTAGACGTAGTCCTCTTGCTCCAAGAGAAAATAGCTGAAGATGGTAACAGGATCTGGTGGCCAAATGGATAAGTAAGTCCTCTAGCACCAGGAAGAATTGAGGAGCTTCAGAGATTCGCTGCGAGGTGACGCTAGGTGGGACACAGAAGTTATATATCTGAAACATACTTATGAAGACATAAGAGATATGCCCAACAAGGAGAAAACAGATGATCACTGTTGGTGTTTGACAAAGAAGAAGGAAGAAATGAACATGCAAAGAGCAATAAAAATTATATCTCAGGTACCGTGTATTCAAAGAATACACCATACTGGGGGGGAAACACCAACAGAGGGCAAATAAACAGTTACACATTTATTGGAAGAGGAGCGATCAAAGACAAGGGTCTTGTAATCGAACCGTTAATGGTCAAGACTCTGACCACCCTGACTCTCCCATCTCTTCCAGGGTAACACTTAGTCACTCTACCGGAAGTCCAGACTAGAGGGGGAGAAACATCCCTAACCAAGACCAAGTCCCCCGCTTTAATGTCGGGACTGGAAAGAAACCACTTCTGCCTCCGTTGCAAGGAAGTTAAATATTCCAAGTTCCATCTCTTCCAAAAAGAATTACGGAGGGCTTCAAGTTTACGCCAAACGATAGGTAGATTAGAATCCCTGTAAGAATTGGGAAGAGGAGGAGGGGCAGAAAGAGAAGTGCCGATAAGGAAGTGACCAGGGGTGAGTGGAAGTAGGTCATCAGGGTCATTGGAAAGCGGAGTTAAGGGGCGAGAGTTAACAACACCTTCAATCAGAACAGACAGAGAATTGAATTCTTCGTAAGTCAGAATTCGATTACCTAAGACTTTTCTCAAATGACGTTTAGTGAGCTTTACGCAAGATTCCCACCTACCACCATGATGCGGAGCGTAAGGAGGTATGAAGCGCCATTTGAAACCTTTTGAATAAGAAAAATTAGAGATTTGTTCCAAGGCTGGAGAGGAAGTGAGAGCTTTCTTCCACAGGGAAGCTGCGCCCTGAAAGGTGGAAGCGTTACCAGAGAACATCTCAGAAGGAACACCACGCCTAGCGGTGAAACGAGAGACAGCTGATAAAAAATAAGAAGTAGAAGCATTCGTTACTAGTTCCAAGTGGATTGCCCCGGTAACCATGCAAACAAAGAGAGAAACATAAAGCTTACCAAACAATTTGCGTTTAGCTTCAGGAGAGTTTCGTTGATATTGGAACGGACCCATATAGTCCACGCCAGTTAAAGCAAATGGACGTATAGGAGAAGAACGAAAAGAGGGCAGATCGCTCATTAATTGAGTGTTGATTTTAGGTTTCGCTTTGAAACAAGGAATGCACTTATGAATTACAGAAGAAACTTCATGAATTCCATTTATAATCCAGTACTTTTCCCTTAAGAGGCAAAGCAGAGTACGTGTACCAACATGAAGATTACGGTAATGAAAGTCACGTATAATTAAGGAAGTTACGTGATGTTTGGAAGGCAAAATAACAGGATGCTTTTTGTCTTCAGAGAGTAAAGATTGCGAGAGCCTTCCACCTACCCTGAGTAACCCATGGTCATCAAGAAACGGGGCTAAAGCACGAAGACGGCTGGATTTGGGAAGATCTCTTTTCGAAGAAAGCAATGACAATTCAGAAGAAAAGGCTTCTTGCTGTGTCAGTTGTAAAATCTTAATGGTAGCGAGATTCAATTCATGATTGGTAAGGTGTGGTTTAGGGAGAAGAGGTTGGTCGACCACAAGATATTTCCATCTAAGGAGATAGGCGACAATTCGTAATAATTTATGAAAAGAAGAATATCGGGACAACAAAGGATGAGAAGCGTTGGAAACAAGACACGAAGCAATGGGTAGAGGTACTTTAGCGTCAGGAAAGTTGGAGTTTGTAGCTGGGGGTTTAGAAGGCCATGAGGAAGATTCTTCGATTAGCCACGAGGGCCCATGCCAGTACAATTGGGAAGCTGCCAATTGAGAGGGTAAACAACCACGAGAGATAATATCAGCTGGATTATCCGCACTGGGAACATGCCTCCATTGACATCCAGAAGAAAGAGTTTGAATTTTGGAAACCCTGTTTGCAACAAAAGTTTGCCAGTGAGAGGGGTTCTTGGCGATCCAAGAAAGGGCGATCATGGAATCGCTCCAGAGATAGATTTGCGAGAATTCGACCTTTAATACTTCCCGTAATTTCTTGACAAGTTCTGCAGCCATGAGTGCAGCGCACAGTTCGAGCCTAGGCAAGGTGATAGTTTTAAGAGGAGCGACCTTCGATTTGGCACAAACCAGGTTGGAAACTAGAGATCCATAGAGTGAATCGTGATAAACTAAATATGCACAGCAACCATAAGCTTTTTCGGAACTGTCCGCGAACACATGAAGGAAAAAAGATGCATTAGAATGAGAGCTGATTAAATTCCTGGGAATTTCAATAAGGGCAAGATCCAGCAAATTGCTGCGAAACGAGAGCCAACGATTAAGAAAAGAAAGAGGGACAGTGTCATCCCATTCACATTTAAGCGACCACAGCTCTTGCATGAAGAGTTTGGCTATAACGATAACTGGAGCAAGGAATTGAAGTGGATCAAAAATTTTTGCAATTTCAGAGAGGATTTGTCTTTTTGTATTAGGAAGCTCTTCTGCGAGCGAAACTTTATAGATAAGAGTGTCAGTGCTAGTGCACCAGTGAACTCCTAGAGTTTTTATAGATTCGGAGTTACCACAAATTTCGACAGAAGAAGGATCTACGTCTTCGATGGGAAACTGAGCGAGAAACTCAGGGGAGTTGGAGTTCCACTTATGGAGTGGGAAACCTCCATTCCTTAGTAATGCCTGAAGTTCTAAGGATACAAAAGAAGCTTCCTCCAAAGAGGGGAAGGATTGCAAATAATCGTCAACATAGAATGACGTAGTTAGTGCTTCAGAGGCTTTGGGGTTAAATAAATGACCATCTTGAGAGGCTAGCAAGTGTAGGGATCGGATAGCAAGGAAAGCAGAGGGTTTTAAGCCATAAGTAACCGTTTTCAAGCGAAACACCTTAATGGGCTTACTGGTTTCATCGCGCCACAAGATTCTTTGAAGATCTCGTTGTTCTGGTTGAATTAACACTTGACGGTACATCTGTTTTATGTCGGCTATGACAGCTATGGGAAATAATCGAAAGTTTAAGAGTATAGCAGATAAATCTGATTGAATAGCAGGACCAGAATAAAGAGTGTCGTTAAGGCTGTTGCCATTAACGTCGGGTGATGAACCATTGAAAACAACTCGAATTTTATCTTTTACAAGAGGGTTTTTCCACACGGGATGATGATTTAAATAAACCGTTTCAATTGGGGGTTGCAATTCATCATTGGATTTGTTAACAACTTCCATATGATCTAAGCTTTCATACTCATCCATGAAATCAGTGTACTGTTGTTTAACAAGAGGTTCCTTTTTGAATTTGCTCTCGATGGCGAAAAGAGCTTTTCGAGATTTAGGCTGAGAGTTGATAAGTTTAGGAGGATTATGTAATCTTGGCATTTGAACGACGAACCGGCCATCAGAAGAACGAGTGGTGGTGTTCAAAAAAAGTTGCTCACAGAATTCATTTTCTGAAGAGGTTACATTAGGAGAATCGACATTTTCAAGCCTCCAGAACTGTTCCAGGTCAGTATTGGAGAAGTAACATTGCGATGCGGGTTGAGGAGAATAATGGGGAAGTTGCCCTGTGACGATCCATCCAAAATTAGTGTCTCTGGCGACCACGTTTGAGGATAACTTACGAACCTGTTTACGTAGGCAATTCCAGAAAACATTGGCACTAAAGAGTATGTCAATAGGGTTCTGCATATTAAAACAAGGATCGGCTAGCCTTAAATGCGAGGAAATGTTTAACCCTGAAATATCCACAGAGTGACTTGGAGTGTCTTCTCCAATGCTATTAAGAATTAGACAATTAAATTTAAGAAAGTTGTTTCTATGACAAGTATCTCTTATAGTTAGCTTTGAGAATTGTAAAGCTTGCGATTTTGAGCTGTTGATGCCCGACACGTTGATAGAAGTGGGTTTTACAGGTAGGCCTAGTTTTTTAATCAAGGAATTGGACACAAAATCATGAGTTGCCGCTGAGTCTAGAAGACCGCGTGCACGGACCCAGTTGCCAAAGTTATCCTGAACTTCGATTTGGACAGTAGACAACAATACTTGAGCACTGCGAATGGACTTGGCATTTTGAATATAAGATGAAGCATTAGAATTGTTAGCACTATCATTTTTCGGCGAAGTAGATGCTGTCGATGACCTTGCCTGATCATGACGATGCAGCAGAGTATGATGAGCCTTTTCACAATGGTAGCAAAGTCTTGTGGACTTACAGTTAGAAGCAGAATGCGTGGGCGCTAGGCAGTTGAAACAATGTTTGTTTTGAGCGACTAATTTTCGTCTGTCATCGACTGACATTTCTTTAAAGGATTTGCAAAGGTATAGGGCATGGGGATCTTTACAAAGTATGCACTTTACAGGTTCGTTTAAACTTTTGCGAGGTTCGCTTTGCGTGTTTAAAACAATAGAGCTAGCAACACGACGTTCACTAGACCTAGTTGGGTAACCAGTGGAGTTTGATTTGAATTTGGATGAGCTGGACCCGGGTTTTTGGGTATTGGACGCTGAGCGTTCACTTTTGGATTTGATGGACATTAATTCGAATTTGGAACTAGGAGATGAAGGTTCACTTTGATTAGCTAGAGCGGTTAAAAGTTGGCATCTAGCGTTTATGAAAGTGACTAAATGCTCGTAAGAGTAGTCGTCTTCCTTAGAAAGTTCCATTTCCCAAGCTTTGAGGGTAGCAGCATCAACTTTAGAAACTACTAAATGTATTAGGAAAGTATCCCAATGTTCAGTAGGTTGATCTAATTGGGACAAAGCTTTAACGTGGAGTTGGGTAGTGTCAATTAAAGTACGCAAACTAGTGACGTCATTGTGCTGTGACGCAGGTAGGTTAAATAAAGCCTTAATATGGCGTTGAATACGTAAACGTGAATTTCCATATCTTTCTTTTAATAAGTTAAAGGCAATGGGGTAATTTTCGGCACGCAGAGGAAGTGCTTCAACTAACTGCAAAGCTTGACCTCGAAGGATAGATCTCAAATAATGAAACTTGTAAATGACTTGAATGTCTTCATTGTCATGAACAAGAGAGCAAAATAACTCGTAGAAAGAATCCCAAGCAGATTCATCTCCAGAAAAATGGGGTAAATCAATTTTCGGTAAAGTAGGTTTGGGCTTGTGAGTGCCCTCACGGAAAGAAGTTTGGGGTTCGTGAAGGGAACCAAGAACAGAAGCGTCCTTTTTCTGCTCCTCTTCGAGTTGGCGTATTATTTTTAAAGCAGAACCTATGCCTTCGTAATATAAGTTTTCTACTTCGATACGATCTTCTGTTTGATTGAGCATGCAAGTTTCAATTTCAGTTTGAATGTTACAGTAGTTTTCATAAGAACGTTCAAAATCCTTTACACGATGTTTCAACAAATCTAATTACGCGTCTGAGGGATCTAATTCTTTTATGTACCTTCTGAATCGGGTAATTTGCCCTTTATAGGATGCTCGTTTTGAAGTAAGTTTTTCATCCTTATCCTTATCAGTGGGAGCCATATTAAAGAAGGTAAATGAAAATGTAACTCACGAAACTGTGGAACCTTGGAAATGCTGTCAAGCTGGCAGCAACGAATGAGTAGAAAGAATGGGACACACCATAGGAGACAGGAGCGGCCTCTTTCCCGTTCACAGGCTTTGCACGATGTGGTTATAGCTGAAATATTCAACACAGATATTAGAAATATGCAAAGTATTGTCAAATGACACTATTTTAAAAAGAAAAAAGAAAAAATGGGCTCTCCCGGGTTTCGGCACCAAATTTTGGGTAGTTTATTGGCTAAGGAATAACCCACCCACCAAGGGAAGATGATTAAGAGAAGGAAGTAAATTTGGGATTGGAAAAGAAGGATAGAAAAATAGGAGGAGAGTCCCACAAAATTAATAAGTTTAGTGTTAAACACACTTAAAGGTGGTTGCCACCGAAAATCCTCTTTCGGATACCTAAAATGAGTAAGGACTTGGTCTAAGCTGACGAGAAACACAGATAGAACTTGGGCTGTTTGCAAGAGAGTGGCTTTCGTATAATCCCTCTCAAGCATATATAAAACTACTATGGGGAAGAGTCTGGCAAGACTGAGAGGAACACATTTACTGTATGTCTTCTCAAAGAAATTAGGTTTTACAAAGTAATTCGAAGAATGCCAATGATTTAACTCAAGCTTGTTATTTTCAATTTCCAAAATTATGGAGTTCCTGTGAGGGCGACCAAGTGTCTCTAAAAAGGAAAATGATAAAAGATTATGCCTTATTGGGTAATCTTGGTAAATGAACCAATGGTTGCATTGGAAAATGGCTAAACTTTTACTCAGCGAGGAGCCGGCTAAAAGTTTAGACAAAAAGAAACACTTATTTTTTATAAAATTGACCATAAGTTTTCGGAGAGGGTCTCCACAAGCAGGTAGCTGGCTTAGCGAGCTTTACTTGCCTTACTGGCCAATTAGAATTAGCTATTAACGCTAAGAAGAACTTTAGTGAGGTGAAAATTAAGAGTTCTTGCTCAAATGCAACAAATGGTGAAAGCTCTATTAATGATTTTAATATCATTGAGTGAGGAGAGTCAAGGAAGACAGGATTTTGCCTAAACTTTATATTCGTAAATGAAAAAGAGAAGGGAAAAGATTTGTTTATTTTACAATTAGAAAAAGTTTGAGGAAATTAACAATTATGCAATATAATTTTAATAAACATAGTTCGTTTGAACTCTTTAACAAATAGGGTCGCAGACCTCTCAACATTAAAAGGTTGCTCCAGGCAATTGACAATTTACAAGGTTTCAAACCTTACATGTTTCTAAAATCTTTATAAGATTTAAACAAATGAGCAATGAAATAATTAAAGCTTGAACGTGAATTGGAGTACAAAAGTGCACCTTAAGAAATTCAGGAGAGAATGTTCTAGAGAAAATGACAACTTTGAAAATAACAATAATAACAACATGAAAAATAAGATAGAAGTTCCTACAACTTCTTATATTTATACAGAATTAATATATGAGAATTATACAAAGAGGGCAGGTCACTTACTGTGAAACCTGAAGAAAGTGAAAGGGAAAGTTCTGGACTTCCCAAGTTTGGGCAGGAATCACTCGCCAAATGGGACAGTTTCCATTTCGTGAAACCTGAACATGACTCGCTCAAGAGTTTAAAGAATTGTTTTCCCTGATTATGGGAAAGGAACAACGTAAATTTAAAACTTGTATCACACAAGCAATTATGCAGAATTTAATTAATGTTAAACTAGCAAAGAGGGAAGGGCACCTTGTGAGTGACACCTTATAGAAAGTTACAATTTTATTAATAATGATGGTTAGTAGAAGGTTGAGGAAAGATCATTGGGATATAGGATCAATGTTCATGGCCGTATTTAATATAACCGGACGATCGCGACGCGGTAGAAACGTGGAGCAAGCACTGTTTATCACTATAGTCTATGAAGATGGATGCAAAGTTCACTATATAAACACTAAAGTTCATGAAAAAGAAAGTTATTGCAATTATGGAAATAACTGATTGCACTATATAGGTGAGAGTCTATTTCTTGAAAAAGTTGTGATTTACAATTAAATGCGCCATAGAATGTTCCAGAGGTTCCAGCGGTGAAGGAAAGTTAGCTATTGCAAAAATTTGTGAGGAAGATTCCTCATTTTAACTAGCATTTTCACAAGTGCGTGAACAATACTTGACGGCAAGACTCGTAGATAGAGAACAATATCTCGAAGGTTCCAGAACAACCTTAGCAGAAAATGGGGTTGAGAAAATCCAACGGAGGAAATAGCTTTATATTTATAGACAGTGGGTACTAAATAATATCCCACGTAGCGAGAGGATTTCTCGTTTAAATAGCTTAAGAAAAGCTCTTTTTTAGTAAGGTTGGCTTATACAAGCAGAAGCTCAACATGGCAAATCTCGAGAAGAATGATTACCGCCCCACAAGTAATCTCACGCTGTCTATAAAATAATCTATAAAAGCATGTAGATAAAATGATGAAGATGAGGTTAAAACCTTTAAAATGGTACTTATCTTGATTTCATGTCGAAGTTGAAGTTTCCTACTACTATGCCAACATGGCGTAGAAGAGTGTGAGCCTCTTGGTTTGAGGAGGCAAGCTCGAGCGGAGCTTTGACTGAACGAGTCAACTGCAGACTAAGAAGTGAGAGCAGCTCAACAGAGCACGGAGGGACCAAGAAAAGGGGGAAGGAGTGGGGGGTAGGAGACAAAAGGAGAACATATAAACATTGCCAACTTTGATACAAAAAATTAATTTCTTGCTGAGCTGATCTTCTAAGAGTTGATAACAGATGATATTAGCGCAGCATGGTGAGTAAAGAAGTAGACGTAGTCCTCTTGCTCCAAGAGAAAATAGCTGAAGATGGTAACAGGATCTGGTGGCCAAATGGATAAGTAAGTCCTCTAGCACCAGGAAGAATTGAGGAGCTTCAGAGATTCGCTGCGAGGTGACGCTAGGTGGGTCACAGAAGTTATATATCTGAAACATACTTATGAAGACATAAGAGATATGCCCAACAAGGAGAAAACAGATGATCACTGTTGGTGTTTGACAAAGAAGAAGGAAGAAATGAACATGCAAAGAGCAATAAAAATTATATCTCAGGTACCGTGTATTCAAAGAATACACCAGAGGCATGTGTTTATGGAAAGAGTATCGGCAATACTGAAATTCTTGTTGCTATGTACGTAGATGATTTCTTTGTGTTCCACAATAATCCACAGGAAGTTAGTAAACTAAAAGATGTCTTAAAGCAAAATTTCATGATGAAAGATCTTAGGCCTGCTGCTCAGGTTCTTGGAATGAAAATAGAAAGGGACTCATAACAATATACTCAAAATTGCTCAGACGCAGTACATAATTAATCTGCTCAATAAGTTTGAGATGCCTGATTTTAATCCCATCGGTACTCCTATGGATGTAAATATGAAGTAGTCTAAAGCCAAAAATGTGGACGATACACCTTATCAGCAGCTGATAGGTTCACTTATGTACTTGAGTGTGTGTAATAGACCAGATATTGCCTATGCATTGTCATATTTAAGTCAGTTTAATTCTTGCCACAGTGAGGAGCATTGGCTTGCAGCCAAAAGGGTACTTCGGTATCTTAAAGGTACGATAAATCAAGGGCCCATTTTTAAGAGCACAGGTTTAGATTTGGTAAGGTTTGCAGATGCCAGTATTTCCACAGTTAGTGATAGTAAGTTCTATACTGGTTATCTTTTCAAGCTTGCTAATGCTGCCATATCATTGGAAGCTCGCAAGCAGAGCTCAGTTGCTACCTCATCGACAGAGGCTGAGTATGTAGCTTTGTCAGAGGCTGCGAAGGAAGCAGTTTTTCTTAAGAGTCTGATGATTGATTTGATAGGTTCTAATCAAAGTCCAATAAAAATTGAATTTGTTAAAGGTGAATGTGATTTGCAGTGTGTGTTGATGGCTTATAATCAAGAAATTGATTATTATAATGACAGTCAAAGTGCACAGAAAATTTCAAGAAATCCTGTTTTTCATAGGCGCACTAAACACATCAACACCAGACATCATTTCATTAGGGAAAAGGTTCAAGAGAGAATCATTTCATTGCACTATTTGTCCACACAAGAAATGATTGCAGATATTCTCACTAAATCTTTACATAAAACAAAACATGTGTATTGTACCCAAGGAATGGGATTGAATTGTTAATTAGTACTTTAAGTATACATTGTGTTCAAAAATGTTTTCAGAAATTGTATTATGCTTATGTAGGGTACTCTATGATTGATGTCTGGTTGACAAATGTCTATTACATTCTAGATCAGCTATTGGTTTAAGTGGGTGTGTTAGAAATATATAACCCAACAGGTGATCTATGGTTTAAATTAAGCGCCAGGAAACGCAACGCCATTGGTGACGTTCTAGTTACGAGAATGTTCTCGTTGATTCTTTTGTCTGCTTTTGTATATGTATACGCCTGTATGTAACCTAGTCGTTCAGTTCGTATTAAATGGTTATCCTGTATATACGCCCAGTCATCATTCCCCTGCCGTATACTTCTACATTTGTAAATGTGCAGGGTCAGATTTAGTTTAGTTAACGGTACTGAAGTAGTTTGGAATGCGGTAGGGTCTACCCATGTCCATAATTTTCCTATTCAAGCTAATATTTGTAGAGGATGCATGCAGCTGTCTCAATCAAATACAGTATTAAAGATACAAAGTGTTTTCTAAGGCGATAACATAATATCAAGGTTCCAAAATGTGTCAACCTTCAACCTAAATTCCCCCATGTGCATGAACTATAATCTCTAGTTAATCACATCGGAATTGCTATTTTTACTCAGTGGACTACCGTAGTGAACAAAAACACTATCCAAACACGTTGGAATTGCCATTTTCCATCACTGGCTATCCCAACTGTCTAACCATGTCGGGATCACCCTGATCTAGAAATTCCCACGTTGGGCACCATTTTCCCTAGCTATACCCGTATTCCTGGAATAATCCACCAAAATCCGGAGATGGAAAATGGATCGTAGCATCTTGATGTCCCCGGCTAGAAAAACTACACAGTGCTACTTGCGAATACACTCCGGATAAGGGACAGGGGAATTAACTGAATGTACTATGGTAACTAATTACAAAACACAAGGGTTCTAAACATTACTCGAGAATACGAGAATCAAATATCTTGGGCGTAAGGATTAGGATCAGGTCATTGGATAAACCTCCACCCTATAGCACATTCCTCTACCAATAATCTACAAAAGACACTGCCAAATTTCTATAAAAATGTCAGGAAAACGTAAGACACTTGTCTGTCTATTTATTAACGACACGTATTACACGATACAAAAATTCAAATATCAGTTAAAAATCTTACGTTAGTAACAACTCAAAATGGTACGTAAATAACTTCATATTGAATAAAGTTTACGAATGAGTTTCATAAAATGAAAACGCTTATACAAGCCCAAATAATACAATAACTATTAAATTCTGGCAAACAACTTCTGTGCCCTAGATAACAGGAGTTAACAACAAAAATAAATTAATGTCGTTAAATTAAACCCGCAAAATAAATGAATTTGCCCATGACGTAGGCCTCCACCATTACAAAAACTATTTATTAATCTATACAATAATAACTCCCGCCTCCTATTATCGTGAAAATCTTCCTTAGAAGAGATAAAAACTTCTACCTTAAATCAAATAAATACATTTTAAATAATGTTACGTAAAATGTCTATACATATATAGTTCTATTTACAACACAAGTATTTACGAATTATTTCGTCTACTAATATCTCACACAGATTATTAAAAAATAGTGAAAATGCTAACTTCAAACTTCAAAATATTTACATTATTTCTCCCAATTCTTTTATGAGCATAACTTCTGTAGAATCTCGTAAATCTCCAATTCGCTATGTCGTTTCCAGTAATAGTTACAATTCAGGATTCTCTAATCCATACAGTTAAGTAAAGACATAGTTTATTCACATCCACTGGTCTTTCATCTCAATAAAAATAATTAATAAAAATGCGTTTTCATTCTCGTCGAATAATTACCATTACGTCAGTATCTACTCAGAACCACTTAAATAGATCTCAATTTACTTCATCTTAACAGAGATCCGTTGTTCCTATAATTTCTATCAGATACAACTTCACAATGATTAGCTGTCCTACTGTTTCAAGGATTTACAACTGTAAAGCCTATTTCGATAACTCTCATAATCCTTTCATAATAATACTGCTTATATTTCCATACATAATTATTCCTTCAAATACCATTACCATTTCGCAACATTTAACATTTCTTTACAGATATCTCTCCATAATTTCTGAAACAATGACATTTTCTTGCCCATTGCCATAAATACAATACAATCATCCGTCAATACGGGAATACCATAAAATATCTGTCAGATATGTTTCGCAGTTCCTTCCTTACTAATACAACCATTGTATTCTCAAAATACATAACATCATAATGCGAAAATTCTCACTCTGCAGTCAATATAAGTTTCATAAAAAATACTGTAATAAAATATTGGTTCCTTCGATGACATAACCTAATTGGTAATATAATAAAATAATATTCTCTCGATAACTCTTACTTTCTTTCACTATTAACATTGTTAATGCAAGCTTCTATCAGCTGCTATACTCCACTCGAGTGTTTATTTCAACTTCACATACTGTACTTTCAATATAACGACGTGAATTGCAGTTACCTCCGCTCATATAACAATATTACAATGTTTCCTTTCCTTATTCGTCTTCAATAAAATACATTCTTTCTTGTTAGTGAATCACATAAATAAATATTCACAACCAGATCTGATAATAAGTTATCCATAATATAACTCTATTCAGATCATAAAATAGATCGTAAAAGATCGCTGTTCCTAAATATACTGTACTGACACTGTAACTCTTGGAATACAATTTCCAATAGAAATCCATCTAACTTATAAAACAATAAAATCTCTGAAAATAAATTCGAAATCGCAATCGCAAATTCTCTAAACTTCAAATAGCAAATCTAAATCGTCGAAATCACATCCTAAAAATATCAAAGATCGACGAAAATCGAGAATAAAAATCCTACATAACATTACGATGAAATAATATATAGAGTTGAAAATTTTAGAAAACTATATTGTTGAAAAAAGGCATCAATAATAATAATGGTCGGATATTCTCAAATGTATCTACAATGCTACAATGTGGGATGCTGGTTTGGTCTTGATTCTACCTTGAGTTGCGGTTAAGTTGACTAGAAGTGGATTGCCCTCGTTCATCATCAGAAACGGAGTGTTTCTGAGATATCCCTGGTTATAGCTGTGGTCCTGGAACATCCTGGATCGTCTTCTCAAGTCGTCAATCTCCTAGGAACGGGATTCGAACTACAACATCAATGTGTGGTTTCAGTGTCCATTCTGCATGGCATCTTCTTAATGAGATGGGCCCACCCTTTTTCTCTCGAATAGAACCGGGATCCCCCTGGTCTCGCTCGTTCAGGAATTTCTTCTTTCTTCTGTACTGCCGCGTGGTTTATGATTGTAGACGTATCCATACTTGTAGTAATGACTTCCGTAGATTTATTGTTATGCAGGAGCTAAAATATGTTTACCTCCCCCGCGTAGTTTATGTTACGTCATTTCAGATTTTCTCGGTGTCATCATGGATTATGTCCCGTTTAACATTTTAGTGAATCATCTCACTCTGTGCAGTCGCGATATAGTACCCTCTCAACTTCTGTTCGTTAAACATGGTGATGAATGTAGTTAAGAATTTCAGTCACCCTCGAACGTTGTTTCATACAGCTTTCACGTGCCTCCATCAAATATCGTAATTTCAGTTTCAACAATGTGTAGAATAATAATTACGCAATAACTATGCCGTAATTCTCTATGCTTTGATGTATTAAATACTTGTAGTTAAATTTCTTCTGCGACGTACTTGCAATATTGCATCATTGTCTTGCGAATTGTTGCGCTGTCTCGGAACATGTCTGTCCCCAATGAAGACTTCAGTAGAAAGAACCACGAATCAAAAGGAAGATTGTATTTTTACGTGACCGTGAATCTTTTCATTATGAGCCACGAGACCTATTTTTACGTGGAATCCGAACCACAGGACATGGCATTTCACTTTGAAAATCTCACATGCATTGACCGGGAATCGAACCCAGTCCACCTTAGTGAGAGGCCAAGAGCTTGACCACTAAGCCACCACGCCCCCGAGCCACGAATCAACTCGCTTCTCTCCCACTTCGATAAAGAGTTAGCGTCACCTCTATAAAAAAAACTTGCCTAAATTGCGCGTTTATTCCAAATACCCATTACTTCGCAATTATGCATCTAATTATCTTCAAATATGCCTCAATAATTTATATATATATATAATTTAACAACTCTTCTGAAGTGTTTAAATAACTCTCGTAATGGGAAATACTCATTATGGTAATTAGTTTAATCGTTGTAACACGGCATTCCATTGGCTTGCTCTGGTCACGTGACTGACGTAGGGTCGAAGTAGTTGGCGCGGGTATGAATTCCTGTAACGCGTGCCGTCTCGCCCTTCGGTCAAGCTCGGCTTGCTATCACAAAGACCCGAGACCGGTTTCCTGCGCCTCGGCTCGTATTTATGCAGCGAATTATCTCATTGGCTGAGCTCAGTTAACTTGCTAACTTGTAATAAACCTGTTTCTGGTCACAATCTAGACTCGATTTTATACATCATTGGCTTCCTTTCAAAACTTTTCAAATGACAGAATTTTACACATAGCAAATACGAGTACAGTTCTAATTACACGGTATTCAAAAATTTCCTCAATTTATTTTAATGTGTCATGAGCTGGATGCGCGGTGGCCGAGTCTTGCTGAATATATCCATTTCGAGAGTTAGTGTCAGTCAGTTCGTCAAAAAATGGTTTGAGTATATTATCCCTGTATCCTTGTGCATTGATTGTGCCTTGAAAAAATAGGCCCTATAATTATGTATCCATTCACTGCGTACCATACTCCGAACTATTCGTTATATAGAGGTATTTCGTATATGCGATGGGGGGTTTCTGTACTCCAATATCTGTTATTCTGCGTCGATCCATACCCGTGTAAATGGAACCAAGCTTCGTCCGAGAAAAATATTAACATACCGGAGAGAAATAGCCTCAATTACGAAAGACGAACTTATGCGTGTGAATCGGAGTTTCCCAAGACGATGCCGGAAATGTGCGGATGTAGGAGGAGAACATTTCCAACAACTCCTGTCATAAGGTACTGCTCGGTTCCAAGCTCTGTGAACTTGCGGGATGAAGAGCAGAGGCAGGGTAGGAGCAGGCGAGAATTGAGAAGCCTGTCGACAGCCCGCCGTGTTACCTGACATTCACGTCTATTCCAATACTGCTAACATGGATCTTTTCTGAAATCAGTGTGGCGTTGGGAATGAGTGACTGAGTCACCGACTAATGTATTTGCTTCTGTTACTACGCAAGGACCGAGAAACCGCATCACTCGTCACCACCACTACGCATAGTCTCAGGTCCACGCAGCTTAGACTCGAGCAATAGTATCAGCTTATTTTATTAATTCTTATTTTCTTAATTTTAATTGTTATCTCATGTCATGCTCGGATAAAGTAAGCGAAGTGCTATACTATGCTATGCCAAGCGCGGAGTGATGAGTCAACGGGAGTCGATGAGCTGGGCCAACACCTTCTAATACTCCAGGCCACAACACAAGACTTATGACGTCACGGCACTAGGCTGATGGTGAAAGCGGCAGATGACTTGAGACAGGGCTACATTACTACGGGGAGATTTTGTACAAATATGTGCAGATAACATCTCTCTGTAGCGACAAATTTTGACGTCTGACAAGGCTTTATGTAGCCTATGACCTAACACGTTTTTCACGAGATAGTTTCGTATCTATTACACTGAAAACCATTTGCATTCTTCGAATTTGTTACGGAAATATACACAGAAGCCCCATGTTATTGCAGATGGGAAAATTATCCCTTGACTTCGCGTAATAAGTAGCCTACCAGACATGGCGAGAAGTTGAATTACAGTATTATAATTATAGCTGGCTGCGTTACTCAGCGGGTAACGTTCAGTATATTTACTGGCATGTTAAAGATCCCCTTCGGGGCAAAATTCCGGCACCCCGGCGTCTCTAAAAGCCACAGTAGTTAAAGAGGATGTAAAACGAATAACGTTATTATTACTATTGAATAATTATAATTATCCGTGCCGTACTTAAACAAACTAAACTTATTTTAAGGGGGAAGGAATTGATATGTATAAGAGGAAGAATGTATTTTCTGCATGAAACTATTTACAAAAAAATAAATTATACAAATAAATTAGAGTAAGGATTTCTTTGCCTTTCTCATTCACCAAATGGCTTCATCAACTTCATATTTCTGACATACTAAGAAACATATTATAACACATTACACACCTATTATAGCTAATATGTTCAACAATTTTAAACACATCGACGATAGTAATATAAATTATTTCCTTCGATCAATGCCAAAATAATACATACACACGCTAATAGCATTTAAATGTATTCTTTAACAGCTCATGCTTTTATAACGGCTAATCCACACACCATTCCTTAGCCCCAATTATAATTTATCTCATAGTTTCATTTGATTTCAATTTTTGATTTCAACTTAGCGACATAACATGATGCATTTATTTCTACTATGACCATGAAATTCAAACATATCTACGATTATTTGCTAATAGAATAAACACAAACATTATAAACATTTCAACTTACATTAACTTGTTTATTATTCACCTTTGATTTTATCAACAACGTTGAGTTGATGAACTCTCATACGAAACATTTCCTAAACATTTTCAATGCCCATTCTTCTAATTCCTTACAGGTAGCCTATCGTAGCAACACAATTGAAACAAATTAATATATCATTTCCATGATCATTTAAATGACTATTACGCATAATACAAGAAGAAAATATTGAAAACACAGGTTAGTTGACATATTAAGCTTTAATATACAACAACATAATCATTCTGTCTTTCATACATACGTATATTTAACAGTAGCACATTCTCTTTTTTATGGAAGGGGGTTTCAAAAACATTCCCACATAACCACTCCATTTTGATATTTGGTGAAAGGAATGTATAAGTCATCATTGGAAGGGAAACCAATTCGTTGAGGTTGACATTTCAGTGGGATTGTTAACGAAACCACATCCATTTGATTTTTTCATTAGTCATGACAACCGATTTATTTGATGGTAAGTCATAAAATTTGATTTATCTTCATTTTCAATCTAATTTTTATATTCAATAGCTTGTTATCGAAAGTGAAATTTTGCATGTCACTCAAAATAGTCATGTTTTAATTAAATTCAAGATGTAAAATTTGAACATCTTCTCAGTACCATCTTCCTCCTCCATGAAGCGGATTTCTATATTTTTGGAACCTCAAAATAATTTTTTTTACAAGCGTAAATTTTTAAGAGCATTATTTTTTGTCATTGTTTTTTTTTAATACTCAATTTGTAACAGATCTGATTTTTTAAAGCAACTTTAGATTATATTTTCCATATTTTTGATGATTTGATTAGACAGTAGGCTATTTCTTTTATAGTTAACTCAAGGGGAGACCCTACTGAGTTTGAGGCCAAAATTTACTAAAAAAACAAAATCTATTTTCTTTTTTTGGCCCTAGAAGTAACCTAATTCCTTAGGGCACTTAGGTATATTTTCGTTTTTCATGTACGGCCATTTTTAAATACCTTACGGTGGCATTTAAAGAACATGTGCGTAGTTCTTGAAATGGGCAACGCCCACTCTCTTGAACAAAAGCCTCTCAACTCCTTCTTCTGCCAGTGTCAAAAAACTGGAATATTTTAGTGAGGAGGATATTGTGGCCTCCAAAATTTGTTTACAGACCTTCTGTGTGGTGAATGTGGCAGTAAATCTTTATGTGTAAACATCAGGAAGAAACATGGGTTTAGCAATAAGTTACTTGTTAAGTGTGGGATATGTTATTATGTAAACTCGATGGGTTACACAAACCAACGTATAGTTCTCCACGACCTCCTTTTGATGTCAACAGGAGGATGG
Organism: Meconema thalassinum; assembly: GCA_946902985.2. Taxonomy (NCBI): domain Eukaryota; kingdom Metazoa; phylum Arthropoda; class Insecta; order Orthoptera; family Tettigoniidae; genus Meconema; species Meconema thalassinum. The sequence goes on along the minus strand of OX336389.2, from coordinate 400,981,520 downwards.
TAGGTCCCTTCATTAGTATAGGAACTGGCTATGCAGCCATGACCAGATTTTGTTCCACATTGGGAATGAGAAAAATGTGTAGAAAGACATTTGAATCTCATCTCCATAAAATAAGTAAGAACACAGCTCAATTACGTGCCGAGGTTCTTACTAAGTCTAGAGAAGTAGTTCGTAGGGAATACAAACCAGCTGACTCAACCCTCAAAGACCAGGGGTAATTGATATAGCTGTGTCATATGTTGGCAGCTGGCATAAACGTGGGCATACTTCTTTATATGGGATAGGTATTGCCATTGATATCCTGACTGGCCTGGTGGTGGACTATGAAGTTATTTCCAAGTACTATCATATGTGTAGCAAGACAGCAGTAGAGCTGGGTCCTGATAGCCCAGTGTGGCAGGAGAACCATAGAGAGTGTTGGTGTATTCTTGGAATACACGGTACCAGAGATTATAATTTTCAATGCTTTTGCATGTTCTTTCCTTCCTCTTTGTCAAACACCAACAGTGATCTTCTGTTTTCTCTTAGGGGTTCAGGTCGCTTATATCTTTTATGAGTCTGTTCCAGATATATATTCTATGACCCACCTAGCGTCATATAGCAGCGAATCTCTGAAGCTCTTCAACTCTTCCTCGCGCAAGAGGAATTCCTTCTCCATCTGGCCACCAGATTTTGCTGCCATCGCCAGCTATTATCTCCATGAGCAAGAGGACTACGTCTACTGTTTCACTCACCATGCTGCACTAGTATCGCCTGTTATCAACTCTTTGAAGACCAGCTCAGCAAGAGAAGATCATTTTTTTTGTTGTAACATTGGCAATGCTTATATGTTCTCCTTTTGTCTCCTACCCCCCTCTTTTTTCCCCTTCCTTGGACCCTCCGTGCTCCGTTGAGCAGGTCTCACTTCTCAGTCGGCAGTTGACTCGATCAGTTAAAGCTCCTCTCGAGCTAGCCTCCTCAAACCAAGAGGCACACACTCTTCTACGCCATGTTGGCAAGGTAGTTGTCATCCAGGGAAACTTCGCCTTCAAAATGAAATCAAGATAAGTACCATTTTAAAAGTTTTAACCTCATCTTCATGGTTTTAACTTCCACGTGCTTTTAATGATATTTTTATAGACAGTGTGAAATTATTTACTTTGGGGCAAAAATCATTCTTCGTGGGATTTGCCATGTTGAGCTTTTGCTTGTATAAGCCAACTTTACTAAAAAAGAGCTTTCTTAAGCTATTCAAATGAGAAATCCTCTCACTACGTGGGATATTACCTAATACCCGCTGTCTATAATTCATTAAGCTAGTTCCTCCGTTGGATTTTCTCAACCCCATTTTTCCACTAAGGTCGTTCTGGAACCTTCGAGATCTTGTACTCTATCTGCGAGTCTTGCCGTCAGGTATTTTTCACTCACTTGTGACAATAATATTTAAAATGAGGAATCTTCCTTACAAATTGTTGCAATAGCTAACTTTCTTCCACCGCTGGAACCACTGGAATGTTTTATGGTACATTTAATTGTAAATCACAACTTTTTCAAGAAATAGACTCTCACCTATATAGTGCAATCAGTTATTTCCATAATTGCAATAACTTTCTTTCTCATAAACCTTAGTGTTTCTATAGTGAACTTTGCATCCAATTTTATAGACTACAGTGATAACCAGTGCTTGCTCCAAGTTTCTACCGCGTCGCGATCGTACGTTTACATTAAATACGGCCATGAACATTGATCCTATATCCCAATGATCTTTCCTCAACCTTCTACTAACAACCAATATTAATAAAATTGTAACTTTTCTATAAGGTGTCACTCTATGAAGTGCCCTTCCAACTTTGCTAGTTTAACATTAATTAAATTCTGCGTTATTGCTTGTGTGATACAAGTTTCAAATTCACATTGTTCCTTTCCTATAATCAGGGAAAACAATTCTTTAAACTCTTGAGCGAGTCATGTTCAGGTTTCACGAAATGGAAACTGTCCCATTTGGCTAGTGATTCCTGCTCAAACTTGGGAAGTCTAGAACCTTCCTTTTAACTCTCTTCAGGTTTCACAGTAAGTGACCTGCCCTTATTTGCATAATAACCAACATTAATTCTGTATAAATATAAGAAGTTTTAGGAACTTCTATCTTATTTTTCATGTTTTTATTATTGTTATTTTCGAAGTTATCACTTTCTCTAGAACATTCTCTCAAGAATTTCTTAAGGTACACTCTTTGTACTCCAATTCACGTTCAAACTTTAATTGCTTCATTGTTTATTTGTTTAAATCTTATAAAGATTTTAAAAACATGTAAGGTTTGAAACCTTGTAAATTGTCAATTGCCTGGAGCAAACGTTTAATGTTGAGAGGTCTGCGACCCCATTTGTTAAAAAGTTCAAATGAACTATGTTTGTCAAAATTATATTACACGCTTGTTAATTTTCTCAAACTTCTTTGAATTGTTAAATAAATTAAATATTTGTTTTTGGATTCATCATTTCTCTGATACTACAGTTAGGCAAGATCCTGGCTTTCCTAGCTCTTCCTAGGTTCATGCTCTCATTCATACTCAATAAAGCTTTTACTATCTGTCTGGCTAGACCATCACCCTTCCCTATAGTACTTTCATGCATGCTTGGGAGGAAATACACTAAAGCCTTTCTCTGGCAAACCGCCCAAGTCTTAGCTGCGGTCCCCGTCAGCTTCGACCAAGCTCGTAACTACTTTAGTTATCAGAGAGTTAATTTTCAGTGGCAACTGCCTCTAAATGTATTGAAAGTCAAATTCATAACTTTTGTGGGACTCTCCTCCTATTCTTCTATCCTTTTTCTCCAATCCAAAACCTACTTCCTTTTCTTAATCATCTTCCCTTGGTGGGTGGGTTATTCCTCAGCCAATAAACTACCCAAGTGTGGTGAATGTGCTATTAATTTTGGGGGCACACAGGTGCTATGGAAGAGAATGCAGTAGAGCATATATGGAAACGCTCTGTAACTAACTGCAAGTTGCAATACACAACTATGCTTTCAGATGGTGATGCCAAGACCATTCGCCATCTTAATAACAAACAGGTGTATGGAACTACCGTTATTGAAAAAGAAGAGTGCATTAACCATGTCTCTAAAACAATGGGTACTGGGTTGATTAATCTAGTCAAGGATTGGCAGGCAAAAGGTGTCAGATTGGGTAGGCGTGGACCAGCAACCTTGAAAGACAGCACTATAACTGCGTTGACATTTTATTATAGAACTGCCATAACTGCCAATGACTCCAATGTGAAAAAAAAGTAAACGCCATATACAGTATATGCAACTCTCTGTCACTTCAAGTCAGCAGATGAGAAACCTCAGCATGGGAAGTGTCCTGATGATTTTTGGTGCTTTTACAAGAAAGCCATAGCAAATGGTGAGACACCTCAAGCCATGAGACAATGCGTGTCAAGTTAACAGAAATGTTAATATTGAAAATGATGCCTCTCGATCTGCGACTAGCAAATGAAGAAATCCTCAGGAGATGTAGCCTACTAGGAGGGAAAACTCAGAATGCCAATGAGAGTCTGCATTCCTTTATTTGGCAAAAATGTCTCAAACAGGCTTTTGTGTGCAAATCAAGAGTGGATTTGGCAGTTGCAAATGCTGTGGGTGGGTTCAATATGGGTGCACTTGCTTGCCTAAAACTGAAAATGGCCATCGATAATAGAGAAATGTGTGCAAAGTCATTTAACATAAGTGAAGAGCGTGCGACAGGATTAGGAAAAGGAAACGTGCTGTGAGAAGCAATGAAGACAGGAAAAATGCAAGAAAGAAGAAGAACCTGTCCAAAATGGTTGCTGAGGAGAGAAAGAAGGGCAGGGAAGGAGAAATGTATGCTTCAGGGAAGTTTTGATGAAGCTATTCCAATAAAATACTGTATATAAAATACTATATTTTTCAGCATTCAAAATATTCCAACCGCATCAGTTTTGATCCCATTACCTTAAAACTTGGTTTGCACATACAACTTTGTAGTCTTAATAATAATTGGTATCCATTTGGAAAAATATTAATAACTTTCAGAAATATTTAGGTTCAAATTTGAAAAAAATGACATACTTTAACAGAACAAGTCATTCTAAGAAAAAATATTTTAATAATAGGGCTCTAGCATTTGCACTGTTTTTAAAAGTAATACAGTTTAGTCCCGAAAACTCAACACTCGATAACCCGGAAGTTCGGATAACTCGGCCATACGCTGGCAAGGTGAAAAACTTACTCGGCCACCTGAAAAGAGTTCCTGGATGTGCAGAAGCCGATGAAACTGACGTCGGACAGTAGTTCCAGAATGATACTGAGCAAGACATTAAGACCGAAACAGAAATTATTGCTTCTTTCGCATTAAAAAATGCCGGAAAATGATGAAGACGTTGACGACTCCACCGTACAAGCTCCTAAAATATCACATAGTGAGGGACTAAAGACTGTCGAAACCACCCTTCAGTATTTTGAACAACAAGGTGTGTCAGAAATGGACTTCATAGTTCCTTCGTTGTCTTTGTGATGGAGCAGCAAAGGTCAGAGTGCAGTGTGGAGGACAACAGGACATTACCTAGGTATGCATTTCTTTAAAAAGTTGCCAGTTTTTGCAGTCAGCTAGTTAATTTTCATTATAGAAATATAATATTGCATTGCTGGAGTGTTTAGTACAGGAATAATTTTCCTATGAAGCCTATATAATTTATACTGCATGTATGATTAGCTTGTATCGAAAACTTACAAGTATTATTTCTTTTTAAAAATATGTTAAATAATTTAAATTGTACACTAAATGATGATTGATTACAATTTAATGGGCCATGTTCTTAGTTATACTAAAATGGTAGCGGTACCATATTCAGAGTATAATACAATGAACTGTAGAGAAATACTAAACCAGAAAAATAATAGCACAACTTAAAGTCAGAAGAGGTTCACATTAATATTAATTCTAACGACGAAGCAAAGAAGTTAAAAAATATACCATGGTAATAAAATCAAAACTTGCTCAGAAAGGGACAGACGACCTCGTAGTTCTGCCCCTTAAAACATCAATAACTAACTTACTCAGAAAACTCCATGCATGATGAACTTAAATATATTAAATTAGCCTATGTTATGCATAATATTTTGCATTGTGATATATTCATTGGGGTGCTAACAACAACTGTGTCACATATTCAGTCACATTAGGGACGGTTATATACGAAGATAAAAAAGATTTGCTTCTATCTCCAAACAATGAACGAATAGTTTGCAACCTCTTTAAGACAGGACCCTAGAAAACAAAGGTCCATGGACTGTTGTTGATATATCTCAATTTTTCCCCAAGTTTTTGAAAAAAAAAACAGAATAGTGTACAGGCCCGGGGGGCTGTACCCCCTGAAAGCCACCCCCCATCTTTTACTAAAACCACCCCAACTGGCAACATCATAAGACCAGAACATTACCTTAACACAGCAAGAGGCGGCCACCCAGCTTGGGAGGATAGCCAATTACTTGCGACACATACATAAACATCTACACAACAACTAACTGGGGCAGCTACGTCGACGGAATGCTGACCACGCAACGCCGAGAACTATAAGAACGGAGTCCTTTTTGGAGCCATTATCTGTTATACAGTGTGCGTCGCCGAATGCCCTAGCCGACGTCTGCTCCAGTTGCATCATCAGGCGAGACTCAGCAAAGTGCTCAGAATCCTTTACTTTGTGAACACCCACTCATAATTTTGTACACTCTACTTGTATAATTGCCTACATTCCCCCAAGAGGGACATACAGAATTATATTCACTGACCAATAAACACTTGGTCAGTAAGTTACACATTGCATTACTAATTAATACTAATTACACTCTTCTTCACATCCTCGTACCCTTCCTGACCTTCGTCACGACTGTCCATGACCGTAGTAGCCAGTAACTGCTTTGTCAGACTGCATTGTATTCCCCAGCACGCGACTCGACTACATAACGTCGAGCCGCTGACATAAGCACGCCTATTGTATTACTCATAGCGTCCAGCTGGCGGGCCGGTATACTAGCCTGCATTTAGAGGTACATCCCTTAATCAACACTTGCATCTTTGCAGGAACACCCCCTAGCGTTTAAACACTGAACAACACACTACACTGGTAAGCTCTCCCAGCTACGGGAAGCTACCCTCACCTAGGAACTACTTTCCAAGTCATCACAGTAACACAAGTGTTTTATCCCTAACTACCCCCCAACTAAGGGATCTAAAACATATTGGTGGAGGCGCTGCTACCACGCACAATAAGGGTAGGACTCATACAACGAGCCCTCGTGGTAGAAACGATCCATACCGCGCCCAGCCAAGCGAGACTAATTTTGTTTTCTCCTACATTACGTCCCACACTTTTTCTTTATTACACGGGGATTTGTATTACTACACCCAACCCCACCCTCCCCATAGTGCAAGATCGGTGGAAATTAAATGACCACGTTCAGAACCACACTAAGAGACTTTGCGCACCATTTGTCGGCTAGTACAACTCCACTCCTGCCGAAGTTAAGAATTAAGAACAGTGACTTGATAACTGACCAGACTGCAGTACAACTTCTTAGGGAACTCGAATTCAAGGCATCAGAGATCCGCGCTCAACACCCTGCAGCGGCAGCACAAGTCACACATTTTACACGATCCCAGGCCACTGAACACAGACAAGAATCACCAATATCCAGCGCTAGTGAAGTAGATTGCCTGCCAACACTCCACCCCCTATTGTTGCAGCAACTGCAAATCACAGAGCAGAAAACTGATAATCTGCTCGAGCGCATCACACAGTTACTAGATACAGACACTATTAAAGCAGACAATCACACGACAGAGGCAGTCCTAGACATACACACTATTCTGCAAACAGTAAAACAGGATTTAGACAGGACTGTGGACGTAGTCAAATCCACACAATACGACAACACACATCAATCAGTGACGATATATCAGGTGACGAGCCACCTGGTAACGTAACACACGTGTCGTACACGGGGAGCGAGGCTAATTCCCCTCAGAATAACACAAACACCTCGGCACACGATAGCGGGGCGAACAGCATAAACCGATTGGTGGAGGCGCTGCTACCACGCACAATAAGGGTAGGACTCATACAACGAGCCCTCGTGGTAGAAACGGCCCGTACCGCACACAGCCAAACGTTAAGTTTTTTTTTTGGAGACAGTATTATTATTTTTTCTCTCTTATTCCTTCACCCTAGCTACACAAGGGGAATTTTGTCAAACAAACCCCCCACCCCCTGGAAAGAATCAGAAATCTCACACACATTTCTTTTTATACCCACCCTTAACTCAGAATGGCACCACATGTAGAAGCAACAGAGATTGTAAGCCATAGAGGCCATAGGGGTACACCGATACTATTTGCATTATTGCTAAGGTGCCAGAGGCATATACAAAGGCGAAAGACACAAATACGGGCACTCCAAACAAAGGTCGGGGCAATACAGGGCAAACAGCCATACACCCCGTCAGAGGGTAGAACAGCGCGATTGAGATGCGCACACAAGCACTTAAGGCACATACATGAACACCTCAATAGGATCCATGTCCAAAGGAACAAAATATACTACCAATTAATCAGTACACATGGCCCGGTAACAGATAACACAACCCTAGGTAGGATGAGGTTGCACTACACAATTTTATAGCCCAATACAGGGAGATTATTCGCGAACAGGCGTTTCTCCAGTTGGCGGCCACAGAGCTATATAGGACGAAAACACGCCAACACAGTGATTTGCAAATAGGCCATATGCCTCAATAGGTGGTACGCCCAAGTTTGGGATGACTACCGCGAGCGCCAGGCTAACAGGGCCATTTGTGAATTCATGGCAGGGCCACAAGCCCAGCCTAGAGAGGACATAAGCGTAGATACGCTAACGCAGCAATTTGCGAGGATGTCCCTCTCAGACACTTACAAAACACAGGGGAAGGAGTTCGCCGTGGCCACAGTCCAGAAGACGGCCAGGTTAGACTCCAACACACTGCAGGGCCAAGGTCACATCAACACACGTCCCTCAGCGCCGGTTCGGAAGGCAATTTTGCCAAACTGAAGGCAGAACTTACGCCAACCCCCTCGGAACGGACGAACGAGAGGGAGTTGACGCCAGGATTCTCGGGCACACATAATAACACAGGGAGAAACCGGGAGGTAACCATGTCATGGTCTGAGAACGTAGAACCCGCCCCACAGCACATTAAGCCCACACAAGCCTACACACATAGGAAAACACAAGGGCAGGAGTCTACCGTGGCCATAGGCCAGAAATCGGTTAGAATACACTCCAATACATCGCCAGGGCAATCACAGGAAATTACACGGCCTTTACCGCTAGTTCAAAGGGCAAGTTTGCCAGAATGGAAGCGGGCACCAGCATGTGTACCCCAGGTGCAAATGCATAAGAGGGTGTTGCCTTCAGCCCATCAGGGTGCAAAACGCACGCCTGTGCACACTGACCAGCCACAAACACACAGTACACGGGGTATAAGAAAGGTCTTATTACCTACCCCACGAGGCCGGGCAGTCAGGAATACACACCCGGGCAATTGGTTATGGTTTCCAATTCCGCCCGTAAGAAAAATGTGTCCGAGTTCCTCCTGCCACGCTGGTCAGGTCCCTTCAAAGTTTGCAGGAAGGTATCTGACCTAAATTACATAGTCAGCGTGCGCCATGGACGAAAACTCATTAAGGACACTATACACGCCCGCCGTATGAAGGCATATCACACCCGCAAAACGACACCTACACGTAAAGGCGGGAACACTGTCAAAAGGAAGGGAAATGATTCCACTGGCAGACGTGGAAAGAAGGCCATGAAATAGCCTTCGGACCCCGATGACCTCACCGGGATACGAACCTAACACTTGGCAGAACTGTCCCGGAGACACAGGCCTAAAAAGCACCAGGAATAATTACCCTGGACAAAGACGGCCTCGAACCCGCAACCTTCTGAATACCAGGAATGCAAGGTCGGGTAACTATCCAGTTGAAGGATAGGGCAATAAGGGACAGTCACACTGACAGACATTCATATGCACAAAATAATAAAATCACCTCCGACACCTAGTCACCAAACACGCAACTAGCGGCCCGGTGACACACATACATAACGACATCTAGTTGCCACTAACAGGAATATATTCCCCCCACGCATACAACAAATTTGGGGGACACAATATATATAAATAGCAGAAGGTTCTTTTCCATGTCGGAAAGCCATGCTCACAATAAGAGAGCGAGCAACCAAGCTCACACACACACGTGCTGGACACATGCACATCGCTAGACAAGTAACAGGTAATGCCCACGTCAATGAAATTGGACACTATAGCAGTCAGCGATAACACACTCGTGAGCAGGCGACTTTTACCAGCCGCAGACAACCCAACAGTGTTTCAGTCCTGGCTGTAACATACACAGTCATTTACGCCAGTTTTAAAACCCTATAACTCCCAAAATTAGAGTACGAGGGTCGTCCAGAATAGCAGCAAACTCTCACACTAACGCATATTTTCATACGCGTGTCGCAAAAATACAATACACGTGCCATGGTACATACAGTACAAAAAATTGTAACACCGGGACCTTAAACCAAGGCGGGTGCGAGCGCACGATAACACGATGCAGTCGTGCCAAAAACAAACTAACCAATGGTATTTTTGGCGCGAAAACACAATCAGGGGCCACACTAGGGACGCTCAAATCCCAACAGACAACGCAGACATGAAACACGGAGTATTACACGGGATCCCGGGTCCGAATACCCAATAATGGCGGACACCGTGGAAAACAAGAAGTGTCGACCAACGAAAGACCACCTACATACAAAACACGGTTTTTTTTTTCATCATGACAGGTCAGAAAACTCAGCCAGCACGACTAGACACCGAGTAGACCCATTTACAGGAGAAAATTCACTCCCACTCAGACGGAAATAGGACCGTATACAAGTACATAAGCGGTTGTGCCACACGATTTTAATGACAGGGAGGTTCTTTACCATACATACAGGAACATAGATTCGTTCCAAGGTACTCGCTACAACAGCCTACCCAAGGCATTAGCGACCCCGGGACTACCAATAAGGGCCGTACCGTACACAAGGCAAAGGTCTTGCGGACTAAATGTCTACACAACATCGGTAAGCAGAAACGGGACAGATTAGCACACTGGCCCTCCCAGAATGCACAACAATGTCAATACACGAACATTGGCAAAAGTCACGTTCCGGCAGCCGACATACGTAACATCAGAGACTTCCCGCATACAAGAACATGAAAACAAAACAACAACAAAACATTGAGTTGCGGGCTCAGCGCATTTCAACATTGTTGCCGGTAGACATTCCTAAAGCACCCAGACGTGCCGGTGACACGCCAATATGATAACACTGGCATAAACCATCAACAGTAACTACATACAGACACACGGATATTGACACAGGATTTCGCGTTATTACGACAGCCTTGGCACTTAGTAATGCACAGATACTGTAGGCAATATTAACATAAGGAACACAAGAGCATGTTTACTAGGGCGATAACAAGTTACATGCGCCGCCTGACAATTAGCATCACGACACACGATAAGACGTATCCGATAACGGCACGCGCGCCAGTATGCGCAGCGGAACGCAACCACAGTCACGCAAGCCTCAGTAACCACAGCCACGGGCACCTCCTGCCCACACCCGACCACTAATCAGGGGCGAATACAGACAGATTCCCTGAAGGAACAACCCCCCCCCAATAACTACTTCTCTCCTTGTTTTTTTTATCTTAAAAAAACCATCATAGGCGATCGGGACATGACCAGTTACACTCACGATCACTTGCCACCTCAACATTATAAATGAGAGACCAGATTAGGCCATGACGTCACAGCGTCACCACACTTCACCATCCCAAGGAGCGGATAGAAAGCAGATAGTGACCAAGTGAGGATGACAGGAGCAGAGATGGATAGTGCCAGCAGGATGGCCAGGACACCACCTACGGGCTACCATTATACCACCCTTCTCCTTCCATAACCTTGTCACTCACAACACTATCCAACACAAACACATAAACACATAAAAACAGCCAAACTACACGCCAAAATATACATCGGGGTTGATAGACTTCATGCGTCTAAAGAGAGGGTCCACTATGCCCTGGATCTCAATGCTTACACCCGAGTATTAGGGGTGAGTCGGAAAACGACATTAAGCGTAATGCACATCTCTAAGCAAGAGATGAGGCCAAATTCATAATAACAACTTTTTTTTCACTAAATAATCCCGCATGCAAGGGACATAGGATTATTACACCTCGGCCTATACCTATCCACAAATGAGAGCGGATACGCCTCATATCCAGCCTCATATATGGAATATCCTACCCACACACCAGGGCTATTATTATTATTATTACACCTGCATGTAATTTTTAAAATTTTTGCAAACCTGGGAAGTACCTACCCCGTCCACTCACTGTAAAAACACCCTAGCAGCATCACCGGCTCCCGGCCACCATTAACATGGAGCCCAACGATGCGCAACCCTCTCCTACCACGCTTTACGCCCATCCAGCAGATAACGCCCCTGGATCCTAATAACAAGGGACCCAACGCCACAACAACCTATTAACGCCTCCAAGAAAATTACCAAGGCATTACCGCTGGAAGTCCGACGTGGCGACAGAAGGCCTAAAGTAGTCCATGCACTTCGAAGATTCTACAACCCCAGAACACTTAAAAATTTACATAATCACACAGTAAATTATTTACATAGCACACCATTTTTTAATAAAAAAAGGAATCTGATGTCACGCTGAATGGTGATGAGAGCGGGAACAGAGGGGCAGGGACGGGGCAAGACGCCAACAGATCCTGACCCAGACTAAATAAAGGACGGAACTACGTAAGGTCGAAGCATCGATGGCTTGACGCGGGCAAACGCCAAAACCGGGGGTGCGTCTAGCCTACCCTCTCGGCAGAGGAAAGTTACACCCACTATGCGCCATGGTCGTCGAAGCCAAGACCTGCTGGGGAGACTTTTGACGAACGGGGGGAGAATTAGCCAGCTCCGCACCAGACTCAGGAGAGGAACCAAGGGACGACCACATTAGGACTAGACTCCTAGTTTAGTACGTAAGTAAGTAGAGCTTCTATGGCGAGAAGCTAGTCTCCTACTCGCAGGAGTGAAGCAGGATCTCAGGATTCGGCGGGATCAATCCTAGATCCGACAAGTCCTTGCCCCGCGTGGCGAAGGTGAAGACAACCAAACAAATGAATAATGAATAAACAAATATTGAATAATATATATGGAATGAATGCGATCATTCGAAACCGTGCCCACATAAATGGCTGACAACGGGTCGCCAGAGCTTAAATGGTCACGCACCGAGCGGCCAGAGATATTAAATAGGCATGCAGCGAGCTGCCAAGAGGGGTTCGAGTGGGCAAACCCAGCAATGCCCATATAGGCGAAGAGGATTCCCGGACGCTAAATTCCCGGATGTTATTATTAATGCCAATACAGGCGAAGAGGATTCCCGGACGCTAAATTCCCGGATGTTATTATTAATGCCAATACAGGCGAAGAGGATTCCCGGACGCTAAATTCCCGGATGATAGTATTTTATCGGACGATTTTTCCCGAACGATGTCCCGTACCCACATAAATGGCTGACAGCGAGTCACCAGAGATATTAAATGGGAACGCAGCGAGCGGCCAGAGATATTAAATAGGCATGCAGCGAGCTGCCAAGAGGGGTTCGAGTGGGCAAACCCAGCAATGCCCATATAGGCGAAGAGGATTCCCGGACGCTAAATTCCCGGATGTTATTATTAATGCCAATACAGGCGAAGAGGATTCCCGGACGCTAAATTCCCGGATGATAGTATTTTATCGGACGATTTTTCCCGAACGATGTCCCGTGCCCACATAAATGGCTGACAGTGAGTCTCCACAGCTTAAATGGTAACGCAGCGGGCGGCTAGAGATATTAAATAGGTATGCAACGAGCTACCAAAAGGGGTTCCGTGGGCAAACCCAGCAATGATGAATACATCAATGAAAGACACAGGAAGAATGATGACAACACTAGGCTAAGATAGGTTAACGTAGGCTAACCTAGAAGTAAGTTAGACTTCAGTGGCGCCACACTTAGTTTTACAAATTAAGCGCCACCAATGAAGTGATATATATATATATATATATATACATGTAATGTATTGCAATGTATTGTAATGTCTTACTAATCATTAATCCACTTTCACCCGCACAGGAAGACCACGGAGCAACGAAAGGATGAACATTTTTATATTAACACATTTTTTTGATTTGCAGATGACGAGGATTGCACACAAGCCTCTTGTAAATATATTTCCAACACAAACTTGTACACACTCTCCTATATCATAAACACATACACCCTCGCATACTTTTAGTTGCACCCTTAAAGGTGACAACGTCAGCGGTCAGCGGTTGGCAACATACGTGGGATGATGAACACCGCTGAACGCACACACATTCCGCATACGCAAATGAAGCGTTACTTCAGGATCGAAGGGCGGCACGGAGGTTGTAAGTGCCGAACCTTCGACCCTAAGGTGGAATTCCGACCCACGACGGAAAACCACGAGGTCATATAGCAAGTGCAAGGAGGGAATAGCCGACTAGCCACTAAACCGCACGAACGGCCGAATAGGGAGCGGTAGTCAAAACATATTGGTATAGTGCGCACAAAGAATAAGAGGTATAAGATAACTGGCCACGTAAAAGAGCTCTACAAGGTATATATGATAGTTGATAATTGTAAATTGTAAATCATTTTGTATTTTCTCGCCATATTAGGATAACGTCATACAATTCAAAGGTTTCACATGGTTGGCCAACATACCTATATATATATATATATATAGGGTACCAACACGGCCACCATTATTTTACTATGTTTATTATGTTTACTTATAAGTTGTCATAAATATTATAAATGCCTTGATTATTATTATTATTATCAGGTCATACCTGTTATCATCATCATGACCACCAATGTACACACATACACGCACACTGACTATGCTTTTGTTCCTTTCATTTTTCTTTCTACTAACGCCCAAATTTGTGAAGGTGTCCCGTTTCATCCCAAGAACAATAAACCATTACGATATATCCCTCTAACTTATACCCTGGGACACCTGTTTTTCTATTCTCTTCCATCTTTTAAACTATACATCGCAGGGAGCAATTTTTTCCTCCACACAGCGCCGGACGGTACAACCACCCGTCCGGCCATGGGTTTTTCCTCCCTGGGCAATACCAATATGTATACTTAATGTCATGATCACGTATTTTGTTTTTTTGTTTTTGTACCTTTATTATTAATGCTTCAAATGTCAACTTTCAAAAATTAACTATTTCAAATTTACTATGTATAACATGTATAACCCAAAACCTACCCCTCTGAGCACACGCTGAACTCACATCAACACAACATCGACACACCTACATCAACACGGAAGAAAAGAAGAAGAAGTACAAGAGGAAATCAAAAACGACCCATCACATCGACACCCCCACTCTACGTCCCGTTCCCGTTCGCGGGGACGCGAACTAATCGAAGAAGAGGACTTGTACAGGCCCGGGGGGCTGTACCCCCTGAAAGCCACCCCCCATCTTTTACTAAAACCACCCCAACTGGCAACATCATAAGACCAGAACATTACCTTTACACAGCAAGAGGCGGCCACCCAGCTTGGGAGGATAGCCAATTACTTGCGACACATACATAAACATCTACACAACAACTAACTGGGGCAGCTACGTCGACGGAATGCTGACCACGCAACGCCGAGAACTATAAGAACGGAGTCCTTTTTGGAGCCATTATCTGTTATACAGTGTGCGTCGCCGAATGCCCTAGCCGACGTCTGCTCCAGTTGCATCATCAGGCGAGACTCAGCAAAGTGCTCAGAATCCTTTACTTTGTGAACACCCACTCATAATTTTGTACACTCTACTTGTATAATTGCCTACATTCCCCCAAGAGGGACATACAGAATTATATTCACTGACCAATAAACACTTGGTCAGTAAGTTACACATTGCATTACTAATTAATACTAATAACACTCTTCTTCACATCCTCGTACCCTTCCTGACCTTCGTCACGACTGTCCATGACCGTAGTAGCCAGTAACTGCTTTTTCAGACTGCATTGTATTCCCCAGCACGCGACTCGACTACATAACGTCGAGCCGCTGACATAAGCACGCCTATTGTATTACTCATAGCGTCCAGCTGGCGGGCCGGTATACTAGCCTGCATTTAGAGGTCCATCCCTTAATCAACACTTGCATCTTTGCAGGAACACCCCCTAGCGTTTAAACACTGAACAACACACTACACTGGTAAGCTCTCCCAGCTACGGGAAGCTACCCTCACCTAGGAACTACTTTCCAAGTCATCACAGTAACACAAGTGTTTTATCCCTAACTACCCCCAAACTAAGGGATCTAAAACAATAGCAAACACCCTATCATATGCACATTTTATGCGAAGTGCATAATTATAGTAAGGCCATTATTACTTCTGACTTGACATTTCAGTGCTAGGCTAGAGTTTCGTTCGCTAAATCGCGAACAAAACTATATTTGTCGTGATATATCGATTTGGATGACTGCCTGCGATTGGCTAGTTAAAGTGATTTTCCTTCTGACCGCTAGATAACTCTAGGGTAACACTGAAACATCAAGTCGGAAGTAATGATGGCTTTACTATAGAGAAATTCATTTACTTCTTCTAGAAAAACTCAAAGTATGAGCTAACTTATATTTTCCATCAATGTTTTCCCCCAAAATTATTCAAAAATAAAAAATCAGTGGAAAATTATCACCATAAAACCACACCTCTTAACAATCATACTGTAAAATTACAAAACTGAGCACTAGATTAATAAAGCAAAGCCTACTTCACCGTCAGTAATTTCCTTCTCTCAGCATTCATGCTGTTATGAACATCATTCTGCTTCTTCACATAATTATTAAGAAATACATTACATGCAGCTTTTACTATATAATAAAGAATTTTGTCATTAGTATGTCCACTCTGTTCACAGAATATCTCCAAAAGGAATATGTCCTCCTTTTTAATTGCATCAATCGACAATTCAGTTACTAGATTCCTCTGGGATGGACTTTTCATTAAGGAATTCTCATACCTTTCCGATACAAAGTTTTAACAACAAGATATGTGAATATGACAGCATTGATAATGTCGGGACTTGGGCAGTACAATCCTCCTCTGTCAACCTTTCTTATAAGCTCATAATTGGAATCATCTTGGGTTACAGATAATGTTTTACCTAAAACTACACACATTTTACACATTTCACACTTCAACTTCTTTAGAACTGCTCTAGCACAATACCCTGCCACATATGTTAAAACTGGCAAGTGATTCTGAACAGATAAAAGCTGGTCCTCACTGAAATTCGTGCTATTTTCAGGGGTTGGTGTTGTTGGCATGAAAGTATCTACTTCACAATCATATTCTAGTATATCCAAATCTATGTCAACTTCACCAAAGGCACTAGATGTAATTTTCAGAGACATCAACGTCTGAACCCTTATCTTCGATTCAACTTCAAACACCTGCCGCAAAGAAATCAAATACTGGGATCCTGCCATTGTTCTGTATTTCGCAAATCGTGCCCCCAGAGCATCTGTCTGAATTTTGCCAGGCAACAAATATTTAAACTTCAATTTTTGGGTGCAATACTTAGTTAGTTCTAATAATGCATGCGTACTATGAAATACAGCCAAATGAGTTTCACTGGAAAATGCACCTGTATGTTTTGGTAACTGTTTCCAAAAATCTAACCAAGCCAAGAAATGTTCTAAAAATTTGAAATTTTCATCATCTGGATTTGTCAGTGGTTTCTGCATGATGTCCTTGAAGCGAACATCCCTGCCTGGTGAGCTTACATTTACAATGCTCCACCAGGTACAAATTAATCTGATGAATTCAGCAGTAGTTTGAAAACTGTCAATAGAATGATCTTGCCCAAGGGTAAGTAAACCTTGCACAGTCATCACATTGAATACATTAAGCACAAGTTTCACATTTTGACGTTCTAGGTTTGTTGGGAACAAAGACTTTAAATTTAATTTGTTGGCATATTTCACAATCTGAGTACTCTCGACATCATACAGCTTTTTGACAGATGAAAACTTGGCCACAGTCAATTCTGAGTTTTCGGGAAAATGGTCAAATGAAGGATACATGACTGTCTGATCAACATATTTTTGGTTTATCCAATTATTGCGAATGCATTTAAGTATGTGGACAGAATCTAAAACATAAAACAAAGGTTGCGTGCCATCACAAGGGTGTTTATAGACAATAGATAGCCGAGGTGGGGAAGCAAAGAAGGACATTGCTCTTCTGTTGAGTGCATTGTTGTCAGTTACAACACATATCACTTGGAAACCTAGAGATTGCAAACCAATAACTATCTTCTTAATAAATGTGAAGAGTCCTTCGCCATTTATGGTCCTTACAGGAAGAATATGGGCCACATCTTTGTACGAAGACAGTAAACTTTGCACCATAAAGACTTGTGCACTTGCTGCTGCATTTTTAGAATTGTACGCAGCACCTAAAATGTTGCCACCTGTGTAATCCAAATAAGGCTTCAAGTGAATTTCGTCGACCATCAGAGAAATAACCTTATCTGATTCACTAAGAAATTTAAACTTCTGTTTGATGTACAGCAGGAAGCTGTCATCCAGTCGTTCTACAGCTGGACTAGTTTTGTAGTTTGAACAAATTTTATGCAGAGTGTTAGGATGAGGCAATACTAAATAGTGTTAGCTTCTCAAAAATCTGTATGCATGTGGTGATATTGAAAATAAAATACTGCATAAAATAATGAAATCTGTAGAATATGTATTATGATTCTTATGAACACCTAATAATCTGAACTGCTCACACAAAAACTTGATGTTATGAACTTTGCCTTCATCAACAATCTTTGACATATTTAATAAATATTCAGAAATAAACAGCAAATGATCCTGTAGTGTGTCCCCATTGTTCATTCTGCTGAAGTTTTCCAAACTTTCAATGGTATCAGTGAAACTATTGACATCATTTATTGTAATGGGAAATATTTTGTTCCCCAATTTTGTGATTGGATTTTTAGCCATATATAGAGACATACTGAGATCCCTATCAACCACTGCAGAGCACAAAAGGGTTGGTACATCTTTAGTGTCTATGAGAAGAAATGTAGCTGCAGACTCGGACTTGATAACACTCCAGTCGCTTGCCAACTCTACTCCGTCTAAACACTGAAGGAATTCACCAAAATTCACAAACCTTTGCTTCTGCTCATAATGAGCCTGTGTTTCTAAACTTTCAGCTATTGCAGCTTGTAAATCTCTGTTTTCAAGGTGTTCTTGTCTTTCATCACCACTCTCCCTTGAAGTAGAAGCTGAAGAAAGGTAAGCAGGACAGTTAGGAAGAATTGATGGTACAGCCTCTTGCCTTAGACGAGGTTTATCAAGAGACATAGAATACTTTTTCCCAGTTTTTCTGTCGTACCATTCACTGTGTCGAAGGATATCTTCTTCATTGAAGTGGAGTTCACACACCTTAAAACCATAATAAACTGTCTTAGTGGTTATAGGCTACTCATACCCAAGCATTAGGTCATCCCAAGCCATATAGCCTACACAGTCCTCATCCTAATACTATCAACCTATCATATACAGTTTTGGGATTTCTTTTCAACTGAATGGAAGTACAGAATAAAGGATGTTCACAGAATTTCAACTGCTTGTGTTCCTCAATTATAATGCAGGAACACCAATAAGGAAAATAAATTAAAACATTTTGGAATGCAGGTGAGAAGAAATATGCATACTTTTCTCGCCTTTTTGGGGTACTTAAGCCTACTAAACTTCTTGAGAAGCAAAACAATAGCACCTTTCTTAAATAATAAAGACCCATTACAAAAACTTGAATTCTACAACTCTTATAAAGTTATAATTATAAAATTCCTGAACAGAAACACTGTGGGCTATCTTTACACGACCCAGGCCTAAGAAATAACCTTTATAAGCAGGTTAGGCTATACTTGTTAAGACTTAATCTGTGTGTACACTTTTCAATAATTGTGGGATCTCTGTAGCAATAAGAATTGCAAATTAATTAATTAATTATACCAGCTGTTTTACTCAACATTTCCTGGCTGAGAAGTTTCCCATCTAAGATTTGAACACAAAATAAGTGTGAATAGGTTAGTGTAATGTTTTAAAGTGCATCCTGGAGTTAAATACAGCCTAGTAAACTGTATCTCCAAATGGAAGTGATTGGTCATGATAGGCCTTGCCTACAAATACCGTAACTTTGAACTTCTGCACATCATCTAACCATCCTTCCATATAGCAGTTGCCATTTAAATTAGGGTTAAATAAGACTTCTAATTGCGTAATGATCTTTCATTAGATTAAGTGGATAACCAAATTATAAGCTCACCTTTGAATTTTGTGTTCCTTGAAAATCTTCTCGATGTATAGCTTGAAACCATTTCGACCGAAGACGATCGTCTCTTGGAAACGAAAAGACTGTAACTTTGGACCCTTTATCATAATTTCCTCTGCATCTCGGGACACAACACTTAAACACCATCTTGAATATAATATAGGCTATAATAAGTTACGAAATCGTTCATAACGGCAAAAATCTAATATATATTATAAATCTGACTCACAACACACAACTAATGTAACAAG
The DNA here is from genome assembly GCA_946902985.2 of Meconema thalassinum. NCBI lineage: Eukaryota > Metazoa > Arthropoda > Insecta > Orthoptera > Tettigoniidae > Meconema > Meconema thalassinum. The sequence continues at coordinate 400,961,708 of OX336389.2, read as the reverse complement.
ACAGCCATTATTGTTTATCATTAATAATCAGTGGTGCCAACGTGATATCTTCCTTTGTGCACTACATGTATAGATAAATAGTACTGCATCTTAGTGACATATATCAATTATTAAACGAATATTTTACTATATTGGACATTATTTACTCTTGAAAAATCAGTATCTTGTATAGGTTGGAGATAAAGACAATTCACTGGATGTGGTGTTGAATCTTAGAAGTTGGTACTTGTGATATTTTGATAGTTCCAACTTTTACCACCGACATGAACTGCTTGTGGCGCAGAATTTCGTGTCCAGAATATCGCCAGAACCATCGCCTATTCTTGTGACGTCACATACCAAATTATAAGCTGGTTGTGCGGCCTGGAGTATTAGAAGGTGTTGGCTGGGCGCGCCAGCCGGCCAACTCCAGAGAGAGCCTCAATGTAATTAACCGCAAGCATATGTTCTGCCAGAGCTGCAGTGGCCCTTGACGTTACAGGAGAGAGGTTCATGGCTTCGAGTCAACAAACAGCATCGGAAAGAGTCGGATGGCTTTCGCTTTAGCCACCATTTTGATACAGGGTATAGTTATAAATATACTCCTCGAGGATTTCACCAAACCATTTTTAATAAGTCGTTCCGCATATTCGAACAACTTATGGTAGCAAGACTCAGTCACATAGGCCTACACGTTTTCCAGTATTCCACTGTCAAACAACACTATTAATTTATCAACGATATAATCAAGGGTTGTGTGAGCTGATAATAGTAGGTTAGCAGGGGGCTTTAAGCCCACCCCACCACCTCTCTCTCTCTGACGTCACATACTAACCCGCAATAAATTCAGGGGCAAAGCCGATAACTCTCGAACCCGTGGTCGGAGTTTCACGAACGAGGTGTGTTTGTACTCGAGCTGACGGGGGCTTTGCTATGGACCACATATTATATTTTATAAAAAAAATTGGAAAATTTTTGTTTTTAAAAGTTGGCGATAGTTTGAAAACCAAACATGATAGAACGTTGTACCATGATTCAAACGAATGGTCTCTATTTTGTTTATTTTTTATAATAAAACTTTTTTATTTTTAGTGTTTTTTGAAAACAGTTCAATTTTGAAATTCTTATATTTTGGAAACTAGGAATTCTACAAAACGGTTTGTTTGACATAAATGAAAGGTCCCTACCCCATCTACACCCAAAATAAATTTCAAGTCTCTAGGACAAAAACTTGTAGGTAGCAGTGCTAGAAGGCCGGTTCTACTCACTCTCCTACTTTCATAGGAACTTTGCCGATATCTCCCGAACGCATGATCGGATTTTAACGAACGAGGTGTTGTTAGCGTTGGGGTGACGTCCTCTTTGCTATGAATGAGTGTTGGTATTTAAAAAAAATTGAAAATGTTTGTTTTTGAAATTGGCGCTATTTTGGAAACGGTGAAGTTTAGAAAAAAGTTTTATTTGACGTCAATTAAAGGTCCCTATGCCCTCTAGGCAGAAAGCAAGTTTCAAGTGTGTAGTACAAAACAAAATGATAGCCTACTTTCTCGCGAACATTGGCGATAATTCGCGAACACATGGCCGGAGATTAACGATGAGGTGTTGTTGGCATTGGGGTGACGATCTCTTTGCTATAGACCACTGATTATATTTAAAAAAATAATGAAAATTATTGTTTTGAAAGAAGCGATAGTTTGAAAATCAAACATGACAGAACGTTGTGCCGTGGTTGAAACGAACGATCTCTATGACCTTTATTTTTTGTAATAAATTATTTTTTTTTTTTTTTGAAAACAGGTTAATTTTAAATTGTTATATTTTGGAAACTAGAAAGTTAAAAAAAGTTTGTTTGACATAAATGAATGGTCTTTACCCCCTGTACCAAGAAAATAAATTTCAAGTCTCTAGGAAAAAACTGTGCATTTCAAAACGTTCTTTACCTTTTTATTTTTTAACTGAAAAGTGGTCGTAGACAGAGAAGCGATACCGCTGTGGTGTGTTTGAACGAGCCTGTCGCCGGCCATGCTGAATAGAGCAAATGGCTATTTCGAGGGGGGCGACAGGACGAGGGGTCGCTTTCCGATATTTTCCTACGACGAACAAATGAAGGCGAATGTTTCGAAAATCCCTCGTGGCGATTTTTAAACATGTTAGTAATTGCTGATCAGTAACATGACAAATTCATAATTGTATGATGCAAACGAAAGCGAGGCTTTTATAGTTGTCAACAACAAGAACTTGCTTTGTATGCCTGACCGGAAGCCAAGAAAGAAAGACAGAAATCCACTCGAGGCTGACTGAGAGCCGGCTAAGAGAATGAAATGTGAAACCTTATCACAGGACGTGACTTGGCAACACCGCTGTATAGCAATAAGAGGTGAAGGAAGTGGCAACTCTGTAACTGAGATAACAGACCCGGCCGCAGACAGCCGAGGAGGGCAGCGTGCATGGGCGGGCAGAAGTGGTGAGAGGGGAGAGGTGGGAAACCTGCACACAGATCATGGAATCACGTGATTGCTATGCCAAGAGCATGCCAATAGCGCTGAGGGGGTGGGGAGGGGCTAGAGGGGCGGGGAGAGGTGAGGTAACAGAATGTACAGCTTGTCATGGCGCATTGTGCGTCATTCCTGTTTTAAACGTTACACTATGCACATAGGCTGTGTATTATCCGCGTTAAACAGTGTGAAAGGTGAACAGTTTCGTGTGTTTAACTCTTATCTGTGACCATATTGGATACATTATATATTAGAGGTAAGTGTATCATTAAATGCTGTTTAGTTTATTTAATGTTAATAAATGTTTAAATTATTATTGGTTTACACTTTTATTGATGAATTGTTTTTATTTCGTTTGTTTTAGATAATCTGCATACCTGTTGTGGCAAAAAAAAGGAAACCCCATTCCACTCGAACCTACAAGAAGGCAAAAAGTTATAAAACCAAGGTAAGATTTGGTTTATATAACCTGTTTGATTGCTTTTTGTTTTAGGCTGTACAAAGATGCTATTTGAAATTGATATACTTATGGTATTTTATTTTATTTCTTTTTTTAGCATGTTGGAAAACGCTTGACCACTACAACCACTGCTGTTTATTTGGGACCATTGTTTACCAGGCAGTGTACGGCTGAAAACTCTGGTGAGATTGTTTTTTAATATTAATAATATATTTTGCCGTTAACGATACATTAACTTGGGAACCCTTCGAGACCTGTTTTAAGAAACGTGTGCGCTCTGGCCGCGTAGTGAATGTTAGTGAGAGTTTAATCCCAAATGACTTTATCGACCATGTTTTGAAATTCTTAAAGAACAAATTTGTACAGCTCAAAGGTTACATAGAGCTTTAAAGGCCAACACCCAACTCTTATGCGATTTCATATATAAAAACAAGGACGGTGAGAATAAAAAAAATATATATTGGCAGTAAAATGCAAGAGTCTTTGATAGCCGATAATCTGAAAGAGTGGTATCAATCCAAAGTGATACATGCCTTGCTATCAAAATTTGATAAACTGCAACAAGGACCCAGTTGTCTAGCTTTAGACAAAATCCATTACCTGCAAATCAACATTTGTCATTTCAACCCGTTGAATGCTAGGTCTAGCTTTATTAAAACACCACCAGCGATTGCCTGCCGGAGAGCTGTGGTGTATATTGAAAATGTTGACAATGATTGTTTTCTGTGGTCTGTGGCCGCCTATTTGCAGCCGATACAACGTCATGTTGAGAGACCAAGAATGTACAAGGCCAAGTTTCAGGAATTAAAACAACATTTAAATTTAACTCGAGTGTCGTTCCCTATGGACTTATCTGAAATCCATAGGTTTGAACAAGACAACCACAACTTTTCGTTCATGATGTATGACCTTAATGGTGATGAGATTGTGGGCCCTCTTTTTGCTACAAAGAACCGAAACGACACCACATTCATTTTTTATATCTGTCTTAGGGAGAGGTGAATCACTATTGCCTGATTAAAAGCTTGAGTAGATTGCTAAGCAGTCAAGTGTCTAAGAAAAAGTGTGCAAAACATATTTGTGGCCGTTGTTTGCAATATTTTACCACCCCTACATTTTTGGAACGCCATAGGGTAGATTGTGTTCCTCACGAAGCGATGAGATTTATATTGCCACAAGGGGACTAGGCTGTGTTGAAATTCAAGAACATTCATTAGCGTGACACTGTTCCCTATGTGGTGTATGCAGATTTCGAAGCCCTCACCACACCCATGGCGGGATGTGAACCAGATCCCACCATCAGCTCAACCACACTCATTCAAAAACTTGAACCCATTGCCATAGGACTTAATGTGGTGTGTGCCTATAACACCACGCAATCCGTTTACAAGTCCCATGAGGGCCCAGATTGTGCGAATAGGTTTTTGGATGAACTTGTAAAGTTGTCTCATCATGTACATGGATTACTTACCCACCTAGTACCCATGACCTTATCTCCAGAACAGCAGCAGCTGTATGAGCATGCTACTACATGACATATTTGCGAAAAGCCACTGATCAGTGTTGAAGACACTGTTCGTGATCATTCGCACTTTACGGGCGAGTTTCGTGGAGCTGCGCACAGTAAATGCAATTTGAACTTTCCAGCTCCTCGTTTTATCCGTGTCTTTTTCCACAATCTGGCAAATTATGACATTCAGTTTTTGATTCGTGAATTGGGTCATGTCAACAAGGGCTCGTTTTCCATTATCCCCCAAAACCATGAACGTTTTACAGCCCTGACATGGTGGTTGGGCGACTTTAGCATTCGATTTTTGGATTCCTCTAAGTTTATGGCATCCTCGCTAGACAGCCTTGTGAATTGCTTGGATGAGAAGGAATTAAAAAACACTAGAATGCATTTTAATGATCCTGAGCAATTTCAATTATGCATTCGGAAATGTATATTCCAGTATGATTTCTGTAACAGCTGGGACGTGTTAAAGCAAAAAACTCTCCCACCACAAGACAAATTTTACTCGAAACTAACACGTAGTACCGTTTCCGATGAACGGTATGTCATGTATGTCAAGTCAAGTTTTGCGAGTGTTTGGCATTAAGACTCTAGGTGAATATGCTATGCATTACTTAAAACTTAAAACTGGATGTATTGCTGCTCACCGATGTTTTTCAAAAATTCCGTGAGTTGTGTCAGCACATTTACGGTCTTGACCCGGCTCACTATTATACGAGTCCTGGGCTCTAGTTCGATGCCGCTTTGAAACACACTCAAGTGGAATTGGATGTACTCACTGATGTAGACATGGTTCTATTTTTTGAAAAGGGCATTCGCGGTGGCTTTGTGTCGCTGAACCAGCGCCATGCCGAAGCGAACAATATCTACATGCCTGATTATTCACCAGACAAACCAGAATCGTACTTAATGTACTATGACGTGAATAATTTGTATGGCTACGCCATGAGTCAGCCTTTGCCCTATGGGGATTTTGCTTGGCTTACAGAGAAACAAGAGTCAGAATTTGATGTGAACAAGGCTAGCCAATAAACAGGCTGTGGATATGTTTTAGAAGTGGATATTGAATATCCCTCATCCTTGTATGTTGAACATGCCGATTTCCCATTCTGCCATGAGCAAATGGTTCCCCCTGACAGTAAAGTGAAATTTGAAAAACTCATGGGCACACTTTACAACAAAATCGGTATGTGCTACATATCCAAATGTTTGTGCAATGTATAGCCCAAGGCTTGGTGTTGAAGAAAATCCATAGAGGTATTTCATTTGCTCAAAAAGCATGGCTCGAGCCATACATGTGACTCAACACAGAGCACCGACAAATGGCAACACAGCAGTTTGAAATTATTTTTTTAAATTAATGAACAACTGCATCTATGGCAAGTCCATGGAAAATGTACGCAAATACCTTGACATTAAATTGGTGAATGTCTGGGAAGGACGTTACGGTGCTCGGCGGCACATTGCCAAGCCAAATTTCAAATAGATCAATATTATCTATGAAGATTTGGCCACCATTGAATTGAGTAAGACCTGCGTGACCATGGATAAGCCCATTTACTTGGGCCAAGTCATTTTAGACTTTTCCGAATCGGTCATGTATCGAATCCACTATGAGTTTGCCAAACAACATTTGAGGACGTCTCTCTTTTGTATATGGGTACGGACTCATTCATTACCACATTCGCCACTGCAACCCCTATGACGTCATGAGGCAACATAGTGACTGGTTCGACAATTCTTCCTATAGCGATGACAAAGTGTTTCAACTGCCCATAAAGATAAGAAGGAAATGGGCGTTTTAAAAGATGAATGCGGTGATTCCGTCATGAAGGAATTCATAGGTTTGGCCTCTAAAATGTATGCTAATCGCACACTAGACTGTAAGGAAGCCAAAAGAGCAAAAGGTATAGGTAGGGCAGTGGTAAAGTCGCTACGTGTAGACGAATACCTAGCGGATTTACGCACTGGCAAAGCTATGTCTTGTACACAGTGCAGGATACAATCAAGAGAAAACGCATCCTCGCTTCCATGGATAACAAACGTGTATGGGCTGATGACCTGCTTACCAGCCTACCATGGGGTTATGACCGCAAGGTGGAGGAGGTTTGATTTCACTGTTTAATCGTTTAGGGACATGGCTTTTTTGTAACTCGTAGATTTAGTATTTTGTATTTTGTAAATATTGGTTTTTGTCATTGTAAATAGTACATTTTGTAAATAGTGGAAACCCACTTAAGCCTTTTGCTCTTTAAAAGCTCTGCGCAACCTTTTTTTAAATTTTGACTGGGTTAGGAATTTGAAAATCCCTTATGGTAAATGGTAAATAGTTTGAATTTGTTAAGGCTGTAGAGAGGTGTTATTTGTATTTTGTAAATATTCAATGAGTAATAGTATATTTAGTAACTTCAATGACTAGTATTTATTTTTTGAAATGCAAATCGTAAATGGTAAACTATATAAGTTCTTTTGGGATTAGTGTGCATGTAGAGAATGAGATGTTGGGAATAAATAAAGTGGTTGTGTTTGTTCCCAAAGATAGGTGTGAATGTATGAGTAGAGAGAAAGCTGGTTTGTTTGTATGACCAGAGCAAACACTTTGAGGTAGGGTGGATGGGGAAAAATTAATGCCTATAGCAAATGGTCAATAGTTATTTTGTTTTCAATAGTTGTGTTTTTTTAGCTTCTTTCAATGACAACTTATTTGCCACATGTCTTAAACCAGGATGACTATGGCGATAAGAAAGATCATGTACTTTACATGCTTGATCCAAAAGATTAAAGGGTACATCACTACGCTGCAAACGTTTTCCGACACGAGTTCCAGGATCACAAATACGATAATCTGGAAGATGGATTTCGAAAGGTAAGTATTGAATCACTTTGTCAATGACGCCATTGCCAGTACAGCTCTGGCATATCCCTTTCCTCCTCCTCTGTGGACGATGTTTGGGTTTGTTGTTTTTGTTGCTTTTTCTCGCCATGACACCCGTGGAATGATTCAACAAAGTCTTTACACGGACCTTTATGACCGTGATAAAGTTTGACCAGCTGGCAAGTCGCGCACTGTTGCATAGAGGTTATTTTTGCCATGGCCATTTGCTTATGGTGATCGTAATCCGTACAAGATTGCAATTACCTCAACACAGGGTCATGAGTCCATGATTTTGGTACATGTTGCGAGATTTCTTTCACAGCGTTGGCGGCCAAATAATAAATGAACGACTTGGGGAGTGTCAATAATTCCTCTTTGGTAAAACTGTCTAGTTTCTTTTTGCACACAAAGAACTTGCCGATCGCTTTGTCTGTAGCATCTCCTTTCTCCATGGTATCACGTGCTGTATATGTTTACACTTCGCCTGTAGAAATCTCACTGGCGTCATTCACAGGTAAATCTTGAGTTTTAATTTTGTTCAACAATTCCCAGCAGGCATTTGTGGTTAAGCAATGAAAGTGATGCCACTCCTGGGCTAGGACTGTATGGGTAATGTTGCCACAGGGACAGCGGTCCATAAGGGTATGCAATGAGGGGCAGCCCAAGTCCATGAGTTCGATACATTGACAGTAAGGCTCCAAAAATGGTTGCAACCATTCACGTTTTTCATTACCTTTCACAAATACCACATTGGCCGAGGACAAGTGCGCTTTCATCACCGTGTCCAAATATTTATCGGAAATGGTTCCTGGGTTCCAGTCTAGTTGCCTATGATTTTCAATCCACTGGGTTTGTTAACGGTCTTTTTCACACAACAAATCAAAAGCATGGGGCGGTTTAAATACCAAATGCGTAGCTTGCGATATCCAAAACGTGGTACAATCGATAATGGCCACTTGTTTAAATATAAATTTGTTCTCACCAATTTTAAACCCTTGGCAATCCACAATGAGTGTGCGCAACATGTTGATGCTTGTCTGGACCAAGTCCAACTGACGACTGACTGAACATCAGCCACTAAGGTATGCCCATGACATGGACGTAACTACCATGTTAGTTTAAAAAAATGAGGTTAGGGTAGGACAGGGGGGCATGAAAATAATAATAATAACAAGAACAACCACCAACGTTTTTATTACATCATTTTATTGTCATAACACGTCTTACAGGCGTTAGTCATTTTGGGATAAGGATGATATCAACTCATACAAAAATCAGTCTTTTGTGTTTATAACGTCCATAACACCGATGATGTCCCAATGTCTCTAAACTAGGCGTTTATGACGGTGAGCTGCTCACCGAAGCACCGTTGACACCATACAGTCCACACGTATCGTAACTTGTTTTTTCATCACTCGGAGGCACGAGTGAGGGATAACTTGAATGACAAGGTATATTTCCCACCTCCATTCTGCACAGGTAGGGGCAGGCGGGTGACCAGCGCTGATGTTCCTGCATGGGTTCATCACTCTCTTCCCATTGATCTATGGTGATGGCACAAAAGGCACATTTCACTTCATCTCTTGTTTTCAAATAATAGAAGCCAGCGGCTGCCAAGACTTGAGGGTTTATGAAAGGCACAAGCCACGTCGCAAAAGTCTTGAAACGTTGTTCCTGAGAGTTTAAATTCATAGGTGTGACACCTCTAGAGGCTTTAAAGCAAGGAATGACTGAGCTGCTTGACATGGGTTGACCTGTTATTTATACACTCGTCACTTGGTTGGACAGTGGATAATAGTTGACTTGTTTGTGATGAATAATCAAACAGTAGGCCGTCGTATTGGCTGGTACATGGTCATGCGTTTCAAAATCTAGTCGAATGCCAATATTGGATGGCTTGACAAACTCTTCCAAGTAAGAACAGTCAAAGACAATCAGTGGCGCCCTAGCCTTAAACGCTTGGGGTGACAGCATGAGGCTGTTCTCTTTTTGATAATACGACCATCTAAATTTAGACCGAGTGGGAGAGGAGAGATGTTTCTGGCGAATGCTAATAACGAGAAGAGATAGGTTGGTAGGACATATACTAAGACACTCAGGGATAGCAAGCTAAGTTATGGTAGGAAGGGTCGAGGACAAGAACTGTAGGGGTAGACCAAGGTTAGAATATGTAAAACAGATTGCCTCGGATGTAGGGTGTGGTAGCTAGGTAGAGATGAAACGATTAGCTCAGGACAGGGAGGCATGGAGCGCTGCATCAAACCAGTCAAAAAACTGAAGACTCAATCTACAAGAGATTTAAAAAACAAGTCGTACAGGGGTCAAACTTATTTTTTGAAAAATCCAAATCCAGTCCTTCATAGGCAAACACATTTCTGTTGAGGAAAAGACTTGCATTTCTCAATTGCAGGTGATCAAATTGCGTGGCATCTTTGGTTTGTTGATACATGCGATTCGTTTGAAAACACACGATTATGTAGATAGGCCTCTCTGTATAGCGGGCTGTTTTTACAGACCACCTGTGCGTGTTAGTGGTGGGCAATAGCGGGTACTCATGGAGTGCGCGCAGCTTCTAAATTCCATGGGTAGAGGCGTATCTCTTTTTACAATCTTGAGTATGTCCAGTCATTGGTCGAGTCAGGACACCAACCTGCCATGCAAAGTGTTTTACCTTTTTCCTCACGATAAGAGGGATATCGTTTCATGACACTGGAAATACCCACATTTCGAGTGCTATCCACCACGATATCGTTAATCACGTAGCGCACCACAGAAAACACAAAGGCAAAACCATGGTTGGCTAACTTGCATGTGGTAGGTGTAGAGCCATCGGCTCTGGTAAGCCGGCCTTCAATCTGAATGACACTCTCATGCGGTAGGGTGTAAATATCTTGGTTGTTGATAACAAATTGAATTTCATCATTGTTATTGAGTCCAGGTATTTGAGCTTGATAGTAATGAGGATCAATTCTTACCACCCCTGGTTGCTCCTCGATGTGGTTCGCTACCTCTAGGATAGAATTCATCATGGGGTTGACTTGGTAACCCAAATGCTGTAAAATACTGCTTGTCCTTAGATGTTAACGTGTATTCACGTGGCAAACTACTAACATCATTCCTAGACGGTGTTGTTGCATTATTCACAACTTCATAGTGGCTTTAGCACTAACTTGTAAGTCACTGGTGTGGTAGAATGTAGTTGAATGAGTTGTTGGTCTCTATTGATCAGTCTTAATGTTATATTACTAATACCATCGACAGCCACAGAATGAAAAAGCACACTGGAGGGTTTTCACGAATAATATAGCCATTGGGCGATGTCACAATAAAGTCATAAAGCGAATGCAATGGTTCTTGATTGGTGTACACTTGGCTAATAATATTACACGTCACCGACACATGATGGTCCTCAATGAATTTCACTTCATCGTCTGATTGATGTTTTTGTTGGGCTCCAACACGAGTGGTTTAAATCCTAGCAATGGACCAATGTAATCGGGGTGTGTTTTTAAGTCAATCTTAAACGCGGAGAAAATACTGCAGCGATGAGCGTTGGTATTTCCTAAAAGTTCTCACATGTGCGTTCCATCGAGAAATGACTTTAAACCATATGCATTGATCAACACCACATAAAGGTGCTCATAAATATTACCTATCGTATATCCACCAGAGTTCAGGGTGAGCACAGAATCAACATAGTATAACTTGTTGTTCACATTTTCATGTATGTTGTATATTCAATTGTACGTTTCAAGTGAAACAAGTCATAAACCATAAGGTCTTTCACTCAATTCGACAGGCGGGTGAAAGTCTAGGCTGACTTCAGGTCCACGTCCATGCAGTGTATACGTCTTACTTTCTGCCGACGTACTGTTGACGTTTTTACTTATGCTGCGTCTTATATTTAAAAAAATTAACACAAACGTCCACACTGTTGTCTGTTAAACGTTTGCTCACGTTTCACATTATAATATATCTTGATCCTGTTTCCAAAATAGGTCACTAGTTCCATGGGCGGGACAAATTCCCAAAACTGACAAAGTACCATAAGGTGGATCCCTCTTTGACATAAGCTACATATTGCGTTCCTGGTCCTCGGTGATCATCCAAATTTTAAACAGCACATTCCTGTTTCCATGGTCGTGGGGGTAATTGGTTCCGCATAAACACACCTCGAAAATGAGAAAGCTTTAGTTGTTTAGCATAGCTTTCGACTTGGTGATGAGTCAGGGCATGTCTTGCTATGGCTGAGGTTATTTTTTTATTTATTTCGAAATGGTGGAATCCCAAATCCTTCTTGATAAAAGGCTGGCTTTAAATTGGCATTTCTAGCCCCCATAGCAATCGCTTCCATTGTTTTATGGAGTCGCTGACTTTCTTTTAGTTCTTGCTTGTCCTGTTGTGCAGCTTTAATGGTTTTCGCCACCGCACTGGCACCACACAAAAGTGAACCCAGAGCAAACAGACCGGCAAATAAAGCAGGTAAATATCCCGCTCGTATGGCGACGTGAATCACTCGCCCTTGTTTTGAACCCTGTCGCCGACGTTTTGGAATAACACGTCTCTGTGTTGCTCGAAGGGCTTTTCTTATGGCCAACACTTTATTTTCTTTCGCAAGGGTTTGTCCACTAATGCCTTAAGCCCATGCTTTGACAAGGACAGGGTCTTCTTTTTTGTCTTTTTAGTCTTTCTGACCACATATCTTTGTTTCACCATGATGATGACCAACAACCTTTCACAAGAAAGTTTAAGTCACAACTAACGTCATGTTGTTATTTCATAGCTGTATATACCAATTCCACATAAAGTGGGAAATCGTTTATGGTTTTTCCCACTTGCGTTTCATCCCAGGGTTTGTCCACTAATGCCTTAAGCCCATGCTTTGACAAGGACAGGGTCTTCTTTTATGTCTTTTTATCTCTCTCACCACATATCTTTGTTTCACCATGATGATGACCAACAACCTTTCACAAGAAAGTTTAAGTCACAACTAACGTCAGGTTGTTATTTCATAGCTGTATATTCCAATTCCACATAAAGTGGGAAATCGTTTATGGTTTTTCCCACTTGCGTTTCATCCCATGTCAACATGAGATGAAAGGATAATTCGTCACCTGCATTGACAATCTGATGGTTATGGACCAACATCCTATGACCGTTTATCTCTATTTGTAAATGGTTCTCATCAGGCATGGCGTATTTCATGTGAATGGTTCCATCATAGTGTAATTGATAGTGTCTTAAACCCGAAGCAAGCACATAGGTCAGGTGCTGGTCATGGACTAGCGGTAAATGGTTCCTCTCATTCACATGTTTTTCATGTGTCAGATACACTAAAAATACAAATGGCATAAATTTATAAAGCCTTTTCATTTCATAGATCACGTAACGTTTGGTACAGACATCGTCTTCGTCTTGTGGGTCTTCCACGTGAATAATGCGGTGATGATTAGCACTAAAGCCATTCACCGTAAGCTGAGGCACTTTGTCATAAAACTCGTGTACCTTGTTATCCACATACTTTTTTGTAGTGACGTCTGTAGACACTTGAGGATATTTCACATGGGCTAACCGCTTTCCCATAACGTCACAATCTCCCTGTTTCGTGCGTGGCACTACAGACCTATCCACATAGTGTTTATAAGCAGGATCTGTTTCTTGTTTAGGATCATGTATGGGAACAGACCTAGCTTTGGCCATCAACGCACGTCCAAAGACATCCATCGTCAACCTGTAGTACGAGTCTACTGTTTCTATGACACGGCTCGGTTCCATGTATATAGACAGCCTGCTAGCCCCTCTAAGCCTTAGTTGATATGAAGATTATTAAGCAGCAAGCGTCAATCCCCGTGGGGGACATGATTTTCCATCTCTATCCCACATCACGTGAACAACGCCACGGTTCACTGTTTCCGTCTTCCATTCGCTGCATCATTGTGGGGCCTTCCGGGTGTGGAAAGACCAATCTTTTGCTGACGCTCATCACAGCGCCCAATGGTCTGCGTTTTCAAAATATTATATTTTTGCAAAATCTCTCTACCAACCCCTCTGCATGTTTCTAGATCAAGTCATGTCTGGATTACAAAGTGAGAATATGGGTTATTTCACATTTTCCATGCAAGAAAATGTTATTGCCCCGGTTGAGGTAAAGCCTGATTCACTAATGATTTTCGATGATGTATGCACTGAACGACAAAGCTATTTCAGCATGGGTCGTCACAAACATATCCATTGCTTCTATCTTGGACAAACGTATTCTAAAATGTCCAAACAGTTGATTCGTGACAATGCCAATATCATTGTTTTATTTCGCCAGGACGAGAGGAAGAGTCGTAACATTTATAGTGAACATGTGAATCTGGATATGACCTTTCACATGTTTACAGAATTGTGTGCCAAGTGCTGGAACACTAAACGTCATGCCTGTTTGGTCATTGACCAACAAACTGAATTGAACCAAGAACGTCATCGCTTAGGGTTTGATCATTTTATTTCTATTTAAGGCACTGTCTCATTCCCTCTCAAGTAATTTGTCAAGACACCATGGCGTTAGCAGAGAGTCAATTGAAAAAGCATATTATTAAAGCAAAAAATACTATTCGCCAAAAGTTTCGTCATTTGAAACGATCACCTGCGGATCATGCTTTGTTTATTCAACAACATTTAGCACCTCCGCTAAAAGCCATGTTTAAACTCTCTTTCAAGCCATGTGAAACGCTACCCACTGTTTCACAAGCCACGCAGACGCTACACGAGGACCCTGTGGAAGAGGAAGAGGAACAGGAAGATTTGACTAGTGTTAGCGAGGTTGAGGATGAGGATGATAATGATCAAGTGTTTACGCCTCAAAAATAGTCCTCACCCCTTGCAGATTTTTTAAGAAATCTTTGACCATGGCCGAAACACCTTCCACTTCCAAGCAAACACCATTGTCACGACTCTTGGCCACGCCTCAACATAAAGCTCAACTCAAAAACATTTTAATCAATCGTTATGGAGCAACACTGCAACCGTATCTCTTCGATCTATTTATTGGAAACACAGATACCACGTATGGTGTTCGCTATGAGGATGATAGTTTTAAAATTGGGGATTCATCCATTAAATTTGTTCGAACTAAACTGTCATTAAAAACATCAACTATAAATTAACACCAGGACTGTTAAAGCTGCTATTCTCTCGTACACCCTCTCCCCATGATTAAAGAGGACCTTGGCAAATATAAATCCACTTTATTGGACACCCATGCCCACAAAAGACAGTATGATCCCTCTCAACATGTGAATGCCAATATATCTCAAAAATATAAAACCATCATTGCAAAAATATTTCCCACCAGCCAAAGTGGTCGTCGTAAAGTGTCCGCTTCGGGAGTGACATTACACCATTAAAACCCCTTGTGGATGTTACCTTCTGGCACAATCCCAATAAGCTCGTCCAGCGACTACACATTTTGCATGCTACACGTCAAGCCGGCCTTACCGGTCACGATTGGGAAATTCAAGAAATTGAGGAAGAACTTCGAAATGTCAAAATTATTGTTTAAGCCCTCGCCCATTAAAATGGGCATTGCTCACGAGTTGCATCGCCCAGCTAGGCGTCACTATCAGCGACTCAAAGTGATTTCACGAGGTGTGGATGAACTTTGTCACGCTGACTTGGTTGAAATGATCCCCTATGCTAGCGTTAACGACGGTGTACGCTATATGTTGGTCGTCATTGATGTGTATTCCTAAATGGCCTTTGTTGAACCTGTGCGTCGCTAGTCTGGCCCACTAGTCACCAAGGCCTTTCAGCATATTATTCAACAATCCAAACGTCAACCTCAGTTGCTACAAACCGACCAGGGGAAAGAATTTTTTAACAAGGATTTCTCGCGTTTTCTCAAATCTTGGGATATTCACCATTACCACGTACAGCAATATCAAAGCCAGCGTGGTTGAGCGGTTTAACTGAACATTGAAAATCCATATGTGGAAAGCGTTTACCGCTCAGGGCACTTATCGCTGGTTGGACATGTTACCTGAGCTAGTGTCACGTTACAATGACACCAAACATAGAACGATTGAGACCAAGCCACGCCTTGTGACCAAAAGTATTCAGCAACTGGATAAACTGTTTAACCCCATAAAACAGCAGACCTTAAACGTCACCGACTGAAAATTGGGGATTTTGTTCGTGTGGGAAAATTTAAGTCTGCCTTCGATAAGGGCTACACGCCTCAATGAGGGACTTAACTATTTCGAATTCGTCAAGTCAACCTGGACAGCCCAGTCGCTTATTTACTCGAGGATCTCAATCAGCAACCCACAAAAGGCAGGTTCCAACTCCATGAAATTCAAAGGACAGCGTTTCCAAAACATTATCTTGTGGAAAAAGTGTTGAAACAAAAAGGAAATAAACTATATGTAAAATGGTTAGGATTTAACTCTACCTTTAATTCTAGTATCAATAAATTACATGTTGTGTGAACCTGTGCACCTTTTATTTATTTATTTATTTATTTATTTATTTATTTACATATTGAATCATGTTGTACTAGAGCACTGTGTACGGCACTCAGCGCTTTATGCATGTCAACACATGTTATCAGCAACACGTCATTCTCTTTCACTCTCCTCACCTGTGTCTCACTCCTTCACGCGATGATGACATACAACTCGTTCAGCTATTGGCTGTGATGGGTGTTCCGCTCCTCCCCTCACCTCTCCCCGCCCCTCTGGCCCTTCCCGTCCCCCCACACTGCTCTTTGTATAGCAATCACGTGATTCCCTGTTGTGTCTCGGTGTTCCCCTTTCTCCTCCCACTTCTGCTCGCTCACGCACGCTGCTCTCCTTGGCTGTCTGCGGCCGGGTCTGTTATCTCAGTTACAGAGTTGCCACATCCTCCACCTCTTATCCCTATCCAGCGGTGTTGCCAAGTCACGTCCTGTGATAACGTTTCACATTTCATTCTCTTAGCCGGCTCTCAGCCAGCCTCGAGCGGATTTCTTTTTTCTTGGCTGCCAGTCAGACATACAAAGCAAGTTCTTGTTGTTGACAACTATAAAAGCCTCGCTTTCATTTGCATCATACAATTATGAATTTGTCATGTTACTGATCAGCAATTACTAACATGTTTGAAGATCGACATGAGGGATTTTCGAAATATTCACCTTCATTCGTTCGTCATAGGAAAATTTCGGAAAGCGACCCCTCGTCCTGTCGCCCTCCTCGAAATAGCCATTTGCACTATTCAGCATAGCCGGCGACAGGCTCGTTCAAACCCACCACAGCGGTATCGCGTCTCTGTCTAGGAACACTTTTCATTTAAAAAATTAAAAAATAAACAGGTAAAAAGTTTTAAAATGCACAGATTTAGTCCTAGCGACTTGAAATTTATTTTCTTGGTAGAGGGGGTAATGATGATTCATTTCTGTCAAACAAACTTTTTTTAAACTTTCTAGTTTCCAAAATATAACAATTTTAAAATTAACCTGTTTTCAAAAAGCACAAAAAAATAAAAAATTGTATTACAAACAATAAAGGTCATAGAGAAAGTTCGTTCCAACAATGGCACATAGTTCAATCATGTTTGGTTTTCAAACTATCACATACTTTCATAAACAAAAATTCTTTTTAATGTATGGCAAAGAGGACGTCACCCCAATGCCAACTACACCTCATTCGTTAAAATCCGACCATGCAATCGCGAATTATCGCCAATGTTCGCGAGAAAGTAGGCTATCATTTTGTTTTGTCCTACACACTTGAAACTTGTTTTCTGCCTAGAGGTCATAGGGACCTTTCATTGACGTCACACAAACTTTTTATAAAATCGCGCCTATTTCAAAAACAAACATTTTTAATTTTCTTTTTAAATACCAACACACATTCATAGCAAAGAGGACGTCAACCCAACGCCAACAACACCTCGTTCGTTAAAATCCGATTATGCGTTCGGGAGATATCGGCAAAGTTCGTATGAAAGTAGGAGAGAGTAGAACCGGCCATCTAGCACTACTACCTACAATTTACCGACAGTAGTGGCTACGCTGGCTAAAAGCGCAGTGTTAGGTCATGGAGCCAAGCTCTCTGCTGACTCGGTAGACGCGTGGGTTCGAGCCCCACCGTCGGCCGTCCTTGAAATGGTTTTCCGTGGTTTCCCATTTTCAACACCAGGCAAATGCTGGGACGGTACCTTCTGACAGGCCACGGCCGCTTCCTTCCACATCCTTCTCCACTTTCATTCACCTCAATCAATTCCATCTCTCACCCCGACGCGCAGGTCGCCCACGGGCGTCGAATAGAGAGACCTGCACTAGGTCTCTGAGGAGACCACACGAAAAAAAAACTACAAGTTTTTTTCCTAGAGACTTAAAATTTATTTTCGGGATAGAGGGGGTAGGGACCTTTCATTTACGTCAAACAAACCTTTTTGTAGAATTCCTAGTTTCCAAAATATAAGGATTTCAAAATTGAACTGTCTTCAAAAAAACACAAAAAATTGAAAAGTTTTATCATAAAACATAAATGACATAGAGACCATTCGTTTGAACCATGACACAACGTTCTATCATGTTTTGTTTTCAAACTATCGCCTACTTTCAAAAACAATAATTTTCAAAATGTTTAAAAAAATATAATAAGTGGTCCATAGCAAATCCCCTGTCAGCTCGAGTCCATCGACACCTCATTCGTGAAACTCCGACCACGGGTTCTAAAGTTACCGGCTTTACCCCTGAATGTATTGCGGGTTAGTATGTGAAGTCAGAGAGTGAGGTGGTGGGGTGGGTTTAACACCCCCCCCCCCCCCCTGCTAACCTACTGATATTGATGTACAGTATTGAAATTACTGACCATTATCACTACTGCATTGGAAATATATGCTGAATTACATAAATATGTAACTTGAGTCATTATTTATTGTTCATTCAACAACGACAAATGTCATTGCTCAACTGCTACTGAAGGAGGCGCATAAGGTATCTTTAACTGTTACCTAGAAGCACACATTATGATGACATCATTTCACTGTTGAAATATGGTACACAAAATACACGACACATGTCATGCGTAGCAAGCTAAGAGAGAATCTATTGGAACCTAGAAAAATTGCTGAGTTATAATGGAAGGAAGTTTGTTGTTTTAAATGACCGTTAATCTCGTGATCATGAGGAAAGGGACCTTTTTAGCCAACTTTTCACATTTTGCAAAAATGAGGAAAAAGTAGACTTATGAGATCGGGCAAATGTGTGTCTGTCTGTCCTTCTGTCTGTCTGTCTGGCTGGCTGGCTGGCTGTGTGTGTGCCCCCCCCCCCCCTATCAACTCCTAAACAGCTGCAGCAATCGAAACAAAATTTGGCAGGAGTAAATATCTATACCTGAATATCTCTCGCCCATATTTGAAAATGATGTCAGTGCTACCAACTGCTGAAAAATCGCAATTGAAATTTGAGCCCCATGTTGGATATCTTAGAAGGTATGAATGGGAGCTATTTCAAAATTGGCACACGTATAGATAATAATATTGCAGTTTAATTTCCAGGAGGCCATACATCGCAGTGTTGCCAAAATGAACATACGCCTGCTGATGGGTCCAAATTTTTAATGCATATAACTTCTACACTATCAATTGGATTTCAACCAAATTTCGTATGTGCTATGTGTACATAAACAGACATGACTGAACGTATTCTTAAGATCCACCAGGGCTGCCAACTGATAATAAATGCTCTCAATTTATTTTATCCAAATACCAATATATCAGAAAGTATGCAAGCAGAGAGCTTTAAACTATGCACACGTATAGTACCTGACATTCTATATTAATTTGGAGTAACTTGTATACGTCAGTAATACCAATATGATTCTAAGCCTGCTGAGAGGTCCAACTTTAAATACATGTAACTTCTATACTATCATTTGGAATTCAACCAAATTTCGTGTGTGCTATGTGTACTATAACATATATGTATATGCCGATTCTTAAGAGTAACCAGGGCTGCCAACTGTTAATAAATACTGTCCCTATTTTTGTTACCCAAATATCAATATATCAGAAAGTATGCAAGCCAATAGATCTAAACTTTGCACACGTTTAGTACCTGGCATTCTAGATTAATTTGGAGTAACTAATATACGTCAGTGCTGCAAACATGATTCTAAGCCTTCTGATAGATCCAATTTTAAAATGCATGTAACTTCTATACTAACTAATGGATTTCATTCAAAATTGACACAACAATAGATCATATTATTTCAGATTATTTCTGACCAATACATGAATGTCATTGTTGCCAACATGATTTTACGCGCGCAGTTAGATCCAATGTTTAACTGCATGTAACGTCCATGCTATCCATTGGACTTCAACCAAATTTTGTATTCTGTACCTTAAGAGATGGAACTAAGAATATATTCAGTCACCAGGGCTGCCAACTGTAGTTCTCTATTAGGCTACATTATGCCAGGTAATCAGTATTTCGAACTAATTAGAAATGTTGATATTACCAACTTAATTTCAGCATTATTCTAGATAATTCCATATAAATTAATCATTGGCATAGATCTTAAGTTTTAAGAAAAGTAGGCTCTTTAGTTCGTCACGGAACTTCTTGTTTTACCTCAAATCTGAACCACAGGACATGGCATTTCACTTTGAAAATACCCCGTCATGGCCATTGGCTGCAATTCAAATATATTTATGTATTAAAAGAAAATGTTCACATTCACTGACCGGGAATCGAACCCGGTCCACCGTGGTGAGAGGCCAACAGCTTGACCGCTGCACCACCACACCCATAAGAAACTATTGTCTTACGAAGCGGAGTGAGAAACTACTGGTTACTGTCTGGGCGAAAATTACTGCTCTTATCACAGTATTCACTTTATCACACATACAAATCACGCCCAATATACAAAACTTTGAAACAAAGAGAATATAAGCTTCTCACTACGTAACCGACCGAAGATCTTCGGCGTTCTACGCCACCATGTGGTGACTCAAAACCATGGTGTACTTCGTAACCAATCGTAATACTTCGGCTTTCACCGCTACTCGAATCCATGTCCCGCTCTGTCTGTAACGTCAAGTGTAGTGCCCGGAGGTTTGACTTTGCTGTATAACCTCAAGCTTGGGATGCGTAGTCCGCCTGTCCTTACTTCCAACTTGATGTTTTGGCGCCGTCAAGTGGCGATTGCAACACAAGGCACAATATTGGAATGCAGCCGAAATACATCAGAAACGTCTATGGACATCAAATTGGCAGGTGAAAAGCTAATGGAAGTAGGAGACTTCTGTTCCTTAGGAAGCAAAATAACCAGTGATGGACGAAGCAAAGAGGATATAAAAAGTAGGTTGGCTCAGGCAAGGAACATAATGGTAGTGAGGACAGCATTAGAAACCTGTTTATTTTCTTTGGATAGGGTTCCCATTATCATCCAACCAAGTCGAGTTTTCATTGCAACTAGACCACAGTCTAGCTCCTGTACTTGACCAGTATATAACCTTCCTGCCGCGTCGGAACCGATGAGCAGCTCAAACTCAGTTTGTTCATCCCCAACTTCGGTGATTGGTACGTATCTCCTCCTCAATTCTGTTATACAAGACATCTGCTTAACTCTTGGGATGGAACCACAGATTGAAGACTGATCTAGCACTTGTAATTCACAGGAAAAACTTCCTGTTAGATTCTGAAGTAAGACCCTGTAGCATTGGTGCGTTTCTCGGTCTGACGTCACACCTCCAAATAGAACCTTAACTAGGGCTTCCGTTCCAACATGCTGGCATTTCGTCTCGATGTCAGTTTTCTGCAGGATGTAAGAACGTTGAGATCCTGTGTCGATAATCGCCCTGATTGTCCTCTGATGATTCCCCTGTCTTCAGCTTCACTAACAAAGTCTGGAGAAATACAACATCCCGAGACCCGCAGTTCGACGCTCCCACGGCGCTTACCTTTCCTACTTCATGTAAATTGATGTCTGCACGTTTTGTTTCATCTTTATTAATAGGCAAGTCTGGGCACATACCGAACACTTCAGATTAATTTTACAGTCGCTGGACCTGTGACCTTGCTAGTATGGGAATGAGGCCGGTTTAAACCCACAGCCTACTTTCCTGCGAACATTGCCGATAACTCCCGAACCCTTGGTCGGAGATTCACGAATGAGGTGTCGTTGGACTCGAGCTGACGGGGCCTTTCCTGTGGACCACTCATTATATTTTTTAATGTTATTTGAAATTTTTTGTTTTTGAAAGTAGGTGATAGTTTGAAAACGAAACTTGATAGAACGTTGTGCCAAGGATCAAACCAATGGTTTTATGTCCTTTATATTTTATAATAAAACTTTTTATTTTTGATGTTTTTTGAAAACAGTCCAATTTTGAAATTCCTATATTGTGGAAACTAGGAATTTTACAAAAAAGTTTGTTTGACGTAAATGAATGGCCCCTACCCCCTCTACTCCCAAAATTAATTTCAAGTCTCTAGGATAAAAACTGGTAGTAGTGTGGTAGTGACAGTTCTGAGACTCCCCCTACTTTCATATAAACTTTGGCGATATCTCCCGAACGCATGATCGGATTTTAACGAACGAGGTATTTTTGGCATTTGGGATGACGTTCTCTTGGCTAAGAATGTGTGTTGGTATTTAAAAAAATATTTAGAAAATTTTTGTTTTTTGGATTGGCGCTATTTTGGAAACGGTGAATTTTGGAAAAAAGTTTGTTTGACGTTAATGAACGGTGGTTATACTCTCTAGGTGGGCAGCAAGTTTCAAAGGTGTAGGAGGAAAAATGATAGCCTACTTTCTCGCGAACATTGGCGAAAATTGGCGAATGGATGGTCGGATTTTAACGAATGAGGTATTGTTGGTGTTGGGGTGACGGGCGCTTTGCTCTGGACCAGGTATTATATTATTATTATATTATATTATTAGTATATTATTCATCTGTGACGTCATAGCCAGTCTCAAAGCAAGTCTAAACTTGTAGAACATGTCATGTGAAGGGGTTAGGCTAAGTGAGCTGAGGTTAACTTAGGTTAGCTAGCTCTATCTCACTCCCAGCCAATCATTAACCTTAAAAGCACTCTAGAGTTCTTGGAATCTGTTCATGTAATTATTATTCTTGACAGTACTTTGGAAATGACACCTTGAAAAATATCAATCCCCTTGAATTCTTTTAAACTGTCACTTTACTAAAATTTAATTTATGTGTATTAGTTGATATGAAAGTCTCAACAACCAGCCATGCTTGTTCCCACTTTTTGCTTTCACTTTTGCTCCCACTTTTGCTCTCATATTAATGCCAACTCTTATAACTATGAGCAGCAGCAAAATGTAAATGGAATAATATTTCTGATAATGTTGAAAACAAAAGTCCAGAGGTCTTGGGTTTGATTTCCCACTGTTCATGTAATTATTATTGTTGACGGTACTTCGGAAATACCACCTTAAAAAAATGAATCCACTTGAATATTTTTAACTGTTATTATTATTATTATTATTATTATTATTATTATTACCCACGTTCCTTTATTAAAATTTAATTCATGTGTATTAGTTGATTTGAAAGTCTCAACAACCAGCCATGGTTGCTCCTACTTTTTGCTCTCATATTTGCTCCCACGTTTTGCTTTCACATTTGCCCTCACTTTTGCTCACACTTTTTTTCTCTCACTTTTACTCCCATATTAATGCCAACTCTAATAACTATAAGCAGCAGCAAAATGTAAATGGAATAATATTTCTGATAATGTTCAAAACAAAAGTCTTGAGGTCTTGGGTTTGAATTCTCAACTATGGTTGTCAGCCAATGAGTTACACTACAGAAAAATTTTATTTTTGTGTTGTGTTGCATGATAATTTGCCCATCTCGCGGTGTAGTGGCTAGTATACTTGGATGTTATCCCTGAGGTTTTGGGTTCCAAGTCGACTATTCCCAGAATTTAATTCTTGATCTGAGAGTTGGAAGGTTAGGTTAGGTGAAGTTAGGTTAGGTGAAGTTAGGTCAAGTTAGGTTAGGTGAAGTTAGGTCAAGTTAGGTTAGGTGAAGTGGGGTTAGGTTAGGTTAGGTGAAGTTAGGTTAGGTTAGGTTGGATAAAGTTAGGTTAGGAAAAGTTAGGTTATGTTAGGTTAGGTTAGGTGAGATTGTTTTAGTAAAACACCACATTTGCCCCCACTTATTACTCACACATTTTGCTGCCACTTCGTGCACCCACTTTTGCTCGCTCCTTTTTTGCTCTCACTTTTTGCTCCCACTTTTGCTTTCACATTTGCTCCCACTTTCTGCTCTCATATCTGCTCACACTTGTTTGCTCCCACTATTGTTTACACTTTTTGCTCCCACTTTTTTGCTCCCACTTTTGCTTCCTCTTTTTGCTCCCATACTTGCTCCCACTTTTTTTGCTCTCATTTTTGCTCCCACTTTTGCTTACACTTTTTGCTCCCACTTTTTTTTCTAACACTTTTTGCTCCCACTTTTGCTTTCACATTTGCTCCCACATTTTGCTCCCATATTTGCTCCTACGTTTTTGCTCTCATATTTGCTCCCACTTTTGCTTTCACATTTGCTCCCACTTTTTGCTCCCATACTTGCTTCTACATTTTTTGCTCTCATATTTGCTCCTCCCACTTTTGCTTACACTTTTTGCTCCCACTTTTATGCTCCCACATTTGCATCCATATATGCTCGCACATTAAACTATTGTTCTTATTACCAAGTTGTCTTTACTAGAGCTTAGTTTATGCTTGACAGTTGATATGGAAGTATCAGTGACTAGGTATGGTAAGCCACATGCATTCTATAAAGGATATTGTGAAACGAACTGTTATTTGGCGTTGTTCAAAACAACGTTCAAAACAATGTCGCAGTGAGCTAAAAAGTAAAAATAGTGAGGTTTTAAGTGTCAGTGATCATCAATGTAGTGTACTACATGAAACATTGTTGCTATCAACAGAAAATCATAAAAATGCTAAAAAGCAAGTGCTACAAATCAATACTACTACTGAAAATAATTCAATGTTCAAAAGACCCTTAACATTATCAAAAGCCACGCAGACTCTACATGAGGACACTGTAGAGGAAGAGGAAGAGGAGCAGGAAGAGGAACAGGAACAGGAATATTTAACTGGTTTTAGTAATGTTGAGGATAATGTTGAGGATAATAATAATGCTGCTTATGATTATGATAGTGTTAATGACTTTTTTATACCTATTGTTCGTCGTGGAAAAAAGATCTACAACAAGCTTTGTTTCTAAAACTATATCACACTATCGTAAAGGCAAAGACTTTTTTTTATGGTTTCATGATAATATTTTTAAGACAATACTGAAAACTAAAACATTATTATTCTATACACATTTTTTCTTTCAGTCCATTGTCATCACTTATATTTTCCATTATTATTTCACATTTGTTTTTTATTGAATTAAAACGAACCATGCACCTATTGTTTTTAAAACCTTCATAAATTAAGTGTACAGGTTGCACAGCATTATTGACTTCATCAAAAACACTCTCCGACATATCATTAAACCGTGTAGGCAGAAATGTCTCAAAGGTTTCACATACACAAAGTACACGATCACCATATGCTGTTTTCAATTTCCGAAACTTGATAATGGGGAATGGAATATGCGTTGGCAATTCGCTGAGCTTCTTTGTCTCTAAGCCACATGCTTGACCCACAGCATTCAAAACATTCATTGTAGTAGTCTATAAACAAAAGAAAAGCATATCTATTACACTCTAAAACAGCTTTAATAATATTGTACAATTAGGGATTTTGCACTATGCATTGCTAATAAATTATACTAGTTATGCAAGAAATGCCCTAACTGTAGCAGATACTACTTTTCTGCATATAGCACAAGTGTTAAGTTCTAATGCACACTTGACACATGCTAACATTTGTCCACAAGGCAAAAATACAACACCTAGTTCATCTTGATAACAAATTTTACATAATTGTTGGTCACACTTTTGTAACTGTTCGTGAGAACAGTCTTTTTTCAGCCTCATGTATTTGCTCCGCGTGTTCTAATTCTAAAGGCACTTTTATGTCGTGTGCTGCAATCACGTTTTCTTTACGAATAGTGTTTACAAATTCCTGACCTTTAAGCAACACCATGTATTTACAGTTAGGTAACCAACGAGCGTGTTGCACAAAAGGATCATCAGTCATTTGCCAATCCTTTAAAGCAAATCCACAATAAAAACATATGGTTTTAATCCCTTCACCAGTATAAAAAAATCCAGCTTCACTTAGCTGTTTGGTAAGGTGTTTTAATATTAATGGCCAAACATTTTTATAAGATTCTAAACGTTTTTCAACAGAGCTGTACTCTGGGTGTGCTAGTGTTTTAGTGTTGCACACTCCCAATTTTTCAAAAGCACACGCCAATTCAACACTGTCTATGGCATATGGACCACATATATCGACACTACCGTTGGCTGGTAATACATCATTATTATTATTATTTATTTGTTATTCAGCAACGTAAGTAGTAGCGAATGGCCTTGTGGTTCGGTAAAATGGATACACAGGTAGGTTACCCACTTGTTTTCCAAGCATGTAAGGACAACAAGGATACCATCGCAAATGGTCTCTAAATGGATCATCCCCTTCTTCCCAGTGTGAAAGTTCAATACAACAAAACACACAGCGAACCACATCTTCTCGGTTCAAGTAAAAAAAACGGCTTTTGCAAGTTTATGTGTTGATAAAAAGCCTACAGGCCAGGATTCAAATGTTAACCAACGATCATGTTCTGATTTTAAATTTAACCAACGTGGTAAACCAACTTGCTCACTTGTTGTATTTGGTACTAACGACATGTGTTATAATAAATCTTTTTCTTATTGTAAGTTATTAACGTTGCACAGAGTACTTTAAACCACAATGTATGCTTTTTTTACTGTCTGTTCACTATGTTAATGGCGTATGACCACACCTAAAAAAAACATCACTCAATCAATCAATACTTGTAATTAAACTTTAACGTTAATAGGCATTAAATAAAACCACCATAAAAAAATATTTAAAAAAATAAACTGTATGTCTGCACTAACAGTATCCCATCTACTTTTTATAAAGCTGCAGTCATTTACATTTCCCTTTAACCAATATATAAACAAAAATAAATATCATATCATTTTGTTCAGATTATCTTGTTCATACCTGTGGATATTTGTTGAGTCCATAGGGAATCACCCATAAATTAAATTTTAATTTTTGTTTGTAGAAAATCCAACATAGCCTTGTACTTTTCCCAGTCAACAACCTATATAGTCTTGTACCGTTTGTCAATACATGACCATTATTCAAGAAAGCAATCATCGTCCTAGTCATATACAGGTAATGAATTTTTTGTCTACGAGTTTTCAGTAGTGGAAAAATGGAAGAGCATTTTATGTTAGGCTAACCTGAGTTTTAAATAGTTCACTGCCTGGAAAGAATGGTTGCACTCTACTGCGTCTCGGGTTTTCAGCAACTGCTACGACGGTAAATAAAATAAACCGTTATAAATACCTAAATTCAGTACGTCCAGAAAGTAAGTTCCGTTTGGTAATAACATTAAATTGTGTACAGATACAGAAAAATTATTTATTGCACAAAATTCTACAACCCTTATACTACTTTTCCACATAACTGCCGAAATGTTGCAGGCATTTGTCGTAGCGTGGCACGAGTTTTTGTATACCTTCTTCATAGACGTGTGCCGCCTGTGTCTTCAACTAGTTGTACGTTCCGCTGCAGCGCAGTTCCGCATATGCGCGGTAGACGCTCTGTATCAAGGAGAAGAAACGTGCGCAATTTGGAGAGCGCTGTCAGCCACGTACGCGTTGTTGTGCATGTGTACTCGTTCAATGTCGGTGTTGATTGAAAATCCCGCCGCTTGTGAAATCAGATCTGTGATTCGTTTTCTGAATGCTAGAAAAGTGAAACCAATTGAAATTTATCGGCAAATTTGCGAAGTGTATGGACAAAATGCGATGAGTGATTCAATGGTGAGTTCAATGATGGACGTAGTGAAGTGCACGATGAAGAACGAAGTGGGCGTCCATCTTTGGTTACAGAAGAACTGGTTCACGCGATTGATGAC
Organism: Meconema thalassinum; assembly: GCA_946902985.2. NCBI lineage: Eukaryota > Metazoa > Arthropoda > Insecta > Orthoptera > Tettigoniidae > Meconema > Meconema thalassinum. The sequence goes on along the minus strand of OX336389.2, from coordinate 400,934,298 downwards.
AAGATCCGGGAAAACCGCAGGTTTACAATTAGTGCTCTCGCTATGGAATTTCCCCAATTCTCACGATCACTAATTCATGAAATTGTTACCGAAAAACTGAATTTTCGTAAACTTTGCCGACGTTGGGTACCAAAGATTATAACGGAGCAACACAAAACAAAACGGATGGGTAGTGCACTTCGGTTTTTGACCCGTTACAATGAAGGCGGCGAAGAATTTCTGACACAGATAGTCACAGGAGATGAAACTTGGGTTTCTTACGACATCCCTGAAAGTAAGCGGCAATCAATGGAATGGAGTCACACTTCATCCCCAGTAAAGGTCAAGCCGAAATAAATCTTGACACCTCGGAAAATGATTTGCACAGTGTTCTGGGACTGGAAAGGCATCTTGCTCGTTGATTTCTTACCGCGTGGTCAAACAATCAACGCAGATGCTTACTGCGAGACACTTAGGAAATTGCGCCGCGCAATACAGAATAAGCGCCGAGGGTTGCTCACAAAAGGTGCTGTTTTTCTTCACAACAACGTACGACCACACACAGCAAATGTGACGAAAAACATCCTACAGGGATTTGGCTGGGACATGTTTGACCACCCTCCGTACAGCCCTGACCTCGCTCCTAGCGACTTTCATCTGTTCTCACATCTCAAGTCTTTCCTTGGCGGTCAACTCTTCAACAATGACGACGAGCTGAAAGAAGATGTTTCCAACTGGTTGAAGACACAGGCGGCAAACTTCTATGAAGAAGGTATCCAAAAACTTGTGCCACGCTATGACAAATGCCTGCACAAGTTCGGCAGTTATGTTGAAAAGTAGTTTAAGAGGTGTAGAATGTTGTGCAATAAATATTTTTTCTGTATCTGTACACAATTTAATTTTATTACCAAACAGAACTTACTTTCTGGACGTGCCTCGTACATGCATTTCATAAAATAAAATAAAATAATATCAATCAAAAAATCAAACAAGTTCGTTTAAAAAAATAATCTCACCTTCACTCGCACTGGCTTGTTGTTGTTTCCTTCTAGTGGGCTCAAAAGTTCAATAGTTTCTTGTATCTCAAACATGTAAGGTATACCGGTTATCTGCAGACAAATAAATAAATAAAAATCATTAATTACCTAATCAATAACTACAAATTTAAGGTTCATTAGCATTACATTATTAAAATAATCATTCATAGGTACTTACCAAAAACAAAGAGGCTTTTTTTTTCCAAAGTTCAGTTCAGAGCTCTACTGTATACGTCTATTTGCTGGTCCTGTCAGTGTATTACTAATACAAACCTTATCAGTCTGCTTAGCAACAGAGAGAGTTGCATTTTCTCAGCGTTTTGACTTTGAACTCATGTCTGTCTCTCACATTTTCCCACGCCTCCCCACATTCCTCAATCTCCATAAGATTTGCGTACCTTATACTAGTTTCATGTTTTTAATAAGGAACCAAATTGGCTGCCTGTTATACATTGGTATTACTACTGCATAAGAACCAACATGGCGGCTGCTTAAACGTCACACCTGCTAACCACCAAGAGGCAAGTAAGATGATATCGCACTTCCTGCTGACGTAGACATTAATGCCTCGTCAGCAGCAGCAACAGCTCTCACGGGGCCTCTGGCTAGGTACAATATTCAGTCTCCAGTGAGCAGGACTGTGTGTGAGTTAGCATTGAAAAACATGTGTGTCTTATTATTATTATTATTCTTAAACATTTTACTGTAATAATAATAATCATTAGCAAGCGGCCATCCTCAATATATGACCATGTTAACCACATACTTTCACCCTATAACACGTCACTTTACCCAGTTCAATATTTAGTTTATAACATCTTTGGGGAATGACTTTACAGTTTTGGCTCTTTGCATTCATGCACATTGCTTGGTCGAGCGAATGTTATAGGTTTCCATATTCTACAACCATTCGCTCTGCCAGACAGTGGTCTCGCTTATTACCGTGTACTAGCATGTTAAAGATCCCCTTCAGGGGTAAAAAATTCTTAGCATGCTTCACGCATTTTTCAATTATTCGCCTCCATCCGTCATAGGAAATATCACAAAACCAACCGTCATAATGAGCCGCTCCGCCATCCCACTAAAATAGCAATTCATTTCTTCCGGGCACGGTCATCGAAATCGCCATAAGGGATTTTTGAAATATTCGTCATAGGAAATATCTGTAAAAAGGGATTTTTTGAAAATATTCACCTTCATTCGTTCGTCATAACAAAATATCAGAAAGCGCTCCCTCGCCCTGCTGCCCCGTCGAAAGAGCCATTTCCTGTATTCACCATGGCCTGTCATAGCCTCGTTGTAACATACGTCAAGCGCTACCGGCTCTCTGTCTACAAACACTCTTTTATTAAAAAATAAAAATAAAATGCATAGTTCTTGTCCTAGAGACTTGACATTTATTTTCATGGTAGAGGGGGATAGAGATCTTTCATTTATGTCAAACAAACTTATTTGTAAACTTGTTAGTTTCCAAAAATAGTAAAAATTCAAAATTTAAATGTTTTCAAAAATCTCAAAAAATAAAATTGGTTTTTTTTATAAAAATAAAGGTCATAGAGACCATTTGTTAGAACTATAAAACAACGTTCTATCAAGTTTGGTTTTCAAACTATAGTCTACTTTTAAAAACAAATTTAAAAAAATAAATAATATAATACGTGGTCCAGAGCAAAGCGCCCGTCACCCCAACGCCAACAATACCTCATTCGTTAAAATCCGACCATCCATTCGCCAATTTTCGCCAATGTTCGCGAGAAAGTAGGCTATCATTTTTTCCTCCTACACCCTTGAAACTTGCTGCCCACCTAGAGAGCATACCCACCTTTCATTAACGTCAAACAAACTTTTTTCCAAAATTCACCGTTTCCAAAATAGCGCCAATCAAAAAACAAAAATTTTCAACACATTTTTTTAAAATACCAACACACATTCTTAACCTAGAAAACGTCATCCCAATGCCAACAATACCTCGTTCGTTAAAATCCGATCATGCGTTCGGGAGATATCGCCAAAGTTTATTTGAAAGTTGGGGGAGTCCCAGAACTGTCACTACCACACCACTACCAGTTTTTATCCTAGAGACTTGAAATTAATTTTGGGAGTAGAGGGGGTAGGGGCCATTCATTTACGTCAAACAAACTTTTTTGTAAAATTCCTAGTTTCCAAAATATAGGAATTTCAAAATTGGACTTTTTTCACAAAAACATCAAAAATAAAAAGTTTTATTATAAAATATAAATATAAACCATTGGTTTGAACCTTGGCACAACGTTCTATCATGTTTGGTTTTCAAACTATCACCTACTTTCAAAAACAAAAATTTTCAACAAAAAAAAAATATAATGAGTGGTCCATAGGAAAGCCCCCGTCAGCTTGAGTCCAACGACACCTCATTTGCGAATCTCCGACCACGGGTTCGGGAGTTATCGGCAACGTTCGCAGGAAAGTAGGCTGTGGGTTTAAACCGGCCTCACTCCCCTACTCTTGCTTCAAGCATACAAAGCATGCTTCTTTCCCTTTCAAAATCTCTCTCTTCTCCAATAGGGACATTTTATGTGCACAGAAGGACTCCTTGCTATCGTGAGCCTTATCACGAAAGAGACATGTTGCCTTTCTGTACGACTGTCTTTCTCCTGTCAACAGATTAAGCACAGTGGGCACTTCTCTTACTTCTTCTATTCTGTTCCTTATATTGCATGATGGGTTGGATTTGATTGACAACCGAAAACCTGATTTTGCCATTGATATTATCTCCTTTCCTTCCACCTCAGATTTAAGAAAGGTTAACAAGAGGTTCAGCTTATTACTATGCTTTCCACTCTGCAGTTGATCATTTGATGAAGAATGTCTTATCCAAACTCTCAACATCTCCGCTGGAACACAAGATTCTACTAAAGGGAATAACTTGACTTGACTTACTTGACTTATTTCCTTTATCTCCTGAGTGGAGCATAGGGCATCAATGAATTTCCACCATCGGACTCTGTCCTGCGCCATCCTCCTTATCTCGTTCCAGGTCTTCCCTCCTTTCACCATTCCTTCTGTTATTACACTCCTCCTCCAGGTGTTCCTTGGTCTGACTCTTCGCCTACTACCTTGTGGATTCCATTCCAGGGCTTGTCTTGCTATGTTGTCTCCATCTCATCGTAATGTATGCCCAATCCATTTCCATTTCCTACGACGCATCTCAATATAAATGGGTGTTTGCGGTGTTCTTCTCCATAGCTCTTCATTGGAGATAAATTGTGGCCACCATATCCTCGGGATATTCCTCAAGCATCTATTCACAAATATTTGGAGTCTGTTAATCAGTTGTTTGTTGGTCTTCCAAGTTTCACACCCATAGAGCAATATTGACTTGACATTTGAATTGAAGATGCGAAGTTTGGTATTGGTGTTAAGTTCCCTTGCTTTCCAAATTGGTCTCAACATTGCGAACGCTCCTTTAGCCTTATTTATTCTATTTCCTATATCCTCCATAGTACCTCCCTCAGTGGTGACCATACTTCCCAGGTAGCAAAACTGTTGGACTTGATCGATCTCTTGATTCCCTAGAAATAATGTTGCCTTATTTCGGTTGTTATGGCGCATCTCCTTGGCTTTCCTTCCATTGATCTTCGATCCCACCTCAGATGCTTCAGTTCATAAATCATTCAGCTTTGCTTCCATATCTTTGTAACTGCTGGCTAGCAAGCACATGTCGTCTGCGAAATCCAGGTCCTCCAACCTGTCTGTAAGTCCCCACTGGATACCCCTTCGGCGATTCATTGTTTTCTTCATGGTAAGATCCAGCACCATGAGAAATAGTATTGGAGACAGCAAACATCCTTGTTTAACTCCTGTATTTACTGGAATGGGCTCCGACAACATCTCCTGATGTAAAACTTGACAGGTGTAATTCTCATACATTTCTTGAGTAATCTTTATAATTTTCTTTGGAATCGCAAACTCTTTCATGGCTTGCCAAATCTTCTCTCTCATTATACTATCAAACGCCTTTTCAAAATCAACGAATAGTAGGTACAGTGACGATTGCAGTTCCGTTGATTGTTCTATAATTATGCGCAGTGTATTGATATGGTCTGTACAAGATGATGATGATGATAATTGTTGTTTTAAGGGGCCTAACATCCAGGTTATCGGCCATGGTCTGTACAAGAAAAGCCTTCTCTAAATCCTGCTTGTACTTTCCTCAGCCTTAAATTAACTCTCTGTTTTATCCTTTCTAGAATTACTCGGGAGAGTACCTTACTTGGGATTGAAAGGAGAGTAATCCCTCTCCAGTTGTCACATTCCAATAAATCTCCTTTCTTCGGAAGCTTGATCAGCAGTCCTTTCTTCCAGTCTGTAGGAATCTTCTCTTCTTCCCAGATCTTCTCAAAAAATGGGAGCAGAATCTCAACTGTAGTATCCGTATCTACTTTCAAGGCTTCCGATGGAATGTTGTCCATACCTGCCACCTTACTGTTCTTTAGTTGTTTGATAGCCTTTTGTATCTCTGTTCTTGATGGCGGTTCTGTGCTTATAGCCCTATCTTCCTGCTCTTCTTCTATCATGTCCACTGTCTCTCTTTTCTCGCTTATTCTCCGATTCAAGATCTCCAGAAAATGTGCTCTCCATCTTTCTAGTTGTTACTTTTGTCTAGACAGTAATCTCCCATCTTTGGCTTTCACAGGTTTATCAAAACTAGAGAACTTTCCTGTTAATCTTTTGGTTATGTCATATAGGGTTCTACTATCGTTGTTTTGCGCTGCCATCTCTGCTTGTGAATGGGAATAACATGGCAGAATATTTGTCCGATGTCATGCCTCTCGATTCTAGAGCCCTCAAGTAAGACTCGAGCTTATAATAGAGCTACGACGTACTTAAACTACCATTTGTGGACGTACCGGTAGCATTTTTAATACCAAAGCTAACAGCTCTCTTACATAAAATTCCACGAGCATCTCTTCCCGCCCAAACCCGCCTTTAAGACTTTCAACTGCCTTAGAGTAATTCTCTGCTGTTGGGGGAAAACTGTCTACTATTTCCCATGCTCTGGATCCGTTCACTGTAGCTTGAATCAGATATTGGAATTTAACCTCATCTAGCATGTCTCCATCATTATGAATTCTACTGTACTGGCTCCAGAATCCAAGCCAAGCTTTAATTTCACCTCCAAATTGCTTCAGCTCGATCTTGGACAATCTGAGCTTCCTATGTGAAGTTGGCGAAGAACACACTGAACTAGGGGATTGAACGGCATTTGTATTCACGAACGCGTCATATTTAACTTGTGCTTCTTCTAACTTTTCCTTGTACTCTTCTATAATTGCATATTTTTTTAATCAAAATTGGCTACACTAGCCGCGTCTAAATCTTCTGTAGCATTTTTCTAGAGAAGTTCATATCATTCACATTCGATAATACTCAAGTCCTTGGCAGGGCGCTCTAGTATGTTGTACTTAACCTTAACAGTTTCTGGCGACGGCTCTCTTTCGTCTAGCATTTGCATAATTGCATGGTATGTTTTCGTGAACGTAGTACGAGTTTCCTTTCGCTTTCTCGCTAGAAGATCCATTTTTATTCACGTATAATAACTTCAATGAAAACCAATAATTATGTTAGGGCTTACCTCGTTGTGCATTTCCTACCACGTGGTCTGGATTACTTTTATCACTTTGGTACTTGCCGCTAACACGTCGGAGCTTGTTATCAAATTCAATTTACCCAACTGAATATCCCGAAGTAGAACATTATATTGTATTTATTTCCAATCAAGCACAACTACATATTTGAACACAAGATTTCACAGCCACCATACTTTCAAAGATACTAAGCAATAAAATTATACGGTTAGCCAACCAAAAGAAAATTATTTACGATAGAGCACTATGAGCTACTATAACACTAAGTGATAAACAAAAGGAGTACATACTATGGAGTTCTCCACAGTGTGTATATTTGAGCGAATTTCACAATGTCAGAGGGCAGGTCTACCCTACGGCAGGCAAATGCCAAGGGATGTAAAGGAATTAAACAAGGCACTCCACTGTAATGTGCGCGAGTATTTCGTACGAGAGAAAGACAATGGTAGCAATCCATGGCGCAAGCTGTGCAGAGAACGGCTGATGCTACAAAAACCAGCCGTTCCTCAGATATTGCAATCGGGAAGAAGAAGTACTGCGCCGAGAAGCAAGCTGCTAGGAAGATTTCAACACAGGGTAGGAACAGGAATCAATCCAAACGAGTTAGAAATATAGACAGTTTTCATAAAGATGCTATACGTCGGCATATCTATGCATAGTAGTTTAGTTGGACCGGAACGGGCCGGAACGCCGTTCTGGAAAATATCTTCCCGCTTTAGAATGACGTAACAATTTTACATTCAGTAAGAAAATCGTTTATAATTTATACATAGCGCTGAAACGTCACGGGTGTACTCTAGCGGACTAATATCGGACCTTACGGTTTTATGTTCATAAAATACGGTCGCTTTTACACTCCTGGGCGTTTTTCTGGTTTTCTAAGGTTGGCTACACTGCTATTGGATACGGAGAGCGGAAAGTGAGCACAACCACTTTCTTCCGCTCGTTATGTTTTTGTGAATCCAAGTTTTATTTTATGTTTTGCTCGATGTGTTGCTGTGAAGCAGATATTACGGAATCTCTCTGCAGTTAATGAACATCAGTAGCCCCGTAGTACCTTTCAATTATTCCAGTGACTGTGAAAGTGAGTTGTGAGTCACAACTTGTGACAATGAGTTTACTTAAGTGGCTGGATTCAAAAAAACGTGCTGGGGATGAAGATGAAGAATCAAAGAATACTAAAAAGGTGTGTGATGGCTCAAGTAAAAACGAAACTGAATGGAGTTCCGAGAACATTAGTTTCATTAAAGACGTGAGTATAGAGATAGACCCTGGGTTAAATGTTGCTGAAACGTGTGATGCAGATTCAAGGGAGAATCTAGGTTATGGTTCTACACCTTCTACCATCGACTGTGAAATTCAAGGACCCACCTACCGAAAACAAGATTTTCCAGACTGTTGGAACGAGTCTCAGTACCGTTATTTTTTGTCACAGAACGAGTGGTTATTTGCAGGAAATAAAAATTTAGGCTGCAATATATGTAAAGAGGAAAGTAAATTAGGATTAGGAGTTTCTAAAGGGGCAGGACTTAAGCTAATGAAAGTATGGGTAGAATGCAAGGTTCATCCCAACGGAAATAATATTAATCAACAACAAACAAGCCTTAGGAAAAAAAATATTTGAGCACAAAAATTCAGAATCTCACAAAAAAGCTATGTTACAAAAATCAGAATCCAATAAAAAGATATGTGAAAGTTGCTTGGACACTATGAATGTCAAACACCTAGAAACCACCGTTCGAGTATTTCGAACAGCATACTCAATTGCGAAAAGAAATAGACCCTTCGTAGACCTACAGGCTTATGTTGAACTTCAACAATTAAATGGTATAGATGTGGGACGAGTTCTTCATACAAATTTTAGTTGTGCTAATATAATTGAACACATTTCACAGGAAATGAGAAATAAAATAGCAAAATCTATAACAGAAACTCAGAGGAAAATCAGTATTATGATTGACGAATCAACAACAGTTAGTGTAAAATCTCTGTTTAGTATTATGTTTGAGATGTGCTCTTTCAGATAACTCTGAAGTTGTTTCCTTTTTCTGGGACTTGATAGAACTTGAATCAACTACAGCAGATGTTATTACTCGAGAGATATTGAAGAATCTTTCTTCATATGGGATGAATGAAAACTTTCTGGCAGAACATTTAGTTGGTCGTGATGGGGCCTCTGTAATGTTAGGTAGAAAAAATGGTGTTGGAGCACAGTTTTTAAAGTTATTTCCAGATATAGTAATCTGGCACTGTTTAAACCATCGCTTGGAATTGGCCGTTTCTGATACAAGGAATGAAATTACAGGTGTTAACCATTTCCATTCTTTCTTTGAAAAATTGTATTCTTTATACAGCATGTCTCCCAAAAATCAAAGGGAACTCAACATTTGTGTTGCTTCACTGGAACAAAGAGTTAAGAAGATTGGGAAAATATTTACAATAAGATGGGTAGTTTCAAGCCAGAGAACTGTAAAAGCTGTCTGGGAAAACTACAGTGCTCTAGTAAAACTTTTAGTGAGGACAAAAATGACCACCAGAGAGACTCCAAAGAAAGGGAAAAATTCCAAGGTCTAGAAAATATGTTAACTTGTGTAGAATTTCTAGAAAATATTGCAATTATGTATGATGCTCTTGTTGAGTTAGCTGATTTGTCATTAGAGTTGCAGAAAAGAGAGACAAGTCTGACAGAGGCTCAAAATGCAATCAAGCGCACTATAAAAGTGTTTGAATCTATATGTAACTCAGCTTCTGGAGAATACTACAGAACAGTTCTTAAAGCAGCAGAAAACAAAAAGTTTAGAAACATAGGATTACATGATTCTAAAGAAGTTGTAAAAATTGACAGAAAGCAGTTTTTCAGAAGTCTTGTGAACAATTTAAATAACCGGCTTATGGAAACTGTGTCCACATCATCTCATCTTGGTTCCAGCTCTAGTCAGCAGAGACATGAGAGAAATACAAAAGTTATCAGTGATTCAGAAGTACTATACAAAAATAATTGGCCCTCCACTTCTACTTTGGATATCTGCTATGGTGATGAGAGTGTCGGCAACCTTTGTGACTCTTTCCACATGTCAGACAAGAGGTGGTACATTAATGCTTTTAGAAAGTATGTCGAGACCAAGGAAATTCCAGTGGAGCTGATGCCTTTAATCAAGACTGTACAGACCATTCCCATCTCTTCAGCAGAAGCTGAAAGAGCTTTCAGTACCATGAATGAGATCCACACCGAAAAGAGAAATAGGCTGCTGGTTGAAAGATCAAGCGGACTTATTTTCATAAGCAGCGTAGGACCTCCTGTGCATTTATTTAACCCACAACCATATGTCAAGTCATGGCTACGAAAGGGGATACGTTCAGCTGATGAAACAACTTATCGGAAACACGAGGCCGCTGATTTTGACACCCAATACGAGTCCATTTGGAAATTGCTGAATTAATAAGGTGAGTTCCTGTAAATATTTTTTTCCAACTAAATCACTGTCTATGCGTATTATCGCAGAAAGGAATATCTGACTCTTGCGAAGCTGCTCGTTTCTTTGTAAGTGTGGTCTTTTCTATGGCAGTAAGTATTCGGTAACCGTAGTTGTGTAAGATTTGGGGTTTAGGTATAAGAAAGTGAACGGTGTTCGAATCAGATGACCGCGCTCCGCCAGCGTGCTGGCAACACTGCCCAGCTGATCGGAGAACTGTCAAGTTGGAAGGAATAACCGGCAGAGTTAGGTAGTGGCTGGACCCATATAAGAGGCCTAGACAAAGGGCCTAGATGACTTGTCTGTGGGCTGGACGACGTTATTTCAAAGTCTGTAACGAACAAGAGATTTTATAATCTTTGACTTTGGTTTGTTATTGTTTCTTATTACAGTTTTATTCCAAAGAGTGATCTCAGTTCATTTTCGCTTCTCGTACGTGTCGGTTGTTCAGTGCGTTCCTACGTTAGAATCGCCTCGCGGTGGGGTGTGTCGGCTCTCTATACGCAGTGTTGTACGTGTGTGTTCTCGCCTGCGTGTGTGTGTATTAGTGTGTTACATTGAATATTAACTTGTAAATAGTAGATCCATTCCCGGTTTATAATACAGGTGACATGGCCGAAAACAGTGGCCGAGAGGAAAATCCGCTGCCTCCTGATGAGAGTATGGAAGTTATCCTTACCGAGACAGTACCTTTGCATGCACCATTTACCCCGGCATTATCTCCTGTTACCTTGAACGTTGATACGAGCTCTTCTCCAATAATTCCGTCTAACCCAACTCATCACAATGGAAACGATCCTCCACGACCGTACCCATTAAACCACCCAGGGCCCTACTTCATTAACGTTGAGTCCGCGGACACAACACATATCGGCAATTTACACCCAATGGGTTTAGGTAAACTCTTCTATGAGCGCAAAATTGAGGGCATCAAGGCCATACATCGAAAAGGCCGTAACCGCATTCAAATCACATTCACCTTGGCACGTGCCGCTAACCTTTTTCTTCAACACCCTTTGCTTGCCGGAAAGCAGTTGAAATCCTTCATTCCATCCTCTAATATTCAACGGATTGGTTTAAGGTATGTATTAACGTTGAAAATGTCATTTTTCGCCGAAAAATGTCTTTTAATTTTTTCATCGGAAATGAAAGCTTGATATATCTTCTTCAAAATAAGATATAATTTATACATATATTCCAACTGAAAGTGGCTGAAAATAAGATTTAAATAGCCTCATGCGCACGTGTCATGGAGCGTGGCTGCAGTGTCCTGCCTACATCCTACAGTGAATATTGCTACCCCTAGCATTGGACGGCACTGGCCAGCAGCACGTCGGCTTCTCGATAACCAACGCTTTGCTTACCAGAATGGGACGAGTACGGGAAACGTGGATGGGCCAACTTACCTGTATTCAGGGGTCCGGGTCACTTCCGCAGCAACATCACCTCCAGATGACATGTCCCAACAGAAGAGCTCCAAAGGAGTGGAAGGAAGATGGAGAAGGGGACAACACACACAGGCTATCGTAAAAACATCCCCCAAAAAAACCAACGGAACTGCCGTCGGTGAAATAATGCCACAACCAAAGATTTTAAAAAATATAATTAAGAATAAAAGGTTTAATATTGAAAATTTAAAATAAGAACTTCACCAGAGAAAGAACATGCATCAACCACCAATATTTTACAAGAAGGCCAGATAGCGCCTAACATGCTTGCTTGAAAAGCCAAGAAGAAAAATAGACTTAATTAAAATTAAAAAAAAGGTAAAACAGCCCAAAGGTTAAAATAAATATTACATGCATAACATACTGAGAACGGGCTTGATGAATTGCAAGGAAATGCAATATCGATCCGGCATGCAGAAGTTCAGGCCATGCCAAAACAAAAGGAATTGAAAATTAAATTAAACTTTAAAAAAAAATTAAATGGGATAGAAAATAAAAAAAATAAATGATATGCTCGTCGGCGAAACACACAAGGACATTTTACATCCGAAAACACAAAACTAACAACAACAAGATTACAATTTAAAAAAAAAATATTGAGCTAACAGAAAACACGTATGCTTTGGAGACCCGCGCCAAATGGACTGACAAAGAGACCACAATGCATCACGGTAAACAAAAGATATGGCCACACCAAAACCATGCCAGGTCGAAATTACGGCAAACAATTAATAAGATTAAATTTAAACATTAGTAGAAGGAAATGAACGTTAAAAAAAAACAATTACATCTAAAAACTATTAATGCAAGTCGTTTTAAAACTGGACGGATCTTACATGGATTTAAAAAAAAGGGACAAACCCAAGCTTGCCAAAGGAAAATAAATAATAATTTAAACGTGAAATAAACTAGAAATGTGTCTCCAGGAGGTACGACGAAAAGATAACAAGGTTCAAATAAATCAGGACACGAAATTAAAACAGCAAAAAAAAATTTAGGCCATTAAACAAATGAGGAACAGGAATAAAACATTACTATAAGAAGATATCGGAGCTCCATAACATAAAATAATTAAATAAATTAAATTAAAAAAAAACGTACCTTACATCCTTCTCAGTGGAGACACAATAACAATAAAATAATTAACACATAATTTTACGTTGTTACATGTACTTCACAAAAATGGCTAACACGCCGATGCGTCGTGTAGATACAAGCACTTGATCGCATCCAGTTGCGATTATCCTTGCACATTTCCTCTTCACGGCGGAACGATGAAAATTTACAGCCTGAAGAAAACAGGCAATTCCTTTTTCTTGAATGAGTATTTACATTTTGAAAAAGCTAGGGGCAACGCCCCCAGCGCAACGGATAGACACTCTTCGACCAGTCGTCGGCTTGATGTTTTTCACTCGACAGCAAATGGACTCCACAAAAATGGCGGAGAATCGCTCGTCATTTATCGAACTGTCTTCATGTAAATAAATATTGTCCAATCACGAAGTGACACATCAAAACAACAATGTCATTAATAAGTTCATAATTTGGCGGTATCATGACTACACCAGCTTTTGTTTGAAGACGAAGAATGTGATTGTCTTTCAATTATGTCATGCGTATATAGAGTTTATAAGGCGAAGCCCACACCACCTATTGGGGAGAAACAGGAACTATTTGTATCTTTTCAAAGTCCGACTGCAGCTACCATCTTGTGGTGACAGACGGTACTGAGCGACCAAGCGGACGATTCAAAACTTCAACAACAGCGTCCCTGATTAAATACATGTTTGAAATGGTAGAGACGTGCCCTTGCACGTATCAGTCTCCCTCCCTTAAGCGTGAACACCGTTCACGAATATGCCAAGGCATAGACAGTCCTCCTTAACTTGTCGATTCACCAGAGATGCTTCCCGAAGATAATGTTCACCAGTTAACTCCAATTGATGGATGAAACCGCATCTTTTTGGTTAGGAAGAATGCAGGGTCAGATTATTAGTGAAGGGATAATTGATCACCTCGCAAACCACTTAGTTAACAGCTTCACTGTGTCCAAAAACCTTCAGAAACGCAGTACACCAGCACCAGCAGTGCTTTCAGAGTCCGAGACACGTTAGGAAAATTTTCAACAAGTCCAATGTAGGTCGTTTTAGACGAAGTAGGATGAAGCAATGTGCAGGATATGATTCGACGCGTGGGCAGCCATTTACAAAAATAGAAGTTAATCTAGTTTCAAAAAAGGTTTACAGAATTTACAATTTCTTACTACATTTTACAAAGAGAAACAAGTTTGAATTTAAATGAAGAAAATTTTTGACCAAGCCCTAGATCCGTGCTTACAAGGTTTCATTAACAAGTTTACACTTTTTACAGATTCGGAGTACATTACAAGATTACATGAGTTAGACGACTATACATTTCGAAGGGACTACGGTAGAGGAATGACCACTACAATTCCCAAAGGGAACAGGAATACAAGGTTACCATGAGTTAGGTCTCCCACCGAGCCCAACTTACATGTTAGCATTTCCTATGAAACATCAAAATTAGGTACACTTTTACAATTTACCATTACAATGGGAACTCCCCAACATTTACATTTTGTATCCCACCAGAGTTTTCAAATCCAATTAAATTCAAAATTCCACAAGGAACAGAGGCTTGAAGGCTTCAATGAAGGTTAGGGATACTCTACATTATACAAAATCTGTTTTACAAAATTCACGGTAGCATTTCCTCATTAGAAACGTCTCCACCTCGTTTAATGTGTGATAGATGCACTCTAGAAATTTGTTGGCCTTAGGGTTTCGAACAAGAAGAGTAACAGGAGTCAAGAATGCCTCTACATAGCATGGGCCTTTAAAACGAGGGGTTAACTTGCTTGAGACAAGATTACTGACGCCCTTGGGCTCGAAATTGCGGACGTACACAACATCACCAATTTCCAAATCAGCTGGCTTGCGACAGGCATTGTGTCGTCTGGCAAGTTGGTCATGGGATACCTTAATATTCTCTCTAGCCTTGTCGAATTTCGCCCTCATATCCTCGGGCGTGAAACTGTCAGGAAGGAGATCGTGCAGGTTCCACAGGTTGGACAACGGACAATTGGCCATAAAGGAAAACATTAGCGAAAAAGGGGTAGCTTGCGTGCTCTCATGCACGGCGGTGTTGAAAGCAAAATTGAGCCAATGCAAATTAGAATCCCACTTGGAATGGTCGTCGTGGTGGAAAGCAATCAGAGCAGAACGGAGATTACGATTGACTCGCTCAGCAAGAGACGGGTTAGGAAAATAGGGAGTGGTGGTTACATGCGAAATAGCATAATCAAACAAGAATTGACGGAACTGATGAGATACAAAGCACTTGGCATTATCTGACACCAGATACTGACACGGCCCAAAAGACGAGAAGATGGAATTAAGACACTTTATGACGGAACTGGTCGTAGCCTGTCTGGTGGGGAAAATCCAACTAAATCGGGAGAAACCGTCAGTGCAAACAAGAGCAAATTGGTTTCCCCGACCAGAGCGAGGGAACGGTCCAACATGGTCGATAAAAAGCCTCTCCATGGGTCTAGATGCTGGTTCAGATGACAACAGGCCAACCTTAGTAGAAACAGGAGGTTTGCTAATATTGCATGCAGCACAATTCCTAATGAGCCTCCTGATGTCGCCATCCATACCTTGCCAAATGAAAAACTGTCTGATTTTAGCTCGGGTCTTGAATACTCCTAGGTGGCCACCAACAGGAGATTCATGATAGTAACGAAAGATTTCCGGAATGAGGATTGACGGGAGCACAATTTTAGGTAGGCGGTCATGACGAGACGAACAACACAACACACCGTCCTTCAGAGAGTAGGGCTTGATCACTTCACCAGAATTGATTCGGTCAATAAGGCTAGACAAGGAGGGGTCTTCTTTCTGGAATCGTCTTACTTCCTCAAACAGCACAGGGGAATTGCTAAGAACGGCATTGACACAATTTACAGCAGATACAAGGTTTACAGGTTCACATTCCTGAACATCTTCTTCGGCTGTTTCCTCGTACATGCGGCTTAAAGAATCAGCTACCGCATTTTCGGACCCACGAATATGTTGAACAGTGAACTGGAACGACAGAATCCTAGTTGCCCACCTAGCAATTCTACCAGTTTTGCGGGGTTTCCCTAAGACCCAGCTCAAGGCTTGGTTATCGGTCTCAAGGAGAAACTTAGTGTGCTCAAGATACATACGAATTTTTTCTAGAGCGAACAACACAGCTAAACCCTCAAGTTCGTAAATAGAATACTTCCTCTCTGCGTCCGTTAAGGTACGAGAAGCGTATGCAATGGGTTGCCTACCCAGATCAGATTCCTGCAGTAGGACACAACCAACACCACGACCAGACGCATCAGTCTGCACAATGAACTGCTTCCCAAAATCCGGAATAGCTAACACAGGGGCGTTAGAGAGCGCAAGCTTAAGATCTTCGAAGGCTGCTTGCTGAGAGGGACCCCACTCAAACTTCACAGCCTTTTTGCGTAATTGATTTAGAGGAGCAGCACGGTCGGCAAAGTTACTGATAAACTTACGGAAGAAGTTGACCATTCCAATGAAACGAGCAACACCCTTGGCGTTCTTGGGTGGTTTAAAATCTCTGATGGCCTGCGTGCGAGACTGGTCCACTGAGATACCAGATTCAGAAACAATATGTCCCAAGAAGGAAATTTTGGGCTTGGCAAAGGAAACCTTGGACAATTTGACGGTAAGTCCGGCGTCACGCAACCGATCAAGTACAATTTGCAGATGATCAACGTGTTCCTCGAAGGACTCGGAATAGATCACCACATCGTCAAGGTAGTGGTACACAAACTTGAATTTAATTTCTGAAAATACCTTGTCCAGAAGTCTGCTCAACACAGCGGCTCCGGTGGATAGTCCAAACGGGACACGGGCATACTCAAAGAGGTTCCAGTCAGTGGAAAAAGCAGTAACATGCCTGGATTCAGGAGAGAGGGGAATTTGGAAGTAGGAAGAATTTAAATCGAGGATCGTGAACACCTTCGCGTTGCGAAACCAACTAAAACATGTGTGAAGGTCGGGCAAAGGAATGGACTGCAAAACAACTTTTTGATTAAGAGCCCTATAGTCGACCACCGGCCGAAAACCACCGTTAGGTTTTGGCACAAGAAATACAGGGGATGAGTAGGCAGAGATAGAGGGTTGGATTACACCTTCTTCTAACATCTTATCGATAATCTTACGAAGTTCAGCCATCTTGGGCGGGGCAAGGCGATACGGGCTGGAACGCACCGGCACAGAATCGGTTAGCTCAATCTTGTACTCCATCAAATGGGTTACACCCAGCTTGTCAGTAAATACATCGCCATACTCCTGACATAACCTCTTAATGGCCTCCCTTTGAAGACTCGTTAAATTTTCCAGATCGAGATTCTCAATAGTCATAGGCTCAGTAACAGAATTGACAGCAGGAGAAGATAAAACCGGGTTAAAAGATAATTTACTCTGTGGATTAAACTTAAACCATAAGTTGCGAGCACCAAAATCAAGAAGCATACCAACGTGTGACATGAAATTAGCTCCAATGACCACAGCACAAGAAAGATTTCTGGCAACCAAAAATTTAAATTTCCAAGAAAAATTTAGAATATGAATTTTGACTGACATACTACCCAAAATATTTAAGTTTGAACAATTTGCCGAAATAAAAGATTCATTGTTAGGCTCTAACTCAGGAAATTTGCAAACACTCTTCATAGATAAAAACCAGTCCTCGGTTATAAAGGATGCGACACTACCAGAATCAAGCAACGCAGAAACGGGCTCGTCATTAACACAAACTTCAATAAACGGGGATATTCCTTTAGCCACAGGAGAAATTCCAAAATCATTACTCACTCTGACACGATTACAAGCAGGTGACGAGGACACCCGCACCACAGGATTCCCACAACGTTTAGAATTAGGCTGACTTACCACGCCATTGCTCACCGCCAGGTTAGGTAGGCCAGCGACATAAGCAGAATTAGCACATGATGAATTAGCTTTCATAGAGTTATCAAGACTATCATTGGTAGGGCGACCAGAAACTTCACAGGGTTTTCCCAAATTCTTACACACAGAAATATCCTTGGAAGTAACACCCGAATTGGTCTCCTCAACGTTCCGTCATTGGCGATACACAGCCTGGTTACTCGGACACACCTTCTTGACATGTCCCACTCCACCGCACGAGTGGCACTTAATGTTGGGTCGAGGACGAAACATAACCTTAGGTGGGGGACGAGACATCAAGGAAGGAGGGGGACAAGCCATCAAGGAAGGAGGAGGAACATTAGCTACACGAAGGGAATCTGCATGCTTCACAGCCATAGCCTCTATAACGACCTGTTTCAGCTCGACGAATGACGAAGGCCTGGTACACATAGTCATGTATGACCTATATTGAGGCGAAAACCCATTCACAATTGATGACACCAACTGTCGCTCGGTTAAAGGGGATGCAAAAACCTGGGCATACACCTTAATGTCGCTGACATAGTCGCTAAGGGACTCGTCCAGCCTTTGGACACGATAAAGGAACTTATGCTCGAGAGCACTTAGGGCGCTCGCAGGGACAAAAAACCACAACACTTCCCTAATAAACATGGCTAAGGACATGCGGAGGTGGATAGCTTCAACAAGCTTATCGCGCAGCATACCGGATGCAACAGGATACAAGAGTTGGAAAATCTGAACTTCCGACATCCCAAAAATCGAGGCATGGTTGCCCAACTCGACCACTTGCTTTAAAAATTGTACCACTTGGGTATCGTCATCAAGGTTAACGATAACTTAGTTAACTTAGTTAAGAAACCAGAAATAGGATGAGGAATCGACCCATAACTAACGGTAGGTGAGAACGTAGCATTAGGAATAGAGACATTGTTACCAGGGTAGCCCGCTCGCACACCCTCTACAGGCGACAAAACATTAATATTACTAGAGAAAGAACTGGGATGCAATGGGTCGGCAGGACCCAGGAAATCACTAGGTGACCTAACATGAGAAGAATGACCGTATGCAGGATTAAGTGGTATGGACGAGCCAGCGCCAGGCAACAGAGGGGCAGGCAAACTACTACTGGTAATCGATCCCAAAACCTCAGACCTAGTAAAGAGAGGTGACTCACGTTCAACCCCAGAAGAACTCTCCAAATTCACAAGGTTATCGCTTAAGTCAATTAAATTGAAAACACTATTGTTGTCGGCCATTTTGGAAAACACAGAATGCAGACAACCAATATAGAAAGAAACAAATTTTCAGGAATTACAAGGACAGTTTACACTTTCACAACAGTACCACAACCAGCAATTACCATTACCAAAGATTAGGCTGACACTCAAACACAGCCACCCTACTACACCAAATCATGCACCATGCTGTCCAGAACTGCACACGTCACCACCTGCTTGGCTCGAGAACAGGGAGCCAAATCACAAAAATAGGCACAAAACATCAGGCTACCAGCTTCCGACGGGGCTCCAGGATTCCTTCACACGCAGCATATAGGCTATCAGAACATTAAGAAATCCCATTTCCCATGCCAAGAACACATGTCAGACACTCACCGGGCTTCATCTTCATTGGGGATGTTGCACACCAACAGGGTAAAATACAGGGGTAAACGCCTCGTTTAAAAACAGGACACCTTACATCCAGCATACCACATGGATATCCAGAGGCAACATGAAACACAATAAACGATAAGGATTAGCAAAACATAACATTAAGTGCACTTTCCTGACAAAATCCCACCAACAACTGACCCATCAGCATTAGAGGGGTCCATAAAACAGCCTGTGGGTACTGGGGAGGGGGTAGTTACGGAAGTGAACATGAGCGGGATCTGCTACCAAAATGCTACCCCTAGCATTGGACGGCACTGGCCAGCAGCACGTCGGCTTCTCGATAACCAACGCTTTGCTTACCAGAATGGGACGAGTACGGGAAACGTGGATGGGCCAACTTACCTGTATTCAGGGGTCCGGGTCACTTCCGCAGCAACATCACCTCCAGATGACATGTCCCAACAGAAGAGCTCCAAAGGAGTGGAAGGAAGATGGAGAAGGGGACAACACACACAGGCTATCGTAAAAACATCCCCCAAAAAAACCAACGGAACTGCCGTCGGTGAAATAATGCCACAACCAAAGATTTTAAAAAATATAATTAAGAATAAAAGGTTTAATATTGAAAATTTAAAATAAGAACTTCACCAGAGAAAGAACATGCATCAACCACCAATATTTTACAAGAAGGCCAGATAGCGCCTAACATGCTTGCTTGAAAAGCCAAGAAGAAAAAAAGACTTAATTAAAATTAAAAAAAAGGTAAAACAGCCCAAAGGTTAAAATAAATATTACATGCATAACATACTGAGAACGGGCTTGATGAATTGCAAGGAAATGCAATATCGATCCGGCATGCAGAAGTTCAGGCCATGCCAAAACAAAAGGAATTGAAAATTAAATTAAACTTTAAAAAAAAATTAAATGGGATAGAAAATAAAAAAAATAAATGATATGCTCGTCGGCGAAACACACAAGGACATTTTACATCCGAAAACACAAAACTAACAACAAGATTACAATTTAAAAAAAAAATATTGAGCTAACAGAAAACACGTATGCTTTGGAGACCCGCGCCAAATGGACTGACAAAGAGACCACAATGCATCACGGTAAACAAAAGATATGGCCACACCAAAACCATGCCAGGTCGAAATTACGGCAAACAATTAATAAGATTAAATTTAAACATTAGTAGAAGGAAATGAACGGTAAAAAAAACCAATTACATCTAAAAACTATTAATGCAAGTCGTTTTAAAACTGGACGGATCTTACATGGATTTAAAAAAAAGGGACAAACCCAAGCTTGCCAAAGGAAAATAAATAATAATTTAAACGTGAAATAAACTAGAAATGTGTCTCCAGGAGGTACGACGAAAAGATAACAAGGTTCAAATAAATCAGGACACGAAATTAAAACAGCAAAAAAAAAATTTAGGCCATTAAACAAATGAGGAACAGAAATAAAACATTACTATAAGAAGATATCGGAGCTCCATAACATAAAATAATTAAATAAATTAAATTAAAAAAAAAACGTACCTTACATCCTTCTCAGTGGAGACACAATAACAATAAAATAATTAACACATAATTTTACGTTATTACATGCAGTGGCGCCAATAGCATTTCTTTGAGGTCTAGCGAAACAGTTTAGACCCCCCCCCTTCCGACCCCCCCCCTCATACGAGTTATGCACACATATTGTTTCCAAAAACTATCCATACTTCTCTAGATTCTTAGCAACTTTTAGCGATAAGTCGAGCTGAAATAGAAAAAATGCAACACTTTCATTGAGTACCGGTAAGCGTTTAATTCAATTACGAGGAAAAACAGTATTTTTTACAGAATTATGATATTCTCAACATTTGAATGACAAAAAGTGTCAAACATCAAAATACTGCTCACTTAGGTTTAGTTAAAAGATAAATAAGGGAAGTCTCAAAACAAACATTACTCCTCGGTGGACAGTTTTTATTTCACTTAATGCGTCGTCTTCAAGCGGCAATGGATTGGACTTAAGGTGCATGGAGCGCGGCAGTGATGTCCACAAGTATAGATTTTTCAAAGTGCTCAAATAGGGCCAAAAAAGAGTTTAGAAGTGTTGTGGAAGGTCCAAAGTATAATGCCAATACAAAATCCTTTGGAAAACTGCTAACTGAAAGTAGCTTTAGGGCTTTGAAAATGGCAGAAACATAGGTTTTATTTTTTTATTTTTATTTTTTGACGGAAAAAACGGCCTTTTGACCCTCGTTTTCTCTGTTAGATGTCCGGTGACCTCAGTATTTTGTAACGTTTTCATTTTTATCGTTTTGAAATCTTTATTTTTGGAGTTGTTGGCCGGAATCTATTCACTAGAACACACTTTAAAAACTTAGTATTAAAATACACCCTAAAACGGCCATTTTAAGCTAATTTTAGTGTTTTTGTTTGTTTTTAAGTGTGCTCTAGTGAATATATTTTAGCCAAAAACTCCAAAAATAAAGATTTTAACATGATAAAATATAAGACGTTAAGAAATACCGGCGTCACTGGACATCTAAAAGAGAAAACTAAGGTAAAAAGGCCGTTTTCCGCCAAAAAACACTAAAACCTACTTGTCATTTTTCAAAGCCCTATAGCTGCTTTCAGGTAGCAGCTTTCTAAAGTATTTTGTATTGGCATTGTACTTTTGACCTTCCACAACACTCCTA
Source organism: Meconema thalassinum (assembly GCA_946902985.2). NCBI lineage: Eukaryota > Metazoa > Arthropoda > Insecta > Orthoptera > Tettigoniidae > Meconema > Meconema thalassinum. The sequence goes on along the minus strand of OX336389.2, from coordinate 400,912,430 downwards.
AACTTATTTGGCCCTATTTGAGCATATCGAAAAATCGATACTTTTGGACATAACTGTCACGCTCCAACCACCATAAGAATATCTTTGGCCGAACAAGAAACTTTATAAAAAAAGTTTTATTACAATACCTTATTTCTTAGTAGCCTGCAGTAACTGTTTCGAAAGAATGCTTCTATATGGTGCGAACTCTAATATGACATTATCGTATTCAGTATTTACGTCGTTTTCACAAGTATGTATCATGAGGTCTTCCAATCGCTCAGCACCCATAGTCGTAGTAGCCTGTTTTTGATTATGCGTAACCTCGAAAAAGTTCTCTCGGGTGTGGCGCTTGTTACCGGGATTGTCACTGCAATCTTCAGTGCGGTGTACAAAGTGGGGGAACACACTTTTCAAGCCTGCTGAGTGCATAAATAGAAATACAGTCATTAATCTTCCAGTATTACCGGGGTCCGCTTGATCTGGGTTAACATCCCTGTCTTCAATCTCTTCTAGAGAGCTTCCTTCTTCAGTTTTTGATTCCTCTTCGCCTTTGTCGGTCATCGCGAAATCGTCGTCAGCAGAATCCTCATCGGCAAAAATGTCTTGTTTGTGCAGTTCCTCGGGCAATGAAGCTGCCTTCTTGAATTGGGGGTAGACTTTCGAAAACGCAGTATACTCTTCTGAGAGTTGAATTTTGTCCGCGAATTTTCCATACAGTTCACAGAAGTGATCGAATGCATCATCAGGAAGAGCGTTTCTTCGACCGTTTACCCCAAGTAGACGGCGATGCGAAAAGAGTGCCAAATCGCTGTATAACCCAACAGTTGTGTTGGCGAATCTATCTTCAAGGTGAGAAATTATTCCGTCCAGGCAAACGTTGTAGGTCTCGACTCGAAATTTCTTGATGGACTCATCATTTGGCGCATCTGCAGCTTCCTCGCCGTCCATCATCTTCTTGCGCCGCTTCAAGGGATCGGGCGTTTTGGAATTCAAAGTCGGGAAATCCTGTGAGAAAATATTTTTTTTTCTTCAAGATTACATTCATATTATGCTCTCTAGTTTCGAAGGTGCTCCATTTCTATGAGCGTATGCTAGATTGCACTTACATCTGACAATAAATCGATATCAACACTTTGCAAAACTTTGCTCACAGGTCCCACCTTTTCGAAGACTCTCGAAAAGAGGAGCAGTGTGAGAACAAAGCGTTCTGATAGCAAGTATCTAGAGGCCTTGCGCTTCTGTGGCAGCTGATTTTTCGGCTGGTGTAACTTTGTCGGTTGGGTCTTCACGGTCAAGGGTTCGCAGTTGTGTCTGAATTACATGAAGCAGTGTGTCGATTAGAGCAGCAAATCTTGACAGAGCGACAGTGAGTGAAGAAGCGTGAGACATCAAACGTGTCATGCTGACTCGTTTTTGTCGACGAAATCGCTCTTTAAGATACCGTTTTGTTTTGTAATTTTCGAAAAGTTTGACTCGGCCCTTTGACGAACAAATGAATGCAAACGTTTTTTCTAAAATCGAAAACAGATCTTTTGCGTTTAAACGTGCATTACCGTATCAACCACTACCATATTCATTCTGTGCGCAAAACACCAAAACAGCCGCAGGGTCTTCGTTTTGAACTTGAGCCTTGAGACCATTAAAATCACCCGACATGTTCGCTACACTGTCATAGGATTGACCGACAAGCAAGTTTTTCCCGTCTAGATTAAGTTCTCTGCATATGCCTTCGAGCGTCTTGAATAGGTTCTTGCTCTTCGTCGTCGTACATTCCTTTAACGCAACAAGCCGCTCATTTACTATCCCTGTCTCTTCATCGACGTACCGGATAACGAAAGACAGTTGTTCTTTTCTCGATAAATCAAAAGTAGTATCCATTGACAAACTAAAGAACCTCCCTTCAAACAGTTGTTTTTGAATCTCATTTTTAATAACTCGCGAGATGGCATGAATCATTTGATTCTGTCTATTCCAGGTAAGAAAGTTTAGTTTCTTGCGCTTGGGGGTAGCCTCCAAAGAAGCTAAATACGCAGCCAATGGTGGGGAGTACTTTGCCAACAGCACTACTAAGTCTTTAAAGTTCCCATTTAGTTCTTCAGTCATTTTTCTCGGTGTCCGCTCAGAGCTAGATTCCGCCCACCTAAATAAAGAATCACGTCTGTTAATTCTTTGACAATTTCCCTGTTTTCGGCTATTTTTAATTTTCTTCCTTCTTCGAAAGAAGGGACTAACGGCACGGATAAATCTTCTAGTTTAGCTTTCAGTGACGCCTCAACATGTTGTTCACCGGTCTCGTGTAGGAGAATAGAGCTTGTACCAGTTGACCAAGTACGGAATCCGTGGCGTGTCAACTCTTTCCTTACCTTCGACTGATTACCGAAGAGCATACAGTGAAGACAGAAAAGCCTTCCTTTGGATTGGATACAGAGTACGACAACCACTCGCGCTGGACCGCGCCACCATCCGGAAGCAATTTTCGGTACCAGGCTGCATGGCATGATCATACCTCTTTGTCCTTGGGGAAGCCCCCTACAAGCTCTCGGTTTGGTTGGGAAGGACCTTCTGCTCGAATGTACTTAACCATTGTCGGAGTCAAATGTTCCAGATTACAAAACGTTGCCGGATCGGAAGTTATCCCTAAATCGTCGCACCTTGTCGCTACTCGGATGCCAGGTTCCATTCGCACTAGGACCTAAAGGGGGATGATTGGAAGGATAAGCGGGAAGCGAGTCCTGGTTATCAGTCAAGTGAGAGCTGGAAGAGCCGGGGGTGCAGGTACCGCTACCACCGCAACTGAAGCGAAGTTAACGGAATCCCCGGGAGGAGGTAGACTCTCACCACCGGAATGTTTCTATTGGTCCTCTACTTGTGCGTCAACTCCTTTAGGGTCCATGTCAGGGGGGGAGGTACCACCACCATTCGGCTCATTAGCCACGGCCGAAAGGGGATACTGCACGTTCACAAAGTAATCCTGGAGGTTCATCACTGGAAGGGCCTGGGATCATAGGGACGAAGATTTGGTTCTCTTCATGGATCATTACCACCAGTTCAAGGATTTTGGGTACCACCAGCACCACCACTATCATCAGTAACACGAAAACTGTCTCTACCAAGATCTGATTAGGAGCATTAATTCCTGTAATGAGAAATATAACCACGGCTTAGATAAGGCACTTTCGGGAAAACAAATTACTACTAAAATGAATCTAGAAATACTGTAGAACGCAAGATGCCATGAAAAATAAAATACACGTTATGTCGCGGATATAAATTGTGTTACCAACTTTAGGATCCGAAACTAAAATTTTGATTTAATTTTTTAAATTGTTTACGGTAACTAAAGTGCTTTTTATCAAGGAAACAAACATGACCAGTTCATCTGAAAAGCCGAAAAGCTGTATTACCAAACCAACTACAAATGTAAAAAGAGAACGCGGTTATTGACCCTCCAAATCCGTCCGTTGACAAGCATGCATTTATACGGTAGACTTAAAAACCTGGAACAAGGCCCAAATGTAGGCCCTGTTTTCTTAAGTCAGTTTCTATCTCGGGGGCAACATGTGTATGTCCGCCGTAGTACGTATAAAAATTGTTTACCGCAAAATGTAGACAGAGGGAGGGAGAGAGGGTGGTAGGGACTATTAACCTGACCATACATTAGCACGATTCTCATTTTTTTTTTACTTGAACGCGAGGGAAAACGATGGCACTGTCTGCACGAATCGACAATGTATACGAATTGATAGAACGAGAACGCAAAAACAAAATAAATGAAAAGGCCTTAAAAACACACCAAAAAGAAAACGCATACACACGATCCTCCCTAGTTAGACCTGAGCAGAAACCAAAATTCTAGGTTTTGACCCCCACTTCTAATTTGCTTCTCTGAACCAAACAGTTTACAAATCAATTAATCGCTCAATAGTAACCGGTACCGGCATTTCAAACCAAAGCACCATATTCCGTCAAGAAACACCAAATTCGAGCCGGATATGCACTATGTAGTGTAAAGAATGCTCATGGATAGGATGTCGAAAAACATCGAAATAAAATAACAGCATGCGACCGATGGGCTTCAGCGGGAAGAGGAGGGGGTAGGGGTGGGGTAGTTTACAGGTCTCTGTCTCACAATCAGCTGGTCGCCACGCTACGCCGCAGCTGCAATACGCCACACCGCGATGCTCGTGGTTCGCAGGTGACCCCCCCACCCCTCTGTCTCACTCATGAAACTCACGATCGCAGTTCGAACATAAACGCGAGCATCAAATGCATCGTAGGAATTCAAACAAATGAGAAGATTCAGTTCAAGTTTGGGGCGATTTCCCTATTGTTGGAACTTAGCTCGGTTGTGTGGCCGTGCGAGGCCCACAACACTCCGAATTTCGCATGTCGCAGTGACCCTAATGTTGTGTTTAGGAATTTCACGAGAACTTGAGGTATAACAAGTAAGCCATCGACAAACTACTGTAATTCTGATTGAGCTGAAATCATAACACAGGTGACTAACTTACCCAATTTTTTGGAAACTACTCCACATAGCCCATCATAATAGCGTACTTACGTACTGTACCCGTTCCTACGTGGTATGCGATGATCCAACTGCCATAGCATCGCATACGACAGTTAGGATGCAATTGTTCTTTTTCAAGTCTAACCATTTCCGTTCTCATCCAAAATAAATTTGTTCACATGAAAAGAAATAAAACAACTAAAAGTTTCTTGGATTCTCAGGGTCACCGAGGCACTGAATCACACGTCACTGTTGCATTTGTGAACCCTGAGACAGCAAGCACGTGAACCATTTAAATTTAAATTATTCTAGCACACAATAATCATTTTATCTAGAACACATTTGATCATTCACGAAGCATAGAATGACTTGTATTCCAGTCTAATTGGAATTATGAGAAATTTATAAATGTTACAATTCATCAACGTTTTCAATGACTAATAGCATCATCTGATATTCTAAAAATTGGTTGTGAAACTTTCATTATCAATGGGAGCATGATTTATTTCATTTCCATTAACAAACATTTAATCGAAGTCATTCCATCTAACATTATGTGTGTGAACCGAAATTACCATTCTCCTTCGTCACAGCTCCTAGCTTGACGGAATATCCATATCCTCATCATCACCTCTCTTCACACAAAATTACCACTCAAAAATATGCACTGTCGGCATGTCAGAAACTATGCCCTGGCGGCATGTCAAAAACTATGCACTGTTGGCAAGTCCAGTTCCACACTTGAACAAAAATGTGTCAACTTTATCTGGACATCGATGTTGCAAGGTAACATGAAAATAACAACTACTGAAATTTAACTAATCATCCTCTAACAATCCGTATCACATCATTTCATTATACCATCATTTACCACTTTAATTACTTGATCATCATTTATTATTTATGTTCATGACTTCAACTAGTCAATATGTCAGACGTTCATTTCCGACTATTATTATTATTATTATTACTCATTAGAATCAACAACAAAAATATATTCAAAGCATGTGCAATCATCCTGTCAAAATCTTAATCGTTTATCGACATCATCATAATTATCTGGCATTTTATTAAGCATGGAAAAATCGTTAATCACTTATCATGGCAGCTACTACTCAATCAGCTGTTTATTTAAATTATCATATTTGTCATCAGGTCAGATCAACTGTTTCATTAAATTTCAGAGTAATATTCAACAATTAATTATTAAAGAAACTTGGATTATTTAAACTTCCAGAAAATATCTAAGATTATTTACAGAGGTGTCGTAAAAATATATCACATCAGTGAAAATGTATTGCCAGACGTAATTATACTCTTACAAATTATAATCGGTGCTTATATTTCACTCCATTGCCATACCAAAATTTATTGCCACAATTACTCCACATTGGACGTTATCATCCACTAATAACAACTCGAATTCATTCAACATGAACCATTTCAATTGTCAATTTATCATCACTTCATCACAAATATTCAGCGCACAGCATGAATCAAACAATAAGACTGTGTTCACTAACCTCTAGTCTACACCATTAATATATCAAAGTGGTAACCTCACAAATATTGGCAATCTTCATACAACGCTTGGCAAAAATATCTAAACTCAACGTATTTAATAATCCACATTAATTGTAAGACTGGCTTCAGGCATTAATAAAGTTGACCCAATAGAACAATAGAACAATGGTCACTATAATTGTGTTTGACAACCTCTTAAATTACATGAAAATTACTGAAATAATTATTATCCAATCCGAGCATTAATTAAATTTAAAGTGTAATATCTCTGGAAAAATCATTGAAATTTGTTTCAAAAGAACACCATCGTGTTAGATTAATAATATTCATCATAGATGTTTCCATTCTGCCTGAGATAAATTCGTGAAAAGAACGTACTCATCTTAAGAGAATCAATCGCTTAAAATCCTTGTTTAAAGTGTAAATCAACTCATCAGAAAATTAATAGGTATTACATTAAGTAGAATATCGCTACAAAACTATTGGATCTACCACACAAGAATTACAAAGTGCAATCCTGCTTACATTTATTTATACTGTACTGGACAAAGATCATACTAATACATGACTTGTTAATTATTGTTTGATTCGCTTACAATCAACATTGCATTCGGATGATAAAATGATAGTTTCCTAATGACGGGTATAGCGTTTAGACACCACACAATTGCGCAAGGTAACAGGCCCCGTCCCAACGGCTCAGATGATTGATCCCTAATCGACATGTATAGCGTTTAGACACCACACAATTGCACTAGGCAAGAGGCACTGTCCCGACGGCTAAAATGAATGAATGCATATGACTGGAATCAACAATTATTATACTGTCAGATAGTAGTGACACTGTTTCGCTAAAGCGAATTAAATTCAATAGCTTAAAAAGATCCAATCAAAAAGAAAAATCCCTGGTCACTAACTCCACACAATCGCTAGAATGCAAAAACTGTCAGACGCCCGACTGCAGGTCTCGAGTCTCGAATGCTCGACCAAAAATACTACTGTGCTAAAATGCACTATTACTCACTATAAGAGATGATAAAATACCCTGCTTAATAACGTCGGTGAATATCAAAGATCAGTGAAATGTCCCTGCCATCTCACATGGAATCCACCATATATTAGCGAATTCATCAGGATGAAATGCAAAAATATATAAGACGATGCTTCAAAATATACTCATAAGGATATACAAGTGTGCCCATGGCCATGTCAAATCATATCAGTGTATTCATAAAAGCGCTCACAATACCTTCAAAATATTCCAGGTGATAAAAATATTTATTCAAAGATCGACGGTAATCCAGATATTCGTGATTAATTTCTCGCAAGAGCAGCGAAATCTTCATCCTGTACCATTTGAACAGCATTCTCCTCATCCTAATGCGTGTCACTGCACGGTCACTCGCCTGGGTAGGAATCGAATCCGTCACTCCGTTGTGCCATCCTGCCTCATCTTATGCCTAACCCATCATGTTAATGTGTAAAATATCCATCTCGGATACTGTCCAAAAATCCACTGAATGTTGTGATCTTAATGGGTACCCCATTATGTCCATGGCTTCAACACGCCACTGTTCCATAAGAAAATGTCGATTGGCCTCCACTAGAAAAGTTTTCGCCAACAAAATGTCGAATCGCATTGATGAATAAAAATATTTTATGTGTGTTCAAGATTATCACACACCCTGTATCCGAATATTATGTGACTTGCATATTCGCAAATGTTCGTTAAGCATAGTCATTTGGCACTCTCTTCACCACAACAGAAAATATGTGAAGTCACTTCCACTGTTCTGGTCGAAAGTTCCAGTATTAATTGAGTTACCCCGTGGTCGCCTGGGCCTTCTAACATAATGTCGAAAATGTGACAAAGTTCATCCGCTGGTAGGCATACGAGTTGAAATGGTAAAACTGGAAAATGAAGCAAGTATTCGGACCATAATAATATCTATGTCCAATACGCAGTAACTTAATGTCGGTAGCAGTATCTTATAACACGACCTCCAATTCGTCACAAGATGTCTGCTATAACAACAATGTTCCTGCCTTGCCACATGCCGGTAACACAACGTTATAAAATGGCTTCATTTAACAACAGGTGTGCGTGAATATGAATCACAAAGTTCACTGTTATACTGTTCGCTTTCACGGTGTGAAATGATCCGCTTGCCTCGACTCGCAAGTTACAGTTCATAATTGTAGTACGGTTTGAAATAAAGCTTGATATTCTTCACTTCAAAAGAGCACGTTTTCTTGTCACCGGCCGCGTTCGATAAGTCCACTGCCATCAAGACCTCGTCTCCTGCATCCTATACTCGCGTTCACCGTACTGGCAAATTGTACTAACTGTGTCTGGAAGACGATGCGTACAGTAATGAGTAGCGTACAGTAATTAATCCTCTCCACGCAGCTCTTGCCTGCTGTCCACCTGGTCTTTCATATGACCTCACTCCCCTCACTCGTTGTGGGGTAGCTTGCTTGATGCCGTACTCTGACGTTACATGGCCCAACCATGGCTAATATCCGCTTTTTGTAAAGCTATAATTTTCTTTTAAGGGGTTATTAAGCATCTCAAATATTAATACAATACAATACAATTCCTTTTTCTCTGACATTACACAGGGTCGTAATTTCTAAATTACTTAAATAAATCTCTTGCAATCTTAACGTGATTCATAGCATTGGAGGGGTTGTCCTTCCTTCTCCCTGTCTCCAATACGTCACTTCAGATTTCACGAATTTTATTCAAGTCGGGAGTCAAAGACAACAATAGGCGTTTGGGTCTAACCTCAGTATGTATTGGGCCTTGCAAGACTTTGGACCACCGTCAGTTCTGCGTTTTTTTTTTCTTTCAAAAAAAAAAAAGAATCTTTGCTCAGTTGTAGGATGGCAAGGTACGTGTAAATTTTACAGTTTCAGGAGAGATTATTACGAGCCAAGGATACGTCTACGCAAGTAAGCAAACAATAACACACCCACATTTCTACGTACTGAACTAACTCATATCACTGGGGGTGAATATTTTCTGCGAGTTTTTCCGCGAGATGTTTTAGAGACCAACAAATAAAAGAAGCCTTTGGCAAAGTCCCTCACTTTTCGTGATTGCAACTACGACAATGGTCGTGATCTATTCACACGTAACGCACACAGTATGGACACACTCGGTTCCTACCGTGATTTCTACTGTTGACTTACCGTTATCGCTGCTCTCCACAATAGCCGGTGTAGGATTATAAGAATTCAATTTTGAAAAAAAGTTGGTGATAGTGCCAGGGGAGGAGGCACGCACTGGGCATGAGTCATAGTGCCTTTTCCAATTTTTAGAGTTCATCCCTTTTTGGGAGGCACTTTTGCCGCACGGGCACACTTTAGAACTCGGCCACATGGCAGACTAGACGGCAGACGTATAACTAGTTTGCCACACAACAACACATACACGTAACAAACAACAAACAACAGCACACGACGCACGATACAGCGACATCAACACAAACACAACTCCCTCCTCTTAACCCCACAGCCCCCGCTTCCCCCTTCGCTGAAAGACTATCGTTGGACTACTGAGACGGGCTCGTGCAGGCTCGGACGGGCTCGTGCGTATCTTGCGCCACTTACAAAACCGCAGCGCGCATTTCAAACAGAGAAGTCCGGAGCTTCTACACATTCACAAAACGATAAACGATACTTCGAACGAGCTTGATTGGGAATACTTGGCCACGGCATTAATGACACGTTCCTGTGAAGCGCGAGGTTGGGTAGAGATATTCGATTCATACGTTAGGTTAGAGGGTTTGATGTCACGCTTATTTGATTGTATGTAAATCCCAATTAACCATCATGAATGAACATTCGGCTGACGCTGAATATTGATGATGCTTATTTTATTTTATGTTTGAACGAACAAACAATACAATAACTAGGTAACAATATTTTGTGGCCGGTACTGACCGTTAATGCCAGGACCTTACGATCTATTTAGTCATTTAGTCCTATTCTCCGTCTTTCTCTCTCCCTTTCCTTCTTTCTTTCTTTCTTTCTTTCTTTCTTTCTTTCTTTCCTTCTTTCTTTCCCCCACCCACCCAAACCCAACCACCCACCCACCCACTTTGAGGTCTAGCGACTGCTAGACATCAACCATACAGTTGGCGCCACTGATTACATGTACTTCACAAAAATGGCTAACACGCCGATGCGTCGTGTAGATAGAAGCACTTGATCGCATCCAGTTGCGATTATCCTTGCACATTTCCTCTTCACGGCGGAACGATGAAAATTTACAGCCTGAAGAAAACAGGCAATTCCTTTTTCTTGAATGAGTATTTACATTTTGAAAAAGCTAGGGGCAACGCCCCCAGCGCAACGGATAGACACTCTTCGACCAGTCGTCGGCTTGATGTTTTTCACTCGACAGCAAATGGACTCCACAAAAATGGCGGAGAATCGCTCGTCATTTATCGAACTGTCTTCATGTAAATAAATATTGTCCAATCACGAAGTGACACATCAAAACAACAATGTCATTAATAAGTTCATAATTTGGCGGTATCATGACTACACCAGCTTTTGTTTGAAGACGAAGAATGTGATTGTCTTTCAATTATGTCATGCGTATATAGAGTTTATAAGGCGAAGCCCACACCACCTATTGGGGAGAAACAGGAACTATTTGTATCTTTTCAAAGTCCGACTGCAGCTACCATCTTGTGGTGACAGACGGTACTGAGCGACCAAGCGGACGATTCAAAACTTCAACAACAGCGTCCCTGATTAAATACATGTTTGAAATGGTAGAGACGTGCCCTTGCACGTATCAAATATCTTGTCAGATTTTCTGTGTCAAATTTCCCTCTTTGCATTCCACCTGTGTATATAGTTCATAGTTTTGGTTGTGAACAATAGATGTCATTACTTGCATATTCCAAAGACTTCAGTGTCGGAATAACCTCTTTGGTGTTGGATTCCATTGCTAAGCAACAGACATAAACAAATATAAACAAAAGTTTGGTGCTTTTCAGTCGGTCAACACGAATGTCCCCAAAAAGAGCTGGGTTATGCCGTAATCCTGAAATAAATTACATGAGATTACATGAGATTCAAGTAATTTATTTCAGGATTAGGGCATAATTCAGCTCTTTTTGGGTACATTCGTGTTGACCGACTGAAAAGCACCAAACTTTTGTTTACTTAGGCAACACTGAAAAATGGCTTTAAATCCCACAAAATAAACAAATATGTCAGCTTCCTTGTGTCCGTGTGATCTTTCTCATTGTGGCTTGTGAGAGTTTTCTCTTTGTGAGTGCGTATAATATGGGTTCTGAAAGCAGATCTGGTGCGAAGAAAAAGCTGAAATATCAAGGGAACAGACACAATAAGATGAATGTCAGTGTTAACAGTGCTGTCAATGTAAATAGTGAATCAGAAAGTAGGCCTAATGTAAAGGCTAGTGCTCACAATCCAAATTGCCTTCTGTAAATATTGAGCCGAATAGTGTTAGTGACAATTCAACATAATCATTGATATAGAGGGACCAACCTATGGAGCAGGCGAGTTTTAAGAAGCCCAAGTGAGTGTGTTATGTTCACAACTTGATTCTAAAACTTCAGTGATGTTTTTCTTGAAATTAAATTCTTGTACACTTTGTATATTTCAAATAAACATAAATAACCCTACAGTTGAGGTAGGGAATTCTTTAATACATCAAATTAAAGATAATGAATGTGGGAATGTTGTAAACTAGAACTATTTTCATGTTGTGAAGGAAACTATTTTTATAATTATTTTAATTATTATAATTAATTAATTTTATACGTTTTTTTTCAAATTTATTGTCTAGCTCCGTATCTGTTAACGATAATTTGAAGCTCCTAGTTCACAACATTCTATGAAGGGTATACTTCAACGTAGTGAAGTAAAAATCCGGGAAATACAATTTTTGAATTTTTATCACATTTTGAAAATTGATGTGTTTTTTATTAAAGTATTTTTTTATTGTGAAGATAAAGCAGAACATACTGATTTCAATATATAACTATCTACCAATGGTGTGTGCTTTGTGGTAAAAATCTCAAACGAGTTGGTTAACAAATGTAGATTTTAATTCGCAGCGTTAAAACATACCTTAATCCGCGGTGTTGACCTATCTTTATCGTCTGACGACCTCGTGGCTTATATAGAGTCTCCATGTCCAATCCTCAAATTACAACGGATGAATCGTCGGAAGATGATCGATGGCAAAGTTGAAATGCGTCCTACGGGAACGATTTTTTTTTTTCGAATCCCAGATATTACCTCAATACGTCTCCATTTTCCATGTAAACCTCGAGGTCCAAGTATTTATATTTCGACCAAAAATATGTAATCGTTGTCAGCGGTATGGCCATACCGGCCAAAATTGCCGAGCACGCGCACCTCGCTGTGGCCGCTGTGCCCAAGGCCATGAGACTCAGACATGCACCCAAGTGCTTGTGCGATGTGTTCATTGTGAGGAAAATCACTGTACTTACCATAAAAAATCAGTCGAGATCAAAACCCGAATGTGTGTCGAAAACAAGACATATCAAGACATTGTTGCCCAATCTAGTAACCCTTTTCAACCGCTAAACGTCCCCCGACAATTTCCCCCACTTTCCCAAAATTGCGCACCCTCACAACCTACGTTACCCCCCACCCCCACAAAAAAACGAAAATTCACGTATATTGTCAACAGCCCACCCAAAGTAATTGCACCTATGGGCTATGACCGTAAGGCCTATCTCTCGATCGTACAAGGTGACAATTCTCATCGTCCGGTATCCCTCTCGTGCCACCCAAATCGGGTGTCCCCAGAAATAACTCGGGATTATCTTCAACTCGTGGAACTGTTGGGCACGAATGCCCAATGGGCCCACCTCTTAAAAAACATCTACGACAAAATAGTCCTTTTACCATTCCATTCTCTTACTCAACCCACCAAACTTCTTGAGCCACTCCAGGATGTCCATTCCTCCCCTCTTTCATGAAGATCCTTGCGTGGAATGCCCATAGTATACAAAATAAGCGTCATGAATTACTTCTTTTAATCCAAGAATACCAGCCTGATGTAATCCTTTTACAAGAAACATGGTTACATCATAACTTATCGTTCCATATTCCACAGTATGCCGTTGAACGACAAGATGGCCCACAATATGGTGGATTGCTCACTTTAATTCATGAGTCGCTTTCTTATAGCGTATTCCCCTTCATCTTTACCCTCCCCCGCACATATGCCCTAACCATTAAAGTTGGCACGTTTCATATCACCAATATTTATATACCCCCAGATATCAAGGGAAATGAACGTCAGTGGCAATCCTTCTTTGTTTATAGTAAATCATTTACATCCCATATTCTGGGCGGTGATTTAATGCCCACCATATGGAATGGGGAAGTGCACGTATAACCTCCAATGGTCGTCATATATGGACATCATCTCAACTAGCCTCGTTTCACCTCCTCAACGATGGTTCCCCCACTCTTATTTCCGCCCCTTCCCAAGATCCTAGCGCTGTTGATTTAACCTCAGTTTCTCTTAATATCGCTCACCATTTTTTTTTTTTTTGCAAACATCCCCAGATCTGCATTTAAGTGACCATTGCCCCATAATAATTACCAGTTCTTCCTCGCCCCCACAGCCACCCCCTTGCAAACCCCTCGCTCTTTCTGAAATTTCAAAAATTTTGACCCGTTGCTGTTTTTCGAGTATATGCAACAATATTTTCGCCAAGCCGCCCCACCAGTTCGAACCTCTTATGAATATTTAATTACGGTCATTACTCAATATTTTGATACCTACCGCCCACTCATTCCTTGTCGAGAACAAAATAGTCAGAAAATATTTCACATCCCCTGGTGGAATGCAGAATGTAAGGGATTAGTAATGCGTCGAAAAGCGTTACTTCATCTCTTTCGTAAATATAATACTCCGTACACATATCTGCATTATTAAAAGCTTACAGCCATAATACAACGTACCTTTAATGAAAAACGCCGCATCGCATGGCAGGCATATGTCAATAACATTAACCACTTGACATCTCTTACCCAAATCTGGAACGCTATAAGGACTTTATCGGGGAGTAAAAAACATGCGTCCTCACACCGCCTTAATTATGAAAATTCCTTATGTTTCTACCGCAGTCTCACACCCGATTCCGTCACATTTGAACAACCGTCTTACCAATACGCCACGTCTTCTAAATTTTCTTGGCTCATCCAACCAATTTTATACTCCAAACTCCGGCAAGCCTTAACCACCAAAAAATCCTCCACCCGAGGTCCCGACTATATTTCTTTTGCGCTCAATAGCCTACCCACTTCCGCTCAACTGGTCCTTCTCGAATTCTATAATACCGTATTATGTACAGGTAATATTCCCACAACATGGAACGTTTTCTTATTACTTCCTATTTTAAAACCTGGTAAAAACCCAGCCCTACCCATCAGCTATCAGGGAATTCAGTTAGGGTCCTGTATTCGAAAAACGTTACAGAGAATTTTAATGGCTCGATTAATCTGGGCATTAGCATATTATGATGTGGTTCCAAGAACACAATTTGCCTTCGCCAAACGCAAGTCGACAAGTGATGCCCTGAATATATATCTTACCGATCTTCTCCTGTCCAGCTGCCGTAAACATTTCACCGTATCCGTTTTTCTTGACATCAAGGGAGCATATGCTAATGTTAACGTCTCGTTGTTATTGCATATTCAATGCCAATGGAAATTTCCTCCCCCTTTTATTAAATTGATTTCGGCTTTTTTACAACAACGTCACATCATTCTTTCTACCTTCCCAAATATCCTCAATTCGCGCTATTCGTCCTCTGGTTTACCTCAAGGAGATATTCTCTGTGGCATCTTGTATCTCCTCTATACCAGCGAGATCGAGGGCCTATTACTCCCACATATCCGTCTCATCCAATATGCCGATGATCTCATTTTATATTGTTCTCACCCCAATTTAAACACGTGTCGTCAACATATGTATAAAGCCCTCACGATCTTACACTCTTGGTTATTTAAGCATGGCCTAGAAACCTTCCCCCAAAAAAATTCTGCCTTAATTTTTACCCAAAGACGTAACTATGAACGTTCACCGATCCTATATCAACAGGGCTCCATTCCCATCACCCATCAAACTAAATACCTCGGCCTTCTGATTGACGATAAGTTGATCTGGGGGCCTCAACTTTCACACTTAAAATTACAAGTAACAAAACAATTACATTTACTTCGGTCGTTAACCCGTCGTTCGTGGGGAGCAGATCCTCAAATATTGTTACTTTTATACCGCAATATCTTCCGGTCCTCCCTTGATTATGGTTGTCATTATTGTGAATTTATGCCCCAGTCCCGACTCACCGTTTTAGATAAATTACAATATGCTGCCCTGCAAATTATCCTGGGTGCTCTCTCTTCAACACCCACTCAAGCCCTCTTAGCAGAAGCTACCGAACAGCCTCTTGCACTCCGAAGACAGTATCTGTCCTATAGATACCTCCTCCGTAAAATAGCTCTTTATTCATCTCCCATTCTCCCCAAACTACTATTCAGCCCCCCCCCCCCATCCGCCCGCCGATATCTATATCACCTTGAAGAACGAGCTCAACATTGTATTAATATTTACACAGATGGGTCCAAATTAGCCTCCCTTTCAGGCGTAGGTGCTGCCTTTTATATCCCCGCCACTCAACATGTTGCTTCTTTTACGTTACCCAATACCTTATCTATTTTTTCTGCCGAAGCGTTTGCCATCCGCCAAGTCCTCATATATATCAAACGGAATGTCATATCTCGATCCCTCAACTTATCTGACTCACAGAATGTTCTACAGGCCTTGCAAAATGCTTCTCATACCGATAATTGGTTTATACTTAATATTCTCAGTTTGACGCATAAATTGTCGCAGTCGGGGTACAAGATCGTTTTTTCCTGGATATCCGGCAATAAGTTACGACTATTTTAGGGAATGAATATGTCGATAACGCCGCCAAATATGCTGCGAGTGGACATGGTACCCCAATCAACACTGCTACCCCTGCCTCCGATTTTATACCTCTTCTTCAAGATCAATTGAATGACGAATGGTCACGACAATGGCAGGAATATACAAGGGAAAAGGCGAAGTTTTATTGTAATATACAACCTACGATCACCCGTCTTCCTTGGTTTTATAATGGTCTTTACACTCGTCGTCATATTATTACAATTATTCGTTTACGTTTTAATTATTATTTATCGTATGGCTTTTAGTGCCGGGAGTGTCCGAGGACATGTTCGGCTCGCCTGAGTCTGTAGCTGCTTCCAGCGGACACCCTAAAGGGTGAGCTACAAGTTCCGTTCAATTTAAAGTAGTTCCAACTTTCGCCACCAGATATCAATGATACCTAGTGGCGAACGTTGGAACTTTGATTGAGCGTTCTGACGAAATCTAACCTAACAAATTTTGCTTTACACAAGTTTAGTCTGTGAAAGGATTTTTACATGCCATAAATCTATGACATGGGACCGCCGACTTTACTTCCCCTCCGAAGGAAGGCATACTGAAGGATTTTTAACGCTTTTAAAAAATCCGACGACTTCGGCCGGATTTGAACCCGCTATCTTGGGCATAGCAGTTCAGCATGCTACCGACTACGCCACCGAAGCCGCTACGTTTTAATAATGCCCAAACTCCGGTTTTTATGGCACGGTGCAACTTACAACCGTCCGAGGTTTGCGCATGTAACACGGCAGTCGGTTCCGTTAATCATCTAATATTTCAGTGTCCTCTTTATATACATCAACGTACTACGCAACTTCATTCATTACGTCATCTCGGTTTTTATCTTCCTTTAAATATTTCGGTGCTCCTTTATTCCCTACAGCTCCCGTTCTTACCGCCTTATTACAATATCTTCACGACTGTCGCGAATATCGCGAACTCAAGCGACGGTGCTGCCGCTTATCTGGAACTAGCGGAATGGTGATAGAAATATTTACAAACAGCTGTTTAACCTGCGATATTTGTTGACGTGTGTGATCTTCTCTCATTTTTTCAGCTTTTGCATAATAACTGAGGCTGAAAATGGGTAGTAGATATTGTTCAGTTCCACAGTGCTCTTCAAAGGCAACAAGAGGCATATCAATGCATTACTTTCCTAAAGAGAAAGGTTTAAAGAAGGAATGGAGTCGAGTACTTCGCATCTCAAAGCCGATTTCTAAATATATGATTGTATGCGGTTTGCATTTCACAAAGGAGGATTATTTTTATCCAGGTTAGTAAACATTCCTTTGTACGTGTACTGTAGATGACCTGTTTATTTCTTTCATACATATTAATTACGTCCCAGTTGTGGAAAGATAACCTTCATACACTGGATTAGGCTACATTATTTATACCTATTCTTCTTACAGTGGATTACACAAGCTACTTCCAGTGGGGTAGGATTATCAATAACCAATAAGCATAAGATTGTTATAATATTGCAGTAGAATTATAAATATATTTTACTTTCAGATGTGAGAGCATGTAAAAGATACCTGAAGAAGGGCGCCATCCCCTCTCAGAAATTGCCACTGAGATCATTGGACAAGAAGATATCTTCTCCCCTGAAACTACAGGCAGAGGCCAGGGATGCACGTGTGCAACATAGACATGAAACTGTGGCACCACCATCTCCAACTGAAGACAGTGAAGTGGTAACTGAAGACACAGAGACTGTGGCAGAGGAGATGTTTGCAGCTCTGGTGGAAGATCCCACTCTAAGGAAATGTGTAGAAGATAAAGGGATACAAGTAACGCCAAGTGTAATTGATGATTGTAGAAAAATAACTTTAGAGGACATGATGAAAACAAATAGAGAAATTAATGCATTTACTGGTATCCCATCGGTTACATTATTAGATAATATATGTGTTGCTACAGGAAAATTAGAAAGACAGAGTGCCAAACCACTAACCTTGTCATTAAGACAGCGTATCATTTTAGTGTTCGTGAAATTGAAAATTAATCTTTCTTTTGGGTGTTTAGCTGTTCTATTTGGGGTCACAGCTAATACATGTAAGAACTATTTCCATGTAACAGTAGAGTTATTACATGAGGCTCTAAAAACAGCTGTTCCATGGCTGGAGAAAGATCTGATTAAGAAGAGGATGCCAATATGTTTTCAACATTTTCAGAATACTAGAGTTATTTTGGATTGTACAGAAATTCCCGTGGAGAAAAATAAGTGTTTAAAGTGTCGTGTGATGTCCTACTCTCATTACAAAGGCAATTACACATTGAAAGTACTTGTTGGTGTTGCACCATCAGGTTTAGTAACTTTTGTAAGTCAAGTGTATGGTGGAAGGGTTACAGACAAAGAAATATTTTTGCAATCAAATTTATTAGGCATGTTATTACCTTATCAGGATGCTGTAATGGTCGATAAAGGATTTTTGATAAAGAGTGAGTGCATTGAAAGGAATATACAATTGATCAGGCCACCCTTTCTTGGTAAGAATCAGCAATTGTCAACAGAGGATGCATTCAGGACTGCTGACATAGCTGCAGCTAGAGTGCATGTAGAAAGAACAATTCAGAGGATGAAAATATTTAAAGTATTAAAAGGGAGAGTCAATTTATATATGGTTCCATACATGGATTCAGTAATGACTATTATTGCAGCAGTAGTGAACCTTTCAGCTTCTATTCTTAGTGTTGATAAGTATGCTACTGGTACCTAGTAGCCAGTTTGTGGGTGTGTTTTTTCTAAAGCAGAATTTGAGCGCTGTATCAGCAGCGAAGTAAAGCGCTACATATAAACTAACTGTAAATAGAAACGGATGGATGGCACGAAATGGCAGTCGTTTAAACGTGTTTCATTCATTATTTCAAAATAAATTTAATACAACTTAATATAACAATGGGTCCACTGGGAGACTAAACTGATGATGAATGCATAGTGGTGTCGCTCAATGAACAACTTTGTTAATTTCACGTTGCCTGTAATTTTTAGGTTTTCCGCCCCTTAAAACCTGAATAACTAATTTTTAGGTTCCAGTTACCTTCTACGAATTAATGCCCTTGCTTTAGCCACTAAAGTTGCATGATCGTTTCATGAATGTAGCAGAATATGGATAAAAATTCCTGAACTTAAGGTTACCATACCTATAATATTCACCATAACGTTTATGTGACAGGTTAAATTGGATCCAAATATAGGATGAACAAGCTCTCGACTTCTTATAAATAATTCTTAATTATCCTACTGATATGCTGCTAGTGGAAATGAAGGCCTATAATCATGTAGTCTCATAGGCTACACCAGTAGCCAGAGCATTTCGCTAATGATCTCGGAGTAGACTGTGCATGCACACGTTAACATGAGTTTGCTGGTTTGTGACATTACATCAACCAATTTAATGTATTTTAACTCTCCTGATTCCATTCAGGCCCCTGTTACTGCCACATGCATGGTTCCAATAGGCTTGCTTTCATTTTTAGGATTATTATATTTCACTATAGCTTACCTGCTGATGCCTCCGTGGCTTAGGCGGCAGCACGCCGGCCTCTCACCGCTGGGCCCGTGGTTCAAATCCCGGTCACTCCATGTGAGATCTGTGCTGGACAAAACGGAGGCAGACAGGTTTTTCTCCGGGTACTCCGGTTTTCCCTGTCAAAAATTTCATTCCAGCAACACTCTCCACTATCATTTCATCTGTCATTCATTTAATCATTGCCCCAGAGGAGTGCGTCAGGCCTCGGCAGCCGGCACAGTTCATATCCTCGCCACTAGATGGGGGCTTCATTCATTCCATTCCTGACCCGGTCGGAGACTGGAAGCAGGCTGTGGATTTTCTTTTTCACTATAGCTTACCTGCTGCATCACTCAGAAAATTAAGCAAATTCATGTATACTGCTCAGAAATGGGCAGGGCAGTGCTTCGCTGGCACAAGTAAATTTCTCCCTAGCACTACTTTGCCTCATCCATTGCACAGCCCTGCCCTCTACCCTAATTTTTTCAGGAGTCTAAACTCTTCCTTCTACAGTATAGCATAACTGTATGTCAACAGATGTAGGTGACCTTAATATTACACTCCTTAAAACGTTGGTCCCCACCACCACCCCCGTTCTAATGATGCAAAGTGTTATTAGACTGGGGCGTAGTGGCACAGCGGTCAAACTGTTGTCCTCTCACCACGGCAGACCGGAATCAATTCCCGGTCAATGCATGCAAGATTATCAAAGTGAAATGCCATGTCCTGTGGTTCGGATTCCACGTAAAAAGGAGTTCCCATGGCTCAGTTTTCGAGATTAACAATCACTAAAACTTCGAACATTGTGATTAGACCTTAAATACATTTGCCATTGATAGTACAAATGCCTGTAGATATCCGTATTGATAGATGAATTAAAAGTTTAATTTAAACTTTTAACATCTTACATAATACAAAAGTAGCTACAATAAACTGGAACTAACGTGCACCACTAATGGGCCCTCATTGCTTACGGACGCCTATGCATTTTCCCCCCTTGTCCCTCCCTTTTGGCGGCCCTGGGCCTATACTGTGTCAATTGAAGAAACTTGACTAGAAGAACCAAATCACTAGTAAAACAATATATAGTAAAGGAAGCTTGTAGTTTTACGTTACCATTAATCTCGCAATCATGAGCCACGGGACCTCCTTTTTACATTGAATCCGAACCACAGGACATGGCATTTCACTTTAGAAAAATCTTGCATGCATTGACCAGGAATCGAACCTGGTCCACCTTGGAGAGAGGCCAACAGCTTGATCGCTGCTTCACCACGCCCCCAAGTATACAGTAGATCATAATCAACAAGTTCTCTCTAACATACATTAGCCTACTAGTTCATATACAGTATACAATTTGCATACCTAGTTAGAATGCACCTGAGTGAAAGAAAATAGGCTGGTACCCCTAGCCTATTATTTTTCATGAGAAACCTAATAGAATTTTCTGTCACTCTGCCAAGTACAGATATGTTACCATACTGGGGTATGTACACCAACAAAATTATAGTAATGTTTGTAGACCTAAGAAAAAAAAATGCGGTATTTCATTCATAACTACGTACTATATGTAAATTATTTTCACAAATCTGCGTCTTCTTATGGAGAATGGGTTTTCCTCCATAGTCCATAACCAAAGAAATTTAATCATCAATTGAATACTCGTATGATTATGAACTTCAAAGCAATGCTTCGCCTTTCTAGGCTTGATCCTACTTATCAAAATGGATTGCTTTCGTGTAGTATCCGTTGCCCGTTTCGAAAGTGCGTTATTTTACTTAGTAGCGCTCTGAAAATGGTTTGTAATTACTCTGCCACGTTATTAAAGACATTTGCCATTGACAAACACCGCATAAACACTTCCAAAATAAGGAAATTGTCAACATTAACTTTCAAGTAAAAAACTTATCAAAAAGCACGTCGTCATGTTTGCTGCCAACTTACTGATTGTGCTACTAGGCAAAACCATTGGCCTGGATAAAGAGTATTGATGCATTACTACCCCCACTGTGCGTAACAAAAACCAGGGCTGTTTATATTAGCCTAACGCGCAGGGCCGCGCTATCGAACCTTTATTGGCCTAGGCGAAAACCATTGGTCTGGATGAAAATATTGGTTTGGAAACAATAATGTTGGCACTCTGAAAAAATACAGTAACACACACTATCGATAAAATATTCAACTCCTGTATATTAGTAACATTGGCCATTTCTATAGTAAATTTTTCGGATATTAATGGCGCCGGGCAACGTATACTACACGAGTTCCAAATTGATATTCAGTCGTACACTCGTATACAACAACGCCTTCAAGAAAATTCAGATGAAAACAAGAGTTTATCTTGTTATGACTGCAGCCATTTTTCAATGTATCAAACGTGCAGCGAAGTGAAACCACGCTGCATGATGACTCATCTTAAGCTAAAATGTTGGGGGATGGGGATGCTTTGTGGTATGACCTACATGATGACTTTATTACATTCACATTGTACTTCTATGATAAATAAAGCATTTGAAACAATATCACTTTTTTATTATTTTATAAATTAGCCTATTTATGGGTACAATGTAGCAATAATTACTCTAAGTTACTTTTTACATCAACTATCCTATAAGAAAAGCTAGTAAAATGCTATTTACAACAAAAAAACATCAATTGTTATTGACAACTCCAGCTATCTGATATGACATCTAGCGGTAATAATGAGAAACTTACCAAATAGGGTACATTTGTCACGTGGTGACTGTTTTTATTTTGGTTCCTTGTATCGTGGTAAATTCTTCGTGTCTTTATACATAAGTAATAAGTTTTACTCGTTGATAGAGTGCGAAATGAGTAAAAGTATATTGCTCAGTTCACGGCTGTAAGTCGATGTATAAGAGGGCTGCGGATATAAGTTTTCATCACTTTCCAAAAGATGCAAATAGCAATAGCCGAAAGGTGACGATACCAAATAAATACGGTCAACAGGAGCGGGTTGGACCACTCACCACTACACACACTGACGACAGGACGGGTTGTTCACTGTTACGCCGAGCCAAGCCGCACCTAGACAGCCAAGTACAGTCTTGCCGAGCCAGGCTGTACCAAGACAGCCAAGCTTCATCAGTCAGGTATCCTTCCCCGCTCCCTAGTTCATTTCCCTACCAACCACTATCACCTCGCCCTGCGATATCCGAGCCATTCCACTACGAGTCATATAGGCCTAATTTGACTTCATAGGATAAGTATCTACTCTGCAAGAACCTGCTACCAGTCCGATATTCAACACCAAACCTACCTGCTAACCATCCAACAAATCAAGCAATTCCTGTCTCCCCGGAGTTTTAATACAAGTTAAACTCATCCCTTCGCCCTACCAAGCAGCGAATAATTTCTAGAGTCTATGGTACAGTGAGCTAACTCAAATATACGGTAGCTTTTAAACGTAACAGCGCCATGACTCGCACTGCTCAAAAACAAATACCAGCAGACAACCGATGCTTGATAATATGCAATTGACACATAAAATCTAGTGGAACACACAAATTAGATCACGTGTATCGCACAGTTATACATATATACAATTAAAAATAACACTGCCATTATTTTAGGGTCCACATTTACCGATTATAACCGAAAAATAAAAAGTGTTCCATATCAAACGCGTGTTATTGAGTATTTTTACCCTACTTATCCAGACCAACCGCAGCGCCCCAAGTGTTAGTTTGAGTTGCCAATAGGTGTATTATCCAGAGTTGGAATCTGACAGTTCGGCGGAGAACTGTTGAACTGAAGGCAGCGTTGCCACGAATGCTGCTGGCCACCACGTGTGTACTTCCACTCTCCCACTCTTTTCCTCATGGTTTTCAAAAATCTTAAACAAAGCAATGCTTAAAACTGTTCGGTGCACACTGTAAAATAAAATAATAGCCCGTCAAATTTAGGAGAGGCCTAAAATATTGTAATGAATAGCAATAGCAATATTACGAACACGTATCATAAAGCAAAAATGTTCAAAGCGAAACGACAACACGTGATTGTTTCCGTGATATTTAGCTATTTATATTTCCTGTAGAGTAAATTTCAAGGCACAAGAAACACAATCCCTTCGACAATAAGTTTTTCAACCTCTGTCAAATTGAATGTTTTACTGTTAGAAGCAACGTATTGCTTAACTTGAGCCCAGCGTGCGACTGAATAGAATTAATGGTTCGACTGATGCTCGGATATTTTCACCCTCCCTTTCAAAAAATCCTGTGCGGCGATGATCATTTTCTTTCCATAGCTTCGAATAGGTACACCTCGACCAGGTCTTGACAATACCCAAACTGGATGTATCGTCAGTCTACCTCTACGAGAAGTCATCCTTTAAAACGTCACCACTCGCAAGCAAAAAGAAAGCTAACTTTAATCTAATTCACTCTAGCCTATGAACACGAACCTAAGCTTAAACTGATACTGACACTGCTACATAAATAAATAACGGACACTAATGAATTACAAGTATAAATACAAGTAAAAGTAATTAAGTAATTAACTTAAACCAAAACAATTATAACTCATAAAAACAACAGATTATGAAACGCAGCAAGGCGAGTGTGCACTGGAGGCAACCAAACAAGCCAACGGTCGGCGACAATAACGTGGCCAAATAGCATCCTTCAAATTGGTAGCGCTGTATGGTTTCCATGCCAACAAGCCTTGCAGGCGATCTAGTCGTAAACTGTTTTTGCCCAGTGGAGCCGAACTGTCAGATTCCAACTCTGGAAAATACACCTATAGGCATGGTCTAACCTACAATTTACATAGGACAGGCAATATATTCTTAAAGTACACATATCCAATAGTTCTTATCATTACCTCTGTAAAATCAGCATCAAATGGTACGTTGATTACAACTAATGAATTGTCATAGGATGAGAAAATGACAAAATTACAAGCTTCCAATCCACTTAGCAGCATTTGCAGCTGCACCTGACCATAATATGGATGATTTTTCTTTAAGGATAAAGTATTTTCCTCAATCGACCCATTTAAATATTTTAGGCCCTGCACTACACCAATTGCAGTCTGCATTTTACCTGCTAGAGGGCACTTAACCTCTACACAACAGAGTGAACTAACCACACCATCCAGACTTACTCCTAACCATGGGGCACTTGGAGGAACAATAATGCCCACCGGTTCCACTTTATTTTTAAAAGCAATTTCATAAGCTTCTAAGGCTACTAGTTCAAATTCTTTCCCATGCACAGTTGCCATGTTTCCCTTGAAATCAGTTTTGAACAGCCTACTCACTTTTAAA
Organism: Meconema thalassinum; assembly: GCA_946902985.2. Classification (NCBI taxonomy): domain Eukaryota; kingdom Metazoa; phylum Arthropoda; class Insecta; order Orthoptera; family Tettigoniidae; genus Meconema; species Meconema thalassinum. The sequence continues at coordinate 400,887,609 of OX336389.2, read as the reverse complement.
TTCCAGTCAGGGCTTTTATTTTTGCTGTAAGTAAAAACACTGTAACAAGTAGTACCAATTAATCTTACTTTTCTTGCATTCTTCCAAATTTCTCCAGATTGGGTAAGAGTTGTCAAACATAATTTTATACTGTCTTCATATGTGAGAGCTACCTTCTCATTAAAAAATTGAGCAATGTCACCTTGAAGTTCTGCATCAAAATCAACCATAGCACTAAATTGTGGCAACAAGTTGTTGTTGCCTAAAAGTTTATGGCATAGGGATAATTGTAGCAAATCATCACCACTCGAGACTTGAATAGTAGTAGCAGTAGTCTCCCTTAAGCGCAAAGTAAGATCCAGCTCGGATCCCTGTGCCCCAGAAAGTAGAATATCCAATATATTATTCTCGCCTTCACTACCGACTAGGCGACTTTGTAGGGTCGATTTGACAGTTGTTCTTCCCATGTGGCAAAATTTATTTATAGAAATCGCTTTGTCGTACATGTAGTTGTCTTTCTTTAACTTTAACTTTGACGCACCTAGCAACCGCATGGGCGCAGCCACATTGGACCCAAACAACTGGTTGCTAGGTTTTTTATACATAGGAAGCTCCATTAACGCTGCGCAGCGTCTTGAATTTTTTGGATAAAAAGGTGTAATATGCGTGAAATAAGGCAAACGCCTCCCGTGAAGATCATCTACGGTGTTGGAGCTACTAAATAGAAGTGAAATTTTATGGATCAAGTACGAGAATTTTGCGAGATAGTATGAATAAAGTTGACCTCACTCCTGAGGCAAGAATTGCATGGGGCGTACTACAAATTAATTATTAATTCATTTTATTAATCCCTTAACGAGTCAAGGACTCATATACAAAGGAATTGTACAGTTTTATCTTGTTGGCGACAAATTACAATTCAATGTTTAGTTTACAAAGTTTTCAGTATGAAAATATATACAACATTTTGTAGTTTTCATAAGTTTTTGTACACAATGTAGTCTTCTTTTGCCTTCTCAGATTTTGGAATTTCTTCAAACTGACATTTTATAATCATTCCACATAAACTGTTTTAGCCTCCTTTTAAAGATTGGTAGGCTAGGTGCAATTTTTATATTTTCTGGTAGTCTATTGAACTTTAAAAAGGCACTATACTTAATGCTATTACTGCCATATTGTTTGGAATTGATATGGAAAAGTGATATGTCATCTGCATGTCTAGTTTTGTAAGCGTGTAAATCAGATTGTTTAGTGAAGTTTAAATTTGTTTGGATACCTTTGTGTAGGATTTGGCACATCAGGACATTTGATTTGATTTCTGCATTTAGGGCTACTGGTTGAATTTTACTCGTAATATAAAGGTGTTTGGTTGGTGTTAAAAAGGGTAGTTATACATATTTCTTATGGCTCTATTCTAAATTACCTCAATTTCCTTTTTAGGTACTTTGAGCATTTTATCCAAATTGTATTCAAATATTGTAGGTGGCTATGGATTAAGGAAAAATACACTTTCCTGAGTAAATATTTTGGGATATAGTAGCTCAATTTTTTTATCATCCCAGCAGCAGGTGATATTTTTTAAACTAATGCATCAATGTGCTTTTGCCAGGAGAGATTTTCATCTATTATCAGGCCTAGGTATTTGACAGATGAGACCCTTTTAACTGCCTTTCCATTCAGCATTATATTCTGAGTGATGTCTAACTTTGTTCTACGCTTAGATATTATTAAATAATTTGTTTTATCTTCATTTTTTGTTAATTTATTTGACTGGGTCCAGCCAAGTATTGTATTCATGTCCTCCTGCATGTGTGTAATCAGCGTGTTGGTGGTGTACGCATTGTAAAAGATGCTTAAGTCATCTGCAAACAACGTTATATTACCATGAAAACTGAGTGTTGCTATGCCATTAATATATACTAAGAAGAGGGAAGGACCCAGTATTGATCCTTGGGGTACACCATGGGTAATATTTACTTCCTCACTTCTGTAGCCATTTATTTCAACATACTGCTTACGATTAGACAGATAATTTTTAAACCATGTCCAAGCTACTCCTCGGATACCTGCTTTATCAAGTTTCCCTAAAAGAATTCCATGGTCAACAGTATCAAACGCCTTTCTCAGGTCTAAGAAAAGGCCACTCGCTGTCATCCTTTTGTCTATGACATCCTGCAAGTTAGAGATTATATCAATTGTGGCTATTTCTGTACTTGAGTTTTCTCGGAATCCATACTGCCCTTTGTAGAAGTAATCATTTTTATTTTAAAAAAATTAACAATTCTGTTTTTTACTACTGTTTCGAGTACCTTGGATATGGGTGGGAGGTTGGAAATGGGTCTGTAATTGTCTGGATTGCTTTTGTCACCTCCTTTATAGACTGGTATGACTCGTGCTATTTTTAGATCATCAGGCACCAGACCAGTCTCTAACGATAAATTAATTAAAGTAGTTAGTGGGCTACTTAGCAAGTCAATGGAGTTTTTTAACAATTTTACTGACATACCATCTTTGTCTTGGCTACTTTTCATTTTAAGGCTTAATATAATATTGCGAATTTCCATCTCATTAGTCGGGGTCATAAATATGGAATCTGTATTGACATTAATTTTATTAACTTTCTTCCCTGGGAGGTTGTTTTTGGCTAACTTGTGTGCTATGTTTATAAAGTGAGTGTTTAGAGCATTGCATATATCTTCTTTTCCTGTGAAAGATTTACCGTCAATTATTATCTCACTGGGACCATCTTTGTTTTCAGTTGTGCAGTTGTAGATCATTTCATTGATTACTTTCCAAGTATCTTTTATGCTATTGGCGTTCAATGTTAATTTATGTTCATAGTATGAGGATTTCAGTTTCCGTTTTAAAGCTGTCACTTTGTTCCTACATATTATGTGCTATTCCTTTAAGAGGTTGTTGTTTATGTGAATGTTAGTTTTAAGTTTAGCATGTAGAAGGTCCCTTTGTTTTATTAGCTGAATTAATTCTGTTGTTATCCATGTGTTATTGTGGTTCTGGTGTGTTTCCTTCAAAGGCGTGTCAGTGTTTTCTTTGTTATAAATAAATATTTATAACATCATTTAGTGGATACAGTATATCTAATATAGTGAGATATTTAGGACATATATGTCACATAAAGGGGTTTTTGGTTCTGGTGGGGAGTGTAGTTGTAATTAAATATGGTGTGTACTATAAGTATTATAAACGACAAATTACATAACCTTGCAGCTGATTCACTAACAGCAATAAATTTTATCCTAAAACTTTTCAGTGGTGATTTTTCACTTAATTTATTTAAGCAGTGAATTGTGTTTCCAAATAACAATTAGGCCTATCCCACACTGAACATTTCTGCCTATTTTTTTTTTTACTTTCAGAAAGCAATCATCATGCAGGCCTACCAGTAGCCTAGGCCTACACCCTGCAACAAAGTTACAGTTCCGTATAGTGACATTATTCAAGCCAATGAATACTGCTTATTTCTGAAGTGATGGAGTTGCAAGTTTTGTTGTGATTGTGAGGGAAGTTTCGGTGAAAAAGTCAGTGGTGTCAAGAAATGAGGTGATGAGGATAATGGCGAACCAGGCTATCATGGCATTGTCAAGATTGTTAGAAAATGTTTTAATCGTTTCAGCATGAAGTATTAGTGAAAAATTCAGTGGTGCTATAAAGTTATCAATAAGAGTGGAAATATAATAACCCAGGTGTGTACTTAGTTTCTTGTGCATTACTTATCTGGACAATTTTTCAAACATTGGACAGTAAAATTAGGCTAGTTCAATGAAGTTATGGAATGCTACAGTATTGTACATTTAAGTTATTATGAGTTATAATAAAACTATAATTCGATTCAAAATATCGAGGCTTAATACTTAACTGCAATGTTTATACCAAACATCTTTAATAGATATCAGGAAGTACTGGCATATTATTGGGAAGTAGGCTACTCCTCTGCGATTCAACTTACATGCTCCTGCAGAAGTGTGCATGTGTTTTCCTCCCCTCACAATAGGCCTTTTTGTTATTGAGCAACTGAGTTTAATTGTAGTTGTAACAGGTAATAAGGTACCGGTACCAAATGGCAGGTAGGTGGTGTTGGTGGTTATTGAGGCCATTGGCCCCTAACAGGAATGTAGGGTGATTTGATTTAGTTCTGTTGGTCAAGTAATGAATTTGAATCATGAAGGGGTGGGTAGCATAACTATTTTATAGATAATGTTTTTGTTAGTATAGGCCTACCTCATTAAATTCATTTCTTAACTCAAACCTAAGGTATAATTTGATTTGTTTTCAAACAAATGCGGCGTTGTGGTAAACACACAAATTGTATTGAAATGCAGTCTTTGTTTCTTCTAAAGCCGTTGATGAGATTTGGCCTAAACTCTCATGCAAAATATTTTAAACTGTTCCCTTATGCACTGATAGACCTTAAGTTCATTTTATTCTTCACTTACTGGTAGGGCCTACGGTTCTATATTTTCCGTAGTATTGATCATTCACACGAGACGTGATTCACAATATCCAAAAATGTTATATTTTCGTGTTTTCACTCAATTTAAGTTAGGCTAAATATAGTAGGCCACATCTCTACAACCTATGCTCTAAGACGTAATGTTCATCTCGTACGCAATATTTTACAACTATGTTAAATTACTGTGTAAAGTATACTTTTCTATGCTTTCTTGCCTCTGAACATCCATGCATGTACAGTTTTATACGATACAAATAGGAAATAATGACGGCTCAAAGACGAAGCAGGCTACAAGAGAGCCATGTTGTATTGCTCCAGTTGCTTAGCAACGGAGCGGAAGTGACGTCGACTTCGGCAGCATATTACCATAACGAATAGAATAAGAAGTGATATCACTGGCCTAGTACGCCTGGTCCGCCGCAGCGCAGCGCTGGCTCCGATCTGTGATGTAAGTTAGCATTGGCGCTTACGAGACTTAAAACCTTGCGACCTGTTTTACATGTTAAAACACCGCAAGATATCCTCATAGGCGCTAATAAGTTTGACATCTCCTCTTACTTTACTGTGCCCAATAATAATTTAGTAAGTCGTCTCTTGTAACAGTTCAGTTTCGACAATAAGCGAAGACAAAGAGCAAGTTCAAAATGCAATTAGTTTTGCCAGCTATCGGTAAATTTTAAAAAAGAACGGAACAATTGACCTCGCTATCAGAAAGGATTTCTTCACATTGTTACACATTTTACATTCCCTCAACAGACTTGCAACACAGACAAAAAAAAAAGCCGTACGAACGCAACTTTCAACTTTACCGTAGATTACTATAAAATTCAATAATAACCATTAATTTCAGTCCACAAACACCAAAATCAGTAAACTACCATCATTTCAGAAGAACTTAACATTAAACAGACATAGAAGGCATAGTCATGACCCCTTCATAGAGTAGGCTATTGCCTAAAACTGATCACGCCTCCTTCAGCATTACGGTACATATATGTTTTTTAACTCATTGTCTTTTTATTCTCATCCCTTTCTTCACAGAAGTAGTCTTTAATGGCATCAAGAGCATTTTTATTTACACCATACTGGACAGATACTTAGGCAAATTAGGATTATATGTGGAACAGAATAGTCTTTCAATCGCCAGTTGGTTCTTGGGAGAAGTAATACTTCCTTCCCTTCTATCACAAATTTGTCAAATTTAACAATTAAATCTTCTGAAAAGTGAGTAACACAGATGTAGGACTTTTCAGTATGTTCCCTATCCTTCCCTGATATGGCCCCTTTGCACTTTATAAAACGTTCCTAATCTTTAGGAGGTTTGAAAAACCGTCTGACCTCTTTACAGTCCCCATAGCTAGATCTGCATCCTGGAACAAAAGAGCAAGGCATCTTCACTAATCACATTAAGCACTCATGAAAATGTAAGGGCTAAACTGCTGTTTACTTACATTAAATAACAATAAAATTAACACACGAAGATAACGTCAACACACGACAAGAAATTAAATTCCATTTCGGTCAATGCTTCCTACAATAGCATTTCAGGTATTAATACTATGAAGTAATAGTGTAAGCACTTGTATATCAATAAACGTTTGCACAGAACACCACCAAAACACTCCGACCAATTAAATACTTAATAAATCGCACATAAACACACAAACATTAGTGGAAATCAACAATCTCAAATCGACTGTAGCGCTGCGTAGCGGCGAGTGCCAACCCGATCCGTATTAATTACATGCTATTGAGGGAGAAGAGATCACACTTTATATTCTATTCGTTATGATATTACGAAAAGAAGGAAAAACAAATACAGTCAACTTGTACACTCTTCGATTTATCGGCTTCAACAGTATTATATCTTCTAAATTTAAATGCATCTACTTACCGAAATATGTAAAGCAATGTACCGACTACATGCTTACATTTTCCTGAACTTCCAGGCTTACAGGTACACGAACAAATTAACTTTTTCTCGGCAACTGGTGTTCGAATCTCAATTTTAATCTGGTGAGGAACTCCCTTCAAATTACTGGTTTGTAAGCATAAAGCTTCAAGTCTCACTAAATCTTCTGTTTCGGCTACTCTCCCACTCATAACTATGTGTTTGGCATCTAAAATTGCCTGTCCTTCAACGAGAGGCCGCCTAGAATCCCCAACAACATTCAATACATCAATCAAGTCTATCACCATTGCGTCCATCATTTTGTCGCGACCGACCTGCCACCTACATTCGATTGAGTTCGCGATATACAATTCGGATTTGTGACTGGGTAACTTGCTCGCTGCGCCCAAAACCACTCTATGTGAAGTTGAAGGATAAGAAGAAGAGTAATGTGTGGGCGGGGATAGTCCACAGTTTTGATTAGGATCGATGGACAATGCTCTCATCTCTTGTGAAGGAACATCAGATTAAGCAAGCAGTGAGGAAGGAGAAACAAGGTTTGCAGATATATTGGACTGAATAAATGGAACTGTCAATAATTCGAAATTGATTGGTCACCTGTGACGGTCTGAGGAAACTTCAACCTTTCGGGAACATTAGTTTGATAATTTTATGAGCATGATCTAAACAGATATTTATGCAATTGTTAGTTTTTATTTTTGCTAGCCACAAGTTGTGAGATCCATTCCTTTAGGACATGCTTCAAAATTGCAAATATGTGTTTTATGAATGAATGTTAATACGTAGTGCTGTGTTACAGGTTCTCACTAAACATGCAAGATTTCTGAGAGCACAATTTGTTTCTCTGTAGTACAGTATCTAGGGGTGTGTTTCTATCTCCCAAAATTTTAATAATGGCACCCCGTGGCGTTAACGAACAGCTGATTCTTCACCTCAAGTTAAAACGCAATGAGAGTGAAACGCGAATTATGATCCGCGTCATCCTGACTTGTTATTGGCTGCCCGCTCGTTTGTTTAATTATCACCAACATGGCGGCGAGAGGAATAGATTTCTACATCAATTAAATTGCTAGAAATCTATTCCAGTTCATGACAGTATGAAGTGCAAATCACTTATTGATGAGGAATTGTATGCACGTTTATATTTAAATTGAAGCGTAACACTTCATCAAAATTTGTGAAAATTTGTACAAATCAACACACTTGCCAATCAACTGAAAGTTTCTACTACTTTGGATGTAAATCAATTGGCTGTCGTTTCCACCAGCTTTATTCATCAGTTCGAAATACATTCAGTTGCACTATAAAACTACATTATAGAACATTGCGTATTGATGTTGCTGTCTGCTTATATTTACCAATTTCGTGACGTAATTTGTAGGTTATGCCTAAGGCATATAATTTAAGTGGCCGTTTGTAATGTGAAGTCCTTACTGTATTTATGTACAAATATTATGGTTTAACTAATGAAGCAAGGATTAAAAGTGCAGTTTGCACTGCCACCTTTTTTTTTTTTTTTTTTTTAAATATTGATATGTAGTTTCTCAGTCTGGTAATTTCTTGGATTTGCTTGAGATAGAGTTATAGTAATATACTACCTTATTAACCTGCAGGCTGATTTTTTTTTTAAACATGCCCAGGTGCATACAGTAGCACAAGACCTACTGCAGGCTGTGTCGATCCTAAATGTAGGCCTATATTAGTGCTCATGTCAAAGGTCGTCCTAAAGTTTTAACTATTGAGACTTGACTTGCATCGAAGATAATTTCAGCTGAGTCTGGCAAAGCTTCATAAACTTGGGCGCGACTTCACATTTTCATTTTTCCTATACAGCTTTTGATACCAACCACTTAAATCAGTGTTTCAAGATTTGCTCTCATTAAACATCACCAACAATTTTTTTTCCCCTGGTGGTGGGCTGTGTTTGAGTCTACAGAAAATAAAGTTGAGAAATAAAAATACATCTTAGGTTTCCATGACACAGTTGCATTTTATCCTACTATATCTCCACTCAATATACCAATCCTACCAATGTTTTCTAATTCCTCATGCTGCATAAATAAACATGACAGATTACAGCATTAGCAATGATGACAGTAACTTATGAATTGCTAAAATGTTTTTAAAAGATTCATAGAAAGTGGCTTGATAAACCCTCTATCATCAATCCATTTAAACATTCCCACAGAGCTCTAATCAGAAGCTCATTTTATGTGCAACAGGTATGTAGAATAAACCTCCCTCCCAATAACTTGTAGGCCTAGCCTGAACATAATCCATGTTAAGAGCTGTTTTTTGGTTCACAGAAAAACCTACCATTTAAAATCTTGCACAAGGCTACTAATCATATTATGGTGCAATTACCCACGGTAATTTTAAAAATCCTGGCTATCAACTACTGATTTAAATATTCCAGACATCTTTCTTAACTCCACTTTTATTGACAGCATGTAAGTCCTTACTACTGTCTTTCAAGCCATTGACCAGTTTTTTTTTTTCATGAGGAACTATTTTAGTCATTCTTCTCTATGTGAAATACAGTTGATGACAACTGCCTGGAAGACTCGGGTGTTTTTTCTTGTGTCGCTTCTCTGGTTTTTTACGACACTTCCTAATTATTAACAGAATGTTTCATTGAATTTTTGTATCCAATTGACCAACTGGTAATATATTATGGCTTGCTTTAATATTCCTATGATACACTTTTAGATCCCATACATTAATGAAATATACAACAACATAGGCTGACATGTTGAACCAATCTCCCATTCCCTAACACTCCCAACTAATGGGACATAAGCTACCTAGTGGTTGGTCTCACATTGCTTCCATCTACATGTACCGTATTAGGTCTAGTAGTATTGTGACTGTTTCTCCAACTCCATCAAGGAAACTAATTCTGAACTAAGATCTGGAATGGGGTACACTGTCCCATGAGGGCAATCAAGGACAACTTGTATCATTCAAGTGATTTTTCTATTTCATTTTACCAACTAACCAGGTGCCTGGAAATGCTAGTGAAGGAGGCAGCTAAGTAGACTAGCCTACTGGTATTCACCATTCAGAGAACATTCTCAGTGACTTGTCTATGCATAGGCCTAAAACACAATTTTCTGAAATTGATACAGTAGTCACAGAACACTTATGGTGCCCAGTACTCGCAGCTTAGCATAGGACGGAGTGGATTCCAGCCACAGATTAACTCATGATCTGTCAAAGGGTTTTCAAACAGATTGAGCACACACCCAAGTACAGGGGTCTTGACCATGATGTTTCAAGCCTCTAAATGAAACACTCCTCTTTAAGACTTTCTGGTCCTTCATCCATGGTCGATCAACATTCTCCTGATCTCTGTGTTCTCAAGTTTCTGATGGTTATGGACATTATTTTTATCCTGATAACTTCATATTTTAAGGGGTTGGGGTACATGCCCTATTCTTAATTAGTTCAGCATAAGATCATTGAATCCCCTTAAGAAAAATAGGGAACATCCGTGTGTTATTTGACCATAGGAAAGGGAGAATTTAAAAAACTGAACCTCCAGGGACATTAATGCAGATGACTCCGAGTAAGTAGGCTAGATCAAAATGAACATTTTTCAGTGTTGCCTTAATAAAGGTTGATAACTTTCTACCGTTCAACATGAATAGGCCTATATTGGATGGGAAATATTTTTATTATTTGCAGAGATTACAAGGATGACTTGTTGATGTATAATTATTTTGTTAAGCGAGTTCCAAGTCCATATCGTGTTGTAACCCATATTTCAGTGGTGCCTTAGTAAACGAAATATTCAATGTCTTTCAGTCGGTCAACACGGTTGCACTTAATGGTAATGAGCATTATTCCAAAAACCAGAAAAAAAAAAAAACTGTAGGCTACATTCAGACCTAACATGTCAAATCAATCATACCTACAAGACAACAAAAATGCTCTATGAAAAACTATTAAAACCCCACAATGGTAGTCAAAAATAATCTCAAACCACCACCACTATTTCACGAAGGTGCAGAAATATCTTAATAAAGTACAGCTATTCGTAATAGTAGGCTACTGTTGAGATGAACCACTACTGAGTGATAGGCCCCCGAAATATAACTATGTATCTTAATGCCTACAAGATAACGAGATTGCCAAAAAACCACAATGCCACCCACAAATCTATAGATGGCAACACTAAAAATGGCTTATCTAATCCACAAGTCACCCACCCTTCACCAACATTAATATTTGTAATTTAAGTAACTTAGGTTGAAGCCTCCGTGGCTTAGGCGGTAGCACGCCGGCCTCTCACCGCTGGGTCCGTGGTTCAAATCCCGGTCACTCCATGTGAGATCTGTGCTGGACAAAACGGAGGCAGACAGGTTTTTCTCCGGGTACTCCGGTTTTCCCTGTCAAAATTTCATTCCAGCAACACTCTCCACTATCATTTCATTTCATCTGTCATTCATTTAATCATTGTCCCAGAGAAGTGCGTCAGGCCTCGGCAGCCGGCACAGTTCATATCCTCGCCGCTAGATGGGGGCTTCATTCATTCCATTCCTGACCCGGTCGGAGACTGGAAGCAGGCTGTGGATTTTCATTTTCAATTTAAGTAACTTAGGTTATGTTAAATTGAGGTTAATTGCGGAATTGATTGCGGCTGTGTGGCGGGAAGGACCCAATAAGTGCTCAGCCAATCAGGGACGTTTTGATTGGAGACCATGCTCGGAAAAATTTTAGATAGTTTTGATTCACTCCTCTTCGTTAAGCCCCCACCGTGGGCCATGGCAGCGAACAAAATGGCGGCTTAACGAACACGACGGGGTGCCATTATTAAAATTTTGGGAGATAGAAACACAGCCTAGGGCTTGTAATCTAGAAAGTGTTTTGAGGATCATGCTGTGGGAGTATGTGAAGCTATTGGTTTCCTGCATGTCAACTGTTGGGGAGGGGGGAATGAGCCAGACTTTACAAACCAGTAGCCTATTATCATTCGATGCAGTCATTCTTAAGTTTGAGGTATTCTGCATGTGGAGCAAATTGTTTATTTTGTGCCAAATGAGGTTTTTCACTCGTGTTGTGTGTATGAAGTTCAAGACATCAAGATTTTACCCAAAGAGTTAACATGTCTAGCACAGTGGTTTCCAACCTTGGCCAGCTGACTCCCCAATTTTCAGATATGGGTGGTCATCGCACCCCCTCTCCTTCCCCTCCACTCGTCGCTTCTATAACCTCTTCGATAAACTGATGTGGAGGATATAGACCTTGCCTAATAACACTACATAATGGAATAATTTTTTTCTGAGAAAATATGAAGTACATGCTTTATATCTATTACATACTAACTTCGTTTTATCACAATACAAAGAGCACAGTTTTACAATAAATCCTTAAATTAGTCAACAAATGTCAGCGAGAGGGTTGACACTGCTTTCTCTTGGTATGATTCGGTATGTTTAGTTTGATATTTGACAGAGCACAGCGGAGAACACTTGCAACACCAAGCCGACAGCACTGCTTTGCTTTTATTACACTCAGCATTGAAAATTCTGACTCGTATAAATATGTCATTGAAAATGGGACAATGACATGCAATGCAACTTTGCCTATTTCAGGATACACTGCAAGACTGTTTACCCAAAAGTCACCCAGTCCTAATATTTTGGAATCATCTTTTAGCTTTGATTCACATTTCAAATCTATGGTTTCTTCTTGAAGTTGTGCTTGTCAGTGCTTCAATGTCAATGGCAAATGGATTTCCTGCTAACATCCAGGGCCATTCATCCGGCGTGATATCAGGAAAATATAAGTTGTATTCTTGTGCCATGGAATCCAAATGTGACTGAATTTGAATTTGCACCATAAGTTTATTATGATCACGTTCATTTTCCGGCAAAATTTCATTAAGGTGGTGAAAGGATGAAAAGTTGTTCAACTAAAGCCGGCGTTTCCATAACTGTATTTTTTCCAGGAAAGCTCTGATGGCATCATAACAAGGATAATATTGGAGTTTTTGCCTTGGAGCTTTAAGTTCAAACTATTCAAAGCTGCAATGAAATCACAAAGATATGCCAATGAGACAATAAAATTGGTAGTCTATTGATTTTGCTCCTTACAACAGAGCAAATTCCTTATTTCACCTCCAACTTCGCGGCTCCGCAGAGGTTTGTGCCGACAGTTGGCAATAACCAGTGCTTTAGAACAATTGACTTGATGCGACAATCACTTGCAGTGATTCATAAAATGTTTATTATACTAAAATGTAATATTCGAGTAAAAAAAAAACTTAATTCGGCAATCACTTCACGCCTCCCCCTTGATAAAGTTCCACGCCCCCCCAGGTTGGGAACCCCTGGTCTTGCATGACAATATTTGGAATGATAAATTATGAATAAGTGGAACGTGGATTATACACTTGCAGCAGACATGAATGTGACTTTTACATATCGTGTCCTTGTTTTATCTTCTGGGCGATATTACGTATTGAAATTACGAACCCTGGTCACTTCTGAACCTCATATATGTGCTAAAGTTCGTAAATATGTTTTTTAATTTATTGCTATTTTAAAAATGTCTGCCCTGTTTTGACAGCCCTTGTATTTCGTTCAACTGTCAACAAGGTGCACTCTAGCGGCACGCACCGAGGCGCACACATTGTTGCCATCATGTGAGATAGAAAATCACTGTTGATAAAAAGAAGTGAGATACAAAACACTGTTTATAAAAAAAATAATCATCGGGACGCGTTAGGCTGTGACCATTGTCAAAACTCATTGATCTGGGTGTGTTAGGCTGTAACCATTGTCAAAAACCATTGGATTGGACAAAACGAAGGTTAGAAGGTCGGGTGTAGGTGCGGCCTTAGCCGCTCGCAGCTTGTGGTGCATGGTTGACACAAAATCATTATTCTGGGTGCGTTAGGCTGTAACCATTGTCGAAAACCAATGGATTGGACAAAGCGAAGGTTAGAAGGTCGGGGGTAGGCCGCACGCAGCTAGCGGGTCACGGTTGACACAAAACCATTGAACTGGGCGCGATAGGCATGGATGGCACTAAAGCTTTAAACAGTGCATAAGTTACATGTTAAATTCTGTGTGTTAATAAGGCCTTACTTACAAACACAAATCTAACCTTGGGCTTACGCTTATACAAGCAGTAATTTCCGTCCAGGATGCGGTCTTAGTAGAGACCAATGGTTTCTTCCAGACAATAGTCTAACCTAGTAGCAACCAATTGCTTTGTCTCTCCATGGCTTTAGAAGATTTCAGTGCAACATTTCAATTAAATTTAACAACTACAAGTAATTTGTGAACATTCGTAACTCATGACTAGGGCCCGGATTTATATGCACTAAAACCTGAAAATATGCACTAAAAAGTTAGAATATATGCATGGAAAATAATGAAATATGCACTTAAAACATGCAATTTTATTCCCTTACCTATTTACAGGTAGGGGGCGTGGTGGCCCAGCGGTCTAGCTGTATGCCTCTCACCAAGGCGGTCTGGGTTCGATTCCCGGTCAATGCATGTGAGATTTTCGAAGTGAAATGCCATGTCCTGTGGTTCGGATTCCACGTAGAAAGGAGGTCCCGTAGCTCATAATCACAAGATTCACGGTCACGTAAAATTACAATCTTCCTTCTTTTTTATTTACAGGTATCATTTGTTGCTAAAAGAAGCGATGATGATGATGATAATTGTTGTTTTAAGGGGCCTAACATCTAGGTTATCGGCCCAAGCTAAAAGATGCATCACAATAGTTAACTAGTAGTCTTTCAATGTTTTCTGGAGACAAACTATGTCTATTGTCCGTCAAAATGAGTTTATAGGCTGAGAATGATCGTTCTACATCAACTGACGTGATTGGACAGTACTTATACACGGGCACCAAAGTTTCGGAGCATACATCTGGCAAGGATACCCTAGTTCCACTCAAGTATTGCCTAATTAACTTAATCTTCTTCAGTCCTGGGTTCGAATTCAACACCTTTTCTAACTTGCATTTAATCTTCTCTCCAATTTCGCCTGGAGCGGAATTCAATGAAGATGCAGCTTTCTCTACGAGATCATGTGATTCATGGAGGGGAGTACCAGAAGATTCTAAGCTCTCAATGGCTTTTGGAAGTTTAGAAAAATGTGCATGAATGAAATTCACATCTTGATAAACAGTAGCGGTTTCAAACACAACTTTTGCATCACGGACACATGCAATATGCTCATCTTCAAGTTTTGTAACCACTTCTTTCACTTCATTAAAATTCTCCTGAAAAAATGATACTGCAGATAACCATGTCCCCCACCTAGTCAGGACAGGTTCAGGTGGCAAAGGAACTTCAGGTAGACAATCTTTGTAGAACTGGACACGAGCTGGTGCTTTCAGAAACAGCTTCTTCCCACATCCAATTAAATTGTTAACAGCTGGAAACTGTGTGCGTATTTCTTCTGCAATGCGGTGTAATCCGTGCGCTAAACAGGTTACGTCTATGAGTTTCGGATAAAATACTTGGAGGGCCTTTGCTGCTTTCAACATATACGAAGCTGCATCTGTGAGCAGTACAAGCACTTTACAACAATTATCCTCAATTTCAGATGGCCACAATAGTCGCAGAGAATCATTTACAAATCTTGCTATTGTGCTATGGTTGGTTTTCTCTAGTACTTTACAAGCAAGAAGATGCGGCTTACCGGGTTCGTCTGGATGTAATTTACCAACCACGAAATTTGCTATGTAACGGCCACATGAATCCGTTGTCTCATCCACCGATATCCAGACATAACTCCTTCCGATATCAGAACGGATCAATTCCAGGGTAGATTCATATAGCGGAGGTAGGTAATTTTTCCTAAGAGTTGATTCATCTGGTATTTTTTGATTTACACAATATTTCTCAAGAAATGATCGCAGAACTGGACTGTTTAATTTATTCCATGGAATGTTGCTGCATACGAAAGCCCCACAAAGATCATTTGAAAATGTATTAAGAATACCGGACTTAGGCTTTACCTGCGTAAGAAGTAGTTGTTGAGGTGTGCTGTTCTTCTCCTCCTTTGCTTTAATATGTGCAGTTGTTTTTGAATGCTGTTCAAGCTGAAATTTCTTTTCACATTTTACTTCCTTTGAGCAAACTTGACAGTACACGATGACACCATCTGTTGAATAGTCCCTATTACCAGACACCCACTGATTTAGTAAATCTCTTCTCCTGCTCTTTTCCTTAGGCATTTTTAGAAACTAACACTTGAGATGCAGGGCATTAAATTGGAACGTAACTAGTGAACTGAAGATACTTCTGTCCTGACCAATTGCCCAACCCCCTGAGATTATTATCTACTGTGGTAGAGAAAAGAATTCCGGGAAGTCCAGCCAGCCTGCCTACCCATACCTAAGCTATCTGTTGCCATTGTCAGTTGTGAAAGTAAAGTGCCGTTACACAGAGAGTCGAAAACACCAATTAGTGAGGGATGCACATAATATAGGCAACTAGCTAGGGATGCACAAAACAGATTTATTTTAGTAGTTCTTGTAATTGTCCTTAAATTCAGACATATATACCGGAATATGCTCTTACGTTTAGAATATGCACTAAACCTCAAAATATGTCAAAATATGCATATGCATATGCGCATATGCATTTTATTAAAATCCGGGCCCTACTCATGACCAAACCTCGCAATTGAACACGTGACTGCATCCGCATGTAATGATGTGCTGTTTGTAACCTCATACGTTTGAGTAATATGGCGGCAATTCAAGGTACAACATCAAACAAACTAACATAAATGTCTGCTCGTCATTGACTACACTAAAAAAAATCTCCTAGACATGAACATATCACGATATATACTTGAACCGTTGCACCAGGCATTTTAACTCTCAGTTTAACATTTTGATGGCTTGTACTTTATGTACACAACACAACCTAGTACCTGAAAAACCTCATTTGGTGTTCAAACGGTCATGATATGATAGGTCTTGTGACGATACCATGGAGGTATTTTTAATAGTGTTATGCGGCGATGGGTCCAAATAGCCAAAACATCTATGAGCATCTGCTGCAGACATTTTGTCTGGGTTATTGTACACATTAAAGAATATGAGTGAGAACGGTTACTTTGACTTTTAATTTTAATTTCCATTGAGACCATGCCCCAGTATTGCACTCGCTAGGCTGCATCGTGTTGTTTGCTATAGGCAGCTCTTGCAACTAAAATTTATGCTCAGGCGATTTGTATTAAGTTGCACAGCCTTGTTGCTCGATTGTATTTAAAATGGTGCACATTAATGTCCTTCATTTTTTGGGCCCACAGGGTGAAATTGTAGTCAACTTCAAAATTAATCCATGCCTCTGAAGAGTAAAAGTTAATTGTTATTAAACAGGTCAAAAAAAAGAGCACAGTAAATGAGTATGCAATAAACTGATCAATACAAAATGCACATATACTCTAATAGTATTGGCCTTTTTAAATAAATGCTCAAAAGAAATCGTGATGCAAATAGGGTACTTGGAGGAAATGAAACAAGCACAAAACCAAGTACATATGGTATATTTTATACTTTTCTTGTCCTTAGAAATTCACATTCCAGAATACTTATCTTAATTTAAATTTTTGCTTCAATGAAATTTGTCATCCCATTGCAGTGCCACACAAATGACGAACCTGCAAGAGAAAAATGTAGTATAACCAAAAACACAGTCGTAATAACAAAGTAGATCACTTAAAGGAAAAATCCTGACACACAACTGCAATAACATTGTTCATAAATATTATGCACTCGCATTCAGTGCATCTATTTTGCTTCAACAGAACACAACTCATTGTGGCCTTTAGCCACTACATCAGAATTTGCCAGCCACCTCGAGATCTAACCAATTATCTCACCACACAAAATTTGCAGGGACAGCCTTAGGCTGTAGGTATCCAACCTCCCACCCCTTCACACTCATATATTAGTTAGTCCAGAAATTTAGCACACCAGAAGATGCATATTAATTTTTTTTTCATAGTAAATGAATTGAAAATTGAAAATATAATTAGTTAAGCCTGCAAGTTTTCCTATATGTATGATAATAACCATAAATTCACAAGAGTCAGAACATTAAAAGATTTTGTGTCACGAAGCAAAAGGGGAGTTCCTAAACTAGTCCATCGAAAGACCACCAATCTAAATTAAATGAGCACACATTCATGAAACATTCACTGCTGTAACACTACAATATCTATGTCAGAACAAAATATATGTTTTTTTTAGGGGGAAAATGCTAGGCATGGTGGCGTAGCGATCAAGCTGTGAATCAAAGCTAAAAGATGACAGCTGTTAGCCTCTCACCAAGGCAGACCGGGTTCGATTCCCTGTCAATACATGTGAGATTTTCGGAGTAAGGAATATGATTTTATTTAAGCATTTGTTTTGTTGAGGTTACATGACTTGTGGCTTAAGAATCCATGGTATTAAAGCAGTCTTCTACAATACAGTATTTTCAACCATTATAGTCGATGTGTTTTTGTTTTGACATCATTTACCTATGTAATTTCCTCAATAATTTTCTTGTTGCCCTCTTAATCATTTTGTATACTATTAAGTTGTCATAGTTTTCCCGTAACACCTTCATTAGTTCAACAGAGAAATATTTCTTAATAGTGTAGTAAGGTACAGTGGCCTCAAGATAGCATGCTGCTGCTCGCTTTGTATCGTCACGTGATGTGCACGCGTGCCCTCTAGCGACGGGCTGTGACCTTCCACGCTCTGGTCAGAACCACACCTCGTTACACAAGCCACGATTAGCCAATGTCGTCACCGGTTTGCGCATTACAGCCTCCGGCTCGTTACTTTTTGAACGCACCTTATATTATATGCAAAATTTTTGAGGGAATTATGAATGATTACATAAGGGAATGCTTAGGGAATAGTAGGTGGTTGACAAATAAACAGTATGGTTTCAGAGAGGGTTTTTCGTGTGAATCGCAGCTAGCAGGCTTTCAGCAGGATATCGGTGAGGCCTTGGATAATAGAGGTCAAGTTGACTGCATTGCAGTTAACCTATCTTAAGTCTTTCGATAGGGTCAATCATGGTATTCTATTAAGGAAAATGGAGGCTATAGAATTGGACAGGAGAGTAGTATAATGGGTGAGATCTTTTTTGGAGGGGCGAAGTCAGAGGGTAAGGGTTGGTGGGTCAGTGTCAGAACAGTCTAGGGTGGGGAGGGGGGTACCTCAGGGAAGTAAATTGGGTCCTTTACTATTTCTCATTTACATAAACGACATAGGAGTTAAAATATCACCCCAGATAAGATTACAGTATAACCTGTCATATCCGGACTAATGTGGTGACCGGCCGATCCGGATATGGAAAAATCCGGATATCACAAGGCTATTTTTACAAATAGCTAGGTGACCAGAAATAATTCACGAGTTTGTTGTTGATTAATTTTAATTTTTTTAACGGTTTAGTGTCATTTTGTTAACTGTATACTGTACATAGGCTAAGAAATAGAATTGCTCTAAGCTAAATTAAAATACAGTAATTAAATTATAATAATATGCTTTACAGTACATGTACTTACATAAATACACTGTACATTCTGCTTCTACATAATTTTTTGAAAATGTTTGTCATTTTCTGTTGCTTCACGCACTTCACTTAGGCCTACTGTTTCTACATTAGTTTTTGAAAAAGTTTGTGATTTTCTGTTGCTTCACGCACTGTACACGCTTTTTTGGATGCCATGTCCCTCAATCTTCTTAAAAGCATCAGTTCAGTCACACTCGTTTCATCTCGATTTTCTACATAAGTGATTAAAGATTCTATGGTCTTGAATGCCTCAGAGTGACTCATTATAGGGGCGTTGTCCTCTTCTTCGGGTTCAAAGATTTTTTCCTCATCATTGCATACCATTTCTATAATGTCACTGTCTGTAATTCATTCGGAGATGTGTCCGGATATGGGAGGGTTCGGATATCACAGGTTCGGATGTGACAGGTTGTACTGTATTTGCTGATCACCCGGATGGCTGCGGCATATTGTGGAGCGACTTGTCGGCCATAAAGCTGGGCGGATAAAAGTGATATGATAAATTCTAAGAAATGTCGGGCTGTGAGATTTGTCAATAAAAGAAATCAAATTGTTTTTGAATATTCAGTATGTGAAAATAGGTTATATTTGGGGACGAATGTAGGTATTGAGGAGTAACTTGGGGGGGGGAATTTGCACTGGGGTAAGCACATAGGATAAATAGTGAAGGAAGGTTACAAGTCGCTTCATATGGTTATGCAAGTGTTTAAAGGGGTTGGCAGAGAGATTAGGGAAAGGGCATACATGCCCCTCGTCTGTCCTCTGCTGGAATATGCTGGGGGAGTGTGGGATCCATACCAAATGTACCTAATAAAGGAATTGGAAGGAGTTCAAAGGAAGGCTGCCAGGTATGTAATGGAGGACCACAGGTTGACAAGTAGTGTGTGTGGAATGATTCATGATTGGGTTGGGAAAGTCTGGCTGGTAGACATTCAAGAGCAAGACTAGGGGGTATGTTCTTAGCTCACAAAGGGGAAATTGCATTGGAAGACAATCATGAGAGATTGGGAAAGAAAGGGTCATATATGGGCAGATAGTCATTCTTATAAATTAAAATTAAGTCAGTGGAATAGTAACTGGGGCAAATATTCGTTCATTGGGAGGGGGGAAGTAGAATGGAACAGTTTGCCAGGGGGCATTTTCAGCCCTTTGCCTTCTGATGTTGGTAAATTCAAGGAGTTGATAAGGAAGCACCAGATCAGGAGACAGTAATGTGCGGTGCATGAGTTGAAGCATGAAAGAAAGTGTAAATTATTGATGTGTAACATCTTTCCGCTCGGTTGCTGGATAGTTTTGTGGGAGTGATTTTGAAAATTGGGGACGGAAGTGAAGACGCACTGCCAGAAAAATGGGACGGAAGTGAATCGGGCGGAAGTGGATCAGACGGAAGTGAAGACGTACTGCCAGCTGGATGTACAATTGAAAATGTGTGTATTGGAAACAAGGCAGTGTGTGCTCTGTAGCGCGAGAATGTTATGGCAATACAGTAGGCAGTGCATTTAGCAGGCACTGGTTTGACGAGCACAGTGGCAAATGTTTCACCGACTTTCATTTGTCATTGAGCAGTTTATGAAGCTTCACGTTCAAGGTTGAATATCACATGGGGTAGGACAAAGACGACAAATGACATTTAAGTAAGCGGCATTATTGTCAAGCTGTGGGTGAGTAGTCAAATATTAAATGCATAACAGAATGTTGTTATATGAGTGGAATAAAGGCTGTATTTTCATCATATGTGAGTCTAGGTCATTTCATGATTGTAGGAAGCCATGTTTTGATTGTTTACGACAAACTGTACGAGAGCCTTGAGAATAATGAATGTTATAGTTACTTAGGAATGTGCTCACAGTATTCGAGAGTACTGTCGACGTTGTGTGTCACTTTGTTATTATGAATTATTAATGTAAAAGGAAGGAAGCTTGTAGTTTTGCGTGTCCGGTAATCTCACGATCATGATCCACGGTACCTCCCTTTTACGTGGAATGCGAACCACAGGACATGGCATTTCAATTCGAAAATCTCACATGTATTGATCGGGAATCAAACCAGGCCTACCTTGGTGAGAGACTAACAGCTTGACCGCTGCGCCACAAATGTAACAGTAGCATATCTCCAATTCAATCTATACATTCATCATAGTACCAGTATGAAAATGGAGTGTAAATTAACATTTTAAGAATGTCCAAGCTGTGTAGTATACGAGTAGGATAACATGTCAGATGTTACACATCATATGCGACTACTGTAAGGCTCGTATCTTTTTTTTATTATTTTATTTCTATTATTAGAATAATTATTATTATGATTACCGGATCTTCTTTTAGCAATTAATACTTATTAATATTTTCTAATTAATCCTTATTTTCTAAATTGTTTGTGGTTGTAAGAATGGTTTTGTTTAGTCATTGTAATTTGCCACCATGGACAGCGTCCACATTCGCAAATGAATTATGCATGTACACGCATAGCCGAGCTGACCAGGCGTGGGATCCCCTCCAGTGGCTGGGCTTCCACCCCTTACGCGGCAACTTCCTATCTTGAGGCCACTGTACATGGTACTGTAGCTGTATTACATAAATTATTGCCACCTTTTTGCATAGATTCATTTTATTACTGTGCCCTGTGACCTTTACTAAGGTAAAGTTCATACCGTTACTAAAGCTGTACTCATATTTCCAAAATGAAAGGTAAAAACATCACTGAATCTGTGCTGTCACCAGGCACCCAATCTTTCCTACTGGTTTCCATCACCCACACTCTTCTCCTCCTGCCATTTCTCAACTAAGAATGAAGCCTGAGTAATAAATTACTATTTTCATTGGCTATTGTAGTCATGTGCAATAGTCGAGTATATTTGCCAATAATTTATAGCAATAATTTGCTTGAAGAAAACACAGCGACGCTAGACAGAGGGCAGCCCAATATGCATAGAGACTACTACGTGATTAGCTCTCTGCCAATCGGTGGATGAGGTTGGTGTTATTCGCTGTTGTGCTTTTATAATAGACAGCTTTACAAAAGAGGCTTTATGGTCCACCACATGTTGAAACCTGCAGGATACAATTTCTATCATAGTTACCTCAGTCTAAACTGTGATTGTGGGTTTTTGTTGCCTCAATTTGTAAGTACAGTATCTGCATTTTTGATTTCTTGTAAGAAAGATTACATTTTGTGGTGTTTGGAAGTTGGTAGAAATGGCAACTGAAAATTTTCGTCATTGTGTAGGCCTAAACCACCCGGACAATTTTTGTTAAGTGTGCAGGAAATTCACTCCAAAAATTCAAAGGAAACCACCAATCACATATTTAGTTGAGAAGGCATATAAACTATATTTCGATCACACTAATTGTGATCAAGATAAAAATTTTGCACTTCATGTTGTCGGCATATTCTATACCACTACTCGAATGGAATGATTGAAAGTTTAAAAAATGCTGAGCCACGTTATTTGCTATTCCAGTGGTGTGGTGTGAGACACAAGACCATTCAAACTATTTACTTCTACCTCACAAATAATTTAGGGTATTCGATTCCCGGTCAATGCATGTAAGATTTTCGAAGTGAAATGCCATGTCCTGTGGTTTGGATTCCACGTAAAAAGGAGGTCCCGTGGCTCATAATCTACAGATTAATGGTCACGTTAAACTACAAGCTTCAATTCAGGGTATTCAAACAAAACATGAAATAAATCACCCAAATATTTCTTCAGTGCATCTGCCTGTGCGCCATGGTGAAGGCGTATCTTTTCCTGTCTGTAACTTGGAAATCATATTATCAATCTCAACAACACCATGTGAAGCAGGAGATCCTGATCCTATTGAAGGGTACTTCCCGCAGTTTCAGTACACTAAGGAATTCAACGATTCGGTCCATGATCTAAAACTTCCTTAACTTGAGATTGAAGCAGTAGAACCTTCGAGCTCCAGGGACCAACATTTTCATATAGCTCTTCTGCTGAATATTTCTACATGCAGAATTCAATGTGTTTATCGAGATCATGCAGCTTGGTGTACAGCATAACACACAGGAGTGGCAACTAGTTATTGACTCTAGTAAAAATGGGGTTTAACATAATATGGTCCATTGCTCACAGTAGTGTTAATAGCGTTGAAGACGCAAGGCGTGCTATGCTCGCAGTATCGAGTAGGTACGTACAGAAAATATATATGACAGGCTATATTTGCATTTTGTCAGTTCAGGATTGTTGCCGGATATCTTTGCCACCAGAAAAATCCATTAGATGCCAGCATTGAAGAGATATCACCAAGAAACATAATTTTGTCACGTTGAGTTTGTCTGTTGATTCCAACCTCCATTACTTGTAATATGGCATGCTATTACAGACAAAATGTTAGTGATAGGGAGAGTATTGATGTTTTATATGATGATTCATGGTCTGAATTATATATTTCAGTTTTCACTTTTATGCTAATCATTCATTTACTCCTAA
Source organism: Meconema thalassinum (assembly GCA_946902985.2). NCBI lineage: Eukaryota > Metazoa > Arthropoda > Insecta > Orthoptera > Tettigoniidae > Meconema > Meconema thalassinum. The sequence continues at coordinate 400,864,241 of OX336389.2, read as the reverse complement.
ACCTCACTAAAAGAATGTTGTTGAGTTTCCCTTGTGTTCTATCCTGTTGTATGACTTTTTTATTTTGTTCGGAACTACAACATAAATGTGGTGTTGAAACATGAAGTTCAATATGTGGTAAGAGTTGTTTTGAATTAAAGCCTAAAGTCCACTGATATGATTGCAGGAAAGAGCAAGGAATTATGATATTTTGAATATCCATTAAAAAAACCAGTTCTGGCTACTAAATGGTCAGACTAAGTGCCAGACCAGACCAGAATGTGTTAAAGCAGTACTACTGTGTAATGGCAACAAATTTCCATCTGTACATTTGGCTTATGCTGCTGAGATGAGAGAAACATGTAAAAACTTGGCTTTGCTGTTAGACGCAATCAAACATTAAGAGCATGAATAGCAACTCTGCTCTATTTCAAAGTTTTGTACTGCTTAAAGGTTTACCAGGTGGGTTCATGAAATGCTGCTGTTTTTTGTGCCTGTGGGACAGCTGAGACGCTAAGAATCATTATAAAGTCAAGGAATGGTCTAACTGGGGAAGTAAATGTGAAAATTGCTCCCTCGGATGTATGGAGTAAAAACATTTTGCCTCTGCTTTATATCAAATTTGGCCTAATGAAAACTTGTGATAGCTCCGTATAACCAAGAGGTGGATTATGTCTTCGTTTTCAGTTTTATTCGTGAACTCCTAAACCTCACAAAAATCATCGGCACACTTTCCAAAACATATTAAGATTAAAATCGCCAACTATATCATGAACTGAATTGTAGATCTTTCAGCATTATGTCCACATATGAATCAAAACCAGGAAAACACAAGTTACAGAGTTTAGAGCCTGCTTTTCTGGATTGTGTGTGGGCATGATGGCACAGTGGTCAAGCTGCTTGCCTCTCACCAAGGTGGACAGGGTTCGATTCCCAGTCAATGCATGTGAGATTTTTGAAGTGAAATATATCCTGAGGTTCGGATTCCTTGTAAAAATGGAGGTCCCGTGGCTCATGTTGGAGAGATTAACGGTCATATAAAAATACAAGGTTAGCTTTTCTTGTTTGAATTTAATTATGCCAATGTTTGCTAATTGTATTTATGTTCGACCCTGACTGTTATATGTCTGAAAACTGTATCATAATGATGGTCATTATAACACTATTTTTCATTATGAAACAGTTTCTCCCACCAATCACAGCTCAAGAAACAGTTGTTTGACCAATTAGATAAGGTTACCTTCACGCATGCGCTCAAAATCCAACATGTCTGTATAAATTACCGAAAGTGCACCGTCCATATGTTTGCTTAAATAAACTGGTGAATATGAGACAAGAAATAGCACTGTACCTTAATATCTCCAAATCCAATTTCTACACAGCGCGTTGTTTTCAAACGCATTCGGTGACATTTTTACTGAATACTGGCGCTCAATCTGCACATATGGCATTGAAACACACAGAGCACATGCGTCGGTCTATCAGAGAGCTTGGAAATCAGAGATATCCTATACTCAGCGCAGCACCCAATCACAAAATTCTAGTGACAATCTCAACAGATATTTATGAATATTTATGTTAAAACATATAATAAAGTTATAATTATCGTCGAACATAAACAGTCGTATGCAACTCGCCTATAATGGTAATTAAGACACTCGTATGGAAATTATAAAACTCGCATATGCTCGTTTTATAAAGATACTCGTGTCTTAATTATAGCCATTATAGGCTCGTTGCATAATGTACTATTTTTAAACTTTGCTCTGTATCTAAGTACTGTAACCTCATAGGAAGAAACAGATTTTTCTGTTGAATTCTGCTACTTAAAAATTGGGTAAATCCACACACTCAACTAAGTGTAATTAATAATATAAATAATAGCCCCTTGCACTACAGCCCATGAAGGGCCTAGGCCTACCAAGCGACCACTGCCCAGCCATTTGGCCTGCAGATTGGGGTGACACGTGATCAGCGCTTCGGGTTCCCTTGGCCGTTAATCTTGGTTTTCGTGATCAGGGCGCTGCCTCACTGTCAGACAGCTACTCAATTGTCCTCACGAGGCTGAGTGCACCCAGTTCCAGCCCTCACGCCGGATTCTAAAATCCCTGACGGAGCCGGGTATCGAACCCGGGGCCTCCGGGTGAGAAGCAGGCACGCTACCCCAACACCACGGGACCATCATCATCATCTTGCACAGTTTCCAGCCACTGGCCGGGTATGTTTGGAACACAAGCCTCTCCAACGTCTTCTGTCTTCCCACCATCTCTAAGCCTCCACCCTTGTCCAGTCTTCTCCTCTCTTCTTCACGCTTTCTTCCACCCCCTTCAGCCATCTGTCTCTCGGTCTCTTTCCTTCCCACTTCGTCTCGTGTACTCTCCTGGGTATCCTCTTCTCCTCCATTCGTTTTACATGTCCATACCATCTAAGTCTAGATTTCTCTACACCATCCTGTAATGGTTCCTCCATTAATTCTCAGGTCCTCTCATTTCTTATTCTGTCCATCTTTGTAGCTCCAATACTGCTTCTCAAAAACCTCATCTCACTGGCCTGTATTTTGCTCTTCTCCCTTCCTTTCATAACCCAGGTCTCCGAGGCAACCGTCAGGATAGGGACATAGTACGTCCGATATATGATCTTTTTGCTGTTCTGAGGGACATCCTTGCTCCATAACATGCTTCTCACACTCCTCCGAAATGCTTCTGCCTGCCTCCCCCGCTCATTTATTTCTCTATCGTTTCTTCCATTATCTTGTATCAGGCTTCCCAGATACTTGAAACTCTCCACTTTCTTCAGCTGTTCCCCACCAATTGTTATTCCCGTTGTGGTTCTTTCCTTCTTCCTTGTTGTGATCACCATCTCACTCTTATTTATGCTAAATTTCATCCCATATCCTTGTATTATTCCTTCCCACATGTCCAACTGTTCCTGTATCTCCTCCTCCTTGTTTGCCCAAATCATCAAATCATCTGCAAACACCATTGCTTTCATCTTTCCTTCCCCAATTACTTGTGCCACTCGGGTCATTATGTCATCCATCACCACAATGAAAAGTAACGGTGACAGTGCACTTCCTTGTTTCAGGCCGTTTCTCTGTTCAAACCAGTCTGATCTCTCTCCTCCCACTTTCACACAGCTCACGCTTCCCTTGTACATCTCCTTTATCCTCTTTATAGTCCATTTCTCTACTCCTCTATCCTCCAGGGACTTCCATACTTTGTTTCTGCACACACTGTCATATGCTTTCTCAATGTCCAGGAAGGCCATCAGTAGATCTGTTCCATACTCGTAGTGCTGTTCTTGTAACTGCCTTACAGCAAAAAATCAAATCCACTGTGGACCTTCCTGCTCTGAAGCCATCTTGTTCTTCCCTCATCCCTCCTTCTATCCTTGTCCTAATTCTCTTTTCCAAAACTTTCTCGAAGATCTTTGCACAATGACTCATCAGTGTTATTCCCCGATAGTTTCTGCAATCTGTTCTACTACCTTTCTTGAAGATCGGGACAATTATTCCTTTTTTCCAGTCCTCTGGGGTCTTCCTTTCCTTCCATGCTGTCCTCATCACTCGGTACAACCACTGTATCCCCACCTCTCCTGCTGCTCGCACCATCTCCACACTCAACTCATCCACACCTGGTGCCTTCCCTCCTTTCATCTTGTTCACTGCATCTTCCACTTCTTTCCATGTTAAGTCCTTTTCTGTTTGCAGTTCATCTTCCTCTTCCCCGATTTCTTCCTCCTCACCATCTTTTCCATTTGGGTTCAGAAGTTCTTCAAAATATTCTTTCCACATTTTCTTCAGTTCTTCCCTATTTTCTATCTCTTGTCCCCTTTTGTTCACCATTCTAACATAATCCGTAGGATCCTTCCGCCTCTTTTTTTTTACCATCCCATACAGGACCTTTTTTGTACCTTCACTATCCTCCTTCATCAATTTTGTCCACTCTTCCATCCACTTTCTTCTCTCCTCAGCCACTACTCTCTTTGCCTCCTTCTTTCTTTCCTGGTACTCTTCCCTTGTCTCTACCGCCCTATTTTGATACCACCTCCTAAAGGCTCTATTCTTTTCCCTTACAATATCTTTTGTCTTCTCATTCCACCATGGTGTTTCCTTCCAGATATAGTACTGGAAAAGAATAGAGCCTTTAGGAGGTGATATCAAAATAGGATGGTAGAGACAAGGGAAGAGTGCCAGGAAAGAAAGAAGAAGGCAAAGAGAGTAGTGGCTGAGGAGAGAAGAAAGTGGATGGAAGAGTGGACAAAGATGATGGAGGATAGTGAAGGTACAAAAAAGGTCCTGTATGGGATGGTAAAAAATAAGAGGCGGAAGGATCCTACGGATTATGTTAGAATGGTGAACAAAAGGGGACAAGAGATAGATAATAGGGAAGAACTGAAGAAAATGTGGAAAGAATATTTTGAAGAACTTCTGAACCCAAATGGAAAAGATGGTGAGGAGGATGAAATCTGGGAAGAAGAAGATGAACTGCAAACAGAAAAGGACTTAAAATGGAAAGAAGTGGAAGATGCAGTGAACAAGATGAAAGGAGGGAAGGCACCGGGTGTAGATGAGTTGAGTGTGGAGATGGTGAGAGCAGCAGGAGAGGTGGGGATACAGTGGTTGTACCGAGTGATGAGGACAGCATGGAAGGAAAGGAAGACCCCTGAGGACTGGAAAAAGGAATAATTGTCCCGATCTTCAAGAAAGGTAGTAGAACAGATTGCAGAAATTATCGGGGAATAACACTGAAGAGTCTTTGTGCAAAGATCTTCGAGAAAGTTTTGGAAAAGAGAATTAGGACAAGGATAGAAGGAGGGATGAGGGAAGAACAACATGGCTTCAGAGCAGGAAGGTCCACAGTGGATTTGATTTTTGCTGTAAGGCAGTTACAAGAACAGCACTATGAGTATGGAACAGATCTACTGATGGCCTTCCTGGACATTGAGAAAGCATATGACAGTGTATGCAGAAACAAAGTATGGAAGTCCCTGGAGGATAGAGGAGTAGAGAAATGGACTATAAAGAGGATAAAGGAGATGTACAAGGGAAGCGTTTGCTGTGTGAAAGTGGGAGGAGAGAGATCAGACTGGTTGGAACAGAGAAACGGCCTGAAACAAGGAAGTGCACCGTCACCGTTAATTTTCATTGTGGTGATGGATGACATAATGACCCGAGTGGCACAAGTAATTGGGGGAAGGAAAGATGAAAGCAATGGTGTTTGCAGATGATTTGATGATTTGGGGAAACAAAGAGGAGGAGGTACAGGAACAGTTGGACGTGTGGGAAGGAATAATACAAGGATATGGGATGAAATTTAGCATAAATAAGAGTGAGATGGTGATCACAACAAGGAAGAAGGAAAGAACCACAACGGGAATAACAATTGGTGGGGAACAGCTGAAGAAAGTGGAGAGTTTCAAGTATCTGGGAAGCCTGATACAAGATAATGGAAGAAACGATAGAGAAATAAATGAGCGGGGGAGGCAGGCAGAAGCATTTCGGAGGAGTGTGAGAAGCATGTTATGGAGCAAGGATGTCCCTCAGAACAGCAAAAAGATCATATATCGGACGTACTATGTCCCTATCCTGACGGTTGCCTCGGAGACCTGGGTTATGAAAGGAAGGGAGAAGAGCAAAATACAGGCCAGTGAGATGAGGTTTTTGAGAAGCAGTATTGGAGCTACAAAGATGGACAGAATAAGAAATGAGAGGACCTGAGAATTAATGGAGGAACTATTACAGGATGGTGTAGAGAAATCTAGACTTAGATGGTATGGACATGTAAAACGAATGGAGGAGAAGAGGATACCCAGGAGAGTACACGAGACGAAGTGGGAAGGAAAGAGACCGAGAGACAGATGGCTGAAGGGGGTGGAAGAAAGCGTGAAGAAGAGAGGAGAAGACTGGACAAGGGTGGAGGCTGAGAGATGGTGGGAAGACGGAAGACGTTGGAGAGGCTTGTGTTCCAAACAGACCCGGCCAGTGGCTGGAAACTGTGCAAGATGATGATGAATGTGCATCTGCAGTGTAGGCTATGCTAGTACAGTATTGTATGTCTTGAAAATGTGATATGGAGAAAACTGTTCTTTTCCACTGAAGTCAGCACCCTAATTTAGGTCGAATCGCTATATTTCAAGCCAGTTACAGAAAAAAGGTGAAATTTGTTGACGAGTGTAATAAGAAATTAAATTCTGTGTGAGGGGTCCAGGGCCATTTTGTCTAAAATATTTTTGTGGTACTTGAGCTTCATTTCTAAATTGTGGATAAGTTCTATACTGACATAATATTACCCTTTTATTTTTGCATGAACTTGATAGGGGCAATGGTTACAAAGGGTGCTTAGGAAATATAGACAAAAATTAAACCCAAAAGAATTGAGTGATTGGGAAGATCTTATTTTTCCAGCTTCATGAAAGTGTGGTACAGTACTTCATTTTGAAGCTATATGTAATCTGGATTCTGGATAAATTAACATTCCCTTGAAATACAATCTAGCATTTATTTTACTGTACAATCATATAATTTGTGAGGGTTTGTGGAAGCAGCTTTCCCTATATTACTTTTTCAGACTGCTACAAAATTTTGAAGACCTCTCGGAGCAGAGTTCATAAAATTCAATTCAGCTACCTGCAAGCTATTTTGAAGAAGCAGAAGTCTAGAGCATCTGATTAACAGATTGCTATTGTGGGAGCCCTTTCGTGAATTTTCGGACTAGTTGACAGGTTCAGACATCCTCTTATGTACTTGGGGATTTCACACATAGGTAGCCTGGGGGTTACTGGTTAAATGGGTTTCTAAGATTAACCAGGTTGATAACAGAGCATCTGGTAAACATTATTCCCCAGATTTTGGTCTACTGCATTCTATGTAAACAGCATTTCACATGGTCTCACTAAGGTGGTGAATTCCTAGCACATCCAGATTGGTCTATATACCATTTGTGCCAATCAACTTGGGTATGAAAAGGGAAGCTAACAGAGAATTGATCTGAAAATCGCCCAGTAAAATGGTTTTTGAACATATTTTGTGTATTTTGAAGATATAAAATAAGTTGCTTGTGAAATGTATTTTTGATACAGATACAAAATACACGTTCCAAAAAGTTTCTAGATACAAGTTACAAAAGTATCAAAAATATGTTCTTTAAATTCACATATTTTCGATACTACCCAACTCTACCCTTACCTTAATATTAAAGAATTGTTTCAAATTACTATATTGCATCTCTGCCATGATAAAAGATTGAGAAAGCAGGTCTATCACAGCACACACACAAGAACCATAACAAGTACTAAATCAGTATATCTTTACACCATACCATTAATACTTGAAGAACTACCCACTAGATTATTTAATGTGAACAGCAAACTACTGGCTCTGTCACATCAGAAAATACTATAATTATAACAAAGATATCACCGTGGCTGGCTACACTGATTTAGCAATCTCTTATCACTAACACCCACTGTAGTATTTCTCTCACAATATTACACTTCACAGGCTTTATCTTTGCCTCGCTTTGTAATATGTTCAAACTATTTGTATAGCAACATCACCCAGAACTTATAAAATAAATATAAAAAATATCAGTGTAACACATATTTGTAATGGTTTTTTTTTGTGTGCACTCTTGCATTGAAATGCATTTTATATAAAAATTATGGTTAAAAAAATCTCATTGATTATCTGTGGACTTTCCGGCACATTCATGGGTCTTTTCACAACCTGTGTATAAGTAGAATATAGTAGATTGAAATTATCATCATTATTATTTACAGAACAGAAGAGAAAAGAGGCAGTTGCTGCAGCGAATAACTTAACTCAAGCACTTGTGGACCACCTCAATGTTGGGTAAGTTTTAATCATAATATTTGTTGCATAATTTGTTGGGTAATGGCATGGAGTTCAAAGAAAATGAAAATACTGTGTACTGCATAATTTTTATTCATTATGATTAGGCTATTATTATTGTAATTATTATTATAATTTTATTTATTCCAGTGTTGCTCAGGCATATTTAAACCAGAAACGACTTGATGCAGAAGCTAAACAGTTACATCATAGTGCAACCAATTTTGCCAAGCAAACACAACAATGGGTTAGCCTTGTTGAAAGTTTCAACAGTGCACTGAAGGAAATTGGCGATGCAGAGAATTGGGCTCGGAGTATAGAAAGTGATATGAGAACAATAACCAGTGCTCTAGAGTATGCCTATAAAGGTTTGTTTATGTATTTTCATTGGGCTTTTCCATGTACCTGTTGATTGATTCCTTTATTTGTTTGCAACTAACATTTACCCTTTTTTTCCATTCTTTTTTTTCAGTGACACGAGAAGCTTCATAGTATTTTGTGACTGAATTGGCAATCTATACCTACCACTTTTGCAGGGGGGGAACAAGACAGTGTGCTGCTCAAATAATCCGATATATATTGTTTGATTGAATTGGAAATTTTGACATATTTCCAGTAAAATATTTTGAACTTTCATATCTCAATACAGTCGAACCTCGATATCTCAAAACTTTAGGGCATGTCAAAATAAATTCGAGTTACGGATATTTGAATGAAAAAGGTTAAAACGTGTGATATGCTGGTCACAAAACATTGTATGTAGTCTTACAATATATAGTTGTCTAAATGTATGCAAATGATGACTAGGGCTAGGATTTTTAGGTGCTAAAAATCGGGAAAATATTTATTTTTTATGTATTAAAAATACCTGAAATATGTGACAACAAAGTAAAAATATTTTATTATAATTTAGTTTATTAATGTAAATATAAAAAATTATCAGTACTCATGAATGCAATTTATTCTATGTCTCGCTGACTACTGAAGCATTACAATACCCTTGCTGGGCCCAAGGTTGCAGGTTCGTATCCTGGCGCAGTCAGCTGGCATTTGAGGGTGCGCAAATGTGAGGGAGCCGTGTCCGTATAGATTTACTGGCACGTTAAAGATCCCCTTCGGGACAAAATTCCGGCACCCCGGCGTCTCTAAAAGCCGGTGTAGTTAAAAGGGACGTAAAACCAATAACATTATTATTATTATTATTCATTACAATACACGAGATACATTTTCAGGTTGTCCATCACAAATGACCGACGATTATCGCCAAACACTTATTCTGAAGGCGCGAAACTGCGGCAATATTTTTCTTGCCCGTGAGGTGTTGTGTAACTCGAGATCGCTGTTCAGCCTTGATTGCTTTCCCCACATGGTTGGCAGAACAGAACGCCCCCATCATAAGTAAAATTATCTTTACATTCTGCCACAGACGATAACTTGTAGTTGTTTATATTTTAGGCATCGTAGAACTGCCTTACACTTCACAGTGCCAGAAATGAACTGCATGTGAGTGACAATGGTTCCAGGTAGCTGGGGAGGGCAGGGTCGGAAAGGTCTAGCGCGTGGTGCAATATGGCTACGGACAAGGAAACACCCGGCTTCCACAGTGAGTGGCATGGGGCGACAAGTTAAGAATAACACAGTTGCAAGCTGACATACGCTCTGCATGAAGATTAGATAGCTCACAGGTTCTTCCCCGTTGAAGTAACACAGAACAAATATGCAATAAACTGAAAGATCTAGCATACTGAATTTAAAAAATGTAAATATTATGTCTTTTTATGTGCTAATAAGTGAAAAGCAGGAATTTATGTATTTATAGAAAAAATGCTTAAAATATGTATTTACATAAAAAAATATATATATTTACCTAAAAATCCTAGCCCTAATGATGACAGCTTCATTACATTATGTAAGTGAGTTGTATATCTAAGTATAGAAAATGCACATGGTTGACTCAACTGCTGTAATTGGTGGAGATTTCGAATTAGAACCGGAATTAGTCCAGACTCTGGACACAAGTTTTTTTATGCTCGCACCGGCCGCGGTAATCCTGGTACGAGTGGTAACCCACCCAACAACATTTTCAATCTAGTTATAACAATGAGATGGATTACATTTCAAAAATACGTAAATGTTCAGATAAAGAACTAGTTGAAGTGCCAGGGATATAATATTAGCTTCGACTTACCAAAAAATTCTAGTTATAGAAATTCGACTTAAAGAGAAAAATCATTTATATTATAGGTAGTTTGGTCGGGAAATAATAATTACTGCGAGTTATCCAAAATTCGAGTAATGGAGGCTTGAGTTTGGAGGTTCGACTGTATTTCTTGATCAGTATACCTGGTGACAAATATTATTATTACTTTAATTTTCATAGGGGCTTGCAAAGTTTAGGCCCAGTTGATTGTTTTAAGGAGTGTTACATCTAAATTATCTTCAAATTTTGGATTCTATCATATAGCAGGTCAGACCAAGTTAGGCTCACGAATTTTGCTATTAAATGTGCAATACTGCATGGCAACAGTTTGTTACTTGCCTTCGAGGCCCACATAAAATGTTGTGTGTTCAGACATGGGCCCGGGTACAAATCATCAAACGTTATCATTTAATAAGTGAAGCACTCTAAATTTAAAATAATGCATACCCTTACTTACATTGAACTTTATGAGAGGCCAGAAAAAACAGGATATGTTAAGAAGCACTATCTACCCTAAAACTGGTTGAAATTAGAACCTGAATAAACTAGAATCCTGTCTACTTCACTGTTATTGCTCCCAGCCAAAATCATTTCTGCTGTTTCTTCCTGCATAAAAGAGAATGTCATCTACAGAATTGGTAAGAGTTGACCACTGATCAGCACTGATCTAATATCTGCACTCTTAAAAGCGACTGTTTGTCGATTGGTTAGTCACCCTAAAGGCTTAAATAGCCCTGCCATAGGTTATGTGGTAGAAACTCCCCAAGGAAGAGTTATAATGAAGCTTACTAGGCAAGGTGAGGAGTGAGGTGGTTGTCCTTACTTGCCTCACAGAGCCAAAGCAGCAACACTGACCCTATGAATAGCTCTTTCCACAGTATCCCCAGACACCAGCTTGAATGCCATACCTCGGTAGCTTCCATATCATCACAGCCATGTGAGACCGAGCCCAATTTATACATGATAGTCGGGGGATAGATTATTATAGATGTTTCTCGAGATCTTTATAATGCTGGTAATCTCCCTGTGAGGATGTCACATGATGTCACTCCAAGCAGCAGCTCACTTTACCAGCACCTCCATTTCCAGTTATGAGCTGAGTTCTCTCTTTGTTGTCTCTTATAATCACTGTGCGACAAGTGGAGTTGAAAAGTAGTATTTAAAATCATGCCATCACAATGTTATGTTTGTGTGTGTTTGAACAGTGCTGAAAAATACTGTGTAAAGCAGCAGGCAGTGTATAAAATAACATAAGACTGAATATGTGAGCATGCAAGGCAAGCGATGAGTCTCATTGAAAATCACGTCTTCAGTTTTAAAGTATATCATTGAAATCCATACATGGCGATGGTGGAGATTGTTGTTTTAGGGATGGAACATCCAGATCAACAACTCCTTGTAAGATACTGTTATATTATCAAAGAAAGGAGGAGTTCTGACCCCTCGAAATATGAGGGTGCCAGGAAAAGGAAATTAAGGACCATAAGATGCAGAGCAAAAAAAAATCCATGAGCCTCCGTACCTAATACTATTGGGGTCAAACCAGAAAAAATTTCCCCATGGCAGGTCAATAGGAAAGATTAGAGAAATGAGCCAAGCAAGTGGAAGCAGTGCCAAACTATTGACTAGAGCCCTGTAGTCTTTATACCCTGGTTACAGTCGTGAGCCCCTGTAGGAACATCAATACACGGACCCGTGAAATACGTAAAACAGCAGTCACTGTCACCACCATTTTTTCACCAAGAAACAATCATTTCAATGTCACTCTGAAATGTAAGCTTAAATAATCATTTTGCAATGAAGGAAGACATGGTGGTACACACAGTGTTATCAACATTGGATTTTAATTGAAATTTATTGTTAGGAAGAATTCAGGCTGGATGAAAACACAAACTTGGAGTTAAATCATTCATATTTAAAACTGTTGAGATAATGGGATATAGACACTTGTAATAGTGAAATATATGATTGGAGAAATACAATTATTTCTTCATTGATAGAGCCAGTACGAGATGAGCTGAGCGAAATGATGACCCTAGCTAGTGATAAGTATGCTAAGATACAATGCTCTTAAATCCTGATGGTCCTTATTATTCATAATTATTCAAAGTTCCATGATGTTTTTGGTACATGCAGATATTTAAAATTGTTTAAAACCTGCAGTCTACCTTTGTAACAGACTTATTTTAGGGCAATGGAACAAGTGTTTTTGTGTTGATTATTCTTTATTTAGGTTTATTTTATACAATATTCACAATTACATAAATTGTATGAGTTATGAGGTTCATTTGAAAAAGATGTTCATATTGATGAAAAGTCTAGTGTATTATGCAGCTTAGTCTAAGCTGTGAAATTGAGTCCTCTATGAATATGCTTCTGTCCTAGATATTTCTTCTGTTTAGCATATCGTTACCCATGCCTGGTGCGAAAACTGTCATGGTAACGATATATCGTTACCTCGTCGGCACCTGCTTAAAACTTGAATAAGTTCTACATTTCCTCGTTAGGTCGCACAAGCCTGCTAAACGAAGGTAGCCGGATTCCGATAGTCATTTATTCGCAAAGTTTGCGCAGTGTTTCTTGTTTATTTGCCGCGGAAATAAGGTTTATGTTCCCGAACACGAAGTTGGCTCATATTGAATAGTGATAATAGTGGTCATTTTTGATGCTGTCTTTATTGGTTAATAGTTAGGCTATAGTCAGTTAGTCATTAGTATATGTGTAGAAGTATCATTTGAAGCATTTTCTGTTAGGTTTTATTCAAATTAGCTGTTTCCTAGCATATTTTAGGCACAATAGCCTAGCGTGTGATTTTCTTTTACATTATGGCTCCGTCGTCTTCTCCGTTAAATGACAGTGATATGATCGAATATTTAGACACTTATGACAGTGATGATGATGATTTTCTTCCTGAATCTAGTAATGATGATAATGATTTAGCTCAACCTACTGGTATTTCAGTGAGTGATGAAAGTGCGGACAGTAATCTTGACGACGAGGAGTTGGCGAATGAATATTTTTTATAAGTAAAATGTAACATTTTTTCCACATAAATCAGTCAAATATGTAAATAATCAAGTTGTCTTTGGAATGAAGCTATAAATTTAGAGCAAAGTAGGACAGATCTGAGTAGTAATAGCATTACAAAATAATATTTCAGAAAGAGAAGACGAACCACACATTTCTATAATTTTTGGTACACCCTGTAAATTATAGAAATAATTGAAATATTTTTTTCTCAGAAGGTCTTGTATCTATAGAATGTCCACAGTTAGTGTCATTGTGATATCTGTCAGTGCAAAAACAATTTGCATTTTTTTTTTACAATAATAGTGTACTTTCATCAGAAAATGGCCGCCAACTTCCTTGCATTCCATTCAAAAAGTTTTTTTTATAAATCTGAATCCAGGGCACAAGAAGGTATCAGATCAAGAACATGTGTGAACAACTATGTTGCCTTTATAATATCATTGCCTATGTGACCCAAAGTAGGACAAACTTAATTACATAATAGAGTTCTAAAATCACATTTTTCTGCATTAAAAATATTTTATACAATTTAAATATTTTTTGTTCAACCTCATAGGTAAGATACAACCTTGAACTATTCTTCTCCCATATGCTTGGCATTTAAGCTATATCTGTGTTTTGTTTCGTTGTGATACCTGCAAAAGTGTGGGTGTTATAACTTTTTAGAAAACATTGGATAATTTCATCAGAAAACAGCTGACGGGCTTCAAGCATACCACCCAAAATGGCCTGAGAGCAAGAGGGTTAAGGTATGATACATGTAGTGCATGGTTTCAAGTTTGTTTTATGAATAATAGTCTGTTCTAAGAAACTACAAAGTCAGTCTACTATACTTATTTTGTCCACTGTACAACGCAACTTACTTTGTTTTGAGGTACTAAATCCTCTTCAGGGACATGTTTTGGACATCCAAGCAGTCCATCTTCAGCCTTGGTTCAGTAAAATTAATAGTCCGAAATATTCACTTTTTGGTGATGGTCACGCGTGTTAAAATACATATTGAAGATGAAATGTCACTGATTGGTAAATGAATAAACGTTATTTTAAAATACTATAAAATAATTTTTAAAGCGGATAAAAGATTGAAATAATTTGCTCTAATTGTCCGGAGCAGCTGAATGTGACGCAGGGAAATAAGAACAATAGCAACATCTTTTTCGACTATAACTCTTTCAATAAAAAGGAAAAGTACAATGATTCAGGTGTGTATCAATTAAAATGTAAAGATTGCGATTGCAAATATATATTGGACAAACAGGGAGGTCTTTTAAAATCAGACACGCAGAACACACTAATGCAATAAAGTACAAAAAATTCTCCGCCATGGCAAAACATATGGAAGAAGAAAAACACCAATTTGGCCCCACAGAGAACGACTTAAAAATACTACATATACAGAGCAAAGGCAAACTCCTCAATATACTGGAAAACATGGTAATACAAGTCAACCAAAAATTGGAATCGGTAAAAAATTTTAATGACATCACATTTTGTGACAATGTGTTATTCAACACTGTAGCAGGGCTTGACATCACATTTTGTGACAATGTGTTATTCAACACTGTAGCAGGGCTTAAAGACAAGTCTAGGATGGAGCGCTCCGCTACGTCACAGCATCTAAATGCCACGCCTCCCCAACGCAACACAGGTTAGCGAGCAAGCTTGGGCCAATCACTCCTTAGAAGACGATCAGCGCAGACCTCACTCACGTAAGTCAGAAAGACACGAACATGACTCATGCAATTGGCATTCATCACATCAGCTCATAAAGTTTCCTTGTTTTACAGAACAATTTCCCTGCGTCACATTCAGCTGCTCCGGACAATTAGAGCGACTTATTTTTCTTTTATCCGCTTTGTAAAATTCTTTTATAGTCTTTTAAAATAACTTTTATTCATTCACCAATCAGTGACAATTCATCCTCATTATGTATTTTTACATGCGTGATCATCACCAATAAGGTGAATATTTTAGATTATAAATTTTACTGAACCAAGGCTGCACTCAGCTTCAGTGTTTTTTGTAATGGGAGAGGGGAGGGAGAGCTCCAGAGGGCTAGTAGTGGGGATACTTAGGAATACCACTGCCTTGCGCGCTGCTTTAGTCCTGCACAGCTCTCTGTAGCAATAATACAAAATCTTTCCCTGCTTTGTTTAACTGGCTAATGAATATTATCAAGCCAAAAATGGTGTTTTTAATGTATTTTGGTGACAATTTGGAGTAACATGTACCATATCTGATGGTGCAGAAACTTTTTGGATAGGATGTCTATAATTGCAAATGTTCCTTGTCTGCTTTGCGACATGGGGGATCATAAGTCTTAATTAAAACAATCTCATCTAGAACTTTTCAAGAAACAGGCATTGCGACTAATGGAAGACCATGTCCTAAAATGCAGAATGTTAAATGAATCATCTGATGCCATGTCTAGGTCTCAACTTTCAACTGTGCTATGATTTATAAAGGATCGCAAGACGCCATGAGCGCTCTGTGGAATCTACTGATGTTAGCTTCGACCTGACATCCGATGGACTGTTTATCCTTGTAACAAGTACTGGGGATGAATTTCTGATTGGAAACAAACTGGTTGTACTGACCAGGGCTGCTGTCATGAGCAGTCGTATAAACGGCCATTGAAAGTTTTAGAAGCTTCTGTAAGTCATTATTTACCTACTCTTAGGGCCTTAATACACAAGGCAACCAGGTCTCGCAACTGGTGATACGGCCAATCACCACCATATAGCTCAGTGTCTGTTCAACCAGTGATGAAGAGATAAGTTGTGAATGAGATGAGTTATTAAGTTGATTGACGAGTTTAGATTATATGCTTGTTCTTATACTACTATTGAAAAGGAGGAAGCGAAGGAAAAGAAAGATGCATGTACTCCTATTCCATAGTGTTATCCTGTTTCTTCTTTTTCCTTTGCCGGTTCACTTGCCGTCAAGAAAACAGTACGCAGTAACCTAGTAGTGGTGGTGGGTCACTGGCTGCCTATTGTAATAAGCTCCGTATGCTACAATGCCCGGTCACCAGTGGTGGTGGGGCACGGCAGCCAGCTGGCCAACAATCTTTGGTTGCGCATTCGACTGTCCTGGTGTAATAACATCCATAATAATCAATGCCCGATGACGAGTTGCACGACCTGGCTGCCTCGTGTAATAAGGCCCTTATGCCCATGTTCTAAATTTGGTGCTACCATAGGTTTTATTTTCTTCAAATAGCAATGAATGAAAAATAATTTTTCAGTCGCTGAGTGTACTTCCTTCATTCTTCTCGAAATCCTCTAAAAGGAAAATTAATTTGGATTAATTTGTTCAATGGAATGCACCATCAGTGGCACCAACAAGATGGAGTTTCACATTGAGATTAGTGCGAACATTTAAGGATTACATAGTTCATTTAAGGGAGTTTTATTTTGAAACATTGTAGAAAATTCAAGTGAATGGTACGTGGCCAAAAATGTGAAATCGGGAGGTTTTCTTTCATTTTTAAGTAAATTCAACACTACCTATTCTGGAAGTCTTGGCTTGAAGATCCACAGCCTGCTTCAGTCGACCGATCAGGTCAGGGAATGGAATGAATGAAGCCCCCATCTAGCGCGAGAATATGAACTGTGCTGGCTGCCGAAGCCTGTCGCACTCCCCTGGGGCAATGATTAAATGAATGACAAATGAAATGAAAGTGGAGAGTGTTGCTGGAATGAAATTATTGACAGGGAAAACCGGAGTACCCGGAGAAAAACCTGTCTGCCTCCGCTTTGTCCAGCACAAATCTCACATGGAGTGACTGGGATTTGAACCACGGTCCCAGCGGTGAGAGACCGGCGTGCTGCCGCCTAAGCCACGGAGGCTCGGAAGTCCTGGCTCACTTGACGTAATTCCTTTAATTCCTAGGTGGAACAGCGAAATTTCTCCAGCGTCTTCTATCACCTGCCAGTACTTTCACCACCCTCCATGTCGTGTTCTCCTTCTCCTTGTCTCCTCTATCTTTCTCTTCCATGTGATCTTTTGTCTGCCTTGTATGCGACTACCTTGCGGATTCCAATTCAATGCCTGCCTTGCTGTGCTTTCTTGAGGTCTTCGCAGGGTGTGGCCGATTCACCTCCATTTTCTTCTTAGTATCTGTTGCTTTACAGGACTCTGGCTTGTGGCCTCCCAATGGTCTTTATTTGAGATGATCTTTTGTGGCCATATTCTCATTATGTACCTCAAACAATGGTTTATATAAGTCTGTAGCCTTCTGGTAATGTCTTTGGTAACTTTCCAGGTCTTCCTTCCATACAGTAATACAGATTTGACATTTGAATTGAAGATTCTAAGCTTTGTTTTAGTGTGGATATGGGGGAGGGGATCTCCAAATTTACCATAACTGGGCAAACGCTCCTTTAGTTTTATTTATAAGACTCTCTACTTCTTTAAGACCACCCCCATCTTGGCTAACCATACTTCCCAAGTAGCAGAATTTATCTACCCATTCTAGGTTAATTCCTTCTTGAGTCGGGCTAGAATTGTTACAATGGTTAATTGCGAATTTCCTTTGTCTTTTTGCTATCTTTAAGCCTACTTCAGTTGATTCTACTTTTAGGTCGTTCAGTTTGATTTCCTCATCTTGAAATCTTTCTGCAAGAAAACAGAGATCATCCGCAAAATCTAGTTCTTCCAATCCGTTGTTCAGTCCCCACTGTATGCCCCTTTTTCTGTTTGTCGCCTCTTTCAACATACAATCCAGCACTATAATAAACAAGATGGGTGACGGGAGGCATACCTATCTTACTCCAGACTTTACCTCAAAAGGCTGAGACAGCTTCCCTCTGTGTTCTACTTGACAAGTATATCCATCATGCATGGCCTGTGTCAGGATTCCAAACTTTTCCATAGCTCTCCACATTTTTTTCCCTATTAACAGAGTCAAAGGCCTTTTCGAAATCAATAAAATGTAAATACAAAGATGTCTGATGCTCAGCAAACTGTTCAATGATTATTTGTAGTGTGTTAATCTCGTCCACAGTTGACCGGCCTTCTCTGAATCCTGCTTGCTCTTGGCGGAGTCTCCTATCCACAGAGTTTCGTATTTATGGAAGTACTTTTGCAATATTGTTTTCAAATGCAGATGTGTTGTACAATTTACTCCTGAGTGTCAGTGAAAGTAATGACACTGTCACACAGTTGCAGAGTGACGGGCAAAATGCTTTTGAGCATCACCAGAATGTAGTTTCAAGTGAGAGAGAGCGAACTTGAAGAGAACCTTCTTAAAGAGCTCGGCATCATACGGTAATTACTTTTATCGTAGATTGTTCTATAAAATTATTGATGTATTCAACAAATAGACACAAGATATAGCTGTTTCAAAATTTTGTATCTTTCAGCTTTTGCAACATTAAAAGATTGATAACAACAAAGTAACACTTCCAGGTGAAATTCTAGACACCGTAAGACCTGTGTATGGATCAGTATTTGTCTTTGAAAAGAGTTGATTTGAGGTGAGGAGATATATTACAAGGTTTGGCTAAGGATAGTACGAGGATAGAAATGGACTGTATGTAGAACACGAGGTAGGTAGCTGATTCATATCACTGGATCTCTGTGGAATTATTACTACATTATATTTACATAACTTAAAATGAACACGTCATACACGATAAGAAAACACTCCCTACACATATTTACACACACTAGAAACACTGAATGTAGGTGTTTGTTACACCGACTACGCCATTGTCTGACATCACGCAACTGACCGTTACCGCTATTACTCAGAGACACACTGTCTTACTCTCTTCCCGCCAGGGAAGTAGCTAGCAGGAATGCTGCCCCCTACCGAGGGCAGTGGAGCTACGAGCACTGTCCTACTCTGACATCTGGTGAGGGCTTGCTAAACTTGAAGTAAGATACAATGTTCAAACATGCCGCCCACCAAAAAAGGGTTAAACACTTTTTTCCAAACACAATGTAAAATAAACAAACAAACATGAAGATAAATACAAAACAAGACACACTACGTTCAGATATCGTCGCCTTCAGAAGTGGGGAGAGGACAAAGTTTTGTAATTGGCCTTTTGAATACTCCAGCAGAAGTACGGATCGTGGCGACTCGTACTAGTCCATCAGCGGCAGGGTGGACCTGATCGATCACTGCGAGCTTCCAGCACAGTGGGGGGACGTTGTCTTCTTTGACGATCACTAATGTGCCCGGCTGCACATTATTGCTTGGTAGTGTCCATTTACTCCTCTGCTGCAGGTGGGAGAGGTAGTCTGCTGACCACGCCTTCCAGAATCCTTGGAGCTGCCGTTGCAGTTGCTGCCATCTAGAGAGTACATTGAGGCGTACATTACTCAGATCTGGTTCGGGAAGGGTAGTGATAGGTCTTCCAATCAGAAAGTGACCTGGGGTGATAGCCATTATGTCGTCGGGATCATCGGCTAGGGGGACTAGAGGCCTAGAGTTTAGACATGCTTCGATTTGTGTTGTGAGTGTTGCCAGTTCTTCAAAGGTAAGGTATGCCGTGCCCATCACTCGTCGAAGATGATGTTTGAATGACTTGACGCCAGCCTCCCAAATACCTCCAAAGTGCGGAGCCTGTGGCGGAATGAAGTGCCACTGAATGCCTTCAGTGCTAGCAAAATTTAAGATCTCTCGTTGGTGATGTTCTTCGTCGAACAATCTCTGCAGTTCCCGAAGTTCCTTGTCTGCGCCTACGAAGTTTCTGCCGTTGTCCGAATATATGTGCGCAGGTCTTCCTCGTCGTGAGATAAAGCGTTTGAGAGCAGCAAGAAAGGCTTGGGTAGTCATGCTGCTAACAATTTCCATGTGAATAGCCCTAGTAGCCATACATACAAAAATTGATACGTAACATTTAACTCTTGCGCTGTTTTTACGAGATCCTGATTTTATGTACAGTGGGCCAGCGTAATCAATCCCACAGTGAACAAATGGATTGGCAGGTGATGCTCTGTAGTTCGGCAACTGACCCATTAGTTGCTGGGTATTTTTTGCCTTGAGCTTGTGACAGATGAGACAATGGTGTATTATCTTCCGAATGGTATTCCTTCCATTTGGTATCCAGTATTGCTGGCGAAGAGAGGAGAGTAGCAGCTGGCACCCAGCATGTAACATTCGTCGATGTTCGTTCTCGATTATCAATTTAGTTAGATGGTGACTTGGGGGCAAGATTATTTGATGTTGTTGGTTGAAAGGGAGCTCCGATTGTTGTAATCTGCCACCAACTCGAAGAAGTCCTTGATCACAGAGGAATGGATTAAGGGATATAAGCTTGCTCTTCTTACTAATTGGTCTTGTACTACGAATAGCATGAATCTCTGCACCATATGCTGATGCTTGGACGTTCCTGATACATGCATATAGTCCTGAACGTAACTCTTGAAGGTCTAATTCACCAGTCTTCCTTTCCGTATGACGAAGTTTGGCGTTAGCTGCAAATCTGAGGCAGTAAGCTGTCACTCTCTGCAGACGTGCAAGTTTAGAGAATCGCTGCATGAGCTCATCTTCAGGTTGAAGCGCCACGAGACTGAACACAGTTTTCCGCTGTTCTGGGATGTCCTGGGTATCCACAGAAGGGGTTGAGTTAGGCCATGATAGAGTATTTTCCGCAAGCCACGGTGGTCCATTCCACCAAAGTGACTTAGCAATAAGGGCGTCTGGAGTGAGTCCCCGTGAAATCAGGTCCGCAGGATTGTCTCCTGAAGGAACGTGCTTCCAATCTGCAATCGATGTGCTGTCTTGAATCTCCGAAACTCTGTTGGCAATAAACGTTTTCCACCGTATGGGTGATGCTGCAATCCATGAAAGAACGATCGTCGAATCTGTCCACAAATGGATGCTGCTAATGGTCAAATTTAACACCGATGTTACCTTCTTGAGAAGACGAGCTAGCAGCAGTGCTCCACACAACTCGAGACGAGGAATGGAGACCCTTTTTAGTGGGGCGACCTTAGATTTAGCGCACAGTAGCCTTGTGATGCGTTCACCCTGTTGGTTTTCCGATCTTATGTAAATGCAACATCCGTATCCTTTCTCAGACGCGTCTGAAAAACCGTGCAGTTGAATGTTAGTGACAATGCCCTTCGTTAGCACTAGTCTGTCGATACGAATTTGGCTGACAAGAGGCAGCTGATTGTGTAGATGTTCCCAGCGCTGAAGCAGTTCTTTAGGTAGGTTCTCATCCCATCCTAAGCGAAGTTGCCAGAGTTGCTGCAGAAAATACTTGCAGGAGATGATGAATGGACCCATCAGTCCCAACGGATCGTATATTGATGCTATGACTGCAAGTACCTTTCTTTTTGTAACCGGTCCGTTGAAGTTAGTAATCCCGGTACCATTCACAATCTGCAGCTGATCGTTGGCAGGATGCCACAAGAGTCCTAACGTCTTAACGTTATTTCCGCTATCGAGTTGAAAGGGCAGCTGGGCTTCTCTGTATTCTGGAGGAACAGCTTCGAGTAGTTGTGGATGATTGGAGCACCATTTTCGAAGTTGGAAACCTCCCCTTTGAAGGAGATCGATGAGTTGTTCTTGAGTTCGCAGAGCTTCCTCGAGGGTTTCCGTCCCAGACATGCAGTCGTCCACATAGAAATCTCTCTGGAGAACTTCTGCTGCCTTGGGTAAGTTGCGCGACTCCTCAATGGCGAGCTGCTGAAGGCACCTAGTAGCGAGGAAGGGTGCTGAAGCTGTTCCGTACGTGACAGTTTTTAGCCGGTAGTGTCTTATGTGTTCCTCCGGCGATCGGCGCCATACGATTCTCTGAAGGTTGCAGTCACGACTATTAACATTTACTTGTCGATACATCTGGCGAATGTCTGCTGTGAAGCACACTTGGTGAGTACGGAATCTTGTAATGATAGACCAGATATCTTGCTGGATGGTAGGTCCAATACGGAGTATGTTGTTGAGTGATTTCCCGCTAGTAGTGGCGGCAGAAGCATCAAACACCACCCTCGTCTTCGTGGTAGAGCTTGCCTCTTTAATAACTGGGTGATGGGGCATGTAGTAGCTATGCTCATTAGGGTGCGACGTGTCGATAGCCTCCATGTGTCCCAGAGCTTCGTATTCCTCCAGAAAGTTCACGTAGTCATTCTTGAGTTGGGTGTTTCTACTTAATCGTCTCTCGAGATGATGAAGCCGCGACACAGCCAATGGGAGCGAGTCACCAAGCTCTGTAGAGTCCTCACGCAGTGGAAGCTGTACCGTAAATCTTCCGTCAGCATCTCTCCTGGTGTTGGCAGTAAAATGTTTCTCACACTCCAGGTCGTCCTTTGATCTGATTGGCTGATTGATATCTTCTAATTCCCAGAAGCGTTGAACTAGATGGTCAAGGGAATTGTCACTCGTGGTGAAGAAGGACTGTACGGTCTGCGAAGGTGCTTCGGCCGTTCTGTCTAACTGAAAACGCCCTGCGAGAATCCACCCGAATTCTGTGTTCTGGAGGACAGGGTAGTCACCTCGTCTCACTTGTCTTTCCGGTCGAAGAAGCTGAAAGAATACCTCTGCACCAATCAGCATGTCAATTCGCCCAGGTTGGTTGAACGTCGAGTCGGCTAGAGGTAGCCCTTCGGGAATACCCCAGTCAGCGAAATCAATGTACGATCCTGGGAGATCAGCGGAAATTCTTGGCAACACAGCACAGTTAATTTCTACTTGGTATTCGCTGTGCATGGAGTGAACATTAACGGTAGCACTGTGACGAGATTCTGTAGTAGCGTTGCTTATACCTTGTATTGGTATTCGGTTTCGAACCTTCCGTAAGCTGAGCCGTTCTGCACAGGCATTTGTGACGAAGTGTGCCTGGCTACATGAGTCTAGGAGCGCTCTACAAGTTTGCAGCTTTCCATAGCCATCACGTACCTTAACCAGAGCAGTGGAGAGTAGTATCTGGGTCTGAGGTTTTGCCTTTATCGAACAATACGTCGCTGAAACCGATTGTTGCTGGTTGACATCAGTGCCGCTGTGTCTTGCAGGTGTGGCTTCCTGCTGCCTCCGCGTGACAGGTTTATTGGTTCGATGAAGTAGGGTGTGATGTTTCAGGCCGCATGAATAACAGGAGCCCGAAGAACAGTTGCCAACAATGTGTCCAGGCCTAAGGCAATTTGAACACAATTTATGTTGTTTGACAAAGTCCATACGTTGTTGGATACTGCTGCTAGAAAAACCTAAACATTTGTATAGAGGATGAACACCATCACAAAATAAACAATTATTGCCAGTAGAGACATAAACCTGTCTTACTGGTTTAGTGTGTTTGATGTCAGTAACATGTCGTGGGTGGGACGACACCACTGGTTTGGAGATCTGATTTGAGTTGGTTAGTTCAAGGGCATGGCATCTGTCTTCTAAAAATCGACATAATTCATCTAGTCTTGCAAATTTCAATTTTGATGACGTCAGCTCCCATTGTTTTCTGCTGACCTCATCAACTTGTTGAAGAATCAACTGTGATACGAGCATTTCATGTAAAGGAATGTCAAGTTCAAGTGCCTCAATTGCATTCAGATTACTTGAAACTTGATTTAGCAGTGATCGTATATCTGTGGATGACTCTTTGCTTACAGATGGAAGGTTTAAAAGTTTCTTAATGTGAGACGTTGCAATGAGCTTAGGGTTGTTGTACCTTTGACAGACTGTCTGCCATGCAATCTTGAAATTTGTGGTTGTTATGGGAAGATTCTTAATTTGTTCATGTGCTTCCCCTGTAAGTGAAGATAACAAATAATGATACCTTTGGATATCTTCAAGTGAGTCATTGTTTATGACCAGACTGGTAAACGTATCAGAAAAGTGTCGAAAATCAGCAATGTTACCCCCAAAAGATGGCAATTTAATAGTTGGCAGTGCGAGTTCTCTCTTGAATGGACCAGAGTGTGAATGAGTAGTACCTCCGGAATGGTTGCCTTGTCTCAACCGTGATTCTGCACTCTCTTCTATCAATGTTGTTATTTTATCTACTACGTCATAGTACAATAATTCGAAACTGTCACGATCTTCACTATGATCCTCAGTTTCATCCTCCAGTTCTAACTTGTCTTGCGCATTGTCATACTTTTCTCGTATTCTGGGTAGATCGTCTAGTCTGGCCTTAATTGCATTTATACTTGATCCTGATTTGAAGTTAACCACAAAGTTATACACGCGTGTGATGCTGGCTTTCGCTAGGCCTCTAGTCTTAACAAGGAGTTGTTTTTCTTTGGAATCCATGGTGGAAAATAATAGGAATCAGAAACTGAGCATGTACTTACTGAAGCTGCGGTGTAGAATATCGAAGTTGGTCTGCGTGGCTGTCGTATAAACTCCGGCGCTGACAGGAGATTACTGGTTGCTGTAGACTGGAACCAAGATGACGACATACGAAGTGGATGGGGCAAACATGGCTGCCATCGGAAGCTGTAGTATTCCTTGCCGAGATGGTTGCTATCGGAAGCCGTTTATTCCTTGCCAAGATGACTGCTATCGGAAACAGTAGTATTCTTTGCCAACATGGCTGCTATGATGCTTCAGTCCCGCCAAAATACACGTGCTAATATCACATTAACGAAGATTCCACAGACATCCGGCCCGTCGAGGACCATGAAAAGAGTTGATTTGAGGTGAGGAGATATATTACAAGGTTTGGCTAAGGATAGTACGAGGATAGAAATGGACTGTATGTAGAACACGACGTAGGTAGCTGATTCATATCACTGGATCTCTGTGGAATTATTACTACATTATATTTACACAACTTAAAATGAACACGTCATACACGATAAGAAAACACTCCCTACACATATTTACACACACTAGAAACACTGAATGTAGGTGTTTGTTACACCGACTACGCCATTGTCTGACATCACGCAACTGACCGTTACCGCTATTACTCAGAGACACACTGTCTTACTCTCTTCCCGCCAGGGAAGTAGCTAGCAGGAATGCTGCCCCCTACCGAGGGCAGTGGAGCTACGAGCACTGTCCTACTCTGACATCTGGTGAGGGCTTGCTAAACTTGAAGTAAGATACAATGTTCAAACAGTCTTTATTAGACTAATATGTGAACTATCAGTAATACAGTATATTGATGTGAAGAATTCCAAAGCTTACCTGTTGCTGAAGTATATTAAGAACAATGGCTTAATTTCAGGATTTAAAGTAGTGTGAAGTTGGCTGAACTGATGCTAACCATACCGAGTACAACTAGTTCCTTGAAGTGATCATTTTCAGCTCTGAAACGAATACACATATTTCAAAGGTGCTTACAAGAAGGATAGACTTCGTAATTTAAGTGTCGCATCAATTGAAAGTAGGCCACATGCCTCAAGAAAAAAGACTAAAAGATTCATTCTATGACATGATCATAGAAAAGTTTGTGTGGAAAGTGGATTTGAACTAATTTACATGGGTCTTTCATCTCATTCAATTATTTTACCCAGCGGCATGGCCGTGCGGGCAGCTACAGCTAGTCCGGAGATCCCAGGTTTGAATCCCTGTGCTGACTGCGGCTATCCAGTGTGGTTTTTACTTCCTCCAGGCAAATGCTGGGATAGTACCTTACTTGTCCCAGGGCACCTACCTCTTCCCTGTCCCTATTACAGTCATATCAAATCAATATAGGTTATCTGACAGGTTCAATACACACCCAACTACACGGGGCTGTTGACCAAGATGGCCCAATCCACTTCAATGAATTAACTACATTAAAAATCACTTAATATTTTAACTCCCATAAATATAGTGTGGAAATAAAAATAACGACTGTAATATGGTGCCATTTATTTGCCTATTTTCACCATATGAAAAAATAGGCTTATGAGATTGCCGTGTGTGTGTGTGTGCATGCCTTCAATAAAATCTAAATGGTTAAAGCGATTTCAATGAAACTCGTCTGTGTCTTTCAAATTTTAATACAATCCACAAATCCAATATTGTGCCCGGGCGATTCACTGCATTCTATATTTCCGAAACTAGACAGATATAACCCTAAAATTTGGTAGGCCCTATAGAGAATACTAAGATAAGTTTACTCATGTGACTTTGTGACTTTTAAAACTCTGCTAAGCATTAATACAACATGGCAGCCAAATGAATTTAAATATTTAAATGGAATTTTCTCGTGATTTAATAAGAAAGGCTACATATACATACTATTTCTGTAACCAAGTAACGCTACCATACATCTTATGGCTAGCTCTAAATATTATGCTCAATCGCACCAAGGCTTGACATAATATGTTTCTTTAGAAATAAAGGAAATTGACGACCTGCATTCACACCAAATGTATGGCTCTACTCTTCTCCTTGTGTTCAATGATTGCTAAACCGTATGCAATACGACAAGCTGCTAATAGCATCCAAGCTATTACTGAATGTTCCAGGTACAAATTAGTTATATACATTAGTCATAGAAATAATAGTGTTATTTAATCCTTCCATATACAAGATATGCATGTTACAGTCCATTCCTTAAAGAATTGAAATGCTATGCACAAACTGACCAACCATTACAGTCCACTATTCGAGTAGCTACAACTAAGTTATTGAGCCAGAGTCGTAGGGAAAGTACCGTAGTCACAAAAACCAATCAGCTAGCGGGCCTGAATACAACCCCACAATTATGGTCTTCCAAGTCCCTTGTCAGAAACAAATGGTCCTCTGGTGGGCCGGATCCTAAACATATCATCCTTGCGCATTGAAACTTGGTACGATAATTGTTCGTAAATGATTTATTCTGATGGAATCGAATTTAATTCTTTATTTTTCTTTTCACAAACTTAAGGTGGGGACTGTGCGAAAATTTAAAATTAAGTTATTTTTGTGTCCTAATCATGCAATTGAAGTGGACGTTTGAATAATGAACCAACTCAACAATCTTCATCTTCTGGTTGGCTGCGTGGCTCAGCGGTAACGTTCTTGCCTGCTGTGCCCAAGACTGCAGGATCGAATACTGGCACAGCCAGTTGGCTTTTGAGTGTGCGCAAATGCGAGGGAGCCGTGTCAGATTTACTGGCACGTTAAAGACCCCCGTCTAGGCAAAATTTCGTCATGCCGGTGTCTCTAAAAGGCGCAGTTGTTAAAAGGGACGTAAACCAATAACATTATTACCGTATATCTGCTCTCAATACCTACGAATCGGCCATCGAACTGAAGTTTTGTGTTTTGATGGGAGGCCAATACAATAAGTTAGCCTATGGAACGTACAATAACCTGATAAGCACAAAACCAACATGGCGGCGACGCGAAATTTAAATATTCAAATGGATTTATCTCGGGACTTAATCATCAGAGCGCTGTGAAACTTGACACACTTTATCAAGGCATTCAATTTAATTCATTTCTATGAGAGCTTTACATGGTGGCAGTGCAAAATTTATATAATCACTTTTTAATTTACCGTGTCATAAACAAGCGATACGAATGCAGGTTTGTACAGGGTCTTTATATTTGCTTGGCAAGGACATTCTCGCTCACGCGCTCCGCCAGTGACGCCTCAGTTCCCGGCTGCCGCGCGCGCGTATGTACGGCAGAATACGGTGTTTAAAATCAGTATCACGCATTTTTACCCACCATGCTTACAGTAGATGCTGAAAATGTTCCCCATCCGCTGCCAAACTTAATCGGCATCTACTTATGAAGTTTCCGGTTAATTTAGCTTCAGTAAGGAAATAACGACCTTCACGTCTATTTTTATTGTTTACTGAACTTGTACGTCTGAATCTCAAATTAGCCAGTTGTATTATTGTGATTGTGTATAGTGCTATAATGCCTTACGTGAAATATTCGTTACTTGAACGTGTTTATCTGCATAATACGTACATAAAGTGCAGGAAATCGTGCGCTAGAACAAGACAAAATTTTCGATTGAAATTTCCAGGTAGACCCATTCCTATGAATTGGACAATAAAACAACTGGCTAATTTGATATAACGTACAGGTTCAGTAAACAATAAAAATTGACGTTAAGGTCGTTATTTCCTTACTGTAGCTAAATTAACCGGAAACTTCATAAGGAGATGCCGGTTATGTTTGGCAGCGGATGGTGAGTAAAAATGTATGATACTGATTTTAGCACCGTATTCTGCCGTACATACGCGCGTGCGGCAGCCGGCAACTGAGCCGTCACTGGCGGAGCGCGTGAGCGGGAATGTCCTAGCCAAGCAAATATGAAGACCCTGTATAATGAACCACCATTATAATAATCCGCTGTCGTATATGTGTATAGCCTATATATAAAACTAACCAACATGGCGTCCATACAATATATTTCACCAGTTCACAGAAATTTGGTATGGTGATAAGAGGTTGAAGTGATAGAAGCCATTTTTCAGTGTTGCCTAATTCTATTAAAGAATGCTTTACAGGCGGTCAACTCAAATTGTGCCCAATCACATTAGGCGAGATACTAGTATTTACACACCTTAACCTGAAAGAAATGAGATATTACAAACTAGAACGCTTTTATGTACAGAATGGCGTACTTAATTGGATGACATGTTTCGAACGTCAAGCATTCATCCTCAGATCTTGTTCACGCAGGCTTAATTAGTAGGCTATACGATGTTTATTAATTATACTTAATCACAAATATATGTATCGCTCTCCAGGAAACCAATCAAACCATACCGGTTACCTTAAGTCGCGTGACAAAATTTTACACTACGAAGTAAAGAGGCGAGAAATGTTGATTTTTTATACCAGCGCCATCTGTTAGCCGGATCTTTGAAGTAGATGCGAGCATTGAAGGTGTCTTGACGATACGGTAAAGTCTTCAAAATAACCTTGGATTCAGGTTGTGTGATTTAACACAACCATACCTTAAGTCACAATGGGAATTTAACATGCGAATTTTAAGGTATGGTTTATTCAATGACGTTCCTGCACTGTCTTCTTTGACCAAAATACGAAATAACTAGCTCGTGCTTCTAGTTACAATAATGAATTATAGAATTCATGTACTGGGCTGCATATTTTGTAAATGGTAATTTTAATGAATGTGGACCGCCAGCTCAGGGACCTCTTCAGGGAATCCCCGGTGTCTTTCTAGCTTGACTGTAAATTGTAATGTTAGCAGTGCATGGGTACCGCCATAAAATATGTATAAACATGTCCTACCACGCCCCAAATGAACTGTATGTGCTTGTTATGTGACCAGTTTTTTGACATATATCACATCACACGATGTAAAAATAACCAGAAATCACTGCGATTATGGCATGGACTGAACTAGTGTAAATCTATGTTATGCTCATTCGTGCGTTTTTCTGTTAATAGTAAATTGTAATGATTTGCGATGCTGATAATCTCCCTCCAAACCTACCGTAGCTAAGAAGTTGGAAGTAAAGGGCATGACTGCTGAAAGGACGAAATACCTGTTCGACAACGCAATATCCAATGTCAGTTATTACCCATTCATCATTTGATTGCCGCTGAGCGTGGCAGCGCCAGCGTTTGTTGTTTATTGTAGCATGAGCCCCACGGGGCGAAGCGGAGGACACAGCGATGGCAGAGTGTAGTCCCCATATAGGTCAAGCAGCATTGCGTCAGATAAGCGTCACAGGAGCTCATGTTACCACCGACAGTTAAACGATGGCTGAGGCTACTGTAGCTGAGTCATATCCTACTCGCGCAACTGTATCTGTCAACGAAGCAGGCTGACTTGTGACACCAGTAAACAAACAAGATGTTCAGTAAATAACATACTGCCCATTTTCTCCTAAATGCATGGGTATTGTTATAACTCTTTGTCCTTTTCAAGGAGTATAATCGAATGTTGATTGTAATAGCTTGTTGAAATACAACCTGCTATACGGATATTAATCATGAATATGAGGTGCCCTTTGCTAGTGCTACCTCTGTAAAAAAAATGTCATTCAATTTGGTTTCACCGAGTTTGAATTGATATGGGGAATTGATTTGCACAAATACATGGCCGCCATATGCAAACTGTTCAACTGATGACCTTGTAGCTTGGTCAAAGAACGCTTCTCACATAAAGGTATGTTGTTGCAAAATTTGGTAGAGATCAGATGATTAGGTTGGTAGTAATTTGACTTAAACTTGTAACATTTGGGTGGCCGCCATTCCGTTTCCGTCAAGATGGCGGCGATATAAAACATGACACTGAGGTGCCCTTTGCTAGTGCTACCTCGGTAAAAAATGTCATTCAATTTGGTTTCACCGTGTTTGAATTGATAGGGGGAATCAATTTGCACACATACATGGCCGCTATCCGCAAAGTATTGGGCTGATGACCTTGTAGTCTGGTCAAAAGATTTGTCATACATAAAGGTATAATGATGCAGAATTTGGTAGAGATTAGATAATTAGGTTGGCCGTAATTTGATTTAAGCTTTTAACATTTGGGTTGCTGCAATTACGTTTTCGTCAAGATGGCGGCGATATAAAACATGACACTGAGGTGTCCTTTGCTAGTGCTACTTCTGTACCAAATTTCGTTCAATTCGGTTTCACCGTGTTTGAATTGATAGAAGGAATCGATTTGCACACATACATGGCCGCCATCTGCAAACTATTGGGCTGATGACCTTGTAGTTGAGTCAAAAGACGCTCGCCATGTAAATATATGTTGTTGCACAATTTGGTAGAGATTGGATGATTAGTCGTAATTTGATTTAACCTTTGATCATTTGGGTAGCCGCCATTACGTTTCCGTCAGGATGGTGGCGATATAAAACATGACACTGAGGTGCCCTTTGCGCTTTGCTAGTTCTACCTCTGTGCCAAATTTCGTTCAATTCGGTTTCACCGTGTTTGAATTGATAGGGGAATCGATTTACATACATGGCCGCCATCTGCAACCTATTGTGCTGATGATCTTGTAGATTGGTAAAAATATGCTTCCCACTTAAAGGTATGTTGTTGCAAAATTTGTTAGAGATCAGATTATTAGGTTGGTCGTAATTTGATTTAAGCTTTTAACATTTGGGTGGCCGCAATTACGTTTTCGTCAAGATGGCGGCGATATAAAACATGACACTGAGGTGTCCTATGCTAGTGCTACTTCTGTACCAAATTTCATTCAATTCGGTTTCACCGTGTTTGCATTGATAGGAGGAATCGATTTGCACACATACATGGCCGCCATCTGCAAACTATTGGGCTGATGACCTTGTAGTTTAGTCAAAAGACGCTTGCCATATAAATATATGTTGTTGCAAAGTTTGATAGAGATCAGATTATTAGGTTGGTCGTAATTTGATTTAAGCTTTTAACATTTGGGTGGCCGCCATTACGATTCCGTCAAGACGGCGGCAATATAAAACATGACACTGAGGTGCCCTTTGCTAGTGCTACCTCTGTTCCAAATGTTGTTCAATTCGGTTTCACCGTGTTTGAATAGATAGGGGGGATTGATTTGCACACATACATGGCCGCCATCCGCAAAGTATTGGGCAAATGACCTTGTAGTTTGGTCAAAAGATTCGTCATACATAAGGGTATAATGTTGCACAATTTGGTAGAGATCAGATAATTAGGTTGGTCGTAATTTTATTTAAGCTTTTAACATTTGGGTTGCCGCAATTACGTTTTCGTCAAGATGGCGGCGATATGAAACATGACACTGAGGTGTCCTTTGCTAGTGCTACTTCTGTACCAAATTTCGTTCAATTCGGTTTGACCGTGTTTGAATTGATAGGAGTAATCGATTTGCACACATACATGGCCGCCATCCGCAACCTATTTTGCTGATGATCTTCTAGTTTTGTGAAGATATGCTTTCCACTTAAAGGTATGTTGTTGCAAAATTTGGTAGAGATCAGATTATTAGGTTGGTCGTAATTTGATTTAAGCCTTTAACATTTGGGTGGCCGCCATTACGTTTCCGTCAAGATGGCGGCAATATAAAACATGACACTGTGGTGCCCTTTGCTAGTGCTACTTCTGTACCAAATTTTGTTCAATTTGCTTTCACCGTGTTTGAATAGATAGGGGGAATCGATTTGCACACGTACATGGCCGCCATCCGCAAAGTATTGGGCTGATGACCTTGTAGTTTGGTCAAAAGATTCGTCTTAACATAAAGGTATAATGTTGCAGAATTTGGTAGAGATCAGATAATTAGGTTGGTCGTAATTTTATTTAAGCTTTTAACATTTGGGTTGCCGCAATTACGTTTTCGTCAAGATGGCGGCGATATGAAACATGACACTGAGGTGTCCTTTGCTAGTGCTACTTCTGTACCAAATTTCGTTCAATTCGGTTTGACCGTGTTTGAATTGATAGGAGTAATCGATTTGCACACATACATGGCCGCCATCTGCAAACTATTGTGCTGATGACCTTTAAGGATAGTCAAAAGACGCTCGCCATATAAATATATGTTGTTGCACAATTTGGTAGAGATTGGATGATTAGGTTAGTCGTAATTTGATTTAAGTTTTGATCATTTGGGTGGCCGCCATTACGTTTCCGTCAGGATGGCGGCGATATAAAACAGGACACTGAGGTGCCCTTTGCTAGTTCTACCTCTGTAGCAAATTTCGTTCAATTCGGATTCACCATGTTCGAATTGATAGGGGGCAGACATTGAGTACACACAATCACACACAATTTTTGGCCCTGTAGTGATCTCATAAGTATATTTTCATTTTTTGCAAAAATCGAAAGTAGGCTAAAAATCCACGCACATCTCCTTTATAATTTGCTTGTTTTAGAGTCTACTGCAATTTGGCATATTCCTACCTGAATTTTTGCGTTGTGTTTCCATCATCGCTGTTGTCATTGCGAAATACTGAACCCGTTTCCTTCATACAGAGGTTGAAAATTGTCGACACACATTTCCCAATATGTTGCGGATATGACACCTCGGGACTCCAACCCGGTACCACATGTATAATTTTGCCATGCGTATATTCAAGGAATATTAATAAGATTAATGCGATTATGGAACTTTTATAATTTATTGTACAGAACTAAGTAATGTAAGGCCTGAGAGAATGGTCAGCTATTGTAAAGGAATGCGCCCTGTAAAGGTTGCTTCATACATGTTTACGAGACGGGATATTTGTTGTTGACAGTTCATGTTTCATATGGATTTAGGTTCTGTGCATGTACGCAGTGGCATACCCGACATTAGGAACGTCAGTACAGTGAGTTTCCACTCGAGAGAGCAGCTCGAGTACGAAGAAAAGGGTAGAGATTTTGTGCCCCGATGGGCCACTCCGAGCACTTTGCAGGGTGTCAGAGCTAGAAGTCGCCAAGTACTTCCCACCACCGAAGGATAGGGAGTTTCAAGGTTCAGGTTAGCGGGTAGAAGTCTGAATTAAACCTCAATCTAAGATGGCGACAGAACTTTTTGAAAGTGACCTGAAGACAGGTCGTGGTCGTGGCATAGCTAGTCTGCGCCAGGCATGACTTAGAGAATCTACAGAGATGTAACAACGAAACGTCGCAAGACCGAGAGTCTCCAGCTCAGATGCCAATAGTTAGGAGCTTAGGTTATGAAGGATACAGTTCAAGCATAGGTCGTAGCACGATGACATTTTTAGTTTGCTCAGGGAAGATAGAAGATGGTAACGCAACTGTGGTGAGCTCTACAAATTAAGAGCTTTATCTATGGGCAACGAAATACGCTGGTAACTTACAGAGGTTCACAGGACTCACAATCCACGTGCAACTTCTGATAATTTTATTGACCGCTCGGCCGGTAAATTGGATAATCAACCTTCAGAGAAGCATATCCGATTCAACCGGGTCACGACAATCGTTATATTGAATAATTTTGCCACATTTCTTGAACAACGTGTACTGTTAGGAACTAAACAGCGTTCTTCCCAAATCTGTAAAGAGTTCAAAGGAAAGAAATAAGTATTACCTAAAATTGTCGGTATTATATGAACCTAACACTAACACTCATCTGTTCGTTTCGTAAAAGTACCTTGCAGAATTTAATCAACATTGTGTTAGTCTCTTACATGTTAGGATGTCCTATTACCAACAGTATCACCGGAGCAGCATAATATGTACAAACCATGTGTTGGTGTTGCCTACTTACCGTACTTCGTACACATTTTGGTCAGTGAGGCCAGTCGTTGGCGAAATTCTCAAGGGTAACTGTAAAAGTGGTATCACCAATTAATAACAATTGGTGACAGTGATGTTATCGAAAACTTGAAAAGTCTAATTTCTGAAGACAATAAAGTTTCGTTGTGATCCGAGCAGTCGTTCGGAAGTTAACAAGAGGGGAGGGGGCAGACAGACCGATACACAAATACACGCACATCGCCCTGTGATAGATCTTTCAATGCATTGTGAGATAACTAGGACAAACAAAGAGTCGCACTCATGATTCCGTTATGCTGGTATTCAGTCGAGCTTACATATACCTAGAACTTTCTACAGTGCAATACCGGTATCACTGGCAAAAGATAATGGCAATTACTTTACCCTGCTAAAGGCCTAGTCTGTGTTCTATGAATGATCATATTCAACGTTTAGAAGTCAAAGTGAAAGACTGTGAATGAATTAGGTACATGAGAATCTGGAAGCGCCCTGTATTATTCCAAGATTCCTCAATTTCACTCTATCTCTCCGTACCGTTATCTATGTATAGGTAGTATCTTCAGGACCATACAAGCTCTGAAGCTCAAGTTGTAATCGCAGTCGCATTTAGATACCACTTAACACACCGATAAACTAAAAAGCAGTGAATACGTGAAATCTGAAGAGGATTAGTGTATCCTGATATTTAGTTATTGTTCGCAGTGTTATCTTAATCAAGTTAATAAGAGGCATACGCCATGGGCTTTGGCCAGGATTAATGCCGACCACTTCTAAGAATAGTTATAAACTGAGATTTTCATGTCCCATTATTATTCATTTAAATCGACGTAAACAAAAACAAGCCTTCGAGAGAAGGAATCACGTGTAAAACAGGAACATTAAGATAAAGCAGGGACGTGACTGGGGGGAGATGGGCAGTAGTGCAACGAGCTAACATTTCTTCAACTACAGTATTATACATTATAGAGGTGAACCGAGTGTGACATTGCCGAGTCGAGTTGAACATCCGTGACAGGGGTAGGGAGAATGATGTCAAACATCGTGAATATTAAAGACATTTTTTTTTCTTTCAGGCTTTCCACCAGGTTATATTTTATTCAAGGTCATTGCAGGCCATTTTCGGCCTACTTTCGGTTTTTGTAAACAATGAAAGTAGACATGAGATCTACACGGGACAAATGCCTGCGTGTATGTATGTATGTATGTGTCTGTCGGTCGCCATCTGTCAATTCAAACACGACGCAACCGAATTGAACCAAATTTTGTATAGAGTTAGCACCAGCAAAGGGCTCCTCAGTGTCATGTTTTATATTGCCACCATCTTAACGAATACAAAATGGTAGCCACCCAAATGTTCAAAGCATAAATCAAATTGGGACTAAACTAATCATCGGATCTCTACCAACATCTGGAAAAACATACATTCACGTGGGAAGCGTCTTGTGCCCAAACTACAAGGTTATCAGCCAAATTATTTCAAAATGACGGCCGTGCGAATAATACAAGCATTATAATCCATAACTTACTGTATGATACACTGAATCGGAAGCAATTTAATGACGGCATAATCATCCATTCGCCGACCCCGTTGCGTAGGGTTAGCGCGCCTGCCTCTCACCCGGAGGCCCTCGGTTTGATTCCTGACTCCGTCAGAGATTTTTGATATAAACGTGAGGGCTGAAACGGGGTGCACTCAGCCTCGTGAGGACAATTGAATAGCTAGCTGCTCCGAGAGGCAGCGCTCCACTCAAGAAAGCAATGATTAACGGCTGAGGGGACCTGTCGCGCTGGCAACGCGTCATTCCGAAATTTGTAGGCCAACATGGCTAAGCAGCGGTCGCCCTTACTGGGCTGTAGTAGCGCGGTTTTTAACCTACTTTCGAATTTTGTAAAAAAACAAAATGAAAGTAGACTTATGAGTTCTGGCTGTGTGCATGTGTGTGTTTAGGCTATCTGTCCCCCATATCAATTCAAACATGACGAAACCAAAAAAACATAGGTAGCACTAGCAAAGAGCATCTTAGTGTCATAATATCGCTGCCATCTTCATGAAAACAAAAAGTCGGCCAGCCAAATGTTCAAATCTTAAATCAAATTACGACTAAACTAATCATCGGATCTCTACCAAAATTTGAAAGAAAACATAGCCTCAAATGGGAAGCGTTTTACACCCAAATACAAGGTCATAAGTCAATGCTAAGATGGTGGCCGTGCGAATCATGCCAATATTACAATCCAAACTTATGATCCAATGAATCAATGGTCACTGTACTTGGCATTCAGATATTTCAAATAAGGACCCTCGGTTACCAACATTATGCTATATGACCGTGAATATTACGCGCTGCCGCCATCTTTATATTGTAAAATATGAAAACAAATAACTCTCAAGACGTAAGAATTTCAGTAACGAAAATCACTTACATAGTGCCTTGTATAACCAAGCCAAAGAACAGACTTCATACATTCAATGTGGCGGCTATGCGACCTCTTACAACATTAAAATAGACAACTCAGAATGAAATTGAGTAACTAAGCCTAATCTTGCCAAGAGTCGATTATCATATATGAATTCTCACTTGCATTAGTCAAAAGATTATCACCCTGAATATAGCGCACAGTGGCCATCTTGAAATTTTAAACAAGCTAATAACATTCGGCATCCTAAAACTATAATAACAACATTTAGTAATAACTTAGAACTTTATATTTCGCGTCGTATGCCAAATGCAAAAGAACAGTGACTGCATAGAATCAAGATGGCGGCTAGGAATACTGAAGTATAGCCTACAAAATATTAACTAAGGATGTTCTTGAAGGTAACAGAGGAGTATTATATCAGAGGCGTTAATGATAAACTTATCACGTTCAATATATCGCGTAGCGGCCATCCTGAAATGTCATGATTTAAAAATAAATAACTTTCTATGTTTAAGAACTACAATATAGGAAATTAGTGATAAGGTAGAAACCTATATGGAGTATCGTATGCCCACATCAAAATGACGACTTAACATGGTGGCTTGGCGTAATATTAAAACGTAATAGTAAATCATTCCGAATGTAATTGAGCTATTAAAACGAAACTTAGCAATCAAGGAAAACCATATAAGGGATCTTACTGAAATAATCCCTACGTATACCAGTTTGAATGCGACGCGCAGCGGCCATATTGAAAATATACAATATGATAACGAATAACTTCAAAGTATTTTGGAGCTACAATAACGAAAATTAGTAGTAATATAGAACCCTTTTAGTGGCTTTCTACGTCAAAAGAAAAATGACTCCATATATCCACGATGGTGACTGGGCGTATTCTTAAAACTTGAATACCATTAACTCATAAATGTAGCCTATTAGATTGTATTGCATTACTCACAGCGCGCAGCGGCCATCTTGAAATTATGGAGTATTAAAAGAAATAACTCTAACATAATTTAGACATACTATAACTAAAATTTGTATTAAAATAGAAATCTTGTGATTTGCATTCTTCTATATATAGCCTACACATATTAACGGGATTTAATTAATGACCGGCGGGTAAGCAAATTAAGAGCACATTATTTTATCATCACCGTCATTACGTCTGATAGGGATTTTCCTATCCAGCGATGGTACATTATAAATAAACCATCGTGATTTCGAAGGTTCTTTCTCAGCAGTGTCCAAAAAAATAGCTGTTTCTCAGTAAATGTAACACTTAAGATATTCGGAAACTTGTGATCAAAATGTTATTAATATTATGTTACATTCCGTTTTATTTAACAAAAGAAATGTTTGTTAAAGAAATGAATTGAAAGAAATTCAAAAGGATCAGCTTAAACACCCGTGCCCGTGACTGCCCTTAGAACGGGCAGCAGACGCACTAATAATAATCACCTGTCGTAGGCAATTTATAGAACAATATTTCACGGGCGTCCATGTTTGTGAGATTGGTGAGGGCATACCGTAATATTTGGGTAAGCTCCAGGGGCGGATCTAGAGTTTGGTTTTGGCGGGGGTCAGAGAATCGATCTAGAGTTTTGCTTGGGGGGGGGGGGGGGCGGTGGGAGGGGGGGGGGGGTGTCAGAGAATCGAAATTGTTAAGAAAAATGGTATCACTAAAAACGCAATCACAAAATAACCAAACGTACAAAACCAGACCAATTTTTTTGCAAGCTTCATGGATAGAAATTTGATGCGTTTAGCGCACCAAAAATATTCGTACAAATTGCAACGGCGTATTTTGTGACTTTTACATCGAGCTTCGAGAAAAGGATCAAGGTACGTAACAGTCTCGGCAAGTCGAGTTGGTACCGACAAAGGGAGAAAGTCACAGCTTAATAGTTTTTATACAAGAGGTTAGAAGTTGTAAATATGTACAGTTGTAACAGAACATCATAATTCCAATGAAGATAATTCAGTATTGAATAAAATGAAAAAAAAAACTGTTTTTCAGTTAAAATTCGTTAAGTTTTATTTTTCTGGTAATTGTGTTTTTTTTTTGAGTTTGCAAAAAAAATTGGTCTCCATTTGGGGGGGGGGGGTCATGACCCCCGTGACCCCCCCCCCTTGAATCCGCGCCTGGTAAGCTCTTCCACATAGTTGGTAATCTAATCTTAAAGGTACCAATTGACCCCATTGGACGCTAAAACGGAGAGATACTTGCGTAGTCCTGTTACAAAACTCTTTAAATTCACGTGTAGGGAAGGATCTGTTGGATTCACATTTCTCATATTTAACGACACATAGTCAATCTGTGCTGATGATTTGCATCAAAAAATGTTTATTCCATGCTTCGAGTAATAGTTTTCTATGAGAACCTACGGCACAGATGGACTATGCGTCTTTAAATATGATGAATGCGAATACAAGTGATTCTTATTCACATATGCATTGAGAGTTTTGTAAATGGACTACTGACTTCCTCGATTAGTATACATAACGAAAGGTTGCAACATGTTGTGAACAGTGTAGTAGTCTATGTGTTGGCTGCAGAGAGGGGAAGCTGCTAATCACCTATCACTGGCGCAATAGGACTCAGAGTTTTCGAGTTGCCGATGACATTGGCGTTTAAAGTCTATTCGATTTATCAGTAGCAGTTATGTGGCGCAATTGGACTGTGACCCCCTGCTCCTCACCGCCACGGTGCTCGACCACCTTCGCTGCGAACTTTGTACTAATTCGTTATTCGTGAACTACACACTGCGTAAAGAAACTATGCTATTCTGGTTAAAGAAAGATCTACGAATTACATATATTATTATTATTTTTTAAATAAAGAGAAAGTTACTTGAAGTTTTTCATGAGCTGTAATCCTACATCAATCGTATTTTTTCCTTTCTTCGATTTTGTGATTTGCATTCTCCTTATACAATTTATTTCCTTCTTTAATCTGGTTTTCATTGTTATGCTGAACCTCCCTGATATCCAATAATTGTATTTTTAATAGTGCCGCAAATTAATCATGTTGCGCTCGATTCTTGCACAAAAAGCAAAAAAGAAACCCCACAAGTTTCCATTGATTTACACATGTATTGTTCTCGCTATTCTTTTTTAATTAAATGATCTATTTGGCACCTGTCCATTAACAGTAACACCATGTCGAGCCGACAACGCCAAGCAGTCCTACGGGAGCATTTAAGTATTCTTGGCTGTCATCAGGGTGATCTGTTGTTTATTTTTAGCAACTTGGAATAGTGTAGGAGTGTTGATTCGAGTCCATACCATTCACGTAGGTTCCTTAGCGAGGATATCCTCCTCCTTCCTCGGCCTCTCTTACCTTCAATTTTTCCTTTAATAATGATCTGAAGGAGAGTATATTTATCATTACGAATTATATGATCAAAGTATTCAAGCTTGGTCTTTTTGATGGTATGTAAGACCTCCAGGTCTTTGTGCAGGCGTTCGAGCACTTTGGTGTAACGTACTTTA
This sequence comes from Meconema thalassinum, assembly GCA_946902985.2. Taxonomy (NCBI): domain Eukaryota; kingdom Metazoa; phylum Arthropoda; class Insecta; order Orthoptera; family Tettigoniidae; genus Meconema; species Meconema thalassinum. Next base: position 400,824,257 of record OX336389.2, on the reverse strand, counting down.
TCGATCCATGATATTCTGAGCATGTGTCTGTAGCACCAAAACTCAAACGCTTGAAGTTTTTTACTAGTGTTGTCCGTGAGGGCCCAGGCTTCAACTCCATGCATCAGGATAGAGAAAATGTAACATCCAAGTAATCGGAGACGATGAGCTATATTAAAATCTCTGTTGCACAGTAGTTTATTCATTTTCATAAATGCAGCTCTTGCCTGTTCAATGCGGGATCTAATTTCAAGAGCATTATTCCAATTATGATCAAGTATGCATCCAAGGTATTTTACATGCTGAACTTGTTCCAGTTTCGTCCCAGCGACTGTTAGGTAATAAATAATATCGTATGGCGTCGGTGCTGGATGCAAGCTGTGTTAATTGACGCCAAGAGGGCAACTTGCATATCGAATTTTATCCTCCTTGAAGCGCTATGAAAGTCAAGGAGGTTAAATATCTAAGCTCCTTGACACTATAGCACTTTCTAGTAGAGAAATGAGGAACTTTGTGTTGGCGGAAAATCCCGAGATTAATTTTGCCATTATGAACACGGCCTACTGAATTCAAATGGGTTCTTTAACATGCCAACATCGTATGACATGCGTATCGTGATTTTTTCGCCTTTCAAAAATCACTTACCACGGCCAGGAGTGAACCTGCAAGCTTGGGGTTGGCAGTCCGACACTATAACCACTCACCCACCGTGGCAAGCGACTGTTAGGTTGACAGGTGGAATTACATGTGTAATACCCACGTGTAATTTTCACTGATTGTGAGCTCTGGCCTAAACGAAATTCTTACTCTTGTGGAGGATACAGACTCCGATATTTTTACCTGGTCAAGTTTATTATGGATGATGCGCATTCTTATAAATTGCTGACTGAAAAGAAGAAAAAGAAAAATGAGGTAAGTGGAAGGGGTTCTTAATTCATTTTCGGGGTTTGGGACATCTTGGTCGTCAGCCCCATGTAATTGGGTGTGTTGAACTTGTCCCCTGCATTTGCCTGGTGGGAATGTGGGATGCCTGGAGAAAAACCACACACAGTATAGGCCTACTCACTGTCAGCGCCGGGTTCGAACCTGGGATCTCCGGACTTGCAGCAGCTGCCCTCGCGGTCGTGGAGCACGATTAAACGAGCACGGCTACGCCGCATAATGTAAATAAAAGAAATGATCAACAACTCAATAGGTGTGTAAATTATTCAACTGCTCTTTTGATGTGACGTTTGATTTTATGACTTATGTGCTCATAATTCATGACCTGTTGAGGATATGACATGATAACACGAATATCATCACTCTTCAGGTATCAAGTAAACAACAACTGAACACAGGAACAAAACAAACACTGGTGATAGCGCTACTTGCACGTGTCCTATTAGAACACCTTTATTTAATATATCTGTTGTCAAAATTATCTAATAATGACATTATGAATGACAAATTTGATTCCGTACTGCTGATACTGGGCTTGTATTCTTTCTGGCACATGTTAGACCTATGTCATAGGAAAAGGAGAAGTACTTAAACTAAGAAACAGTGACAAATGAAGATTTTAATATAGGCTATTGAGTCCTGTAATGCACAAGTAGTGTAAGTCATTGCAGATTGAAGATAAATAATTCAAGTGTGAGACCCATGTGGGATTCAATTCCACGACCTTCGGCTTTGAATACCGATGCTTTGACATTTTTTAAAAAACTTTGTTTTATGGAAGTTTATTTTTTGTTATACAGTACATACTTTCGGTCTTTCCTTCTTGAAGACATAATAGTCTGAAGTCATTTATCAGTGTTGCCTTATTAACAATGTGTATTGCAACTTTTCAGTCGGTCAACACATTATAATACCAATTACTGTAATATGGGGAAAACATAACCTGAAAAAATTACATGTGATTAAAATATATATACCGGTACTGTATACAGAGTGGTTCACCAGCCCCTTATTATTTAGTTTTATGAAATCCAACTAACATTGCATTTCTCCCGATGGTCAATATTACCCTGCGCTTTGACTGTGTGATATTAATGTAATTGCGTCATGGGTCTAGCAAAGAAAGAACGACCGTAACCTTTTTCCCGCCAAATACTAAGGCCCATTCTACTAACATGTGACTTATTGCTCCTTGATATAACACACATGCACGTAATACGATCGAATTAATAGCTTACGCCACGTGATCTGTAATAGTAGAAAGTTAAAACAACACCATAAACCGTGATTGAAGATCTTGACATGGACTTTAACGTTTGAGGTGGGACGGCCACAGTAACTAGTGCACATGCAGCGCGCGGTGTTTACCATGTATTGGTGGCTGAATCGGTTAAAGCCTGGCCGTGCATGGTGGGAGAGAACGGATATAATAGTGCTTCGAATCCAGTGGTAGGCAAACGTTTTTGAACGACAGCCCGTGCTCCATTTTAGTGGGGATGTAACTACATTGCCACATTTATTCCCTTACCATGTATTCCTGTTAAGAGTACGTTGAATTTTGCTGATTTATAAAGAGAATAAGATCGAATTGGTAGGTTATACCACGTGAACTGTAATGACAGAAAGTTAAAAAAAAACTGTCATGGATATTAACATAACATATCGAGGTGTCGCTCCGGAGGTCCGGCTTTGATTCCCAGCTCTGCCAAGAAATGTAATACTGGTCTGAGGGCTGAAATGGGGGTACACTCAGCCTCGTGAAGCGAATCTGAGGATAGGTGGGCTCGATTCCCACCTCAGCCACCCCGGAAGTGGTTTTCCGTGGTTTCCCACTTCTACTCCGGCCAAATACCGGGACGGTTTCTATCTTAAGGCCATGGCCGCCTCCTTCCCAATCCTTAATTGCAAATACACACATCATTACAAGCCCGCAATAACTTAGGTTATCAGACAAACTCTACTCACGCACCCAAGTACACGGGGATAAGTGACCGCGATGTTCTAGTCCCTCGAATGAAACAACATCAACAACATATCGAAGGAGATTCTGATCGCCAGTGCTCGCATCGAAGTATACGTATTCCTTAGATCTTCCCTTTTGTTATTAAATATTAACAAAAAGTCTTAGCACATCTTTAATGAGAAAAGACATGTTAACAGTCTAATTAACACTAGGTAACGGGTGAGTTAGCCGTGGTTGTTACGGCGTGGCTGCAGGCAGTCTCCCACATCCGGGAGGCGAGGAGGTTCGAATACCCCCCGCCGGCAACCTTGAAGATGGTTTCCTGTGGTTTCCCAACCAGGCAAATGCCGGGGCTGGTCCCTAACTATAGGCCACAGCCGCTACCTTCCAAATCCTAGTCCTTACATTCATACTTTCCTCCTCAGACAACACTCCACACGCGACGGTACTTGTAGCTCATCCCATGGGTGTCCGCATAGAAGCAGCTACTAACTCTGGCGAGCCGAACATTTCCTCAGACACTCCCGGCACTAAAAGCCATACGCTAAAAATACTAGGTATTTCTCATAAGTGGATCAATTAGTCTTTCTCAGTCAGTTTACCCTCCAGGTAGGCTTTTCCCATGGACTCAGCGAGGGATCCCACCTTTACGGACTCTACGCGCAGCGTCCTGGAGCTTGACATCGAGTATGGGGATTCAACTGGAGAGGCGGGACTAGCACCTCACCCAGGTGGCCTCACCTGGAAAGAGAACAGGGGGGCCTCATGAGGGATGGGATGGGAATAATGGGAGGTATAGACGAGGAAAACCACTTTGAGCATGGCAGAGGTGGAGATCGAACCCCCTCTACTCATTTGGACCACCCGAGGCTGAGTAGAACCCGTTCCAGTCCTCAGACCATTTTTCAGATTTCGTGGCAGACCGGGATTCGAACCTCGGACCTCCGGGTGTGGCAGCTAAGCACGTTGACCACTACACCAAAGAGGCGACGGATCAATTAATACTTTTCAATATTTGTCAAACGTAAGAATGAGGATTAGATTATATCCCGCGGTTACAAAGGACTTTGACTTGACACAGCGTAAGAATGAGGAATGGTTTACAACCCGAGACGCTACAAAGGGCTTTGAATTGATATGTGTGGCGGCCTGAGTGAGTCTTGAGTTTTCGTTTTAAACCAAGGTGGTCAACATTCCGAACACTTGCTACCATGAATATACAGGATACCTTGCTTTCGTTCGACAGATCATTATGTCGTCGTCCAATCTGGCTACGTACCATCGGATAATTGCAGTCCTTTTCAGGACCAAATAAAAAATCACTCGTTGGAACAGGTAGATATGCGTCCATAATACGTCCACAATAAACGACATTAAGCAAAAAAAAAAAAGTTACAGTTAGTCTGAAAGACTAGACTTTATATCATTTCAAATGACGCATGCTACAAATGCTACACATGTTAGAAAGGCATGAGGGCTTCTCGCTTCGCTCGAAGCCCCAGGACTCTTTCAACAGACTCCATTAACTTAGGCTTCCCGCGCGGGAAACGGAGAGCGGGAGGTGCCCTCTGCTGCATGACTTCACGCACTCTCCGTCTCCGTATCGCATAACGCCGCAGCCCAGGAGTAAACTCAGACTAGGTCCATATGCACTGAACAACATGATGACGTCATACGCTCTCTGTCTCCGTGTCGCATAACGCCATAGCCCAGGAGTAAACTCAGACTCGGTGCATATGCACTGAACAACATGACGACGTCATACGCTCAAGTGCAACCTTAGTACATTTCCTCTCCGTAACCGTAACGCATAACGGTAGACCAAAGCATAACGATGAAGTCGACAAGATCATTTGAAATGATAAAAGTGTGTACTAGTTCGAGGTTCAAACCTACTACTATGCGACTTGGTTGACGTTACTCCAGCAATTCTTGATTTAGCCACCTTAGCTACCGAAAACCATGGTATATTGCTGACACGTATCGAATCTATTCGTAGACACTTCCTGTCTAAAGGTAAGGTTTTGTTATTCAGAGCTGTGGTCGTTTAAATCATGCGTTATATTTGAGGTCATTGAAATAACACTGCCACTATCGATTTGTACTATATTCGCGAGCGTGTATTCAACGGTAAAGTTGTACTAAGGTCGTAAAGGAGCAGGCACTATATTCTTTAGAATGACTATGATAAACGTGTTAGTTGGGTTGACTTTCTAAAAATAAAAAATAAATCAAAAAAAGGGTCTGGTGAACCACTCTGTATGTACCAAGTGAGTCAACCGCTCCTTATAATATTGCTTCTATGCAGCCCAACTGACGTGTATTATCATGATGGTCGATATTTCTTTGCTTGCATCCCATATGGTACTAATGCACTGTAAGCATATCTCGCAACCGATAACCCTATTATCCCCCCACCCGATGTGACTACAGACCGTTTGAATAATATGATGTACTGTATCAGTATCCGAAAAAATCTGCCAGAATCCGACGATAGAAAAGGATCGCAGCAACTAGTGGCACCCGGCTAGAAAAAACACAAAGAAACTACTGGCAAACAAATCAGGAGGAGTACCGTTACTCTAAATTGTGCTGTAGGACTAACTACGGGTTCGGTTAGGAAACCAAGTAAACTGGAGAGTGAGAAACCCTTTCAAACACTCGAGGATTGGGTAAAATGTGGGCCCATAAGTCCTATCTCCACTATACCACAATATTTCCCTGATTATTTGCAAATTAGAATACCAGTCTTTCTTTACATTGTCAGAAACATGCAAATACGTGCCTGTAAAATTTATTTAACCAACACGTAGAGCAAAGAAAATAAAAACACGCCCTATAAACAACCCTATTACTATTTATAATCGCTTAGCTAATAACACAACTGAACAAACTTGCCAATTATAGTAATAATAATCAACCTTGAGAAATAAATTAAACTTGAATCAAATTATACCGTAGTTTAAGGAGTAAATAAAAAATATTTAAACATTACCTAATTCAAAAATAAAACTAGCGATGGCCTTTCGCTATTACATAACACCTCTGAACTCGATACAAAACTCCTTAAATCTCATTAATCCCTATTGTATAAATCTGGTAAATCATTCAAACCATTGTAAAATATTACTAATAATAATTATGTAATATCTTAAACAAAAGATCAACTCTTCCATAACGTATATTTTTACATTCAGAATAATGCACACACATCGACAACTATAAACTGCATATTATCAACACCTATTTGTTGATTATTTATCGTGGAACAATGCCAAACACGCACATTGCCACCTTCACTCTACACAGCAGACTTATGCATCACCAAGCTGGAATGCCATTCCTCGGCTTCTTAATAATTCTTACAATTCAAGTTGCATCTCAACTTCGTTAACACGTAAGTCCAACGACTATGTTATGAAGCTAAAATTATGCTTAATTAAATCCTCACTAAAATGTCCACTTAATGACAAACCCTAGATCTTTACTATAATGCAAATTGGAATTAATAAAAATAATGACAATAGCTCTATTATCAATGGTTCAATAATGCAACAACTGCCTTCCAACTTCTTATTCCAGACATAAACAACTTCGCCATACAGTTTCCTTCAACAAATTCACAAATATTTAACTCGACGGAATAACTTTTCCAAGACCAACAACAAGGCTTTCCTCAATAATACTTGAAGTATTACTTAAAACCCTTATTTTTCTTCATATTCAATGTTAGATTATTTTTCAAAAATGCGTCATCCATTTAAAATAATGTCTGCTCACAAATTTCACTCAAGCAAAATGTTCACTACACGATCATCGCCTTTAAAAATAACGAAGTTTAAAATTTAAATCGCATATTATAAAAATCCCAAATATCACCATAATAATCGCGAATCCTAAAAATACCTAAATACGATCATCGATCAACCTAGATAAAAATATTACTTACCTTTAATTCGAAAATCCAAATTGAAAAGAATAATTCCACTCGAACACTTACATTTAAATTACATAAAATACGACGAAAATTTTTAAACAAATTGAAAATACAAGGACTAAATCCTATAGCCAGATATCGAAAATGCTACTTCAGATATATTCAAAGCATGCCTACATTCTAATACTAAATAAATGGATTTCTTCTACCTGGTGTTGACCTAAAGATGACAGGATGAGTTCCATCTTCCATTCCGAAGAATAGAATTAATGCTGGAATAGCATCATTACGTCTCCATATTCCTGGATCGTCGTTGAAAAGAATAATTCTACTTGAACACTTACATTTAAATTACATAAAATACGACGAAAATTTTTAAACAAATTGAAAATACAAGGACTAAATCCTATAGCCAGATATCGAAAATGCTACTTCAGATATATTCAAAGCATGCCTACATTCTAATACTAAATAAATGGATTTCTTCTACCTGGTGTTGACCTAAAGATGACAGGATGAGTTCCATCTTCCATTCCGAAGAATAGAAATAATGCTGGAATAGCATCATTACGTCTCCATATTCCTGGATCGTCGTTATCGTAACCGGGAGCTCGGCTAACAACCTCGTATTGAACAACAAAATTAGCCTATCCTCTGGTGGGTCACTTTTCCAATCACCATCACCTCGTTCCGACTCCATCCCGAGATTCGATTCCGATCTCCGACCTTCCTTCATCTTCTCAGATTGGAATGCCTGACAACTTCGTGTTGGATTAAAATCGCTGAATTCCTTTGTAGTATATCGTAAAATGCATTCTTATCTTAATATCTGCTGAAGTTCTATCATGGCCACGATCATCATCTCCTTCTGTGTCCACCTAGTTTACATCAAATGCCTTCCATATCCTGCACGTTACGTCCCCTCCATAAATGTAGAAAGCCATAATTTCAACTTCGATATGGTTCCGAATCATCTCTCCCAATTCCAATTTAATAACGTACATTATAGTATCTCGTATCCGACAGTAGTGGCTACGTTGGCTAAATCGCAGCATTAGGTCATGGGGCCAAGCTCTCTGCTGACTCGGTAGACGCGTGGGTTCGAGCCCCACCGTCGGCCGTCCTTGAAATGGTTTTCCGTGGTTTCCCCATTTTCAACACCAGGCAAATGCTGGGACGGTACCTTCTGACAGGCCACGGCCGCTTCCTTCCACATCCTTGCCCAGTTTCATTCACCATCATTCATTTCATCTCTCATTAACTCCTCTCATGAGGTTGGCATCAGGAAGGGCATCCGGCCGTAAAAACCTTCGCCACAAAGACTTCCATCGCATCTCATCCCCGACCCCGTTGGAAAACGGGAATAATAAGGGGTAGACATACATAGTATCTCGTAATACTGGTATCGTGTTTTAATACAACAATTCTTCCTCTTACTGGTTTGGTTATTCTTCCTCTTCTTCTTCTTCTTCACCTATCCCTTTTGCCTCTCGGCGTCGGGTCTGCCAGCCTCTTTCTGTATTCATTCCTATTCCCTGCGAGTCTCCTGGTTCGCTGCAGAGTCCTTCCCTTCTTCTCTGCCACCTCTCCGACATATTGGATCCATTCTTTTCTTTGACGACCTCTTCTTCGAGTGCCTTCAGGCTTTGCCTCAAACACTTGCTTCGGTTTCCTTTCTTCATCCATCCGTATGATATGTCCATACCATTGTAAAGCTTTCTTCTGGATAGTATGTACTACCGATTCCACCTTTAATTCTTCTCTAATCGCTATATTTCGTACCCTATCTCTTCTAGTTTTATTCACTATCTTCCGGAGGTATTTCATCTCTGAGGCAGTCACTCTACTTTCATGTTTGTCCAGCATAGTCCATGTCTCAGCTCCATAGGTGAGTGTAGGTAAAAATACTGTCTTATAGATTTGAATCTTGGTTTTCTCCGAGACTTCCTTCTTTCCCACAATACATTGGCTCAACTGATCATGTATGTTATTTGCCTTCTTTACCCGAGTATTAACCTGTGAGCCTCCGTGGCTTAGGCGGCAGCACGTCGGCCTCTCACCGCTGGGTCCGTGGTTCAAATCCCGGTCAGTCCATGTGAGATCTGTGCTGGACAAAACGGAGGCAGACAGGTTTTTCTCCGGGTACTCCGGTTTTCCCTGTCAAAATTTCATTCCAGCAACACTCTCCATTATCATTTCATTTCATCTGCCATTCATTTAATCATTGCCCCAGAGGAGTGCGTCAGGCCTCGGCAGCCAGCACAGTTCATATCCTCGCCGCTAGATAGGGGCTTCATTCATTCCATTCCTGACCCGGTCGGAGACTGGAAGCAGGCTGTGGATTTTCATTTTCACCCGAGTATTAACCTCTCCGTCGATTCTTCCATCCTCAGTCAGCATTGTTCCCAGATATATAAAGCTGTGGACTTGATCCATAGTCCTTCCTTGCCACTCAATTAACATATGTTCCCTATCTCCTCCTATCTTCATCACCTTACTCTTATTTATATTAATGGTGAGTCCTCTGTCTTGTAGGGAAGTTGCCCATTCTGTGACAGCTTGTTGCAGGTCTTCTGAACTATTATTAATAAGTACTATGTCGTCCGCATACACTAGTGACTGAAGGTACATTGGTCTCATTTTCCAGTTTCCTATTTTCATTCGCCTTGTCCTAGCTCTGCATTGACTGATCACTTGATTCATGAACACAATGAAGAGCAGTGGACTCAGGCTGTCACCTTGTTTCACTCCTCTGTCCATCCTGAATTGTCCACTCTCATGTCCATCCAATCTCACTAATCCCTTGACCACCTTATACACACTTTGAATTACTCTGATCAACTTTCTTTCTGTCGGTAAAGTTTCCAGTGCTTTCCATATTTCCTCTTTAGGTACAGAATCAAACGCAGCTGTAATGTCTAGGAATGCCAGATATGCTTCCTTCCCTCTGTTGTTTATTCTCCCTATAAGGTGTCGAAGACAACTTATCTGATCTTGAATTTGCCGATGTGGGCGAAATGCTGCTTGTTCTTCTTGTAGCTCTGGCTCCCTTGTCTTCGCAATCTTTTCTCTACAATTCTCGTGTATAGCTTCAGCACAACTGATGATAAGCAAATGGCTCGCTAGTTCCGACAATCTGTTGTACTTCCTTTCTTATGGATGGGGATGATGATGTTTTTTGTCCATTCCTCAGGTATCATTTCTTCCTTCCAGAAAATGTTAAACAAAATTCTTAAACATTCTTTTAATTCATCACTTCCTTTCTTAATCAATTCAGGAGCTATATCATCCGGACCCGATGCTTTACCATTCTTCATCTGGGTTATCGCTTCGTCAATTTCATATCTACTGATTATTTCTTCTTCTTCTTCTTCTTCTTCTTCTTCTTCTTCATCCTCCATCTCTTCCGATTGTAGTTGTTGCTCTTGCTCTATCTCATCCCTCTCAGTTACGAACACCTCCGCATAGTAATCTCTCCATGTTTCCAGTACTTCTTCTACTTTGGTTTTAAGTATGCCGTCTTTGTTTGAATACTTCTTACTTTCTTCCCATATTTTCCTCTGAGTTCTTTGACAAATGTCCAAAACCTTCGTTTATTTTCATGGAAATTTTTCTCTGTTTCATCTCCAAATTCTTTCCAACTATCCTCTTTCGCTTGCCTGACAATTTGTTTCGATACATTTCTAGCTTCCACGTATTTCTCCCAGTCATCCCTCCTCTTGCTTTGTACATATTTCTTCCATGCTTCTTTCTTCTCCTTAACTGCCCCCCTGCACCACTTCATTCCACCATCTAGTTCTCTTCTGATAGCCTCCTACTGTCTTCATCCCACATATGTCTTGTGCTGTTTTCTTGATGATGTCTCTTACTACTTCCCAGACTTGTTCGGCTGAATTCATGTCCGTATTCCCTCTGGCTGCCTGCAGCCTCTGATCTAACTTGTCTCTATATCTCTTCTTCTTTTCTTCATCATTAAGTTGGTCTATGTTCAACTTGGAGTACTTTCTGGGTCTCTGTGGCTTTGGTGTCCGGAAGTGCGTAGTCATGACTAATAGGTGATGTTCAGTACTCATCTCCGCACTTCTAAAAACTCGTACATCATCGATTGCATATCTTGCACTCTCTGTGTATGTAAAATAGTCTATAGCACTCGTTACATCTCGTCCTTCAGCTACGTATGTCATCTGATGACATTTCTTATGGGGAAAGAAAGTGTTTCCAATAAGTAGTAGATTATCTATGCAAAACTCAATCATTCTGTCTCCATTACGATTCTTAACTGCTTCTGCCGCATATTTGCCAACACATCCATATCCTTCCTCAAACTCATTACCTATCCGTGCATTCCAATCTCCCATGACAACGACATGCTTATTCCCATCCTGAGCTCTGTTAATTGTTGTCTGCAAGGCTTGGTAGAAGTCATCTTTCTCTGCTTCACCTCTGTCTTCTGTGGGTGCATATATCTGGATGATCGAGATGTCCTCTTGTAAGCTGAGATCCATTCTGATTATCCTGGAATTTACTGCTTCCCAGTACCTCACTTGGTTGTTGAGTGTAGGACTTAGTATGACTCCCACTCCCTCTTTAGCTCTTTGATCTCTATCCACACCGGAATACCACAAGGTATATCCTCTTTCCATTGCCATTTATCCACTACCCTTCTTCTTTGTTTCACTAATCCCCAGCAAAGGAATTTTATATTTCTGCATTTCATTTATTATTTCTACTTCCTTTCTTGTCAGAGAAGTTAGATTCCATGTAGCCCATCTCATTGTCCTTTTCTCTCGCAGGGTCGTATCATCTTTATCCGTCCGGCTCTTCCGTTCGTTCTCTGAATTTGATAAGCTTCACCCGACGTTCGTAATCACCCCTACGCGAGCTAGCACAGTGGAGGGGCTGCCTCCTCACAGCATCTGTGCCTACTGGACTTTTCTGTCAGGGTTGTTCCCCCTTATCTGAGCATATCTCGTTTTAAGGCACCGGAAACTCGCCCTCACCCCTCCCTTACGGGCTGGGATTTGCTTGTTGCATTGCTAGGCAGAGCCTCGAAACTAGGGCATTTCCCAGTATTTACCAGAGTCACCTACTCAGCATTGGTGTCCCCACCGAGGCCCAATAACCAGCCATTCACCCTCCTCCTTTCTCAACCGGGCTTGGGACCGTCTCTGGCGGAGTTGGTTTGGTTATTGACTTCACGTAATTAAGCTTCAGACGTCGGACGACTATCACCTCAATTTTCCATGTTCACAGTATAATGCTCAATAAGGTATCATCGCTTCCTGTCGTTCGGAAAATAATAACATTTTGTGAATATTACTCCATCACCAATCACTTCAATAACGTTATAATTCACTGACACAATGTCTCTGCGAGACTCATTAAACTCTCTCCTTCCTTTATATTATAACGCTTCGCTAAGCGCTAAAATTCACTCATTTATTCAGCTCACAGAATCTATCCTGAACAAATACTAAGTTCACTTTCACGAGTGCGGCCTTTTGTCTCCGCTTGACCTAAATTATCGCCTCGGTTCCCGGTAGTCGAACTGTAATATATCCCGCACTACCGGATCACTCAAACCCGCACATCTTTCTCGTTCAGGCGACACCAATTAAAAGCTTCGACCTCCGACAGTCTTTTCCCCTTCTCCGCAATTTTTAATGGCGTCCTTCTTGAAAGAGCGCGCGTTCCTCGAAATATACAGTTTTCTGTCTTATTTCCAAATTCAGATAAAAGTTAACATTCAGATAATTATTGCTATTAATTATCCCATCTTTCAGTTCCATAAAATCCTTTTTAACTTGCTTGTTAAATAGACATGAGCTGCTTCCTAATCAGACTAAATTACGTTCTTGATTTATGGTCCCATGTCAGGTGATTTCCATTGTCTCATACTTTGTTTCTCTCCAATATTAATTTCCCTCGCCAAAGTTAGGCGGATTGCCTGGTACTCCTTCCTCGATACCAAATACGACACAAGGCTTCGCTCCTATTGGTGCGGTATTCCTATTTAACTTGACCTTGACTGGTACGCCTAGACTCTCTCTTAATACATTTTCTGATTGGGCTGGCACTTTCTTTGCTATCAGTGAGCCCCGTTCTCTCCCCTACTCCGATCCTTAGACAACAAAATATCGACACAAAGCCTCCTTTCCACCGCTGTCTGAAATGCAATTCTTATAACAATAAAATTCTAGTGCAAATCTCTCCCAATTCCAATTTTAAAAGTGAGGCACATTCTTTTATAATTCTCTTAGTCCCGTATCATGTTAGACTAGAATTTTTTGTTTAATTCAGCTTATTATAAAATCTTTTTAATTCCCGGCGTTAAATTTTCCAATAGACCGTCTGGCTGCGTGGCTCAGGTGTAACGTTCTCGCTTGCTGAGCCCAAGGTTGCAGGTTCGAAACCTGGAACAGTCAGCTGGCATTTGAGGGTGCGCAAATGCGAGGGAGCCGTGTCAGTAGATTTTCTGGCACGTTAAAGATCCCCTTCGGGGCAAAATTCCGGCACCCCGGCGTCTCTAAAAGCCAGTGTAGTTAAAAGGGGCGTAAAACCAATAACATTATTATTTCCAATAGAATGACCACCCTCACCATGCTTACAATTTCGTAACAATTATTATCAAATACATCTCCCACTTTCTAAGGGCTGGCATATAAAAGACTAAATTTTGAATACACCTTCTTAGATACATCCGCCTTCGTTGGCTTCCTAATCAGGACAAGTTCATTCAACTGAAGTGGCGTGCTAAATCTCTTCCCGCGCGTTCTTTTCAAGCGCTTTGCTGCTTGCTTCATCAAACCGTCCCTCGCTGCCTCGATTGTTCTTTCCCTCGATGGTTGCCTATCTCTTGGTACGATTTCTAATACCTCATCTCACGGACGTTCCAAAATTTGCCCATGGTGCAACAACTTGGAAATTTGTGACGTGCTCTCGTGAACGGTCGAGTTAAAACAATCCTCTATTAAAGGCACAATCTTAATCCAATTTTGATGATTGTTAGGACAGTAAATACGACAATATTTCCTAATCTCCGCCATAATTCGTTCTGCCGGATTCGACTCTGGGTATCTTATGCTGGAGAAGATGTGTGTAATCTCTAAACGTTCCATTGCTTCCTCGAATTCCACTGACGTGAATGGAGTCCCGTGATCTGTCAAAATACGTTGAGGTTTTCCTGCTCTCGGTATGATATTCTTCTCAAGATGCTTCACAACTTGCTTAGTATTAGCTTTCTGGATTGGGTTCAGTAAAACCAATTTAGAAAAAACATCAAGAGTGACAAGAAGGTACTGATTACCCCGGTATCCCTTAGATACAGTTCCATAAATATCACACGCGTAAAGATCGCGTGGTGTCTCCGGAATTATTGCCCTAGGATTTTCCTTCAGAATTTCAGAAGCATGTTTACTCTTTTGGCAATCTTCACAAGATCTGACAACATAGCCAACCGTCTTTCTCATATTTACCCAGGTAAATGTTTTATCAATGCAACCGTGCCCAATAATCCAGCGTGTTAGCCAAATAATCTTATTTACAAAGCTGGGAGGAATTATCACTCGAATTTGAGTATGCTCAGCATCTACATACTTGCATGCCATCTCTCCATTTAGAACGTAACGTCTTGATTGATTCTGCATCATTCTAAAATCCGGATCACTATTGTCCATTCTACCTTTCATCAATCGGTACACTTGCCTAGTTGGGGTATGCCTCTTTTGGATAATTGCTATACTCCTCAGTCTGTACACAATCTCAACACCTTCTTGTTCCAACTGCACCATGTTGATCTGAACGTTCTCAATCGGATTACGTGACAATGCATTCGCCAATAAATTATCCCTGCCAGGTCTGTGAATAATAATAGCATTACGTTGCTGGAAAAATAATGACCATCTTGTCAGCATGTCGCTTGAAAGATCAGTTTTTAACATTAACTGCAATGCTTTATGGTCTGTAATGATAATAATAAAAAAAATTGATTTTACCCTCCAGGTTGGTGTTTCCCACGGACTCAGCGAAGGAACTCACCACTATCGCCTCGATGGGCAGTGTCCTAGAGCTGGGAACATCTGGTCGGAGTGGATACAACTGAGGAGGTGTGATCAGCATCTCGCCCAGGTGGCCTCACCTGCAAAGTGAACAGGGATCTCATGAGGGATGGGAAAGGAGGGGAAGATTGGGATGGATAGGCAAGGAAGCGGAAAGGAGGCGACCGTGGCCTTACAATAGGTACTGTACCCGTATCCTCGTGGTCTTACCTGTTGAAATCCGAAGACACAGCTGGATCGCAGAATCTGGAAGTCCCGGCTAAGAAAAAAAACCAAAATTCTACTAACGTGGATCAACCAGGGATAGAAACACGCATAGTTAAAAAGAATGTGTATAGAAAACACCAGTGGAAAAGAACAAAACGAACTAGCTCAGAGAAGAACTCAAGAATCCAAGATTGATCTCGTGCATGAAGGCTTACGATGGGAAAAGGTTACCCACTGGTCCTCCTAACACATCCTGTTATTAATATAAATCACTAGATCACTAGTTTAAACCTCCACCTGCAACAATTATACAGTACTCTTTAATTCATTAACATTTGAATTAATGTCTGCATTTTCAGATTGCAATTTTCCTATATTCAATATAACCTCATTTTGAAATTTAACAAGATTTCCATTTTTTTCTGTAACTTATCTAGTTTTGTATTTACATCATCCTGCAATAGTGTAACGTCTGCCCTAAGTTCTGTTAGTGTTGACTCAGATTTAACTGGGCTAGTTTGTAGATCAGCTGAAGTGTTTTTAGTTTCTGTTAATGTTTCCTCAGATTTAGCTGAGCTAGTTTGTAAATTAGTTAAAGTTGTTTCAAATCCAGCTGAACTAGTTTGTAGGTTAGCTAAAGTTGTTTCAATTCTAGCTGAACTAGTTTGTAGATTAGCTTAAGTGTTCTAGTTTCTGTTTGTGTTTCCTCAGATTTAGTTGAGCTAATTTGAAGATTAGCTAACGTTGTTGCAGATTTAGCTAAATCATCTTGTACTTTCTGGCTATTACTATGACATTCAGTTTTCAACTCTTTAAAACTTTTGTTGGTTGCCAATTGCATCTGTGTCATCTCAGCTTTGATGCCACGTTTTTTCAACTCAACATTTTTCTAACCCTCTTCTTCTACTCGCTTGTAGTTCAGATGAGTGCTTAAATGTAAAACCTCAATATCCTTATCGAGCTTTCCCTGGGTTTCCTGTAAAGCCCTAAGCATCACCTTTATAGCCTCTAAATCCGCTTCCGCCGACTTATCTTCT
This sequence comes from Meconema thalassinum, assembly GCA_946902985.2. Taxonomy (NCBI): domain Eukaryota; kingdom Metazoa; phylum Arthropoda; class Insecta; order Orthoptera; family Tettigoniidae; genus Meconema; species Meconema thalassinum. The sequence continues at coordinate 400,808,135 of OX336389.2, read as the reverse complement.
TATATCTTGAGAAATGGGAACGTAGCTGTTAATATTTGAAAGAAAAATAGAAATAGACGAAATAGGCGAAATAGACATGTACAATAAAGAAGAAAACAAAAGACGAGTCAGTGAAAGTCTGTGCGTGTTCGCGTGATATGTGACAAGCATCTCAAAAGATGATTTGTATTTTGTATTGTATTTCTCACTTGATAAATAAAGATTGACATTAAAACTAACAGGTTATGGACCCAGGCCACGTGTAAATGGTATTATCTCGTGAGTGGATCCGAAGCTGAGCGCCTGTGGAACACGTGCTGTATTTTTTGTGAGTTAAGGATAACCTCAAAATGGCAACCGGCAGTGACTACAAAGTTCAAGTGGATAAACTTGAAGGACCTGAAGACTGGGCAAAGTGGAAATGGCATGTGTTGATGGTTTTGCGGTCGTATGAACTGGAAAATATTGTTGATGGTTCGAAAAGGTGTCCTGTGTTGCCGGCAGATGCAACTGCGCAACAAAAAGCGGCATATAAGCAGTGGTTGAAAGAAGACGCGAAAGCGACCAGTTTGCTAGCAGGTGCACTAGGAAAATCTGTTGCCGAGCTCGTGTTGACGTGCACCAATGCCAGTAAAATTTGGACAAAATTGAGCGCACGGTTCGAGCGAAGCAGTACGCAGCGACTGAACATGTTGATCGAGTCATTCTTCCGAGTGATACGTGACGACAAGGAGGACATCAGCACCCATGTCGCGAAGTTACAGAAGCTTTATCAGGATCTGAACGACGAACTCCAAAAGCACAACGAAAACACGTTATCTGAAAGGATTTTGAACGGTCGAATTTTATCCACGCTGGGAAAAGAATATGATAATTTCATGGATGTGTGGGACACGATTCCGACGGAAAATCAAACTGTGAATTTGTTGATTGAAAAATTGTGCACGATTGAACTGCGTGACCAAGGAAACGTGGAATCGACTGCGTTTGTGGTACGTAGTGCTCCCAAGAAGCATTCCCAGTATGGCAGTGGCAAAGGCAGCGCTGATGACAAGTCGAAGAAAAATGTTCAACGAGTAAAGCAGAAGTTTCCATGTTTCAAATGTAAGGAATTGGGCCATTGGGCAAGTGAATGTCCAGTGAAGAAGAAAGAGGGTGACACTAGAAACAAAAATAAGGAGAACAATGCTTCGTTTCTGACACATGCTATGAGTGCGTTAGACGGCGACTTTGTTCAAGCCGACGAGTGGTACTGCGACAGTGGCGCCACAAATCACATCACCGCGAACAAACAGTATTTTACAACATACGTCAAGTTTGCTGCTCCAGAGAAGATTTTGCTAGGAAAACGAGGTGTGAGCATGTTAGCTCACGGCAAAGGAACTGTAAACATTCAAGTGCGGCTGAACAACGCTTGGTTGAGTGCTGAGATGACTGAAGTTTTGTATGTTCCCGATGCAATGGCTCATCTGTTTTCTGTGAAAGCTGCTGCAAGGAAAGGTTTCTGTGCAAGACTTGACGACCAAACTGTTAGAATTGAAGCCAAGGTTACTGGAAAGGCGATGATGGCTGGACGTGTGAGTCATGGTCTGTATGTACTTGACATGCGCGTCGTGAAACCGGCGCAACCCATTCAAGTGAATTTAGCTACATCGTCGGACAAACTGCACATCTACCATGAACGATTTGGTCATCAACACAAAGCGCACGTCAAGAATGTACTGAAGCAGATGAACATCATTGTAGACATGTGTAAAGAGGATTTCTGCGATGGATGTGCACTGGGAAGAATGCATCGACTGTCATTCAAGACACGAATGAATCGACCAACAGCCACCGATGAACAAATCCATGCCGATGTAAATGGACCAATGTCTACTGAATCTCTTGGAAAGGCACGCTACTACGTATGTTTCAAGGATGATTTCAGCAAGTTTCGACGAGTTTTCTTTTTAAAGCACAAAAGTGAAGTGTACACCGTTCTGGAACAGTTCCTGAATGAAGCCAAAACAAATGGACACGTTGTGAAGCTGTTCATGTGCGATGGAGGAAAATAATTTGATAACAAGAAGGTTTCTGAACTACTCGCAAGCAGAGGCATAGAACACAGCATTACTACGCCGTACACACCACAACAAAACGGAGTTGCGGAACGTGAAAATCGGACGATTGTGGAGTGCGCAAAATCTATGCTGAATCCCAGCAAGTTAACGAAACAACTTTGGGCTGAAGCCTGCAACACTGCGGTGTACCTCCTGAATCGCACTGGGAAGTCATCCATTGAAAACAAATATCCCTATGAAATGTGGTATGGACGACCAGTGGGAAGTCTCAGTCATCTGAAGATCTTCGGAACAGAATGCTACGTGCATATCGACAAGAATTTTCGCTCAAAGTTCGACGACAAATCTGTTTTTGGACATCTGGTTGGTTACGTGAACGACAAGGATGGATTTAGAGACTGGATTCCAACTCAGGGAAAGGTTGTTCTAAGCCATGATGTGAAATTCAAACCTGAAGTTGTCTGCAATCTGCGCGCCAACGCCGGAAAGGTTGAAGTCACGCTTGAAGAGCGTGTGGAGAGGAATCAGTCTAATTCATCGTCTGATGTAGGTCTACAGAGGAAAAGGAAGGAAGGAAGCTTGTAGTTTAACGTGACCGTTAATCTTGAGATCATGAGCCACGGGACCTCCTTTTTACGTGGAATCCGAACCACAGGACATGGCATTTCTCTTTGAAAATCTCACATGCATTGACCGGGAATCGAACCCGGACCGGCCTACAGAGGAGGTCAGAGTCAGATGAGAACTTAAGCGAAATTGAAGATTTGCTTCGGCGTCCAGTTCCGGAGGAAGCGAAGATGCGGAAGAAGGAGTGACTGACGAAAAAAGGAAAAGCAAACGTGAAAGTAAGAAGCCATCGTGGTTTATCAGTGGAAATTACATGTACATGGCTGGACCATCCATCGTTGAAAAGAATCCTGACTCATACTCTGAAGCGCTGCAGTCTAGTAATAAAAATCAGTGGCTGAAAGCAATTAATGAAGAATTGGAGTCCTTAAAGGAAAATGATACCTGGAAATTGGTTGAGCGTCCAAATGGTGCACGGGTCCTGAAAAATCGAAGGGTTCTACGACAGAAGACTACGGACAGTGGAGAAGTTCGCTTCAAGGCACGATTGGTAGCCAAAGGCTATGTGCAACAGCAAGGAATCGATTATGAAGAAACATTCAGCCCTGTTGCACGGTATGATACCATTCGAGCTCTGTTGGCAGTAGCTGTTGAAAAGGAGATGAAACTTTGTCAATTTGATGTCAAGACGGCCTTCTTGAACGGCGAGCTTGAAGAACATGTGTTCATGGAACAGCCAGAAGGTCATCAGGACGGTACTGGCCGAGTGTGTCATCTAAAAAGAAGCTTATATGGTTTTAAACAGGCTCCACGCTGCTGGAACAAGCGTTTCAAGAAATTCATGGACAAAGCTGGATTAAAAAACAGCAAAGCTGATCCTTGTCTCTTTTACAGCAACAAAAATGGAAAGTGGTTGGCTGTTGTAATCTTTGTGGATGATGGTCTGGTAATTGGCAACGAAAATGACATCGAGCAGTTCATGGAAAAACTTCAGCAGGAATTTCACACGACCAGAGGATCTCTCAACAATTTTTTGGGCATGAAGATACAACAAAACCATGATGGATCAATTGCAATCAGTCAAGAGGATTATACAAGGAAAATCCTAGAAAAATTTGGGATGGCCGAGTCAAATGGAGTGTCTACCCCAGTTAGACGCGAAGAAAGTTAAGACGGAGAAAAGGTTTCGGCCAGGGTTCCTTATCGTGAGGCGGTGGGATCCTTGATGTACCTGACTACAGCTACACGTCCAGATATACATTCGCGGTCAACAAAGCTGCTCGAGCCATGGAGAATCCTACAGTTCAAGACTGGAGTCAAGTGAAACGGATATTTCGATATTTAAAGAGCACAGTGAACCATGGAATCGTCTATAGGAAAGAGGACGTTTTGAAGGTCTACAGTGATGCTGACTACGCCGGTGACAAGAGGACGAGACGTTCAACGACGGGTTTCATTTCGACCTACAATCATGGATCTGTATCGTGGAGAAGTCAGTTACAAAAGTCTGTGTCAACATCGACAACTGAAGCTGAAATTGTGTCTGCAAGTGAAGGAGCAAAGGAGTTGATTACTGACTGAAAAGACTGTTTTTTGAATTGCTGGGAACTGCTGACAAACCTCCTACGCTTTACATCGACAATGTTGGTGCAGTTAAATTGGCTAAACATCCAGAGTACCATCGAAAATCCAAGCATATTGAGGTACGTCATTTCTATGTGAGGGAAATATTTTTGGACGAAGACCTTGAGCTGGAGCACATCGACGGGACCAATCAATTAGCTGATCTTCTAACTAAACCTCTAGAGAGGGTCAGATTCGAGATGCTGCGTGAGAGGATTGGCGTGCAGAAGATGACATCTTAGAGGCTGAAAAGTGTTCAATAGTTCATCTTGGTTTTTTTTTCATTTATATTTGATTTTTCTTTGTAGGAAGTGTTAATATTTGAAAGAAAAATAGCACAGTAGCGCCACCTGGCGAAATAGACATGTACAATAAAGAAGATAACAAAAGACGAGTCAGTGCAAAAGTATATGCGTGTTCGCGTGACATGTGACAAGCATCTCAAAAGATGATTTGTATTTTGTATTGTATTTCTCACTTGATAAATAAAGATTTACATTAAAACTAACAGTAGCAATGCAAGAAACCATGAATATATCTGAAGTAACCATTTTCTATAAATAATATTTGCCATTATTGGTGATATTGGGTTTAGTATTAATATATTTTACGTTTTTCTGAACTTAAAGTCCTGGCCTACCATACCAATAATCACTAGTCAATTGTTACCATTTGCAATAATTAGTCTTACTCCCATAACATGATACAACTGAGTTTGCGTATTTAAATTTTACTTTTAAATGACCCTAAAAAGTCAACAACCGGTTAATAAAAAAATTGGCATAGTCACTTCCTTACACACTACACAGGTTATATGATCTATTCAATCTTACAAACAACAATGTAATCAACAGCGTAGGATGAATCCTGTCATAAATATTACCATCCTTATTTTAATAAACGTTAGCTGACCATCTCTACACAAATCATTAGTCCACCTTCATTTATTTCTATCTCACAACTGAGATTCGCTATTAATTAACTTATATTGGCTTCAACAAAATGTCAAAATCACTGAGAATCGTCATTCAATAACAATCCCAACCGCACAAAGTAGTTCAAAATCTCTAACACTGACATCGGTAGAAACCTACGAAAAACTGTTCCAAGAATGGAATCATCCCACAAATGATAGCCCCACAATCTCGCTACATTTATTCGAGCCCCACAGTTGGGATTAGCGATTAAATAACTGTACCCGTATCCGAAGAAATCTGCCAGGACCCGGAGATAGAAAAGGATCGTAGCAACTAGTGGTACCCGGCTAGAAAAACCACAAAGAAACTACTGGCAAACAAATCAGGAGGGGTACCGTTACTCTAAATTGTGCTGTAGGACTAACTACGGGTTCGGTTAGGAAATCATATAAACTGGAGAGTGAGAAACCCTTTCGAACACTCGAGGATTGGGTAAAATGTGGGCCCACAAGTTCTATCTCCACTATAGCACAATATTTCCCTGATAACTTGCAAATTAAAATGCCAGTCTTTCTATAAAATGTCAGAAACACGCAAATACCTGCCTGTAAAATGCATTTAACCAACACGTACAGCAAAGAAAATAAAAACACGCCCTATAAACAACCCTATTATTATTTATAATCGCTTAGCGAATAACACAACTGAACAAACTTGCCAATTATAGTAATAATAATCAACCTTGAGAAACAAATTAAACTTGAATCAAATTATACCCTAGCTTTAGGAGTAGAAATAAAAATATTTAAACATTACCTAATTCAAAAATAAAACTAGCGATGGCCTTTCGCTATTACATAACACCTCTGAACTCTATACAAAACTCCTTAAATCTCATTAATCCCTATTGTATAAATCTGGTAAATTATTCAAACTATGTAAAATATTAGTAATAATAATGATTTAATCTATTAAAAATCTATTTATATTCCCCCCGCCCGTTATTTAACAATTATATACACAAACATTCGAATCTTGCCACTAAACGTAAGTCATAAATCGGTACTAGAAATCCGTGCAATAAAGCCTAGATTACGATTATGTTCACACCAGAACTTTCTTCTGCAAATATAAATACTAATAAAAATAGTATAAATTGTTGAATAATATTATCCAATTGCCATTATTTCAAGTACGTTCTCATATCTATGATCCATTAATCATGAAGATTTAAGCAAATGTCACTAACTTGACATAAACAGCTGATCGTGATAGTCACCTAAACTATCATCCCGAAACAAAAGATCAACTCTTCCATAACGTATATTTTTACATTCAGAATAATGCACACACATCGACAACTATAAACTGCATATTATCAACACCTATTTGTTGATTATTTATCGTGGAACAATGCCAAACAGCAGACTTATGCATCACCAAGTTGGAATGCCATTCCTCAGCTTCTTACAATTCAAGTTGCATCTCAACATCGTTAACACCATGAAACTTTACGTAAGTCCAACGACTATATTCTGAAGCTAAATGTCCACTTAATGACAAACCCTAGATCTTTACTATGATGCAATTCGAATTAATAAAAATAATAACAATAGCTCTATTATTAATGGTTCCATAATGCAACAACTGCCTTCCAACTTCTTATTCCAGACATAAACAACTTCGCCGTACAGTGTATCTTCAACAAATTCACCAACTTTTCCAAGACCAACAATAAGGCTTGCCTCAATAATACTTGAAGTATTTCTTAAAACCTTTTTTTTTCTTCATATTCAACGTTAGATTATTTTTCAAAAATCCGTCATCCATTTAAAATAATGTCAGCTCTCAAAATTCACTCAAGCAAAATGATCACTAAACGATCATCACCTTTAAAAATAACGAAGATTAAAATTTAAATAGCATATTATAAAAATTCTACATATCATCATAATAATCTCGAATCCTAAAAATTCCTAAATACGATCATCGATCAACCTAGATAAAAATATTTCGTAACTTTAACTCAAAACTCCAAATTTAAAAGAATAATTCCACTCAAACAATTAAATTTTATTAAAATACGACGAAAATAGTTAAACAAATTGAAAATACAAGGACTAAATCCTATAGCCAGATATCGAAAATGTTACTTCAGATATTTTCAAAGCATGCCTACATTCAAATACTACATAAATGGATTTCTTCTACCTGGTATTGACCTAAAGATGAAAGGATGAGTTCCATATTCCCTTCCAAAGAATATAAATAAAACTGGAATAGCATCATTACTTCTCCATATTCCTGGATCGTCGTTATCGTAACCGGGGTCTCGCCTGACAACCTCGTATTGAACAACAAAATTGTCCTCTGGTGGGTCACTTTTCCAATCGCCGTCACCTCGTTCCGACTCCATCCCGAGATTCGATTCCGATCTCCGACCTTCCTTCATCTTCTCAGATTGGAATGCCTGACAACTTCGTGTTGGATTAAAATCGCCGAATTCCATTGTAGTTCAGGGTCTTTATATTTGCTTGGCAAGGAATTCTCGCTCACGCGCTCCGCCAGTGACAGCTCAGTTCCCGGCTGCCACGCGCGCGTTTATACGGCAGAATACGGTGCTGAAAATCAGTATCATGCATTTTTACTCACCATGCTTACAGCAGATGCTGAAAATGTTCCCCATACACTGCCAAACATAATCGGCATCTCCTTATGAAGTATCCGGTTACTCCTGTTAATTTAGCTTCAGTAAGGATATCTTCACGTCTATTTTTATTGTTTACTGAACCTGTACGTTTGAATCTCTTACCCAGTTGTCTTATTGTCAGATTTATAGGAATGGATCGCCCCGGAAATCTCACTCGAAACTTTTGTCTTGTTCTAGCGCACGATTTCCTGCACTTTATGTACGTATTGTGCAGATATACACGTTCACGTAACGAATATTTTACATAAGGCACTACAGCACTGCACACACTCACAATAAAACACCACACAATACGATATACAGTACCGGTACACGGTAGCTTTATAAAACACTGAAAGACTGAAACACCCAATTAGCTCAGAGCTCACACGTCTACAGAAGAGCGAAGGAATACCCGGGGTATGAGGCTTGAGATCACGCGCCAACCTGGCCGGGGACCGGCGGCCAAGGTCGAGCGAAGGCCTGCACAATATGTGCCTTAGGCCTATATAACGTGCGCTAAAGCAAGACAAAAGTTTCGAATGACATTTCCAGGGAGACCCATTCCTATAAATCGGACAATAAATCATCTGGCTAAGAGATTCAAATGTACAGGTTCAGTAAACAATAAAAATAGACGTAAATGTCGTTATTTCCTTACTGAAGCTAAATTAACCGGAGTAACCGGAAACTTCATAAGGAGATGCCGGTTATGTTTGCCAGCAGATGGGGAACATTTTCACCATCTACTGTAAGCATGGTGAGTAAAAATGCCTGATACTGATTTTAATCACCGTATTCTGCCGTATATACGCGCACGCGGCAGCCGGGAACTGAGCTGTCACTGGCGGAGCGCGTGAGCGAGAATGTATTTGCCAAGCAAAAATAAAGACCCTGTATATCGTGAAATGCATTCTTATCTTAATATCTGACAAAATTCTATCATGTCCACGATCATCATCATCTCCTTCTGAATCCACTTAGTTTACATCAAATGTCTCCAACATCCTGCTTGTTACGTCCCCTTCATAAATTTAGAAAGCCATTCTTTCAACTTCGATCAAGTTCCGAATCATTTCTCCCGATTCCAATTTAATAACATCCATTATAGTATCTCGTAATACTGGTATCGTAGTTCAATACAACAATTCTTCATCTTACTGGTTCACTTCACGTAATTAAACATCAGACGTCGGACGACTATCACCTCAATTTTCCATGATCACAGTATAATGCTCAATAAGCTATCGTTCGGAAAATAATAATGAAAATGAAAATCCACGGCCTGCTTCAAGCCGACCGACCGGGTCAGGAATGGAATGAATGAAGCCCCCATCTAGTGGCGAGGATATGCACTGTGCCGGCTGCTGAAGCCTGTCGCACTCCTCTGAGGCAATGATTAAATGAATGACAGATGAAATGAAATGATAGTGGAGAGTGTTGCTGGAATGAAATTGTTGACAGGGAAAACCGGGATACCCGGAGAAAAACCTGTCTGCCTCCGTTTTGTCCAGCATAGATCCCACACGGAGTGACCGGTATTTGAACCACGGACCCAGCGCTGAGAGGCCGGCGTGCTGCTGCCTTAGCCATGGAGGCTCCTGGAAAATAATAATATTTCGTGAATATTACTCCATCACCAATCACATCAATAACGTTATAATTCACTGACACAATGTCTCTGCGAAACTCATTAAACTCTTTCCTTCCTTTATATTATAACGCTTCGTTAAGCGCTAAAATTCACTCATTTATTCAGCACACAGAATCTCTCCCGAACAAATACTAAGTTCACTTTCACGAGTGCGGCCTTTTGTCTCCGCTTGACCGAAATTACCGCCTCGGTTCCCGGTAGTCAAACTGTAACATTTCCTGCACTCCCGGATCACTCAAACCCACACGTCTTTTTCGTTCAGGTGACACCAATTAAAAGCCTCGACCTCCAACGGTCGCTTCCCCTTCTCCTCAATTTTTAATGGCGTCCTTCTTGAAAGAGCGCGCGTTCCTCGAAATATACAGTTTTCTGCCTTATTTCCAAATTCATTTAAAAGTTAACATTCAGATAATTATTGTTATTAATTATCCCATCTTTGAGTTCCATAAAATCCTTTTTAACTTGCTTGTTAAATAGACATGAGGAGCTTCCTAATCGGATTAAATTACGTTCATGATTTATGGTCCTATGCCAGGGTGATTTACATTGTCTCAGACTTTGTTTCTCTCCGATATTCATTTCCTACGCCAAAGTTAGGCGGATTGCCTAGTACTCCTTCCACGATACCATATACGACACGAAGCTTCGCTCCTATTGTTGCGGTATTCCTATATAAATTAACCTTGACTGGTACGCCTAGACTATCTCTTAATACATTTTCTGATTGTGCCGGCTCTTTCTTTGCTATCAGGGAGCCCCGTTCTCTCCCCTGCTCCAATCATTAGACAACAAAATATCGACACAAAGCCTCCTTTCCAGCGCTGTCAGAAATTCACTTCTTAGAACAATAACATTCGAGTACAGTACCTGCAGTCAATTATTGCTGTGCATCATATCATCTGCGTTAATATGTCGTGCCATGTGGCTAGGTATCGCAAATCATGAAATTTACATTAAAACTATGATATAATGACGAGTAGAGTGTTTGAAACAGCGAACTGGAGGAATATCGTGCTCTATGAGGCTCATAATACGAGTTTTTGTGCATAGCTGAGGCGTAGCTCAAGTAGACAACCACTGGATTTCCAGATAATGAACGGGACAAGCGAGGGTTTGAATCCCCCATTGGCAAAATATTTTGCAAAGTTATGACGCTTCAATGCTACAATCAGCCGCAGACACGCAGTTTTATATTCGTGCTGAAAACAATTGCTCCTCCGGTACGCACAGTCAACAGAGTACAACGGGAATATTTGCATTCACGGCCTACACAATAACATCGAAGACGTTAGTGAAACCTCTTTAGAACATGGAATAACATTGCAACCATTTTGAAATTCTCATATCAACTGTAATCTACAAGCATCTTGACGTGGTGCAGTATAGCTCATGTGGTAAGCTCGTGGCGAACATGACAAAATATGTGAGAAGTTCGAGTAGGGACGAGGATATTCTATTATTCCTTATTGAAGTATTATTTAGTTTATTACCATCTCGTAATGTTCGTGAAATATCCCCTTGAATGCAATTTGTCAGTGAATGAAAGTGTATGTGTCCCTAATAAGGGCCGATTTGTCATCAGGGACAGACTAGGACAAGATGGATAGGTGGGGTGAGTAGGGGGGGGGGGGGGCAGGGGGACCAAACTGCACTAACAGTGGTTTGTTCTTTTCGTTTTTTCGTAGTCAGTTTACCCTCCAGGTTGGCTTTTCCCACGGACTCAGCGAGGGATCCCACCTTTACCGCCTCTACGGGCAGTGTCCTGGAGCTTGACATCGAGTACGGGGATACAACAAGGGAGGTGGGACTAGCACCTCGCCCAGGCGGCCTCACCTGCAAAGCGAACAGGGGGCCTTATGAGGAATGGGACGGGATGGGATGAATGGGAGGGATAGACAAGGAAGAGGGAAGGAGGTGGCCGTGGCTTGACGGTAGGTACTGCACCCGAATTACCTACCATGAGCTTGTTGAAATCCCACGGTGACAACTGGATCGTAGAACCCCCAGATCCTACCAACAAGTGAAGGGAATAATAGGGCACAAATCATTCCTAACAGAGGTGGCATTAAGAAAGACCATGGCAAACGATAAAAATAAACTCGGAGAACACGAGGATTACGTAAAGACATAACCTCTGGAGTGTGGGAAACTCCAGAAATACCCAGCAATGGCTTTCTTAACACGACCTCTTATCATTTTTATAAAGCATCACACTCAAAGGTTTAAAATAAAACGACAAAATTTATTCACCAAGCGACATTACAGCACATGCAATGTCTGTGAAACAACAATGAAGAAAAAGAAAAATACCCTCACTGGAATCCGCCTCATAAAATGCCACAAATGCAGTGAACAGTCCCCATGGACTAGACTGCACTATACTCAATCTAAATTTACATGTACACTATAATGATCCACTCACTAAAACAAGAAAAATACTATCGGATCATATATTCGGAGATTCCACATTCATAGTTACGCATTGAAAAAGTTATAATTACGGTACCCTTTTGTACAAATATACAAAATTTACAACAGGATCATTGCACTCTTAAGTGCTTTCGCAAGAGACTTTCATAATTTGGCACTTTCCAATTGTGCTCCGTTCGTAATATTTTCATATAGAATTGTTAGTCAAATCCTGGTATATTCGACCGAGCGATAAAGCTTAGACGAATTAATATAACCTTTTTCAACTATCATCTCCAGAACAATAACTTGGGATGACTATAAAACTCAGTCAGCTTGGCAATCAAAATTCCAGAATTGGAATTTTAAAAAATCCTCCAACAAGCAATTGTTCATTTATGCTTTGAAATTCATCCTTATAAATCAACATAATATTTCTGTGGAATTTCTCTGAGATATACTTCAAATAACTTAGGTCAAACATGACTTCGATACTTCCATATAGGCTACGAATGGATTATACCTATAACTTTTCACAGGATATTCCTTTAATACCTCCATAATACACTTGACTCTATACAGCACCACAAAATACACGTGTACTCCACTGAGCACTTAATTCATTATTACACTTTCATTACCACAGATGATTGTATTCCACTATCACCCTCCTGGTGATCGATAAATTCTATTAATCATATTAATTACAACTTATTTTCCGCACACCATATTTTGTCGTTTAATGTATACAATTTCATTACATTTCATTTCAAATTATTAAAGATGGTTTCTTAAATATATATATCCACTGGAGTTGAATAACCTTAACACGTAAGTATTATCATAGTCACAAAGCTTATAAAAAGATGTGCCTCCACATTAATTGTCCCTGGGAATAACGTTGGAAAAAGAGTGAATGTTCTTTCAAAATGTTCTTGAGTCAACAGACTGTGTATTAAATTCGTGTGAATAAATTCTCCAACGAGTGTGGATTTAAATCTTGACTCTAATAAGCATAACTTCCATGTAACAAGTACATGAAGTACATCGAAGAAGTAAAATTGATCAAGCTAAATCAGGTCCATCTCCCCACGAATGGCTTCAAGAATGTCAGTAATGCTCCTACACCATGGACCCAGGTAACCGCAAAAGTTAGCAGCTGTTGGCCCATCAGGAAATAATACTAGCATTTATCTTCCAAGACAGTGAAGAATGTTCCTACTAATAGCGATGGATCAAACTTCTTCACCAAAAATATACTCTCAATACGATGAAATCTTGCTATAAAAATGCAATAGCACTATCCAAAAATGCAATTCTCGAGCATAAATATAGAGCGAAGCTCAACTACAAACGTAGCTCGAGTCAAAATCCAAAAACGCAGATAATGTCAAAAACTGACATCAATAAACGTTCATCAAACTTTCAAAAATGTGTGGAATTCTTCCCCTAAATCAGTGGTTCTGAACCCGTAGACGTCTGTGGACCACTCAGCCTGAAATTGAATCATGTACGGACCACCCGCCTCCCCCTCCTCCCCTCAATACACCTAATCAGGTGTAACCCTTCCTCAATAACACTTATTTTAAAGATATTTCAATTCAAAATCTGATAGTCATCGCCGCGAATATATTCGGACGATTCTCGTTCAACACACGCCGTTTTCGAAATCCCCAGTATGAATTCTCCAGGTCTCCGAGAATTGAATCCAGGAACTCCACTCCTCGTTCCCTTGGTTCAGGAAAGGCATCTGGACTGCTCCAATACAGCATGCACGGTCTCCTCCATTCCCACGTATGCTCCAACTCGTTCGAAAGTAGTCAATCGTCTCATAATAGTGCCCCGACACTCGAATGAAACCGCAAAGTAAGTTCATCTTCACCGTGATTGAACTACAGCGAAATGTCATGGTATCAGCTGTACAATACGTCACTGGAATATATGAACAGCAATGAAGGTTCATCACGAAATGTTCGTTGCATTGCTTAGAAAGCGGTATCCACGTTTGCTATTTAACCTTCCTTGATAATAAATATAAAACTCATAGCAATCATTCCTCCCGACGTCCTGTTATTGAATGTGTCGTGAACATTTGAGGAAGTTACATAGTCAAAGTTCGTATAACAAAACTGTGTTACTGAATGCATACACAAATTAAAATGGCACTCTTTAAATATATGGAAACTAGTTCCTTGAATTGTAGCATGTCCAAGTATGGCTACTACTCACATCACTCCGCGTGATTAATGTCTCACATTCTATGTTCCTAAATGGGAACATATCGCATAATTGACTTGAAAAACTATAAGTTCCGGCCCAATGTGCTATTGAAATATCCACTAACATGTGTGATATTTTTCAGATTTCTTTCCGACACTTGGAACTTGTACGAAGTTTATATGTATTAGCACCTGACACGAGCGAACTGATCACTCCCGATGTTTTGAAGTATATTCAAACGAGACGTATCAAGATCTGCTTGCTCCTGGCCAGCAGTGGGTCGCAAGTAAGCTAGGCTTCCCCCTACTCCAGCGCTGTATATATCGATATTAATAGCCTTGGTGTATAATAAATACAACTCAGGTATTCTACAGTGCTCATAACCATGAAAACACATTATCATTCACACCGTGCTATATCGTGGTACCTTCTAATATACTGCAAAGTGCATATTAAGTTCTTAACTCTTCAGATTATATCAAAATGATTCTCAGGTGAGCGGCTCGATATAATGAGTCAATATTATCGATCGCCTGTATCGTCACTCAACGTGAGTCTGACTTCATAGATGCTCGGGGGATATACTGGGTTTTCGGCGAGCTCCGGAAGTACCGCTAGGCGAAGCAGTCAGCTGTGAGTTACAACATATGTGGCTGGCTGACTTGCTTTCCTCAAGATGAAATGCCACGCTGAAAATACTTCGAATTCCGGACATGAGAATAATGGTACAGTACCATCCGGGCATCCGCCCGAACACGATGTGGGAAACCACGGAAAACCACTTCGAGGATGGCTGAGGTGGGAATCGAACCCCCTCTACTCATTTGGACCACCTGAGGCTGAGTAGACCCCGTTCCAGTCCTCATACCACTTTTCAAATTTCGTTGAATAGCCGGAAATTGAACCTCGGACCTCCAGGTTGGCAGCTTAGCACGCTGACCACTACACCAAGGTAGCTTGTTACGGTAGCAAATGCTTGAAGTGATGACTTTCTTGGTTTATGCACATCTACACACGCTGCTGAATGGACATTCTAGAGTGCTGTAGCATGGCCGGTGTTATTGAATTACAAGTTTCGACGATGAATTGTCGAAGGCTCTCTGGATTTTCTGGCTGCTGGGTGTAGACTCCTTGTTTCTAAGTCTAATGGCGTTAAATAAGGTGACCTGGCGGGCCATGGGACAGGTACTCCTCTAGCTAACCATTTTCCTGGATGTGGGTTATTGAGATGGTTGCAGACAGCAAACGTACCATGTGGTGGAGCTCCGTCGCGTTGAAACCACATCATTAAACGTTTCCCAAGGGGTACATTCCCCAGCAGAAGTGGGAGATAATGGCGTAGAAGGTGTAGATTGCGTGTGTCTGTCAAATGGCCTTCAAACAAATACGTTCCAATAAGGCGATCACCCAAAATTCCACACCATAGATTCACTCCCCATTGCACTCGATTGGCCGCCAGTCGAACCCAGTGGGGATTGTCAGTACTCCAGTAGTGCATGTTATGGCGGTTGACGGTACATTTTTGTGGAATCTCGATTCGTCCGAGAATAGATTTTTGTTAAGAATGCTGCATCATCTTCCACATTTCCTAAAAGCCACTGACTGAAATTCATCCGAGCTTCGAAATCTCTCCCATGGAGCTCCTGGTTTAATTGTTGATGATATTCATGCGCATGCTATATACGCCTTATGGATGACTGGCTAATGTTCACCTGTTGTGCTAGTGTGAGGATGATTGCGAACTGCGTCCATAACTGCCTCCTCATTCTCAACAGACGTTCTGGTCCTCTGTCGGACAGGTGTTATCGCCCCAAGTTCCCCTGTTGTTCGTAAATGTCTTTCGATATTGCGTACAGTATTTCCACTCGGATGTCGCCTCTCTGGGTATCTTTCCCGATACAGACGTAGTGCCTGCAAGGAATTCCCTCTTGCCTCCCCGCAAACAAGAAACATGTCAACGTATTCGTCCGTGGAGTACATGACGAATGCATGAAGTGACTTCAATCCCACTGTATAGCTGCGCAGAATGGGTAGAACTCAAACACTGTAATAATGGCATTAGACTGCATGTTGTGGCACACAATGTCATTCGAATGTAGCATTGAAGTTTCATAACGTTGCAAAAATGTTTTTCCAATGGGGGATTTGAACCTCCTATTCTCTTGTTCATCACTCGGAAATCCAGTGATTTTCTACTTGAGATATTCCTCAGCTTTGAAAAATACTAGTATTAAGAGTCTCTTAGAACACGATACTCCTCCAGTTCGCTGTTTCGAACGCTCTCCACGTCATTATATGACAGTTTTAAGCGTTAATTTCATGATTTGCGGAACCCAGTCACTTGGCACGACATCTTAACGCAGATGATATGTTGCACTTCAATAATTGATTGCAGGTACATCATATTATTCAAACGGTCTGTAGTCACATCGGATGGGGGAATAATAAGGTTCAGTATCGTTTGCGAGATATTCTTACAGTGCATTAGTGCCATACCGGATGCAAGCAGAGAAATATTGACCATCATGATAATACACGTTAGTTGGGCTGCATAAAAGCAATATTATAAGGGGCGGCTGACTCACCTGGTATATATTGGGTCGGTGCATAAGTCCGTGCCGTTCTTATTCGAATAAAATACGGTACATTACATTGGAATAACAAGACTGATACACAACGTCATAAATAAATCAATTAATCACACAGTCACTCAGTGATGTAATCACCATCTCTGTAAATGACTACCTGCCAGCGTTCAGGTAGGAGTTCTATGCCTCTCCCATGGAACTGTTTTGTTTCGAGATGAAGTCTGTTAGCCAGTTGCTAAGAGCATCATCATCATGAAACACTTGTCCCTGAATGTTGTTACAGAGAAACCAGAAAAAAATATAATCAGAAGGGGCTAAGTCTGGTGAAGGAAGTGTTCCCAACCAAGTTCAACAATCGCATCTGTGGTGATTCTGGCCGTATGCGGGCGTGCATTATTGTGAAGTCACAACACAGGTTTACCAGGTGTTTGGTTTTCAGTAGCAACAGAGAGCCGTCTTAGCTGTTTAGTATGCACAGCAGCGTTTATCGTTTCATTGCTCGGTAGCAATTCTTGAAGAATACTAGTTGGTTCCACCAAACGCACAACATGTTTTTTTTAAGGTGTTCACAATTCTTCACACGGGGTGTTGCATTCTTCGATGGGCAGAACTATTGTTTCCTCTTCTTCAAGTTCACATACAGGCACCATTTCTCGTCACCTGTAACAATGTTACCAAGGAATGGTTTGTGCCTACGACAAGCCAAATGGTGACGGGCTAGCAAAGACGAATATATGGTTATTCGCTTTCGCTTCGCTTAACCCATGTACCAACATTTTGTACCTTACCCAATGAATGTAAATTGCGCACAATGGTTGAGTGATCACATTCCATAATTTGTGCCAATTCCAGCATTGTCAGGAGAGTATATTGCGAACTAACTGATTCAGGCGATTTTCACCAAAACGAGGTTTTCCAGAACGTGGTTCATCACACAAGACGAATTTTCCTTCTCGGAAACGTGAAATCCATTTCCGTGCCGTCCTCTCAGCAAACGCTTCCCTCCCGTACATACCACAAATTCTTCTCGCAGCTTTTGCAGCACTAGATCTTCGGTTCAACTCGAAGAGTAAAATGTGTGGGAAGTGTCCATTTTTCTCTACTTGACACTCCACATTGATTAGCCTTGAAAATGGCCAAAACGAGCTGTTAACAACATACAAGTTCTCTTTCGCAACAATCAAACTACAAACAGAAATACGAAATCAATTGAATAATGAAGACGAAGGATTCACTATGCAGTGGTGCCAACCCAATCCAGAACGGCACGGACTTATGCACCGACCCATTATAAACAGAGTGGTTCACCAGCTCCTTATTATTTAGTTTTATGCAGCCCAGCTAACATTACATTTCTCCCGATGTCGATGTTGCTGTGCGCCCTGCCTGTGTGACAACAATAAGCCATGGGCCGACTAAACTATATCGAAACACTACTAAATTTTGCCAAAAAATCACTATCTTATGGGAAGCACGAGAGGTCCAAAATACAAGGTCATCAGCTGCAAAATTTCAAGATGACGACCGTGCGAATTATCCAGCATTGCAAACCGTCGTTCATGCTCCACTGAAGCAATGCTCTTAGTAGTTGGTTTACAGGGAGTTTCATATAAGGGACCAATGCTGACCAAGTGACAACTTCATTAGACTGACTATTATGCGCAGCCGCCATCTTAAAATTATGCAATATAATTAAAATAAGTAGCTCTCAACATTTTAGATCTACAATAACGAAAATTAGAGTGAGTTCGATTAGTATAAGTATCCTTGTATGCCCAAGGCAAAATAGCAACGACTCCATGCGTTCAAGATAGTGGCTAAGCGCAATATTAAAGTGATAAAATCAATATTTCGAGATGTAATTGCGCAATTAACACGACACATCATTAGAATCTTTACTAGCATTCGTCATAAGACTATTACACAGCGTATATAGCGCAGTCGCCATCTTGAAGACATGTCATTAAAATCGATAACCCATGGTACGAGTATATTAGTGATACAATGACGAAACTTCTCAAGGAGGTAAACTCCCACCAGGTCAGAGACTAAATGAATTAAAAATGGCAAGTGGACGTTCTAGTAAGACGTTAAAATCAATTGCTCAGGATGTGGTTTCGTAGTTAGCACGAATCTTATAAAACTAAAAGCATTATAAAACAGACCTCACTAGAATTAGTCTTAAGACTATCACAATGAATATAGGGCGCGCCATCTATTTGACGAACTACAGTAACAGAATGTAGCAATATGGTAGACCTGAATAAAAGGCCTTCTTTTGTCAGGAGAATAGGGACTGTATATTTTGAAGATGGTGTCTGGGTAAACTATCAAATCATTCAAATCAATAAGGATGTAATTGTGCAATAAACGCGAAACTTGGGTAAGAAAGGAGTATCGTTTTAGAGATCTTATTACTTTACCATTATTATTCAAGCTATGAAGCTGAATATAGCGCGCAGCAGCCATCTTGGAATATGTCCTTAAAACTGACGACCCACCATCTATTTAAGCTACAATGATGAAACATAGAAAGTAGGCAGACTCCTATAAAAAGCTGTCGCTGCAAAAGGCACAAGATCAATGCTTCCATACATTCAAGATGGTTGATTGGCAAACTATTCAAATGTTAAAATCAATTTTTCAGGATGCATAGTGGAACTACAATGAAATTAGTAAAAGAGGAGTTTTTTATTAGATGGAACTTAAACAATAGTCACACTGATTATTTGTGCAATCCCCACCTTTAAAATACGTATACAATTTTAAAATCGACAACGCACAATTTAAATCAGTTACAGTGGCGACACAATGGTAGATTCGTTATAAGATGATTCCAATGTATGAGACACAAAACCACTAAATGTTTATAACCAAGGCATCACTATTCGTGTGTATTATGGGACACAGGTGATTTCCAATCCTTACTCTTTTACCAACATGGGCCATACCGGTGCGTATTACTTGCCTCAGTGAGTTGTTTGACGTTGAGAGTAGACCACCCTAATTCTACAAAATTACAGTATGCTGCACGATAAGATAAAGATAATTACATCTATACCCATACATTTAATACAAATTGACCTTAGGTTCTTTGTTTAAAATCTAGTTGTTGAATAATTTCATTTTATTGTAAATTGCATGTAGGTAAATATTACGGTACACGACATATCAGAAATAATTAATTTTTTCTAATTTTTTAATTTTTTTTTAGCGTATGGATTTTAGTGCCGGGAGTGTCCGAGGACATGTTTGGCTCGCCAGAGTTTGTAGCTGCTTCTACGTGGACACCCGTTGGGTGTGGATTGTTGTCTGGGGAGGAAAGTGTGATTGTAAGGACGAAGAATTGGAAGGTAGCGGCTGTGGCCTATAGTTAGGGACCAACCCCGGCATTTGCCTGGAAGGACGATGGGAAACCACAGAAGACCATCTTCAAAGTTGACGGCGGGGGGATTCGAACCTCCTCGCCTCCCGGATGTGAGCGACTGCCCTTCAGCCACACCGTAACGACCATGGCTATCTCACCCGGTAATAATGAAGTGACCAAATACGCCAGCCACTGTAAATCTGTAAAGGGAGCTTGTAGTTTCTACGTGGCCATTGATCTCGAGATCACAAGCCGCGGGACCTCCTTTTTACGTGGAATCCGAACCACCGGAAGTGATACTACACCTCGAAACTCTCACATGAATTGATCAGGAATTGAACCTGGTCTGCTTTGGTGAGTGACAAGCAGTTTAACACTGCCCCATCACACCGTGGATTTGTGGTACGGCTGACAGACTATAAGGTAAAGAATACGGTTCTGATAAAACATAGCCTACTTAAGAGGATTTGAGAGGCTTAATATTGTAACCCATTATCCACGTAAATCAGTGTGCTAACAAGTGCTACACTCGTGATCAGTTTAAAATAACCTGGCTGTTATCAGCTATCCTGTCCCGACCTGGCCTATAAGAGGAGGTGCATGGTTGAATGTTGGAGAAGTACACGCCACAATGTTGATGACCGCTGTCTTGATAAACTTTATCATCCTCTCTCTCGCGAATAGCGTGCTGAGCGAGCCGGAACGCAACTGGTTGCAGGGGTACGGTAAGTGTCCCACTTAGCTATTAAACAAACACGACAGAAATATACGTGGAAAATAAGGAAACACTTCCGTCAATACAGGTCCTAGATATAAAAATGAATGTAAAAACTTCCATAATACAGTAATATTGTCTTCATGTAACAGCAATTCATTGATTGTAAACAAAAAAATTTAGAAAAAAAATGAAGTTACGGATTATTAAAGATAGACACTGTAGATCTGTGGTATGGCTGATAGACTAGACTCTCCGCTTAGGTGTTGTGCTCCTCGGTACCGCGAGAAGTCTCCGATAGACATGTGCAGTGCAAGATAGTGTAGTCAACCACGTAGGCTGTATGGAAGGCTGATTCTAAAACGTAAAACAATTCTACTTCTTCTTGAACAACATATTTTGACCTTTAAATAGAAACATACTGATATGGAAAGTACTGCGACTAGACTCTCCGCTTAGGTGTTGTGCTCCTCGGTACCGCGAGAAGTCTCCGATAGACATGTGCAGTGCAAGATAGTGTAGTCAACCACGTAGGCTGTATGGAAGGCTGATTCTAAAACGTAAAACAATTCTACTTCTTCTTGAACAACATATTTTGACCTTTAAATAGAAACATACTGATATGGAAAGTACTGCATAGCTCCAATAATTTATCTTCTTTCCAACTGGAAATTCAAGTAGGCTACTTTCAAGCATCGTGGTGGTGAGTTGTTTAAATCTTGGGGCATAGTGACACATTAAAGTTACTTGTGATCAATAGTTTACATACAGAATAGACTTAGGGGCAGATGACCTCGCTGTTCCTTCCCTTAAAACAACAATAACTAACTAACTAACTAACTAACTAGACTTGGATCAAACTCACTTCAGATCCAATAGATACGGCCGATTCTGACGTCCGCACTGCTTGTCAGACATAGAGCTTGCAGTGGGAGGTGTCCAAGACCACGCGCTGGGTGATTTAGACAAGGCTTCTTTCAGGAAAATGAGCTGTGACTGGAGCTACTGTCAGCACATTGGTGGCCATCTTGGGTATTATACAGTGCTAGTCAATGTTCTTATGACCTCATCAGAATGGTTTTGTTTCTAATCAATTAGGAAAATACTTTTAACGTATTCTTAAATACAGTTGTTTCAAATTGCAGTACCCTAACTGGAAGGGATTGTGACATACGGATCGGAAGCATGGACTATGGCAGATGCTGATGAGAATGTTCTAAGAGTGTTTGAACGAAAAATAACGATGAGGATTGATGTCCCTGTGTGAGAGGGAGAAGGTTGGAGAATAAGATCAACTGGAGAAATAGAAGAGATTGGGGCGAAGACATAGTGAGGTTTGTGAAGTCCCAGTGGTTATCCTGGTTAGGTCATGTTGAACGAATGAGTGATGACAGGTTACCGAAGAAGTTGCAAACTGGGGCCATGGAAGGAAGAAGATGAGGGAGGCCAAGAAAGAGATGGATGCAGGACCTAGAGGAAGATTTGAAGATTCTGCGGGTTGGAAGATGGTGGGAAATGACACAGGCTTGAGGAGAGTGGACGAGAATCGTGAGGGAGGTTAAAGCCTATCTTGGGCTGTAGCGCCGAGGAAGTAAGTAACTGGAAGGAGGTAAAAATGGAGGTTATGAGAAATAAATTTGATGTCCAACATTTCAATGCATCATCAAACAGCGCCTTGTATTATATGCCTCTAATTCTCTGCACCAAATGTTTGAACGTGTTTGGTAGTCAATTATGGGTAGTTGTACGGCGTTCATCTAGTAGGAGGCAGCAGGTTTTACCAATTAGACTAGCAAGGCTAAGATTGATTTGACAGATGAAAGTCAATAATTTTCTAACATTTGACCAATATTCCTGCATTTATTGCTATCCAAATTTGGGACGTAGCCCTTATGGTGAACGCGACAGGTGCCAAACTTGCATTGTTCGACATGAGTTCATGAATGAATCCTCCCAGGGATCTTAGAAACCATTTGGTGTGTTGTTTTCTTTGACAGCCATATAATGAAAGAAGCTAGGTAGAATATTTACAATTTACGAATCAACTGGCATTCATGAACGATAATCAAGGACGCCAAATATGTTTTTGGCTTCCACCCTCTCAACATAAATTGAATCGGGACATGCCAGAAGGGCCTCAATAAAGAAAGAAATGATATGGAGTTAAGCATGGTATAAGACTTAACAGAGCTAGTGTCAATGTTCTGTGCTAAAATGACTTAATTCAGATGCATGTCTATCAGAATATAACTGTGGAGCAAAATATGTTCCATACATAAACGTCTTCAGCCAGCCTATTGCCATGTTACCTTGACAATGGCTGTTAATTGAGTAAGTTGGCAGACATATTTCTAAATAACATATTATACTTTCCCTCCAACTAAGACCACAATGTGTATGACATTTTATTATAATATTCTGGTCAGTTGCACGAGGAGATATAGCAGTGGCCTGTTGAAATGATTCCAATAGTGTCTAGTTTAGTAAGTTATTAGAAAATCCCAGTGTATGCTAAAAGGACTCCGTCGATAAATTTTAAGATTTTTTACGCCAACGAAACTGTTAGTATAAACAGGTTAAAGGTTCCACCTGATCAATACTTTTATTAAATATGATCACTGTGTGGTCATTAGTGGGACATGTTTCAAGGCCTAATTATTTTTGGCCCCTTCATCAGCCAATATGAATTAATAAATAACACTAAAAAATCCCTTAAAATTGAATCCCGTATGGAGCATCATAAAGAGAGATTGAAAAATGTTTAACCCCCAAAGTAACATAATTATGTGATGTCGAAAGTCTTATGATATTACTTATGTTACTTTGGGCGTTAAACATTTTTCAATCTCTCTTTATGGTGCACCATACGGGATTCAATTTTAAGGGAATTATTAGTGTTATTTATTAATTCATATCGGCTGATGAAGGGGCCAAAAATAATTAGGCCTTGAATCATGTCCCACTAATGATCACACAGTGATCATATTTAATAAAGGTATTGATCAGGCGGAACCTTTAGCCTGTTTATACTAATTAGTTTATCAATATGGAACCAGAATGAACCTTTTAAGTTCTAAAACGAAACTGTTTGTATTATTTTTCTAGATCTACGTTGGGATTGCATTTCCTGTAAGGAATATGCATATATTTTTTCATTTCTTTAAAACTGATGGTTTTGTAGTAAATTAGTTTTCTTAGATTTCTCGAAATTGTATCAGGATGACTGAGGTCCTTCTAGCATTGATAAATTCAATTATACCTTCCCAAACTCTATCGGCGAAAAACATATCACACCATAATATAGAATGAAAGAGTACTATACAGCCCCCATATAATCATACATTTTTAGGTATGAAGAATATGTGCTCCTAATACATATTCTGTACATCAACAATTACTCTGTATATCTAAGGTCATTCATTACATTTCGGAATAGATGGTTATGCTCTTCTGCGTTTAGTCTACAAATATCTGTGAATGAAGTCGGTGCCCCCTTACCTCGTGGTCAGGGACGTGCGGTGACCTACACGCTTGACCATGAATAGGCTATAAAGGTGTCAAATAGTACGTGCACCATTAGCCTAAGATAGGTAAGGCCAACGTAATGTTAACTCGCTGCTGTATTCATTGTTACTTCAATTCGAGACTTGAGACATATTTGGTCATTGTACCTAATTGCATTTAAGGATGCACGCATTAATAAGTCAGTTTAGTCTACAAAATATCCTAATTCAAAGGATATAATATTTGTTCTTTCTAAAGAATAAAAAGTAAAGAAATCTGCCTGAATTAGTGACAAAATCGCTAGATTGGTAGCATTTAAAATATATATAAAATAAAATTACGGCTATCTACTGCTAGTACTTACTAGCTCTCTAGATGGCAGGCCAGTACCCTCTCAAATGCAGTGCTTTGACACGCTTATATCACACGGTACCAGTCCACTAGCCCTAGAGGTCCTATATATCACCCGCTTAGGGTCCTAATTCCCTTCATATTCAAGATGTAATCTTAAGTAAGTTAATATCATATACGTTATAGGAAAGAAACATTTACACCACATGCGAGTCTCAAAAGACAGCACTATTTGCCTCGATGGAACATTCGAAGGGAGGGAAAGGGAATCACTCTTTATCATTAACAAGTCGCAACCTTAGGAACAGTCAAAGCAGATACGAGTTGCGGCACAACTGTCCTCACTTGACTATAGAAGTATTAAAGCCGGGAAAATGCCGGGATGGTTCCTAACTTACGTCACTGTACGTGGTGTATTGCTTAGCATGCAATCCCTGTGGAACTGGGTTTGATTCCTGGTTCTGCCAAGAAATTTACTTCAGGTCTGAGGACTGGAATGGGGTTTAATCAGCCTCATGAGGATATCTGAGCAGAGGGTGGGTTTTAATTCGCACTTCAGATATTCTACAAGTGGTTTTCTATGGTTTGCCACTTCTACTCCAGGCAAATGCCGATTATTCCTAACTCAAGCCAACAGACTTCTCCTTCACAATGCCAGTCTCAATTACAAGTATACACACTAGTGCACTAGTGAAGACACAACAATAACACAGATAATCAGACAATTACGACATACATCCAAACAAGTTGAAGCCTATAAATGAAACAACAACAAATTTATGGCTTAATCACCTTCAGCGGAAGGCACAGACAGTAAAACTTCTCTGGAAACCGATACCGACTTTCTCTCAATTTGCCTAGTGGTAAGCTGGCAACATAAGAATTCGATGAATCTGGCATCTCTTGGAAAATATCAGTATATGTGTCCTTTCTCGAAACTTTCGTAGGAAGTCTTTCTATGAAACGGTTGTTATCTTTGTTTTTTTGCCTTTTGGGATTTATCGAAGAGTTGGCCAATACGACGTATCAGGTGACTTAAGTACCGAACGTTTGTCTGGATTACAAGACTGTCCTCAATTGACTATAGAAGTGATTGGTATATACAGTAGTACCAATTGCACTTATTTCAGCACAATGTAGGCTACTTATCCCTCCACTTTGCGGTGTAGCAGCTAGCATTCTTGGCTGTCACCCCTGCACGTCCGCGTTCGATTCCCGTCTCTGTCAAGAAATTTTAATTCTGGTCTGAGGTCTGGATCGGGGTACACTCAGCCTCGTGTGACAAAGCTGAGAAGAGGTGGGTTCGATCCTGGAAGTGGTTCTCCGTGGTTTCCCACGTCTACTCCAGGAAAGTGCTGGGATGGTTTCTAACTTAAGAACACGGCCGCCTCTTTTCGAATCCTCGTCTGAATTACAAATATACACACTAATACAGCCATCACAAAAACACAGGTTATGAGATAAATTCCACACACACACACACACACATACACAAGTAAACGGGGATATATGACCATGATGTCACTAAGCCCCCAAATCGATCAACAATAAAAACTTCTTTCCTTCACATAGGCCTCCATGACAAGAGACTCAGCGCTTACCGATTCACCTCTGAAATTGTATGTTTGGCTTTGGTTTAAACTATCATCGCAGCATCACATCGTTTCAAGCGTATATCTATAAACTTAATCTTACCATCCGTCAGCACATTCTCTGGTCGAATTTTGTATCCCGTATGGTCAAGAATTGCTTAAAATATGACGCACGGCAGTTGAATACATGGTTAATATAATTCCGGGGTAACATTCCTCTTTAATTTCGCTTATTAAATAACAGTGGTATATCGATTCCTGTCTTTTCATTCAATTCTTTGTTCTGATTTGGGGCTATCTGAAAATTAATCACCACAGTAATAACATCACCCTTATTCTGGGTAGTGGCAACTATTTCTTCCCAAGAAGTGATCTTGTTTTTCTCTCTGGTAGATCTCTCGCTCGATTCTCATAAAGGTCTACGAGGATATCTTACATCCAAACTCCTTACTGTCTAAGGAATATTATCAGGGCAATCCTGAAGCCTAGCCTAACTGCTCTGTTACAAATGCTCGAATTCCCCACACCCTATGTTCCACAGTTCTCTGGGCCAAGGAGTACATGCTTAAAAACAATCAATTGCTATTAGATTAAATCACGATAAACTTTTCACAAAAGCTTGGATAATAATGCATCCAGAAGTGCCAATGGAGAAATATTTGGCATAACTTTTAAAACTCAACTTGAAATCGTATGAAGTAGCTCTCGTACACTGAGCATCTGCATTTTTCTAACATATTGGGTGTATTAGGCGCTTACGTCAGGTGTTTCTAAATATATAACGAGCCATGGTGGCCGAGAGCGCTAACGCGCTAAATCATGCCTATCTTGCCTCGGGAGAGCGTGGGTTCGATTCCCACCTAGGTCGTCCTGACAATGGTTTTCGTGGTTTCCCATTTTCACTACCAGGAAAATGCCGGGACGGTTCCTTTCAATAGGTCCTCGACCGACTTCCATCCAAAATTCCTTCCTGGACAATCGGCCTGTCACCATCCCCAGTTGTATTTGCTGACAAAGTGAGTTCAGCTCCATGCGAAGAAGCGATTTAAAAAGTTTCTAAATGTATTTTCGATTTAATATTCAAAGTGTGTAGGCAGCGGCAGCCCATCGACTTCGCCTTGTGACTTCCATTTTAAGCACAAAGAAAAAGAAAATAATTTTATTTCTACCGCTTTACTTTAGTTATCCAAAACAGAAGATACCCAAAACAAAATTGCATCCATGGTAGAAACTGCTCGAAATCTGTAAATATGAGTAGGCTATGGTGCTGTTTGTAAACAAGAAACCAAACAATACAATTGAATATGTGTATGATCTCACGGAATAGGCTCTGGCATCTTTATTCGAACCGCTCAGGTGGCTCTACTGTATTATTTTGAAAATATTTTGAAAACGTCTTTTCCTTCAGGCCGAGTGGATGAGGTATATTTTTATATTTATTTTCTCTTGCTTTAGGTAAGGTATTTTGAAAAGTTTCTTTGCCGATTTTTTGTTTTCAGGGTCATAAGCGATCTACGACAGTCTTCGATGTGGAGCTAATTACTTTGCAAAGCACGCAATTTGCCGAGCCTGTCTGACCTAACAGTTTGACAAGGACAACAAGATTAGAGAAAAATCAAAATAATTGGATTAAATATGAGGCAGCTTTTGTTCCAGATTAGTTGGAACCACTGTCTAATAGAGTAGTGAAACAAGTCCATGAGCGGGGAACGATTTAAAAGGACAGACTAAAATATGTATGATTATCCATCTTGTACGATAGAGTGACCGGTGGTGAGGGGTTGAACCGCTTTGAGGGAGTGTTAGTCCCTTTGAACAGTTAGCGATAGTGTATATCCCACCTCGTTTCGTGAATGTGCTAATCAATGTACACCTTTGGTCAGATTAGTTGACACACGTGAAAATTCTAAGACCCTCGAGCCAGTTTCCTTCGAGCTAATATTTTTGAAGCACTGTCTACATATTGTTGCAGTCAATATTGCTTAGAGACGAATTGTGTTCACGAAAGGACGATATCAAGCCGGAGACAGTAAATGACCAAAAAAAAAAAGGTCCAAAACTTTGACACTGCATAGCTAATAGGACGAAGGCTTTCAAGGCGTGGGCATCATAACAGAGTTGAGACCTAGCAAAGGACCACATTCTATCATCCATAAATAATCATACTGGTGATTCTTTACAGCTAATAAATATAGGTACGGTCTATGGGCACTGTACAGATTCCCCTTTTCTCAGAATACACAGGGCACAAAGGATTAAAATGAAGGTTCTTCAACTAAAGAATCTTCCACCCAATAAACCCGTATCAATCATTTTGAGCAGAGTTTCAAGATCTCGCTACGGCGCAGTGCTTCTGGAAATCAAAAGCAGGGTAAACGGGGCACACGGCGGAGATACCCTCTGCATAAATTGTGCCTGTGTTTGGACGAGAATTTGGATCAAAATGTTGTGTGGTTGGAACCATAATCAGTTTCTTGAATTGTTCCACACTGGATGATCTTCTACAATATAGTGGCAGGCCTCCAGAACGTCTTAATTTTCATTCATTCTGGTGGCCAGTCGAGTCTTCTCGTATAGATCACTTCAGCCATCAATGCGCGAACCAGGCAACTTCCCATTGTTAGGCCACTTATAAGAGAAAATTCTCAAACTGTTTAAAATGCAGCCAATTATTAAAATACAAGAACCATTAGTGTTTAGTTACTATTGTCAACAAAGTGTGTACATGAATTAAGGGCAGACATGGGAGTAATTCCTATTTTTTAAGCGGGAGGGAATGGAACTCTGTCCCCATTAGATGGTTATTTGAGGGGCAAAAAGCACCCTGTCTCCCAAAGTTGGTGCCACTGGTTGTGGACCAACATTATGTCTTATATAATTTATATAACGTCACTCTATTTGTGCCTCGAGTTCGTTAGGATGTACAACAGGCACAGTTTTATATAATCAGCTGTGTTACCGCACGTAGGGCGGCGGGGCATGCAATGACGCTGGGCGCGGGCGATGATCGTCACGCTATGGAGACTACCGAATAATTATACGTACACACACTTCAATATTATTTCGTATGGATGCTCTTTAGACATGCACTTGGCACTACCTCCAGTGGAGGATTCGATAAATGCATGTATGGGGGACAAAGTTACACGTGATCATGACAAGTCAATTGGTGACGTAGTGCAGTGTAGTGACACAGATACACTGCACTATTTTTCGACATAGTCAACTAGTCTCTATAAAGAATGTTCTGAACGTTCTTCCTATATTACAATTCCCTGACGATGGAAATCTGCTTCTTGGTCATGGATCCATTGGAAAACCACTGTTTAAACTTGTTCATAATTGAAAAATCTTTCCCCAATGGGATGTGCTTTCAGCTTGCTGAATGCATGGAGCTCGCATGGTGCAACACGAGCTTTGCTTCAGCGATCTCTATGGGAGGTATGGAAGCATTCGGCATATAGTCCGGATCTTGACGCGATATTCATGTGTCGAGCAGGCTGAAAGAGCACGTGAGTAGAAATATTTTTGCCAACGATTAAAGAGTTAATGGTGCGGTTCTCCGACGGCTCCAGGACCAAAGAGCATATTTCTATCAACAGGAAATGGAATCATTGATGGAGCGTTCAGAGCGTTGTTCACAGAGACTGTGTGACTATGTGGTGTAGCCGTCACATTGTACTGTACTGTGTTACTCAATAAAAGTTAATTGACCTGACATAATCATAATGTAGTTTACTTTTAGAATTCTTTACGTAAGCCAGTGTCATAGAGTTAGATTACAGTTCCAGGATCCATTCAGGGGCAGGACAGCTGAAGACTGTCGCTTCTGTTCTCGGTGTGATAGTCCCGTTATATTGCCACGGTTCTGATTCCCATGAATCAGGATCAGGAGAGGTAGTTAGCAGGCCACGCCAAGCTGGTGACAGAAACTTAAATTTTAAGATACATTACACATTGTCGCCTCCGTAGCGTAGCGGTGAGCATGGTTAGCTGCCACCCGGAGGTCCTGGGTTTGATTCCCGGCTCTGCCACGAAATTTGAAAAGTGGTATGAGGACTGGAACGGGGTCTACTCAGCCTCGGGTGGTCCCAATGAGTAGAGAGGGTTCGATTCCCACCTCAGCCATCGTCGAAGTGGTTTTCCGTGGTTTCCCACTTCGTCTTCGGGCAAATGCCGGGGTGGTACTGTACCCGTAAAAATCGAGAAGTTACTTGCTGGATATCCAAAGCACAGCTGGATCGTAGAATCATGAAGTTTTCTGGCTAGATAAACCGTCAATATCCCACCAACAAGGTCTTCGGGATTATACACAGTAGGCTACGATTGTGTTATGGATAAAACAAAAATACACTTGCGGTAGAGTGAAAAACTTACCTTGCATATCGGGGCTATGTAGGATAAAAGGGATCCTTACCTGCTGTAGGATATTCCATAACACCATCTCTGCTTATAGTTTAAAATAAGTCACTCGACACAGAACTTATAAAACGAAATAAATTAATTATAAAAATTCCCTAAAATAATAATAAATAAAAATTCCCTATATTATTAACAATCATTAAATAAATAAATTAACACACATATACGTCCATCCACTCATTACACTGGATTCCCACAACTACACACATATGCTGGTAACATTTTGGGTGGTTTCTGCCATTTACAGATCGTTAAAATGCTTATTGACAAAATCATGGAGAGCCTGCCATTCCTGTTAAATATTTCACATATTTACGCGTGTCGAGAACAACACCTGACTACCGTCTCGTTCCATTGACACAGTTAGAACTCCCTTCACTAGAATGCACACCTGCATTCCGCTTATATAATCGAGCCTGGGATTCAAAAAACTGGTTACGCGTTTAACACCTGTTCTCCAAGTTCACGTTTCATTATTAAAATAACACGGCGAGACTGTAACATTGCCGGTTTACACACAGATCCCATTCGCTTTCATTTATACATGACACAATCCTTTATAAATCTGTAGTTTCTCTATCAATCACTTTCATACAATACCATACTAATTATTTACAGTACTATCGCCATTTGCGACTGACGTAGTTTCAAATACTCATGTCTTTCATTAAACACACACTCTCATCCTAAAAACATCTACTCCTAACTGTTCTAAAAATATTAAACACTCAAGATATATCATTATTATTAAAAATAATAAAAAAAACCCTAAATTAAATAATTATAAATTATTATATACAATGTTTATCTTCGTCTATCACATCAAGTTTACTTGTGTAGTATTAGACTAGCCATTATTATCACTAGCTATTGTATATAGTTTCCTTCTCTAGTTTCTTTCTCATTGTTAAAATGCTATACCATTTAAGTCTGTATTAGGTTTATTGTAATCTCCGGTCTGATATGACCAATCATCTAAGATAAGTTCATATTATTATTAGATAGTTCCAGGTTTAATAAAGTTTAAATAAAAGTTTAGTGAACTAAGATTAATAACGATTCCCAAACATCGTTCCGCCTACTCCGCTCCTATCTTTCTTTCCAAATCTTGAATCTATACACACATAGGAGTTCTCACTATCTCTACTAAAATACAACAATCCTTTAATCTCCACACAACAGTACTACAATGCACAAATACGGCAAAAGCCTTCGTATTAGAACAAATATTTCCTCGCAGACTTCTATACTTCTATATATGGCATGAACCCTCCTCGTATATTCAATGAACAATTCTCACAACCTTATTACAATTGTTTCCAACAATTCTTCTGTAGAACTTGCATTATTTCCAACTAGCATTTATCTTAGTGTTGTCCATACAACCGCGTATACAATTAACAGTCTGTTCTTACGACTTCACATTTGCTCTCAAAACCATCATAGAAGTTGCTAATGAAAGATCTCCGTAGGTTTACTAAACATTGTTACTTTGTCATCAATTCTTTGTTTCTATTCATTTAATAAAATATATAAATGTGTCTCACCATACTGATCTTAACTTCAAAGTTACACGGTTGCAATGTTACGTTCACAAAATAACGTAGCATTACATTTGTGTATAAATAACGACAATTGTTATTTAAGTGTTCATAAAAGTCAATCAAGACTGGAATAGACTATAAATAAATTCCCTGTTGTCGGATAAATTATCTTCTAGGAAGATATGACTCAAATAATGTTACATTTAATGAAAGTGCAAAGCTTTCCTTCAAATGATTGGATATGTCAACTCTTGAATGTATCTCCATTATATATAAAGAATGTCCATGAGTACATGACTTTATATCAGAATCATGACGAATATTACTTTCCATATCGACGAAATGTTCATAGTAATGAGTGATATTTCACAATATATCACACGTAGATTTCTTCCCCTGTACTAATATTCTTCTCACAATAAGATGCCCAATTCATTTTACTCAAAATGAATTTTCTAGACATCTAAGAAGGAAGGAAGGAAGGAAGATTGTAGTTTTACATGACCGTGAATCTTGTGATTATGAGCCACGGGACCTCCTTTTTTACGTGGAAAGACATCTAAGACAAACTGTCTGAAATCCTAACTCAAAAATCGAAAAACGTCGAATACTAATATCAAAAATTTTCCAAAGTGGAAAATAAATTCCCAAACAAATAAACTTGAGTTCAGAAACTGAATCGTTGAACTTTCATGTATGGATGACTAGAGACAATCATCTTACATGATCTTGTAGAATAAATCTTATCGCACATCGGAGTGAAAATACATTAATGAAATATGGAGAAATGTTGCTCAAAATGCCATCACAATACTCTAACTACATACTAATGCTGGGCACTTCTACCTTGTCTGAAGACTTCTGAAGCTCATCTCAGGTATTGAAAAAACCTAGATGTTTCATCTTCTAAGAATGCAATGTTGAAACCAAATCCGTCCACACCAGCGAAAGGACTGCGACCTCGGATAAGGAAGGATTTCCTCTCCGGAAAACACCCATCTCCACCGGACATCGAACTGCGTCCTCTCGTACATGGATTCCAAGTTTCAACCAATTGCCGGGCCTAGTCCCTGGCATATTCTCTCTTCCTGATGATGGATCTTCATTCGCCGACTCCATTCGAATTTCCCACATTACTTTCGAGCAATATTGTCGATATAGTTCATAGTTACAAATAAAATTTGTAAGTTGTAGATCGAATCACAATCGTGGTTATTAATGTTCATGTAGTTGGTCAATGAATTATAATGATTGTTCGTAGTCAGAAGTACAAGTACATGATAATACATTAATTGTACTGGATGGTAATGTACATAATGTTTCATGTATACTTGACTTTGTAGACATTCTAGATGTTGTACATAGTTCTGTAGTTAGCTAACGTTGCTCCATGTTATCCAATCACAACTCTGCATTAACCTATCCCAGTCGCATAAAGTTTCTATTCCATTATCACTAACATCTTCATAATGTTGAATAATATTTCTGTATTCATGTCTGCAGTCATCATAATGTTCATATAATCAAAGGCATCAATGTTAATACAACACACTGTTACTCACGTTGTATTGTAGCATGAAAGATCGTTCGCTGCTTACTTGCCGAACAAAAATGCTTCTCGTGTTGAAATGCGTTACTTTTCCAACAGAAAAGTTATACTGCCTATAATTGCCTTAATTCTCAAAACTACGACATTCAAAGTTCATAAACTGCTTTTCTATACTCAAAAGTATCACTAGAATTCACTTCAGTATTAATTGTACTGTAGTATAGTTCAGAAATGTGCATTTATAACTCAACTTTAACTTGCACTAGATTTGCAGTAAGCGCGGTCGTCCGTCAACTATGCCGGGATCGGCGCTGTCTCCTCGAGTGGTATAATCACCGCCTTCGGCTATACGTTCTCAGGATGAACACTCCTGGTAATGCGTCTGCCTTCGACGACTTCTCTAGGCGTAAGCACGCTCTCTCTGAGCTCCCCTTCGCTAACTCGTATTAATTCCGGCGCCATTTTATCTCCCGCAAAAATAAAAGCGCGTACCTGAATATAGCTTATTACAGTGTACTTCTCCCTTCAATCGACTTTCAAAGTACTGATAATAACCTCTCGTAATTTTCTTCAGTATTCCAATTATTAAAAGGTCCTTCTTGGGGCTTAAATTCAATAGTTAATAACATTAACTAGGCAATGGTGATATTCTGTTCCATAAAACCTCTTCTTAAGGCTGTCAGCTAATCTCCAATGTTATATTTTATAACAATAATATATCATTAATCCGCGGTAAAATCCTTGTTGCTACGCGAGGTTTCACCTTGCTAGGCCCTCTCGAGCGTCACAAATCACGTGATCTCGCTTCCCCCTTTCCTGAGCTTGTTAACAAAACTCGTTTGCGTCTCAATCCAGCGTCAATCTGTACACGTTAAATTTTAACATGGGGCTCAAGAAATATCATCATTTTAGTCTTGAAACATTCAAATTTCGGGTGCAGTACCTACTGTAATGCTACGGCCGCCTCCTTCCCTCTTCCTTGCCTATCCATCCCAATCTTCCCTTCCCACCCCTCTTGAGGCCCCTGTTCGCTTTGTAGGTGAGGCCGCCTGGGCGAATTAATGATCACACCTCCCCAGTTGTACCCAATCCGAATCTCTTTCACTAACATTCGTACACGCTGGCGGCATTCTATGCCGCAATTTTTTTTCATTCTTTTTCGTCATTTGGTGACTTGCTAAACGGCTAAAATTGACTTGTATTGAGAATTATACAGAACCTATGAGAATACATTGAAAAATCTTATCAGTATGTATGAAATTCTTATTAATAAAATATATTATTTGGAGGGATGGAATAAGGACATATTTACTATTCATACTTAATGTAATTAAAATTTCTTATAAACATTTATTGGACAACGAAGAAAAAATAATAATTTTCACACACAAAAGAGATATTGAGAATTATTGGATTGAGATTGCCCTTCTTTCAGGCTCATTTTACAAGACATTGTACCTGATGCTCAACAAGCTCAAGAAATACACTAGAGTAAAAGAAAAAACTGTTTGTCAGAATCATGTATACACTTTTTTGGCTTGGAAAAGGTCACTTCTTGCTAATTTACAGAACGAAATAATATACAGTACCTAAATACACAAAATAACTCTGCACTAGGACTTAAAACTGATTACAAAAAAATGGTTAGTAAAACGTTGAGATACAGAATAAAAAGGATTATTTTTCACTTGAGCAAAAGTACTTATATTTTAAGAGTACAGAACTAATTGAACCCAATTGAAAACTAAGATAATAATAAAAGAGGAACAGTGAACTATAAAGCAAAACATCTTTCACTAGTGAAGAATGAAATCACATGTCATCATCATCGTATATTTCAACGCTGCAACTGCTGCACATTCTTGTACACGTGGAATGATTTTTGCAAACAAATCGCGTACACTGTGTACAGCGTGCAGTTGTTTTATTGTTTCTGTGCTTTCCACATTCGTGACATAGGCCCGACTTAGCTTGCTCTTGAGAAGGTTGGGGCAGTTCTGATATTTCTCGATATTTGGAGATAAATGCTTTTACGTCGATAAGGAGAATTGTTACTTTCGCCCTGTTCTTCAAATGGTCTTCTAAGAGGCTAAATGCTAAATCCTCAAGAAAATCCATCCGGCTTTTTCCTTTTGTTTCCGTATTTGAATGGTTGGCAACATAAATAACATGGGCATTTGCACCAGCCATATACAGGAATCTGAAGAATGTAGCAAGCGGTCACCTATGTGTTCTTGTATGTGTAGAGTAGTTCGCACACTTCTGGTCCACTGAGTCAACACCGCCTTTGGTACATTTGTAGTCCATTACGATGACAGACTTTCCAGTTTCCGGGCAAATTTCATCTTTGTCATGCATAGTAGACAGCAGAACCACACATTTGCTTACTTTTGGGGCATAAGAGACAAGAGTACACGTATCCTGGAAGGCGAATATCGAAGATCCGGCTTGGCGAGTTTTGCTCGGCAGAAACTCTGGTGGGATTTGAGGCTTATTTTTGATGTGTAACATCTTTCCGCTCGGTTGCTGGATAGTTTTGTGGGAGTTATTTTGAAAATTGGGGACGGAAGTGGATCGGAACGATCGAACTGGCAGTGGTGGATCGAACGGAAGTATATACTGCCCGCTCGATCGATCGAACGGAAGTGTACTAGCTGGCAGTGGTGTAAAACGGAAGTATGCACTGCCCGCTCGATCGATCGAACGGAAGTGTACTAGCTGGCAGTGGTGGAAAACGGAAGTATGCACTGCCCGCTCGATTGATCGAACGGAAGTGTTCTAGCTGGCAGTGGTGGAAAACGGAAGTATGCACTGCCCGCTCGATCTATCGATCCAGCGGGCAGTGGTACGAGAAACAATGAACGCGCGGTGTCGGAAAATGATACCATGACGTACTCTCCGCCATGTGGAATGTAGGCCTATATGACATACTGAACGGAAAACGCTCATGCGAACTCTGGTGTCAAGTGATTGAAACAAATGACATGGTACATGTTCGAAGTCTTCGTATGAGTATTTAAATGGTAAAATGTCTTAATATCAAACATTGTAAGTAGTCGGCATTGCCGGTATTATGTTTCTGCACAATGGCTATTCGAATATTAACCCACATAACGGCACTGCAGTCATCAATACAATATAATCGTTGTGGTTATACGAGAATTGAGCAAGCCTTCTTGAACTATTACTGAATACATTCTCTTTACTCACAAGAGGGCCTATTCATAAGGCATTTTAAACTCAATTTCACGCAGGAACATTATCGAAACAAGCAAAATATAAATGCAACTTAATTCCGTAATGCAGTATTATTGGAACGTGGAAATAAGTCACCATCTTGTGCACATTATTTGCGTAGTCGAAATAGCCGTGCGGTTAGTGCTTATGACTGTGAATCTAGAGATCTTGGGCTCGAATCCCGGACGGGGTTGATATTTTTGCTACCAGATTATCATTTTAAACGATATTTATCATATCAATATGACTCATTTTAACAGAATACATATGAAATTACGTGTTGGTCTGTGAATGAAGAGGACCTGTTTATAAGGAATTTAAGGTTATGAGCGGTGTCGCGTCTATTAATCTAGTTGATCCATATCGTATTCTTTATTTAGGCTAGTGCTGGTGGAAGCTACAAATCATCTAATAAAATGAGTTCCGTATTATAAACTACAATATCTGTAAAACACCCCCTTTTACAATAGATTAATATTTGTGCCAATTATAGTATAAAGTACCGGTGTATCAACAATTTCACGTGAGGTTTCTTCTATGTCAGATGTTACACATCATATGCGACTACTGTAAGGCTCGTAATTTTTTTTCCATTGTTCCCAAGAATGTTATAACATTTTCTAGTAAATACATAGCTAAATCATAACTCGAGTAGTAATTATTTGTTGTCAGATTTCGTTTCGATTTCTTAATTGGTTCCACCAAGCGTTTAACAATGTCTGTAGGCTTATTAGAGGAAATTTCCTAACCTTTATGCATAATAAACACTGTGCCTGTCCTCCATAATAACGAATAATAATAGATCTTTCCGCACAAGCAAACGTAGCAGTGTGCTGTAGTTGAACTGTTAGGCCGGTTAGCTCTTCCCATTAAAGCAGGGGTGTTGAAGTGTATTTATTTGGTATTCATCAATTAGCTGTCTCACCAGCTATTGGCCCACTAGTACCTGCTGAAATGCTCATCCAGCACATACAATGGACACTATAAATTTCACTAGACAAAAAATTAAGAACCTACGTTTGTGTATGACTTCCGGAAGTGTGATGTAGTATCCGTACTTCATAATCATTCACAACATACTACTAAATACAGAATATGAATGTAGCCTGGGACTGTAATTTACAGTACTAACGCTTTCCACCAGTTAAGTGAAATTGTTTAAGCTGACACACCTTTTAAGGGACTGGGTGTACCTGAATTTCCCAACTGGTTTAGCAATGAACTAAATCAGCTCGTCATTTATAAAAATAGCTCAAGAAATACTGTTCAAACAAGTTTTAAGTACACCCAACCAAATTAATCTGGAATACCATCGTTCAAACTTCTGTAGGATTAGATTCCAATGCAAAATGCTCACAGACTTGCTGTTGTTGTTTGAGTCTTCAGTCTTTTGACTGGTTTGATGCAGCTCTATATGCCTCCCTGTCCTGAGCTAATCGTTTCTTTCCTACGTAGCTACCACACCCTACATCTGACGCAATCTGTTTACCATGTTCTAAACTTGGTCTACCACTACAGTTCCTGTCCTTGACCTTCCTTCCATAACTAAGCTTGGTATTCCTGGGTGTCTTAGTATGTGTCCTACCAACCTATCTCTTCTCTTTATTAGCAGTCGCCAGAAACATCTCTCCTCTCCCACTCGTGTTAATACCTCTTCGTTCGTAACCCTATCTGCCCATCTGATCTTCATCATTCTCCTGTAACACCACATTTCAAACGCTTCAATTCTTCTCTTTTCTGCTGCACCAATAGTGCAAGTTTCACTTCCATAGAGTGCCACGCTCCAGACAAAGGCTTTCAAAAATGACTTCCTAATACCTAAATCTATATTCGATGTCAACATATTCCTATTTTGTAGAAATGCTTTCCTTGCCTGAGCCAACCTAGCCTACTTTTTATATACTCTTTGCTTCGTCCATCACTGGTTATTTTGCTTCCTAAGTGACACACTCCCACTACAACAACAACTACGAATACGAACTGTGGAAGGGAAGCGACTGGGCCATTTTCAACCACAACCCGAGGTGTCTACCTTGAGAGCTGTCTGCAGAATCCCAGACCCAGAAATGATACACACGATTCATATTTTAAAACAACACTTCTATTCATAAAACACATTTTTACAATAAACATACAATAAACAATTACATGCGGTGTAAATAAAAGAAAAGGTGTGGTACCTGACCTAGGATATAACTTACTTGCATTGGCTCCCAAAATATTTCTCTTAGGCCAAAATATTCATTCACATTAAATTATTATCAGATGACTCGATAACATAAGGAAGGAGGCCTAACCAACAAAATTCCGCATAAGCTTAATTATACAACCTTCAGTTAAAGTCGGAAAACAATCTTCAATAATATTTAATACCCGTCAATGAATAGGTAATGCCATAAGACACTAAATATATTAAATCTTGGATAATTCCTTTCTTAACCCGAGCAAACTCGGAACAAGATCTCAATTCATCAAACCCTTTTAAACATGGAGCCTCGATTTTCATTTGTCATCTAACAGCTGACAATCATAAAAAAGTTATTCCAGAACACAACAACCGATAACAGAAGACGAACGCAATGCCAGCAAATACGAACCCCAACTCGAATAAAATAAAAGCTTTACATAATTTACACGGACCTCTATTAGGCAAACTAAACGTGGATAAAGAGAAAGATTACATTTAAAAACCAGAAACGAATATTTAAAAGCTTTATCCACACAGCAAGATGAAAGCCTCCCAACTACGTGAGCCAATCACGTTGGTGACGATAAGTTTATAAACAACATGCACAGGGTAGATACACATGTACCCCAGAAATATATAATAATCCACTTACTTCTCTCTGGAACATAATACCTTTTACCAAATCTTCACAACTCCATTTCACCACATTTGGCCTCTTACAGAAATCCACGACATATAGGTTTGTTTCCCTTAAAGTTGCCTCAACAACATATATAAACAATAAATAAGGAGCAACTAATATCTTTCTTGTCGACAAGACCACTTAGGTATCCGTTTCAAACCGAAGCACAGACCATCACACACTCCAGGTGTACACGAGAATCAACCTCATTTTTCTGCCACATTTTTACATGAAAAATAAATTAATTTAAAGAGAAACTATTCCATATCGATTCATATTTTGGTAGAGCCAGTTACGCCGAGCTTTACGAAGCAAGACATCCGATTGAGTAGCTAAAAGCTACTCAATATTCGTAGACTACATGATGTTATGTCTTTTCCAGATCATGTCCCAACACACAATAATGCATCGAAAAAATTACTAACAGCCGTTACTGTGAACCAATTTCCCTTGGCAAAGAATATCACCATTCTACCCGCGGACAAGGTTACAGTTCTCACCACCAGGCGAACACGACCTAGTTGTAACCTCCACCAAGGCGCAGCTGCACTCTAGCGTAGATAAAGAGCACTACCACATCTCAACTCTCAAGAATTTGCATGCAGCCGTCAAAAATCAAGTGTCCTACTGTCGAGGCGAGTTAGTATCGTTACATACTCCCTCCCTTCAGACTTGGCGCCGGTAAAGTACCAAGCCAACGTAATTGTCAAACTGAAATTGTACATGCACAAATACCAATCTTCAACAAATATCAACCTTGAATACCCAAATTCATCACTTCAAAACTGGTTTAGTTTTAGGCATGCATTAAATGAGAAGGTAGAAATAAACACTTCTTCACAAGTTCGTTCAAAATCCACCACCACAAGTTTGACTACACACAGGTCGATGATAGTTCATGCAGAAGTCAGCGTAGCAAATGGTACATCCCTTTTCATGCCAAGAAAATTGTATCTTACATGTAACATGATACATCAGATAACTTGTACAGACAATAATACATCATGGTATACATAATTCATCATTTCTTTCGAGGATAAGTGCAGATTCGCTTTAGCTTCCAGATGACAGTTCCACCATCCTGGCCACAGATAGTCTTCACAGTACATCCGAAATCTTCTACGCAGACGTATCAACGATGATAGCAGCTGAAACCAAATTCGACTAGGCGAGTATCGTTTTCATGGAATAGTTTACACAAACGTTTGATATTAAACAAATAAACAAACAAAATCATTACATATATCAAAAATATGGCAGAAATTTCTCTAACCCAAAACCTATCTCAGAATATCCACACCTTTTACAAAATATTTAAGTTTACACATATTTTAAATAAACAATTAGAAGAGTTGATGAGTACTCAATGCAATATAAGAAAATGTAGAATTGACAAACCAAATTCATAACAATTACAGTGAAGCAAGCAAATCCCAGATGAAAAATGAGTTCTTTAGTATTCCCCCCCCCCCCCCAAAAAAAAAACTAATATCCCCAAATGAACGTTGGTATAAGTCCCCTATCACACATCTGTCTCAACTCATTTAGGCTACAATCAAGAAAAATCTACCCAAGAAAACCATTAACAGATTCGAGACCCAAGGGAAAAAGGAAGAAAGACCAAGAAAACAACAATAAACGAAGTATCAACAGACCACACGTGCAGACCTAAGAAAACCCCAACACATTCACACACACATCTTTGCATAACCTCTAAATTCACCAAAGAAAACAGTTACTACCCACAAATATCCCCAAAATGTTCCACCTCAATATAAATAGGAGTTCGTTAAAACCGTGACACATTACCACAAATACCCTTTAAATAAACAATTACCTTTAAGCTATCTCGGATGAGAATTTCAACAAATTCACTTCAACGAAACAACGTCCATTACCACATTAACTTCATGACACACACAACTCACCTGTAAGTACCTACTTCCTCAGTTCAACAAGCAATAATAAGTGCACAAGGTCACTACTCGGAGAAACTATTTCGGAATGGTTAGTAAATACTTACCATTAAATACATATTCAGCTTATGCCACCTAATATTTGAGTCCCATACCTCCATATACGTTAGGATCTTAAGCTGAACAAGGATATTTTACCACAAATACCCTTTAAATAAACAATTACCATAATGCTGTCTCGGATGAGAATTTCAACAAATTCACTTCAACGAAACAACGACCATTACTACATTAACCTCATCACACACACAACTCACCTGTAAGTATCTACTTCCTCAGTTCAACAAGCAATAATAAGTGCTCAAGGTCACTACTCGGAGAAACTATTTCGGAATGTTTAGTAAATACTTACCATTAAATACATATTCAGCTTATGCTACCCAATATTTGAGTCCCATACCTCCATATACGTTAGGATCTTAAGCTG
Source organism: Meconema thalassinum (assembly GCA_946902985.2). NCBI lineage: Eukaryota > Metazoa > Arthropoda > Insecta > Orthoptera > Tettigoniidae > Meconema > Meconema thalassinum. Next base: position 400,765,872 of record OX336389.2, on the reverse strand, counting down.
AACAAGGATATTTTAACGACCCTATTTATATACTCGGCTACCATTGAAAACATTAAAAATAAAACATTACTTTACCCATTAAAACAAGAAACAATAACAAAATCCCTCCCCAAATTAAAGGACAATTAGTGATTCACATTCATACCAACACCATACACTAACGCACAATTATACCACCTTCCTCCAGAACCAGTATACAATTTTGAAGATTCAAATAAAGGTCACTTTACTACAAACACGCACCAAAGCATCATGTAGGTCATACACGATCTTGAAAATTCAAAATTATTACTGTAAAACAAAATGAAATTCCTCTCCGTACCAACAAAATGTCAAAAGCCATTTAGAAAATTCTAACCTTTCGCCTACATACCAACTTGACGCAAAACAATGGGTCACTCTAGTTATACACAATGCAGAAGATTCCAAATAGAGACATTTATGCACAATACACACAAATCCATTCGTCGCTAATCAAACATACAATTCATACAGAACATACATACATACATAGTGTGTGTGGTTTCCAAAGATCAAACACAATTTAGAAAATACAATACTGTACGTACAAGATCACCACAACATCTTCAGGAATAATGATTCATTCTGGCATCACACCAACGTCTAAGGTGATTATACGACCCACATAAGTCGCACCGCTTACCTCGATATGTATCTCTCTCATCATATCTCCTGTTGGATCGCCCCTGAAAATTATGGTATGGACCAGAAACAGGAACAACATCCTGACATACCTCTCCCTGAAATAAAGCATTATTAAAACCCTGAACAGGTTGTCTTCCTCCAGACTGAACAGCACTCGTCCACTGAAAAACAGGCTGAGAAACAATTTGCCTAAAGGTACCCTGAATAGAAGAACATGGTAGCGATGAATTTGCCATGCGAACATCATCTGCCTTTTTAAACTTCTCAGCAGTAAGAACAAGATCATAAAACTCCTTATAAGTCTTAGGCCTAGCACACATGGTTAAACACAATCTATAAATGGGGTTAATTCCTTCGACTAATGAGGCAACGATTTGCTCCTCCGACAACTGAACAGCAAATACTTTAGAATAATACCTAACATCCACAAAATAATCGTTCAGAGTTTCATCCATTCTCTGTCCTCTGAATAAATAGCTTCGATGAAGATCAGACAAGGTGTACGGGGTAATAAAATAATTTAAAACTTCCATTTGAAAATTAATTAAAGAATTTCCAGCAGACATGTTATTAATTAAGATCTGTCTAAGCATACCCGAAGTGCAAGGAAACACCATTCTAAATATTTGACGTTCGGACAGTCCAAACACCACAGCACTGTCTTTTAATTCTACAAATTTCCTAAGGAATTGCACTAATAAATCATTCTCCGTACCATTACAGATGTGATAATTCTTTAAAATCAAGGCTATCGGATTGGGTAACGTAGCAAATCTAACATTGATATCTGACAAGACATTTCCAGGGTCACACACTTGAGAAGAATCTCCTAAATTCAAATTATGCTTCATCAAATTATGCTCGACAACATCAGTTACATTAATTAAACTTTCACTGGTTTGTACAGACTTCACACAACGAGAAATTCCAGAAGTTAGATTAATTGAGGCATTCGCACTATTTTCTCTCAATAAGGACCTAGATGACAAGCTGTATTCATTATTTAAATTAGCCTGGTCAATAATATTAGGCCTAGCTGAACATGACATATTTCTCGAAGGCTGACTAGACGACCTATTCCGATGCTGCATAACAGCAGGATTACTAATTCGTAAATCATTGATAGACAACACAGATTCTACATCTTCAACCAAATTATTATCAACATTCACTTCACACCGATTACCATTCTCAGAACCTCCACTGATTGACGACGCCAAAGATTCACATTTATAATCACCGGTTACACCAGTAAACATACGTTCGTAAACAACAGCCAACCTATCACGCAAACTTGACAATTCATTTGCAAATGAAATACCGTCCTCAACTTTTGACCAGACATTAATCAAATCAGCCAATCTCAATAACCAATGTAGAGCACGCCACCTTAATTTATTTCTCTGATATTCAGACAAATCGATAACACCATCCAACGAAGCACAATCACTCAACAAGTTTGAAACAGATGTAATGACACCAGACTTACCCTTTTCCCAATATTCGCTGTTAATAGGCGGGATATTTACAGGAGCATCACGTAAAGACCTCAAGACAGCCAAGTCAGCTTCCCTATTCCCCTGTGGAATCCTTCCACGATTCAAGATTTCAAACCCCAATTCATCTTTCGTCAGATAATATATGTTTGGGAGAACTCGTTTTTTCATTACCAGGTGGGTTTGTATACATGAAACATAGAACACATAAAGATTAGTAACATTTACAGAATACAACTCTGATCATAATTTATTTTTGGTATACCACTTCTAGTTCCTAATTCTGAACAACTCTCAAAATAGACATAAATGTGTTAAACACGTAAAACCACGCTCTGCTACCAGTGACACACTCGCACTACAACAACAACTACGAACTGTGGAAGGGAAGCGACTGGGCCATTTTCAACCACAACCCGAGGTGTCTATCTTGAGAGCTGTCTACAGAGTCCCAGACCCAGAAATGATACACACGAATCATATTTTAAAACAACACTTCTATTCATAAAACACATTTTAAATAAATATACAATAAACAATTACATGCAGTGTAAATAAAAGAAAAGGTGTGGTACCTGACGTAGGATATAACTTACTTGTATTGGCTCCCAAAATATTTCTCTTAGGCCAAAATATTCATTCACATTAAATTATTATCAGTTGACTCGATAACATAAGGAAGGAGGCCTAACCAACAAATTCCGCATATGCTTAATTATACAACTTTCAGTTAAAGTCGGAAAACAATCTTCAATAATATTTAATACCCGTCAATAAATAGGTAATGTCATAAGACACTAAATATATTAAATCTTGGATAATTCCTTTCTTAAACTGAGCGAACTCGGAACTAGATCTCAATTCATCAAACCCTTTTTAAACATGGAGCCTCGATTTTCATTTGTCATCTAATAGCTGACAGTCATAACAAAGTTATCCAGAACACAACAACCGATAACAGAAGACGAACGCAATGCCAGCAAATACGAACCCCAATCTCGAATAAAATAAAAGCTTTACATAATTTACACGGACCTCTATTAGGCAAACTAAACGTGGGTAAAGAGAAAGATTACATTTAAAAACCAAAAACGAATATTTAAAAGCTTTATCCACACAGCAAGATGAAAGCCTCCCAACTACGTGAGCCAATCACGGTGGTGACAATAAGTTTATAAATAACATGCACAGGGTAGATACACATGCACCCCAGAAATATATAATAATCCACTTACTTCTCTTTGGAACATAATACCTTTTACCAAATCTTCACAACTCCATTTCACCACATTTGGCCTCTTACAGAAATCCACGACATATAGGTTTGCTTCCCTTAAAATTGCCTCAACAACATATATAAACAATAAATAAGAAGCAACTAATATTTTTCTTGTCAACAAGACCACTTAGGTATCCGTTCAAACCGAAGCACAGACCATCACACACACTCCAGGTGTACACGAGAATCAACCTCATTTTTCTGCCACATTTTTACATGAAAAATAAATTAATTTAAAGAGAAACTATTCCATATCGATTCATATTTTGGTAGAGCCAGTTACGCCGAGCTTTACGAAGCAAGACATCCGATTGAGTAGCTAAAAGCTACTCAATATTCGTAGACTACATGATGTTATGTCTTTTCCAGATCATGTCCCAACACACAATTATTATTGCATCGAAAAATTACTAACAGCCGTTACTAAGGGAACCATCTTCACTTGGCAAGGAGCACCACCATTCTTCATGCGGATAAGGTTACTGTTCTCACCACCAGGCGAACACGACTTCGTTGTAACCTTCACCAAGGCGCTGCTGCACTCTAGCGTAGATAAAGAGCACTACCACATCTCACCTCCCAAGAATTTGCATGCAGTCGTCAAAAATCAAGTGTCCTACAGTCGAGGCGAGTTAGTATCGTTACACTAAGTAACAGAAGTCTCCTATTTCCTTTAGTTTTTCACCTGCCAATTTGATGTCCATAGAGGTTTCCGATTTATTTCGGCGGCATTCCAATATTTTTGTTTTACATCATGAATTCTTTCCTCAAGACGGAGTCCATACCATTCAAAAACTCATTCAAATCCTCAGGTGGGTCGGCCAAAATGACGATGTCATCAGCAAATCTCAGAGTTGAAATTATTTCTCCTTGAAACTTCACTCCCACTTTAAATTTTTCTCCCATTTCCTTCATTGCTTGTTCAATGTAAAGATTGAAAGGTATGGGTGATAATTTGGAGCCTTGCCTTACACCTTCCCGAATACCAGCTTCTCATGTCCTTCAGCTCGAATGACTGCTGTCTGGTTTCTGTATAGATTGTAGATCACCCTCCTATCCCTGTACTTTATTCCAATCGTTTTCAAAATGTCAAACAATTTAGCCCAATCAACGTTATCAAAAGCCTTTTCTTAGTCTCCAAAGGCAATGAACGTTGTTTTATCTTTCCTTATTCTACCTTCCAAAATCAGCCTAAGACTTAGTACAGCTTCCCTTGTTCCTACATTTCTTCTGAAACCAAACTGGTCAGATCATCATCACATATGCAGCATAGCAACTCAATCGGTATATCATCTATGCCTGGTGCTTTGTTCCTGCTTAAGTCTTCCAATGCTCTGTCAAGTCCAACTCCGTTTCTACCTGGCCTTCCATCCTCTTGTAAATTTTTCTAGACAGGATCTTTGAAGCATCTCTTCCCTTTCCATTACACGATTTCAATCTCCTTTCCCTTATACAAACACTCTATGTAAGCTTTCCATCTCTCAACATTTTCTTTCCTATCTGTTAGGGACTTTCCATCTGTGTCCTTAATATTACAGCACTTAGTCATCTTTTCCCCAAAAGTATTCTTAATCCTTCGATAAGCTGTGTCTACGTTTCCTAATTTCAGACAATTTTCTATACCTGCACATTTCTCTTTCAACCATTCTTCTTTCGCTTCGTTGCATTTCTTCTTAACCTCATTTCTCAGACGTCATTATTCTGCTTTCCCCTTTTCATCTATTACATTCTTGTGTTTTCGCCTTTCATCATTAATTCTAGTATATCCTGAGTGATCCACAGTTTTCTACCTATTCTTTCTTTCCTACCAGTATTTTCTCCTGCGGATTTTGTTATTTCATTCTTCAAAAGTGCCCATTCGTCTGCAATTGAAGTTTGTTTAGGGGTTTTCATTAGTCCTTCCTTTATACTCTTCTTGAATCTTTCATTTACATCCTTCTCTTTAAGTCCGTCTATTGCCCACTTGTTTGGATTTTGACTTTTCTTCAGTTTCTTCAACTTACATCTGCATTTCATAACAACCAGATTGTGGTCAGAGTTTATGTCAGCACCTGGATATGTTTTACAATCAAAAATCCGGTTTCGAAATCTCTGCTTGACCATAATGAAGTCGATTTGGTAACGCCCTGTATCTCCTGGTCTCGTCATTTATTGTTGTTATTGAATAAGGTGTTAGCTATGACCAACTCATGCTCGGTGCAAAATTCCACCAGCCTGCTTACTCGATCATTCTTTTCACCTAATCCGAAATCTCCTACTATCTTCCCTTCTTTTCCTCTTCCTCCCAGAGCATTCCAATTTTCCATTACTATAACATTTTCATCACCCTTGAAATACCTCAGAATTTCATCTATCTATTCGTAGACCTTTTCAACATACTCATCTTCAGCTTGACTGGTAGGCATATAGACTTGTTCCACTGTGGTGCATGTAGGTTTAGTATTGATTTTAGCTACAGTAATCCGTTCACTATATTGCTCATAATATTCCACCCGCTGTGCAAGTTTCCTACTTAATATGAGGTCTACCCCCACATAGCCGTTGTTTGATTTAGTGTTAATGATCCTATAGTCTCCTGACGAAAAGTCCTGTTCTTCTTGCCAGCGCATTTCACTAATCTCAACCAAATCCAACCTCAGCCTATCCATTTCCATTTTTAAGTTTTCTAACCTTCCACTACCTAGCAGACTTCTAACATTCCACGCTCCGATCCGTAGAATGTCAGATTTCCTCTTAGTCACTTCTGTGATGTTAACCCCCTCTCGAGTAGTCCCTACCCGGAGATCCGAACGGGGGACTAGTTTACCTCCGGATTGGAATTTTACAAGGGAGGAGGACATGGTCACGTGTAATTATGCACAGAGAGGTGCATATCCTCGGAAAGAGCAATACAGCTGTAGTTTCCCGTTGCTTTCAGCCGTGCAGCAGAACGCAGTGGAGCCATTGTCGGCTAATGTTATCAATATCTTAACCGTCTATAATTCAAGTAAAGAATTGATTTATTCGGAAAGGCTGCTACTCCTTTCAGAATAAAGTAATAGAGAAATTCTACTAACAACAATACTAACCTTCTACTAACAACTAAATACCAAAATTGTACTAACGAAGAATACTTAAGTTCTACCAATAAAATACTGCCACTAAAACATTCTGAACGAGGCACACTCACATGGACCATCGCACTTCACAGTCTAATGAACTATATCTAATAAACAAACAGACTTTCTACCAAGATTATGAAGCACATGACGAAAACACACTATCAACAAACATAGGAACTTTGTAAATAATACTAACAGCTGGACTCTCCTTCCTGATAAACTCGAACTATCTTGGGTTACTGTTGACTAACCAAGTCAAATGTGTGAGATATTCTGTGATTTTTCTCATCTATTTATAAGCAACCTGTGCCCATAACTCTAAAATATAACTAAGATGTTCCACATTCCCTAAGTAGAAGCTTCGTTACTGTAGACGAGGTATTCAACAAACTCTCCGATCTGGATTCCGCCGTCCATCCTCAAGCGTGGCAAATTATTTGGCACCGTATATCATTCTACTTAAACTATTGGTGAATACCCCGATGTCCACAAGGTGGTTTATTTTCTACCTGTATATACGGTACGTAAGGGAAGCCTCCGTGGCTTAGGCGGCAGCACGCCGGCCTCTCACCGCTGGGTCCGTGGTTCAAATCCCGGTCACTCCATGTGAGATCTGTGCTGGACAAAACGGAGGCAAGACAGGTTTTTCTCCGGGTACTCCGGTTTTCCCTGTCAAAATTTCATTCCAGCAACACTCTCCACTATCATTTCATTTCATCAGTCATTCATTTAATCATTGCCCCAGGAGTGCGTCAGGCCTCGGCAGCCGGCACAGTTCATATCCTCACCGCTAGATAGGGGCTTCATTCATTCCATTCCTGACCCGGTCGGAGACCGGAAGCAGGCTGTGAATTTTCATATACGGTACGTAAGGACATCTATGTGAAGCCATGCACTTTTGACACACGAAATACTGTTCAAGCAAGTTTTAAGTAGGCCTACACCCAACCACATTAATATGTAATACCATCGTTCGAACTTCTGTAGGATTATATTCCAATGCATTCCATACAATTAGTCCTAGATAAAAAGATGGTATATTGGCTTTCACGGCCGGTGAATTAAAACTCAGCAATTCTTCTAGGTTTGTGCCGTGTCTTGTGTGGGGTTTCGCCTAGGACTCCAAGGTGGCTCATCGGCGGGCTCTTGGTGTCCCCGCCCGGACCCCCACAGGAGTGACAAACTGCGCGCCACCTCCCTTTGTATTAGGTGCAACTGCACCACTTGACTGCGAGAACTAAAAGCTCAAGCAGCCTTAACCTCCCTATGAAGGCTTCCAAAAAGATGGTATATTGGCTTTCACGGCCGGTGAATTAAAACTCAGCAATTCTTCTAGGTTTGTGCCGTGTCTTGTGTGGGGTTTCGCCTAGGACACCAAGCTGGCTCATCGGCAGGCTCTTGGTGTTCCCGCCCAGACCCCCACAGGAGTGACGAACTGCGCGCCACCTCCCTTTATATTAGGTGCAACTGCACCACTTGACTGCGAGAACTAAAAGCTCAAGCAGCCTTAACCTCCCTATGAAGGCTTCCAAAAAGATGGTATATTGGCTTTCACGGCCGGTGAATTAAAACTCAGCAATTCTTCTAGGTTTGTGCCGTGTCTTGTGTGGGGTTTTGCCTAGGACATCAAGCTGGCTCATCGGCGGACTCTTGGTGTCCCCGCCCGGACACCCACAGGAGTGACGAACTGCGCGCCACCTCTCTTTATATTAGGTGCAACTGCACCACTTGACTGCGAGAACTAAAAGCTCAAGCAGCCTTAACCTCCCTATGAAGGCTTCCAAAAAGATGGTATATTGGCTTTCACGGCCGGTGAATTAAAACTCAGCAAATCTTCTAGGTTTGTGCCGTGTCTTGTGTGGGGTTTCGCCTAGGACACCAAGCTGGCTCATTGGCGGGCTCTTGGTGTCCCCGCCCGGACCCCCACAGGAGTGACGAACTGCGCGCCACCTCCCTTTATATTAGGTGCAACTGCACCGGGTGGGGACACCAAGAGCCCGCCGATGAGCCATTTTGGTGTCCTAGGCGAAACCCCACACAAGACACGGCACAAACCTAGAAGAATTGCTGAGTTTTAGTCCTAGATAAGTTCTTTGAAAGAGTGGCACTGGACCTTCTAGGCTTCCATTTCAGGACATTTTTTTGCATTCAAGCCACATAGCTTCATTAAAGGAAATCTGTGTCTACCAACCTTCCTGTATACCAAAACGCTATTCTGTCAGCTTTTGGTAGAGGCTATTTGGATGAAGGAGTCTATTTGGACTTCACAAAAGCATTCAATAGGATTAGCCATTCCCACCTCCTGGCAAATTTACGAGCATATGAGATATTCGGATCCCTCTGGCATTGGTTCGAAGATAATCTTACAGGCATAAAGTGAATTATGAAATTTGCTGAATCTGAATCTAGAACTTTTGATGCAGCATTGGGAGTTTCTTAGGTCTCCCACTTAGCACCTTTCTTATTCAACACCCTCATGAATGGCATTCTAAAACCTATTGAAGTGTAATACTTGCATATTACTGATGACTTGAAGTTGTATCACGAGATAACAAGACAAACCTACTCCATTGCTCACCAAAAATACCTTGAAATCCTTGAGTGTAATGAGAAAGTCATGAAACTTAATCGAACCAAATGCTGTTCTGTTACATATAACCGGTGTAATAACCCCACTATCTACCAAGGTATGCTTGTAAATCAGTCAATAATCTATTGCTCAGAGATCAAGTATGGCAATAACCCTGAAAGATGCACTCTGACTCCATTCTCACCTAACTTCAGTATGTGCCAGAGCCAATAGTAAATTAAGTTTTATCTACAGACTGCAACGAAATTCTATCAGTGTACCCACTTTCAAGTTTTTGTATTGCACACTCGTTAGATTTACTTGGACAGTTTGGTCATTACATCATAAGACGCACATAGAGCAAATCCAGAAGGTACAAAAGCGCTTCATTCGCATGGTTGTTATATGACTTGGCTATGGATATAAGGGTGGGCCCATTCAAGATTTGAACAAGAGGTGGGGCTATTGCAACTGGAACACAGGTGAGAGATACAGGATACCATATTCCTGTTCAAAATACTGAATGATTCTATTGACGGCCCTGAACTCATGAAGGAAATAGACTTTCAAAAGTCACCCCTGGAATTCCACAAGGAAGTGTAGTTGAGCCATTGTTGTTTCTTCTTTATATAAACGACCTGGCAGAATATGTTAAATCGGACGTCAGACTATTCGCTGACGACAGTGTAATATATAGAACAGTCGAAAATCAAGTTGACACTGGGCTCCTCCAACAAGACATGGAACGTATAGAATGCTGGGTTATCCGAAATAACATGAAGGTAGGTGCAGAAAATAGTAAATGCCTGTGTTTCCCTAGCAGCAGAAAATGGACTATATTTGATTATAAATTAGGAAACGAAATTATTCTATGAGTCGAGTCGTGCAGCTACCTCGGGATTGCCAGAAATAAAAGGTTACACTGGAGTGATCACATTGAGAACGTTGCTAATAAGGCACAAATGGCATAAAAGGTAGCAGTATTCAGACCAAAGAAATGGCTTAAAATGTCTTGTGAGACCAATTTTGGAATACGCCACGAGCGTGTGGGAGCCCTACCAATTGACTCTAACGAACAAGTTGGAAATGGTGCAAAGGAAAGCTGCAAGATTCGTACTTGGCAAATTCTCCCAAACTGACAGTGTCTCTGACATGTTAAAGTCATTGGGATGGGAATCCCTACACAGCAGAAGACATAAAATAAGACTCCAGGATATGTACAAAGCATAAACAGGGGAGCCGGCCTGAAATGAATTGTGAAACAGAATGCATGAGCCAGATTATATGAGTAGGAGAGATCACGCTTACAAAATTAGGCCCAAAATTCAAAATAAAAAACTTAAGTATTCTTTTATAAACAGGGGTATTCAAACATGGAATGAGTTATCTGATGAAGTCTTAGAACCTTTTCCTAACAGTTTAAAACTTTTCAAGAAGAAAATAAATGTTGCATTCTGGGAGCACGGAGACTTTATGGAGAGAAATTGAGATGTACAGTACGTTAATATCTTATTACCACCAAGTTTTGCCTAACTGTGATAGTACCTATTAATAAATAAATAAATAAATAAATAAATAAATAAATAAATAAATAAATAAATAGGCCTGATTCTTCAGGGTTTCATTATATGTTAAATTTCTGCTTAATTTAGTCTAATTATTTTTGATCCAATATTTACTGTCTATTCTATTGTTGTTGTATTTGAGAGGGTTAGTCATCGTGGTCAATTAGCCCCGTGTATTTGGGTATGTGTTTATAGAATGTGTTTGATAGCCTGTGTTAATGTGGTGTCCGTAGTAGTTTATGTATTTGTAATTCAGGTGAGGATTGGAAAGGAGGTAGCCTTAAGTTAGGAACCATTCCAGTATTTGCCTGAAGTAGATGTGGGAAACCATGGAAAATCACTTCTAGGATGGCTGAGGTGGGAATCGAGCCCTTCTCTTCTCAGTTTTGCCTCTCGATGCTGAGTGAACCCCGTTCCAGCGTTTAGACCAGACTTACGTTCCTTGGCAGAGTCAGGAATCGAACCTGGACCTCAGAGGTGACAGCCAAGGATGTTAGCCACTGCGCAACGTGGTGGTCGATTCTTTAGTGGAATTGTCTTTGTATTGAGACATTGAGTGGCTGGTGTTGCAACTGGAGAGAGGGTTGCTCATAATCTTTCATTAGAAGGCTGGAAAAGCACTTGTTGTTGTTGTTGTTGTTGTTGATGATGATTCATTTTTGGTCTTGAGACATCGAGCCTCATTTACTTGCGTGTGTGAGTGATACGTTTGATAACTTGAATCATTGTGTGTATTTGTAATTGACTGGGACTAGGATTGGGTAGAAAGCGACTGTGGCCATAATGTAGGTACTATCCCGGCATTTGCCTGGAGTAGAAGTAGGATACCACGGAATATCACTTCTAGGATTACTGAGGTAGGAATCAATCGAACTCACTCACCCCTTTCCGGTTCTGCCTCACGAGGCTGAGTGTACCCTTTTACAGTTCTCAGACCAAAGCCGGTAATCGAACTCGTATCTCAGGGGTGACAGACACTACACCAGGAGGCGGTCCTAAAGCACTTGGCTATTTACTTACAATCCCGGAAATTACCTGGAATAGAAGTGGGAAACAACGGAAAATCATTAATAGGATGGCTAGGGAGTGAGTCGATCCCGGTAATCGCGCTGGTACAGTAGCTGTAGCTGAAACTTTATTATTAGTTTTCCAAGTAGAACTTCATCATAGAAAACGTGTACTGAATATGGCAAGAAGAAATCCAGAGCCGGGGCTATGGAATGAAACTTGTAACCTAAAGCTGACGGACGTGGGTCATATCTTTTCATGTGTCGGATATCGGACGCTTCCCACTTGACACAAGCTACCGGTTGTAGTGTGTGGTGGGGACATGGAGAGGGGGTAGAGTGTATTTAACCACCTCGAGGGCCTGTTGCGACCAGTCTCGTCTTCTTTGCGCTGCCGTGTACGTGTTGGAACAATGCGTGGTATCGCTGCCCTTGGCCACGGACTGTTGATGCTGCTGGTGGCAAATCTCACACCAATTCCGGCGTCACTCACCTTGGATCCTTATGGTACGTTTCGCTGCCCGACATGATTGTTTGTGTTATGTTGACCCGACTAACAAAGTTATTGTTGTTGATTCTTAGGGGCTTTGCGACATCGTGGGCATGTAGCCCCTTGTACTTGGGTGTGTGTAGAATTTGTCTGATAACCTGTGCCACTGTGATGTCCGTATTAGTGTGTGTATTCGTAATTGAGGTAGGATTTGGGTAGGAAGCGGCCGTGGGTTTACGTTTCGGTACCATCCCAGCATTTGCCTGAATTAGAAGCGGGAGACCACGGTAAACCACTTCCAAGATGGCTGAGGAGTGAATCGAACCCACCTCTTCTCAGGTTTGTCTCTCGAGGCTGAGTGTACCCCGTTCCAACCCTCAGACGAGATTTAAATTTCTTGGCAGAACCGGGAATCAATCCAGGGACTCCGCGATGACAGTCAAGAATGCTAGCCACTACGCAACAACTAACTCAAAAAAATAGGTTGTATCACACACAACCCGACTCATAAAAATAGAATGTATCACATGGTTTTCAGTAACTTGGTTCAACCCGCCTAGAATCCAAGAGATGTTCGGTTCCAGCCATTCAGTCCCACATTTGTGGTTGAAAAAGATAAATCTAATAGAGATGTTCGATAACCTGTGTTTCTCTAGTGACTAATAGTTTGCGTAACTGAAATTAGGACGTGATGGTGTAGAGGTCAAGCTGTTTGCCTCTCTCCAAGGCGGAACTGGATCAATTCCAGGTTAATGCATGTGGGACTTTCAAGGTGAAATGTCACGTCTGGTGGTTCGGAAAACCACGTAAAAAGGAGGTCTCGTGGCTTACGATCGCGAGGTAAAACTACAAGTTTACTTCAATTATTTGGGTCTAGGATTGGGGTAGATGCCCCTGTACTTGAAATAAGGTACCATCCTAGAATTTTCCTGGAGGGAGTGTACAAACCCTGAGGAGAACCGCACTGAGAAAGACCACTTTCCAACGCTGGGATTAGAATCTTCGATCTCCGGACATCAAATCACCCCGCCCTTCCATTAAAAAAATCTTACTCCGCGATTTAATGCGCTCGGCTACGCTGATAAAGAACGAACATTAAATCATTGATAATCTGGATCATTTGGTTTATGGGAGCGTGGTGGCGCAGCGGTTAAGCTGTTGGCCTCTCACCACGGTGGACCTTGTTCGATTCCCGGTCAATGCATGTGAGATTTTCAAAGTGGAATGCCACATCCTGTGGTTCGGATTCCAGGTAAATAGAGGTCCCGTGGCTCATGATCGCCAGATTAACGGTCACGTAAAACTACGAACATCCTTTCATTTGGTTTATTAGGACAAAACTATTGAGAATGCTTCGCTCCTATATAACTAGCCTACATAGTTTGGAGTGTTTGCTTTTTAATATACTCGGTCTTAGCCCCTGAGTTTCCCTAATAACTTGCAAATTAATGGACATGATTCAGTGAAATTTGAAGAGCACTACCAACAGGCCACGGTCTCTTAGGAAACAAGAAGCCAACATTTGGGCGAGAAATTGCAGTTGTGTCTCCTAATATGTTGGTGGCTACCTTTCGTAACATGGAGAGGCCTTGATGATAATGGTAACCTTTTCCAACACTTGCTATGAGGTCACACTTCTCATAGCCTACATTAAGATATGATCCTGTCACATTTCCCTGAATTATGTCCATTTGTTTGAACGTAATAAGGGAAGCACTAGGGCAAAGAGCGATATAAGTGGTGAACCAATGATCACTTTATGGATCCAAGGTGGGTGAGTCTGGCCTGAGTAAACTGTAATATTATTACATTTTGTCCCGTCTATCCTGCTTATTTTGAAACATAATTTGAATGTATTTAACTTCGAGCTCTGAATGCAATGAACCTAGCAGGCATAGGAAATGCTTAATTCCCTACCTTTCATCTAAATGCCTCGTACTATTTGTACAACACATAACTTAATAAGCTTTAACATCCGGTCATGTAAATTCCAAATCTAGGAACGAATGACACAGTTCACCATTGGCCTTTATTTTCACAAACCCCACGGCCACAAACACTCTCGTGTATAGAAGGTGCCCAGTTGTTCAGCTTGAATGGTATAGTGCTCTATTCTTGGGAGAGCCGGGAATCGAACCCAGGATCTGTGGATCCATGATGAAATACAATATTCGTTTACCACAGACTTGTCTTTTACAATCGTAAAGCTTGCCCTTGTCCACTATATTATTTTCTTCGTGCGGAGTATAAAAATAAAAATAAAAATGAAAGTTAAAATAAAGAAATAACAATAAAAATAAAAATAAAAATAAAATAAAAAAATAAAAATAAAAAATAAAAAATAAGAAATAAAAATAACAATAAAAATAAAAATAAAAAAATAAAAAAATAAAAAAAATAAAAAAATAAAAAAATAAAAATAAAAGTACAAATAAAAATAAAAGAAGTATATCGGTCCAATCGGAGAGTCAGTGAATAAATAAGCTACTCCGATTCCCACCGCACATTAAACCGCTGGCTACCTGAGCTTTTCGTTTTCTTCAAATTGTCTTCATTCAAAATTGGTGAGAGCGCAATCGAATAATACTGTGCGAACAAGTAGTAGCATTCAAGGCCCAGCGCAGTTGGAAGTGAACGAACAACGTTCAGGAAGCGCGTGACATAGTTAGAAGTAGATAAGTTAAGCAAATGCTGCTGCCGCGCTCGCGAGCCTTTTAGTGGGAGAAAGCTCGGAGCTTCAGCGAGGAGCGAATCAAGCCACGTTGCTCTTATACTAGCGTTCGGGCACCCACGCGATAGAGAATAGCAAGCGTCGGCCGTTCTTGAAATGGTTTTCTGTAGTTCCCATTTTTAGCTTCAACCAAGTGCCGCTTTCTTCCAACTCCTTGCCAAACTTCATTCATTTCATCTTCCCCGAGGGTGTCGTAGCGTTAGTCATGCGTTCTCCATAACTCACAAGCTATGAGCCAGGCGGCAGTGAGGTTATTGTACCCTTAAAGATTATTCTATGTATCTCAGTGGCGTAACTAGCATAATCTTCTAGAGGAGCATGAGGTGAATCAAAATTACTTTGGGCATGGGCTCGGGCAAAATGAGACGTAATCAATGAAAGCACATATCTGCATGCTTTCGTTTCGTGTTTGATTTTGATAGCATTTGCTTCGTTGTATTTGCACCTATCAATGCGCAGAATCTCGGAAATGAACAGTTTTACTTAACCCTAGAATGGTAGCGTTCGTCTTCGCGTCGAAAACGGGATACACTTCTGCTTCCCCCACTTCTCCTGTTGTCCAGTCCCCACAAGTGTTTGCCAGCCCTAAAACACAAAGCAAATTAGTTAAAATTAAAGAAAAAAATCAAAATTAGTCAAAATCCATAAAAACCCAAAAAACAATAAAAATTAGTCAAAATTCGTCAAAATAGCTCAAATATTAAAAGAGAAATACCGTACTTAAATTCTAAAAAATACAAAAATCAAAATTAGTCAAAATAAAAATAAAAAGAACAATCAAAATTAGTCAAAAAAGCTCAAAAAGTCCAAAAAACACAAAAAATAAAAATAAAAATAAAACAAACACAGTTAGTCAAAATTAGTGAAAACCAGCTCAAAAATTCCAAAATAAATAAATAAATAAATAAGAAATAGCGAAAACAAATCTAACAAAATTATTCAAAAACAGTCTGCTAGTCTAGAGAGTGAAATAACAGTTGACGTAACTGGTATTTATTAACAGTTTCTAGAATGGTAGTCGTCGCCGATGCGAAATGCTACCCATAACAACGTTGCAATTAGCGCCACCATTCTAGGGTAAAACAAGTGTTAAGTTTAGGTACGGTAACACTAAACATTTACATGATTAAAGACAACTGTTCTCAGGTTAGTAAGTATAAGCGTATATAATTCAGTCGTTAGCCATCAAACCCAAAATAGGTTTTATTCAAAATACAATTTTCATTGAATTACATATTTTTATTTGGCTATGACCGACAGTAGTGGCTACGCGGGCTAAAGCGCTGCGTTAGGTCAAGGGGCCAAGCTCTCTGCTGACTCGGTAGACGCGTGGGTTCGAGCCCCACCGTCGGCTGTCCTTGAAATGGTTTTCCGTGGTTTCCCATTTTCAACACCAGGCAAATGCTGGGACAGTACCTTCTGACTGGCCACGGCCGCTTCCTTCCCCATCCTTGCCCAATTTCATTCATCTTCATCCATTCCATCTCTCATCCCGACGCGCAGGTCGCCCACGGGCGTAGACTAGAAAGACCTGCACTCGGCCTCTCAGGAGGCTACACGACAAAAAAATGGCTATGGGGGGATATTTATCATTTGGATGTAACAAATAACTCTGAAACTATATACATTATTGCTGGGTTAATTGTTTTGACTGCCATAACAAAAATAGCATAAATTCCTTTTTCTTGTTGATTACCTGCCGCTATACCAGCTCCTACACGAGTTTCGGCATTAGGCCATTCTTCAACTTTAGTACCTGCGGGAGTTTATTTATTAATCCGATTTATTTCAGTTATTACGGAGATAATTTTCAATATGATTTTAAAGAAATTATTGCTCTTTCAACATTGAGACAATTAGGACTAATAATGAGAATTTTATCTATAGGATTTCCTACATTAGACTTTTTTCATTATTTGTTAACACATGCTTTATTTAACGCATTGTTGTTTCGCACCTTAAGCCAACAATCATCACCACCAGGAGGTAGGCCAATGTGGAATGTTCTGTACTGCACTAACCGTCAGCAATGTTACGTGTCCACTGATATAACCCCACTACCACACGTTCAAGGATTGAATTCCATTGGCACACCCAGATACAATGTCAAGCAATAGGTCTAAGCTTTCTAATATACTAACAAGTAGTTCCGTGAAGAACTAAATAGCCTGTTTCATATATCCTAATTGCGTTAATTGCCTCTACCAGCATACAAAATTTCAGTTTGATTGCTGTAATAGATTCGTATGTATTGAGAACCGTCTAAATATTTCGGATGGTCGCCATGTTGGATTTCTATATATGTAGGCCATAGAGGTATGTACTGTTACATGAAGATCATTACGTAGGTTTATTATTCAAACTTCAATCGCATGATTAGGACACAAGAAATAATAAAAACTGGATTTTGAAATTTCGCACAGTTGCCATCTTGAGGTTATGCAAACAATTGAAATAAATTAGATATCAGTGGATTAAAATTTGTATAAGCATTTACCTCACCAATTTTCACTGCGCTCGGATGGTTACATCGCGAGAAACGTCCATTTAAATATTTAAATTTCGCGTCGTCGCCATTTTGGATTCGTGTTCATCAGGTTACTTAAGTCCCATAGGTGAATGAATTTTAATAGTCTTTATCAACATACAAAATTTCAGTTTTATTGCTGTCATCGATTAGTAGATATTGAGAACCGTCTAATTATTTCTGATGGTCGTCATTTTGGATTTTATGTATGTAGGCCATAGAGTTATATACTCTTAGGTGAAGATTATTGCGTAGGTTCATTATTCAAACGATGACTTCGATAGCACGATTAGCACACAGGAAATAAAAACTTAATATTAAAATTTCGCACAGCCGCTATCTTGAGGTAATGTAAACAATTGAACTAAATTTGATGTCAGTGCATTACAATATGTATACAGATTTGTTATACCAAGTTTCAGTGCGCTCGGATGGTTAAATCGCGAGAAACGTCTATTTAAATGTTTCAACTTCGCTTGGCCGCCATGTTCGTTATGTATATAACAGGTTTCTGAAAGTCACATAAGTGAACTTCTAGTAGTACCATTTATCTGCGTACGAAATTTCAGGGTGATATCAGTAGTAGTTATGGATATATTGAATGCCGGTGAAATATTTTGCACAGCCGCCATGCTGGATTGGTGAGCCATATTAAAACTTGAAGAGCATGGTCGGGTTCGGACAAAATAGTACTATGTTCTTACTGAGGTTCATTGAAATCTCTCAAGCCGTTTAGATTTTATTAGGGGGAAACACACACATATACATAGGCTACACAGCAACGGACAAGAGGTGATCTCGAAGCCTATTTTTTTCATAAGTGAAAATAGGCTAAAATGAGGTTAAATGCGGAAATTATTCACAAACTTACATAGAAAGTGCTTTGACTCTGTCGCATGGTGCTCTGGGTAGCTAGGCCAAACCCCCAGGGCCTCACAACTAATGGGACGTGGGTTGGCAACGATGAAAACATAAGTATTTAGTCCGACATAAGTATTAAGGTACTTTCCTGCTGTTCATGAAGCTACTTATTTTCTAGTCCCTCAATCCTCGTTCTTCGAAGGTTGAGGGAATTTCTGTTCCCTATGTTAGTAATACAGTGCGCCCGGGAATGTTCTCCGCAGTGCCTACAAGCTGCTGTGAGAGATTACGTCACCAGTTATGTTGGCAGCACGGCTGTCGCTTGTATCATAACAAGCAAACAGTGAGCTTTTTACTCAACAAAGTCATTCATAACTGATGCTAGAAGTGCTGATGACATACATGCTCGCTTATTGCAATACACACTGACGAATTCGACAGCCCACAGCCCACACATGTGGCCTTCACCCTATCAAGGACACTGTGCTGCCAACTAAACTGACGATGCAACCACTCGCAGCTACATGTAGCCACTGCGGAGAACATTCCCGGGCGCCCTGTATTTGTTCTTGGCTGTCACTGAGGAGGTCCGGGTTCGATTACCGGCTCTGCCAAGAAATTTGATTCTGGTCTGATAGCTGGAACGGGGTACCCTCAGCCTCGTGAGGCAAAACTGAAAGGAGGTGGGTTCGGTTCCTACCTCAGCCATCCTGGAAGAGGTTCTCCCTGGTTTCCCACTTCGACTCCAGGCAAATGCCGGGATGGTTCTTGGATTAAGGTCACGGCCACTTCTTACCCAAATCCTACCTCAAGTACAAAATATACTCAATAGTACTGACATCACATTGATACAGGTTATCAGACTAATTCTTCACACACCCAAGTACACGGGACTACATGGCCACGATGTCGTAAAGCCCCTAAAAGAGTCAACTACAACAACTTAGTAGTATTTGTGACGGGATCCTCTCTTTCATATTTCCTATCGACCTCACTTTGCCAACTCTTGTTCTCTTCCAACTCCGATGGTATTAAGGTATCTGAGGCCTATGGTGGCTTTCATTTTCTCACCTCAATTGGCCCTTTCCTTCTCTTTTATTATTTTCTGATACCCTCATTTTTCGAAGGATATTTATTTACATGGCATCTCCTGCCTACTGTATGAGAAACCTCGCCATACCTCCTAGGGCTCACTACTGGTGAGCTCGGGAATTGGCGACCACAAGGAATTCTTGAGGGGGGGTCCGTTTACTTCCCCTTTTTTCATTGACTTCTGGGGCGGACCTTTCCTCTTCATTTGCCATCTGAATTTCCTGGTACTACTTCTCTCCGAGACCCTCAATCCTCGTCCTTCGAGGGTTGAGGGCATTTCTTTCCCCTGTCTGTTATTTGCCGCATACCTATTTTTGTTGTTCCTTATTTTAAGGGCTGCGACATCGTGGTGATATAGCCCCATGGATTTGGCTGTGTGTAGAAATTGTGCAATAACCTGTGTTATTGTGATGGCTGTATTGTAAATTAGGAATAGGATGAGGAAGGGGGCGGCCGTGGACTTAAGTTAGGAACCATCCCAGCATTTGCCAGGAGTAGAAGTGGGAAACCACGGAAAACAACTTCCAGGATGGATGAGGTGGGAATCGAACCCTCTACTTCTCAGTTTTGCCTCACGAGGCTGAGTGTACCCCGTTCCAGCCCTCACACAAAAATTGACATTTCTTGGCAGAGCCGGGAATCAAACCCGGACTACCTAAGAGACAGCCAAGAACGCTAGCCGCTATACCACGATACTTTCTTCATCTAGAATGTTGGTTAGATTAAGACAGTAGTTGTGGTAGTAAATTTAGTAGAATTCATTTTCATTATAATCCATATCATAAGGGGCAGATGACCCAAATGTTTCGCCCCTTAATCCAACAATCGTCACCACTACTAGGTAGGCCAATGTGGAATGTTCTGTACTGCACTAACCGTCAGCAATGCTACGTGTCCTAATATACAGTATAGGTAAATTGCGAAAGAATGATATTCATTTTCATTAGAGACTGTTTTGCCTTTCAGCGTCCAGTCTAATCTGAAAGCCTTTGTTTGCGAACGAATCTCCTCCATGACCCCTTTTAGCAGTTAGCATTACCGTGTCCTCTACTTCAAAACAAATCGTTTAACACTGAATCTAACCATCGCATCGCCTCCTAGGTCTACCTCTGCTTCGCTTACTATCCATAGCTGAATTCATTACTTTCCTAGTCTCCTCACTCATTCTCTTCTCCACCATCTGAGCCGGTTCACACGAACAGCCTCATCTAACGTCTTCATATTAAATTTAGCCTTTATCTCTTCATTACGAGTACCTTCCTGCCATTGCTCCCATCTATTTGTCCCAGCAATCACTCGTGCTACCCTTGTATCACTTACCTCTAGCTTATGTATAAGATATCCTGAATTCACCCAGTTCTCACTCCCATACAGCAAGGTCGGTCCAAATACTGAGCGATGTAGAGAGAGTTTCGTCACTAATTTCTTTCAAGCATAATACAAGTAGATCGCAACTGACTGAGTATTCACTGCATCTCTCTCACCATACAGTACTACCACCCTGAGAGAATAAACAGCTCAAGTACTTAAAATGGTCCACCTGCTCCAATTTAGTTCCTCCTACTTGACATTCTATTTCAAAGAATAACATAGCCCATGAATTAAAAGTTAGCCCGAAAATAATTGTAAAAGAATAGGATATTGGGCGGTTGTTAGACCCACCAGTGCCCCTAGAACACTCTTGTGAAATGAAAATCCAGTCTCCGACCGGGTCAGGTATGGAATGAATGAAGCCCCCAACTAGCGGCGAGGTTATGAACTGTGCCGGCTGCCGAAGCCTGTCGCACTCCTCTGGAGCAATTATTCAATGAATGACAGATGAAATGAGATGATAGTTGTGCTGGAATGAAATTTTTGACAGGGAAAACCGGAGTACCCGGAGAAAAACCTGTCTGCCTCCGTTTTGTTCAGCACAGATCTCACATGGAGTGACCGGAATTTTGAACCACGGACCCAGCGGTGAAAGGCCGGCGTGCTATCGCCTAAGCCACGGAGGCTCCCCTAGAACACTCTTGCCCTCTCTCTAATTACTATCAATCGTAATAATGTGCTTCTTGTTTACGTTTTATTCCTCACATTACTAACAACACAAATGTACTGTCATTATCAACAAGAAAATAGTAACTTGAATTCAAGCGTCGTAAAACAGAAACTTCTGTGGCTTAATGTTGATCTGTTTCATTCGGTAGGTGATAAATGTGGGGATACAGGCCCGCAGTGCAAGGTGCTCGGGGTTTATCTTCCTCTCCGAGTTATCTTATTGTTATTTACTTGATTCATTTAGTAGCTTTACGATATCGCGGTCATATAGCTCCATGTCCTTGGGTGTGTGTGGAATCTGTCTGATAATTGTGATCGCTGTACTAGTGCGTGTATATGCCATTGGGCTAGGATTTGTGTAGGAGGCGACCGTGACCGTAATTTAGACGCCAAACCGGTATTTGCCTGATGTAGAAGAGGGAAATCACGGAAAACCACTTCTAGGATGATTGAGGTGGGAATTGAATCCACCTCTACCTAGTTTTTCCTAACGAGGCTAAGTGCACCTTGTTCTAGCACTGAGACTAGAATTCAATTCTTTGGTGGAGCTGGGAATCGAACCTTGACCTCCACGGAGACAGCCACGATTGCTAGCCACTACGCCACGAGGTGGTTTACTTTACTGCTGGACTGTACTTCCAAATATGTTGTTTCACTCAGGACTTTGGATATCGTGGCAATTTCAGCCCCGCGTACTGCATATACTGTATTATTATTATTATTATTAATAATAATAATAATAATAATAACAATAATATATAATCAATGGTGAACAAACATCATTTTCCTGTAAACCCCTGATGGACTGCAGAAAGCAAGAAAAATCATAGTGAGAGAATGAAGAGATTTTGGGATGAGTTGTTAGTTATTGTTGTTTTAACGGCCGGAACTACGAGGTCATCTGCCCCTAAAGGAAGAGATGAAAGCTAATTCAAATTCATCTGTAAAATAGGTTCAATCGCGCTCCTCAGTTGGGCATAAAATCGTAAAATAATAATGATAAAAATAATAATAGTAATAATAATAAAGATATATTATTATTATTATTTGTATGATAACCTGTGGCATTGCAGTGCCTGTAGTTGAGGCTAGGATTGGGGAAATAGGTGGCTGTGGCCTTAAGTTAGTAAACACCCCGGCATTTGCCTGAAGTGGATGTGGGAAACGACGGAAGAACCACTTCCAGGATGACTGAGGTAACAATTGAACCCACCTCTTCTCAGTTCTGCCTCACGAGGCTGAGTGTACCGTGCTCCAGTCCTCAGACCAGAATTAAATTTCTTTGCAGAGCTTGTAATCCAACCCAGGCCTCAGGGTTAGCAGTGACGAATGCTAGTCACTTCAACACTTTCCAAATACGGTACGGGGTTCGTTATCACATATGAGGAAAGTAAAAGGATGAAAAGACATTAAGGCGTAGCGGATTTGGTTTCTGCATCTACGATAAGGATGCACTGTAGATTAAATTCTACTGACTTCTCATTAAGTAGCCATATTCCGTCATATAGGGGTATATAATGAGATTCCTAAGCAGGAAGTCTAAAATTTGATGCCAGCCCCTGCCATGAGATTTAACTTTGGCCTTGGTGCTGGAATGGTATATATTCAGCAAGATATTTTCGTGGTTTTGCACTTCCACTCCAGGCAGAGGACCGGCTCAATGGCTAAATGGTTAGTGCGCTAGGCTTTGGCCCGAAGTGCTCCGGGTTCGATTCCCGGCCGAGCCATCAGGGATTTTAATCACCTGGGGTTAATTCCCGTGGCTCGGGGACTGGGTATATGTGACGTATTTATCATCACTTCATCCTCATTACGACGCGCAGGTCACCCGCGGACGTCAATCAGAAAGACCTGCCCTCGGCCTCTCCGAAGGCCACACGATCATCACCTCCAGGCAGAGGCCGGGTTGGAACGTAAATGAAGACCACGTCTGATGCGTGTGGTCTGCTTTTTGAAATAAAGTACTTGAAGATTATGGCGGGAGCTTGGAACAGCTGAGCTGCGTTGCTGAGTCTTTTTTTTTATCAGTTGTTTCGCCTAATACCCAGGGCTACAAGACGCACGATTAGCCCATGAGTAAAATATTGTATGTCGATTGATCTTGCGTCAATGCTCAATGCATTCAAATAAAATAATTTATCGAAATTGAATGTTTTTCAGTCGGTCAACCAGTTTTGGATTCTTTAATATTTGCTTTAACTTCAAGAATTTACACACATCGATGCTACGCCAACTGTACACCTCTATCACCAGTAGCTATTCAATAAATACGAAATAGAAGGTAAGTATTCTACAGCTAATGCAATCTGATGAATATATGAACACTCCCCATGTAATAAGTGAGCTGGGATTGCAGATGATTATCATTTAAGTTTGGAAAAGTTCTTTAACTAGAATCAACGTGTCATGATGGTGCCAAGCACTCACTGTATCGTGACACTTGATTAATTTTATTCACGTGTTGCATGGCTATACAAAAGCTATGTTGCGGTAAGAGAATATTTACCATTGAACTGTCAGACAAATTACTTTGTGGCGATATTGTAGCATTGTTTTAGCTCTGTTCAGTTATATTTTATGGCAGTTGGTAATGTCTTAAAACTAGCTTGCGAAACATTGGAATGCAATTTCAAACATACACTTGTGGTGCATTGTTGGCAGCGAGGTGACATATAAATAAATAAATAAATAAATCAATCAATAAATAAATCACTACGTAGTATAACTAGCCTCCGTGACTTAGGCGGCAGCACGCCGGCCTCTCACCGCTGGGTACGTGGTTCAAATCCCGGTCACTCCATGTGAGATCTGTGCTGGACAAAACGGAGGCAGACAGGTTTTTCTCCGGGTACTCCGGTTTTCCCTGTCAAAATTTCATTCCAGCAACACTCTCCACTATCATTTCATCTGTCATTCATTTAATCATTGCCCCAGAGGAGTGCGTCAGGCTTCGGCAGCCGGCACAGTTCATATCCTCGCCGCTAGATGGGGGCTTCATTCATTCCATTCCTGACCCGGTCGGAGACTGGAAGCAGGCTGTGGATTTTCATTTTTTTCACTACGTAGTATAAATCAAAGTCCCTAATTCTTGTATGTAACGGGGTTTCTCGAGAACCACTGGATGGATTTTGATGCGGTTTTCACCATTCGGTCAAGAATTTCTCGAGAAAGGTTTCTGTAAAAAATAATTTATTTGTGATGAAAGGAAGCCGAGCAGTTACGATTTCAGTGAATCGAGTCGAAGATAAACCTGCCGTCCGTGCGCCTTTTAAGCTAACGCTAGGTAAACCGTTAAGAATATCTATATACTACGAGTGTAAGAATTGTTCAACATGTAAAGTTCTACAAAAAGGGCCACAACTGCATATCTCTATCTTTAATGCATTGCCCACTATAAGGTGTTTTTACGTTTTCATTTCTTCCAACAATCTTAATTCTGGGGTAAATTAAATTACTAGCTTCGGAGCGAGTTTCCGAGCTAGCGAGCGAGCCTATCACACCAGCTTCGGCCAGAATCAAACTGTCGAATCATGTCGAGTTATGACTTCACAGAAGAGTATATGTGTTTGGAGTTTCACTGTTCACCTCAGCTTTTCTGAATTTCGTCTGGGATCTGCCATCCGTGCGCCGTTTAAGCTTACGCTGGGTAAACTGTTAAAGATACCGAACAAAGCTGGGGTTGGTTGCTAGTAAATAAATAAATAAATAAATCTCAGTCGTTTGCCAAGGGCTCGACACTTTCCATCATTCCTTCAATGCCCCACTCATCGTAATCATCATCGTTATCATTGTCAGTACTTGATGTGGATGAATTGGGTAAGTGAATGATAATGTCATCCACCGTGGTATCCAGTAATCCTCGCTCGACAAACTTCAATATTTCCTGTTATACAGCACATTTCCAGTCCTTACGTCGAGCCTCGGCAAAACCAACTTTAGGTAGCTCATTTACCTCGGCCACATTAATAGCTTTGTTCTTTCTTGCAACATCTCTATTTACTTGAGCTAGCCTATATTAATTCTATTGTATGACAGTGGAAGTATCTTGAATCCAATCATATGGCTTCATGGTCATGAGGTCCTGCCAGTTCATCTACCTAGAAGCAGAATGAACTCGAGCTGGCAGCATGATGCACTAATTGTCGAACTCCAGCCAATAGGAGCTCGCCGGTGACCTTTTTATATCACTCCTACCAAATCCATCGCGTTCTTTCTTTGGGAATACAGAGTATAATCCCAAGTAGAAGCACACACAGCAGAAAGTATGCAAATAACATTCTGGAACACAGACATGCGCCCAGGAGAAAGTTAAGAGTAGCCTATCTCGTAAACCTGAACCATAGCCAACTCCCAAAGTCAATAACATGATGTCTCCACCAAAATTAATGTCTTACGTAAACTGAAATTTCTAGTATGCTCGTGATTCAACTAGTGAACTAAACATGGCCAGTGCCTTAGACAAGATCAACACTTCCATACATATTTGACGGAAGCGAGTGTGCAATATAATATGGATAACATTTCTTGCTTATTAGGGACAGGGATCGGGAAGGTGCCCCGGGACTTAGACTAAGTTACTATCCTGGCATTAGCGTGGATCGAGTTTGAAAAATAAACGGGGAAAAACCTCACTTGGCTCTGCCAAAAAAAAAAAAAAACTTTTATGAGGGCTAAGGCAGGGTTCACTTAGCATCGTCATTTTCCGTGGTTTCCAATTCCTACTCCAGGCTAATTCTGAGAAGGTTCCTTCCCAATCTTAGCCTCAATTAGAAGCCCGCACACTACTACGATCATCACAATTACACAAATTACACACACACACTCGACTAAACGGGGCTACCTGACTACGATGTTGCAAAGCCCCTAAACGAATTAACAACAACTTCCCACTCAGACAGCCTGAGCTCGATTCGTGGCTTGGCTCGGCCATAGGGTGTGTGTAATCTGTGTCATTGTGATGATTATAAGCAGGGGATACCACACCACGGGTGTACATTCTATACCCCCTACCCTGATGGGGGAAATTTAATTCTCGTCTGAGGGCTGGAACGGGGTACACTCAGCCTCGTTAGGTCAAATGTAGATTAGGTGGGTTCAATTCCCACCTCAACCAACCTGGAAGTGGTTTTCCGTGGTTTCCCACTTCCACTCCAGGTAAATGCCGGGATGGTTCCTAACTTAAGGTCAGGGCCGTCCCCTTTCCAATCTTCACTTAATTTAACAAATACACACACTGATACAGCCATCACAATAAGACAGGTTATCAGACAAATTCCATAAACACACAAGCTCACGGAGCTACTTGACCACGATGTCGCAAACCCCTCAATAAATTATTAATAACAATAACAACAACAACAACAACATCAACAAGATGGGGGATGCGATCTGGAATATTGCGGACTGGATTGCCTGTGTATTTAACGCGTTTGGCAGTTTCTTTAAACTTGGATACAATATCTTGTAACGTAGCCTCGCTGTTTACGATGGGCTAGCAGGCGGAAGTCCTTCACACTTGCCCTTGCTACCTTGTTCTACAACGTCCTCACGTGCGTGCTGTTAGGTCTTATAACATTTCTCTTATCTTTTTATTGAGTCACGAGATGGAATGGCACTGCAGTGGGTCGAGACGTTATATTTGTATACAGGGTGGTCGGAAACAGCGTAATCCATGTATATGAGCGTCATATTGAAAAATAATGAGAAACAAGTTGATATCTCGCTTCGGTGTCATTTTATCAGATGCTGAAGTTAGCCAATCAGATCGCTTCGTGGGCGAATTCAAATAGGCTTTACGGGCGATGCACGTGGCTCAAAACCGGATTGAGAGCGCCGATCGAAGTAAGTAAAATTTTGCCAGGGGATGGATTTGAACACGGACCTCTGACCTGCAGAGAAAACAGCACCAAAACAAACAGATCGTGGTTTACAGCATGTGTCATCGTAGCGTCGTTGCTATGGCATGGTCTTGTCAGCCTTCTTATCCTACCAAGACATGTGATTTGCAGATTGCGGTATAACGTTAAGTCAGTACAAAGTGTCCCCTCGGTCGTTAATTTTTGCGTTCTTCACCAAGGTAACTATCTCTCAGGTTAGAGAGCTACTAAATTGTCCTCACGATTCGGAAGGGCACCTCATTCCAGCACTCACTTCTGTTCTAAAATCCCTGATGGAGCCGAGAGTCAAAACCGGATTTTCCTACAGCTACCCCTACACCACGGGGTTGCCGTGGGACCACCTCTGACCAGTAAGAGCTATCCTATCTTCCTTAAAAGTATACGTTTGAACACCAATTTCGATACCATCTAGCCCAGTAGCCGGTAATTGATGGAATTGTGACGGACGAGCACTCTGCCTTGCGGAGAATGTGAAAGCGAGCATTGACGTCAGCAGTTCTACAGTAGCGAGCGAGGCAGAGTAGACAGTTCCGGGTAGAGCTGGGCATCCGAGTACCTAAGCCACGCGAAGCCCAAGCGACTCTCTCCACGCAGCCTCACTCGCAATCGGCTTCACTCGGCTTCCCGGATCACTCACTCGCACTCACGCGTCCGTTTGGGCGGCTGGTAGCCACGTGAGATCGCCACGCGGCTGACATCGTTAGCTACCGAGTCATACGTAGCTTTCTAACTGTTTCGCTGACGGTTGGCCGGGCCGAATGGAATGTACATGTACACTTCCAGACCAACCGATGAATTACCGTAACCTTTAATATTTTCAGGCGTTTTTCCTTGCAGTGAAACCACCCAAATATAAATAGGACACGATCTGTCGTTCAAAAATGTATAAGGTTGGGATCGAGCCATTACACTAGCAGCACTCAGATACATATTGTGTCACCGGTTTTTAACCACCTCTGCCACCAAGCCAACATACGTGGCACGCACTAGAAGTGTATTACTTAACTACGGCTCTTACGATGTGACATTTAATATCCATGCCAGAGTTTTAAATCATGGTTTACGGTGTTCATTTAACCTTCTGCCATTACAGATCACGTCACCTAATAAGTCGATCGTATTTTCTCCATAAATTTAGCGAAATTCAACGTATTCTTCACAGAAATGGGTGAATGAATAAATGCGGTAGTGTGACTTTGTAAATGTGGCTTAATATTGTATCACCACTAAATTGGAGCACAGCCTGTCGTTCAAAAAAGAAAAAGAAGAAGAAATCTAATGCTGGATTCGAAGCACCATTCTAACCCATATCCATGCATCACGTCTGATCGGCCTTTTTCTGACTCAGCCACAAAGACAACATACATAAGATGCGCTAGACGTTTACTAGTACTTAATTATGACCGTTCCAACTCGAACGTTGATATCCGTGTCAAAGTCTTCAATCATGGTTTATACAGTACTGTAGTATTCATTGGATTTTCTACTATTACAAATTACCTAGCATAACCTATTAATTCGATCGAATTACGTGTATAGCGTGGCAAGTTAGACCTGGCCTGTCATGGCGGAGTCTCGTCTAGGAGGGGAAGTGGTGGGATCACTAGGCGCAAATTCGATTTCCCCTCTTTGGTGCAACAGCTGTTTGGAGCTGCTCGCTGCTCGTCGTGGTTATATTATGCAAGCATAAAGTATCGAATAGGAGCATTCTCAGTGACATAGCATTGGTATTGGTGGTAATGAACGGAGAGCGCGCCCACTTCACACACTCCTGACAGCAAGCTTGTTGCCGTGCTTGTCAAAGAACAGAGCCGGTCAGTCTTGCTTCGCATGCCTTGACAGCATCTGTACCCTACCAAGGTCCTGGGAATAATGACTGCTTGGCAACATCTAACCAGCGCGTGATGAAGTATGTGCTCACTGGTTGACAAAGAATCCAGGCGGGGGGATGACGTAATGTAATTGGACGCACATGCGCATCGGAAGGTTCAGATCTAACTTGTTCCGTTATACATGTGTTCTTTCAAGAAGCAATAAATCACATGTTTGTAGAATGGTCTTTAGTTTTTGGCGGGGAAGTATTCATGGTCGATTTTTCTTTGCTCGTGGCTCAATTTACATTGCTATCTCACAGGAAGGGTGCAGGGCCATATCGACCATTAGGAGAAACGTAGTATTAGTTGGGCTTCATAAAACTAAATAATAAGGGGGCCGGTGAGCTACTCTGTATATAGATTGACTGAATTTACTTGAATAATTAACATTGAGGATGTGAATATAAAAAAATAACAAAATGGCTTTTAACTTAAAAACAAACTTCTCCAAGTATTACGTGATTTACACATTACCCCACGATGACTGCTCTCATTTGGACCATTCCAGATGTGTGATGAATACCGGGAAGCATCCTCTTCCGGCTGTACGATGTCGTGCGGAATGTTGATCTCAGGTTGGCATCCGAGCCACCCGTATGCTGTCGTGTAGAATGGTGTTCACAGGTTAGAGTTCCAGCCACCCATACGATACCGTGTTGAATGTGGAGTTCAGGTTAGCCTCCCAGCCACCCGTACGACGTCGTATTAAATGTATATCATAGGCTGACTCCCCAGTCTCCTGTACAATGTCGTGCTCAATATTGAACTTTCGAACTGTTCCATGAATAAAGTCCGCGAAAGCCCAACGGTCCAGATCGCTACTTGTAGAGCAGTCCTCCGACTGCTCATCTGATAATCTGATCGACTACTAAACTGCCAAACTGGTAATGTCTGATGTAGCTCAAGAGATGAATTTATCAAAGGTCAAGAGCCTACACAAACAGTACCATATCTACTTTCCCTCACAGAACTATTTTCAGTAAACTCTGTGTTTGTAGCGAAAGTTGAATGGAATTGTTTTAATTTTTGTTTTAATTACTTTGTGAATGGTCCCCGCTCCCTTGGAATCAAAGTGGCATATGCATCACTGCCTCAGTCAAAAATTCATTGAGCATCCTATTGAGAGAACAGATTTATTTCCTTCCTTTCAGTCTGTTCATTGAATAATTCGAGTCAAAGCAAATCCCCTATACGGGTCTTGGAGGCTTCCACTTTCTCGTGACATCAGCAATAGATGGGATGAAATTGCCAGTTCCGCGCCCGGCCGCCTGTGTTCACAGCAATTACGCATTTATGTTGCAGGCTCTGTTTTTAGAAGTGACAGTGTTGTTTCTAAAATCCACTATCTGGGTGGGAATCAAACCCACTCCCTTATAGTTAGAAGCACTGCCTGTAGACAGAGCTACGTAGTCCCCATTGAATTATAATTAGACTACGGTTAATCCATGTTCATGCATTGTCCTCTTTTCATTTTTTGAGGCAGTTGATCTTGCTGTTCCGTCCATAAAATAACAAAGACAATCATCATCATCATCAACATCATCAACATCGTCTCAGTTCGTTTCATCTAAATTTAGTATACCTAACCCCTGCCTTAAATTGTGTATGCAACACTTCGTACATGGTCGTACTGTTGGGAGATCTGAATTTGAAATACGGCGCTAACCGGCCACCAGTTGCAGTGAGGCAACATACTGCTGTTGATTCATTTAAGGAAGGAAGATTGTAGTTTGACGTGACCGTTAATCGCGAGATCATAAGTCACGGGACCTCCTTTTTACGTGGAAGCCGAACCACAGGACATGGCATTTCACTTTGGATTCATTTAAGGTCTTTGAGACATCGTGGTCATGTGGTTTCGTGTATTTGGGTGTGTGTGGAATCTGTCTGATAACCTGTCACTGTGATGGCTATACTAATATATGTATTTGTAATTAGGACTAGGATTGTGGGTAGGAGACGGCCGTGGCCTTATTTTTGAAACCATCCCGGCATATTCCTGGAGAAGTGGGAAGCCACGGAACACCACTTCAAGGATGGCTGTGGTGGGAGTCGAACACACCTCTTCTCATTTCTGCCTTATGAGGCTGAGTGAACCCCGTTCCAGCCCTCAGACCAGACTTACATTTTTTTGGCAGAGCCGGGATTCCAACCCAAATCTTCGCGGTGTCAGCCAAGAATGCAAGTCACTACGCCATGCGATGGAGTGAGACAACAGAATATGCATCTTGATAGCTGGGGGCCATTTGGTAGGTTTCTGCTGAGGATTAACACTACCTAAGGGAAGATGTTAAGAGAGAAAAGGAGGTGGGTTTCGGCGTAGAGACAAGTATTGGTAGATAGGAGGAGAATCCAACACTAGGTTTTAAACAAATGTTTATATAAAGAAGAATTTCGCAGTGCTAAACCTAGGAGGGACCTAACTTTAGTGGGGGCCTGTTCAAGGCAAGCGGAGAGCGCAGCGGGAATTGAGGTTGCCTGCAAGCGCTCGGTGATTGCACTCTCCCTCCCGAGCCGGTATTCTGGTACTATGGGGACGGGTGGTACTCTGGCAAGACAAAGTGAGCCGAAAGAAAAGAATGTAATAACTTCCCCTTCAGAAGGGTTAGATTTTATTATGCATTCATGAATGCTGGAAAGATTTGAATTTGGAGTAATAATTTTATTTCTGGGCACTGTTGGATCTCTGGCAAACCAACCGAATGCTCTTAGAGAGGGAAGAGACAAAGCATCTATAGTGATTTTAGCGATGTTGTTATTGATTTTTTGGGAAAATCTTATACACATGCCAATTGTTGCACTGAAGGTAGGCTAAGCTTTTACCCCGCAGAATGCCGACTAAAAGTTTAGAACAAAGAAAGATCTCAAACTTGATTTAAACAAAATTAAGATTTTGTAATCAAAACATAAGCCATAGAGAAAATCTCTACAAGTAGGATGCTTGCGGAGCTAGCTATACTTGTCTTAATGGTTTGCTAGGATTAGCTGTAACCGCTAAGAGAAACTTTGAAAACGTTGTTATTTGAAATTTTGTCTCTAATGCAACAAATGGTAAAGGTTTTACTGATACGAAAATTGTTGTTTTTTCTTAAATAGAACTTAAGACTGGTGGAAGAATCAGGGAAGAGAAGGTCCTGTCTAACTGTAGTTCTAGCGAAAGAGATAAAACAAAAAATAGAAATAATTTATTTTATCAATCAATAAATGTTGAGTATTAACAATGGAT
Source organism: Meconema thalassinum (assembly GCA_946902985.2). NCBI lineage: Eukaryota > Metazoa > Arthropoda > Insecta > Orthoptera > Tettigoniidae > Meconema > Meconema thalassinum. The sequence continues at coordinate 400,733,451 of OX336389.2, read as the reverse complement.
AAGTTTAAATCTTATTTTTTGAGATAAAGATAACAATGTAGCTTTTTTAGGCTAAAATAAGAGGTTTAAAAATTGGAAGTCTGAGACCCCTATTAGAAAAACTACTTATAAAGATTATTTACCAAGCTTAATAAAAAAGGTTTTGAACCTTTAGGGTTGATTATAAGATTGCAATTGAATGCAACATTTTGTTAAATGAGTTAGATAGAACACTAACAAAATATAATATTTTGGAAACACGAAAATCTATGAAAAATAGATTAAATTCCAAATTGTAACAGGAGGAAAAGTAGAATTACAAGCGGAAGTCACCGCTATTTTTAAAAAGAAATTACTAGAGGTAATATACAAAAATGCACAGGTCGCATTAACGAAGCCTGGATTACATAATTAGCTAACTCCTTTAAAATTAGAAAAAGTACAATTCCCTAATTTTAGAAGGGAAAAACAATACATATTAAAATGTGGACTAGCCACAGTTTAAGCTGAATGACTATATGAGAAATGGAACAAATTTGGGAGGGCGCTTGATTTCAAGCGAGGCCTCTTTGTGATTTAGCTAGATGAAGATCTTAAACTAAATTGGGTTAGTAAAAGGTATTTTAGGAAATGGAGTGAGGAACTTTAGGATAAAGTCCTGGCCAGAATTTTTTGCTCTCATCGAACGCGGCGTGGAAGATAGTTAGCACACACAAATTCGAAGCACTGATAAGTGGAAAAACTTCACTATTGTAGTGTATGTGAGTTCGTCAAACAAAAGAAAGTTATTGCAGTTATGGAGAACACATAGTTTAATTTGAGCTTAAACAAGTTTATTGCGTTGGAAAGTTTATGGGTTGCAGTCGAATGATGAGGTAAAGTTCCCACGGTGGAAAGCAAATTAGGTTTTGACCAGCAGTTAATGTGACATGAATTCCTCGGTGAGGAAAAGTATTCCCTTATTTGGAGTGGAAAATACTAGATTGCTTGACTAGTAGAAAGATTGGTTCGCATGGAAAGTTCTGGAGCTATGATGACAGTTAAATAGGGCAAGAGAGTTCCCACGGTGGAAAAAGCTAAGTTTATAGACAGCGGTTAAATTTGAATTAAATCCCATGTAGTGGGAAGGTATTCTCATTTATTTAGTACAAGAAGTACTGGATTTCATGTCAAAATGCCAGCTTAGATAGCTAAAGCCAGACAAAGAAAATCCCACGAAGACGGCTATTGCACAATAGTTAGCAATTCCACACACTGCCTATAAAATTGTATTAAAAGCGTTTAGCATTTTAAAACCATTAAAATGAGTCTAAAATCATTGAAGATTGGTGCTTAGCTTTTTCATGTTGATCAGGCGATGGTTCCTTGTGACCGTTGACTTTAAAATATAGACATGGCGTATGTTTTAAAAGTGTCTCATAAAGACAGGAGACTGGCCCTGAGAGGGCTTTGCACTGTACACACGACGGCCGAACTCAAGGTAAGTAGACTATAAGGTAGGACACTCCGGTGCCTCTCGCTCCCATTGGCTGATAGACTGTGACGCAGCTCGGATGTAGCAGGCGCATGCCAGCTGATATTTACAATGCATTCTTACGGGAAATACAGTCATATTTCGCTTCTCTTTTCCGCTCGTGGTATTCAATCACAATAATGGCAATATGCGCATTATAAAGAGAAAGGTATAAACAATATATTGCAGTGGTTTATAATGCGAAATATACTTCATAAACACACACAAAATATATTTTAGATTAACTACGCTACCGCACCTAAGTATCAGCTGAGCTTAAAAGAAGCCTCACAAAACACAATAAAATACGTGCAAAGGATGGAAATACAAAATTTAGCAATAGCGATAGGCTACATAATCAGGCTTTAGCGATCCTGCGGTGTAGCCAAGCGCGTTATATTGCTCACTACGACCGCGATGGGAAGCTGTAGTAAGTCAGGAGTTCAGAGGTTCAAATCCCGGCGCTGACAGCGGCTTTCCACACTCTCTCCAGGCAAATGCCGAGATAGTAGCCTACCTTGTTTCAAGTTCCGGAGCACTTACCCCATTTCCGTCCCTAATAATTACGGTCACACACACATTACAACAGTCACCTTAAAAGCATGGATTACAAATTGAAGACAAGTACACGGAGCTGATGATCAAGATGTCCCAGTCCCAACAACATACATTATTAATGTAACATTGGTATGAAAATGATCAGTTTATAAACACCTTTTATGCGACTTGAGTTTTAGATGACGAAACGACCCAGAGTTGGTTCTTTATTGCTGCATATTTCTCCAGTAATTTGATCTTGATATGCCTATTCAGGTGACGGATTCTGATAAAAGTCCTTGTCCTCACGTATAAACGAATTATCTTCTCATACACTTCCGGAGATTTTGATTTTATTAAGGTGGTCAGGTAGGTCATTACATTTTTCTTTTTGATATAGTTCGTCCATGAAAAGAACCGAACAAAACTTCAAATTCAATCATTTTATGAAGCCACTCATGTGTTGGACGAGTAAGTCCCCTTTGAAATGATGGGTATCCAATCATCCCTGCTCTCGTCTGTTACACACAAATTTTCCCCCTTCACACTTAAACTCTCATCAATGAACCTACTCTTGAATGCCACATAACCGGCAAAGTACTTAAGTGCATCTAGCGAAACGTCATCTTCACTGGAGAAGTATTACCGATGCAACTGGTAGCAAGTTTTAATTTTCAGCTTCTGCCGAGCACGTTAGATGACTCAATACCAAGATAAGTAGACTATAACTCAGATGCTCACAATATTACAAAAACATTTTTATCGGTCTAGCAATAAAGCGGGGACCGGCAAAATGCGCACGTAGCCGGGTGACTAACAGCCGAGAGATTACATTAATGCAGCTGCTATATTGCTAGATAATATAATTAATGTTATTGGTTGAACGTCCCTTTTAACTGCTGCTTGTAGAGACGCCGGGGTGCCGGAATTTTGCCTCTAAATGGATCATTATCGTGCCAGTAAATCTGTTAACACGGCTCCCTCGCATTTGCTTACCCTCAAATGCCAGCCGACTGCACCAGGATTCGATTCAGCAACCTTGGGCATAGCAGGCGAGAACGTTACCGCTGAGCCACGCAGCCAGCCTATATATTACTACACCGATAAGAAAGACCCTATTGACGTCAGAAAAGTTGGATGGCGCAGCCACGCGGCAGAATGTTGAAGCTGTAACATTGTGACTGGCGAGATTTATTTAGATGGTGAAGCATTGACGTCGTGATGGAAACAGAAAGAAATTTGTCAAATTCGAGGAGGTACTGCTCTGTATACGGTTGCAAATCGTATAAAACGGCTACGAAATATCTTCACTACTTTCCTGTACAAAAAGTTCAGAGAGAAAGATGGGCTTCGGCGCTGTCAATTGGAAAACGTGTTAATGTTACATGACAGTGTGCAGTCTGCATTTTTGTGAAGACGACTTCTTTCCACCGGTACTGTTGATTATTGATAGTTATTGTATCTAATTTGTATTCACATGGATTTAGCTACATCAAAAATACTGATAAACTTATAGCCTATTACTTCTGTGCCGTACAAAGAATGTAATCCGCTCTTCGTAAACTTATTTTAGGAGTTCTTCCGATTGACAATAGCCGAATGGTTAGAAAACTTAAGAAAAATGCTGTTCCTAGCCTTAATTTGCCAGAGAATTTATATTCTTGCCTTTGAACAGCAAATATGTATGTCATTGAAGTATGATTTGGCTTAAATTGTGTTTTTGGCTATGATCTCCCTACTGTTGAATTTAGTTAATTAAAATGTAAAATCTTAGTTTTAAGTACCGGTTTGGTGACCCATCATCCCAGGCAGGCCGGCAACACCTATACTACTCAGGCAGATAGGTCACTTTGCCGTAATTTTGAAGTTATAGTGATGTTAAGTATACATATGCGGTAATGTAGCAGGAGACCGGATCGGCCTAGGCTATTCTAACTTTAATTAGTTCCCATTTCAGGGTTTTACAGTTTTGAGTGCGAATAGTTGGTTTGAAAGTTGTACAACAGTAAGGAGAGTATGTTTTGTATAGGTTTTAATTGGTATTATGGTTTATGTCGAGCTGAGGAGTGAATTTGGTTTGGCTTTAAGTGTAGTTTTTGATCTGTTCCGTTTGCTTATGACAAGTTCAAATGGAGACTCCAGCTTTGTTAAATATCTGTATTTTAAATATATAATTAAATATATTGATAAAGAGGATGTCTCCATTTTAACTTGCCTGTGGCAAGAGATTAATAAATTAACATTCTTGCCTTTGAACATCAAGTATGTAGGTCAATATTTGCAATATTGAAGTATGATTTGAGCATCCCAAGTAACGCTTCTTTGAACCCAAAACATTCATGCAAATTCAGGGTTGCTTGATTCAATTTATTATCAGGGAGTCGTCCTTTGTGTTATGTGAGATATATATATATATTGTGAAATTAATAAAAACGTCGATACCGCTAGGCTCCCAAGTACTGGCTTCATACACACATCAAAAAAAGTTTTGCATCACCTCGGTTCCAAGAGTTCCGGAACCGTTAAATACAAAGGGAATAGATATCAACACAAACAACATTTCAGCTCGTTTTATTGCTCATGAGACCCACACATTGCATGTTGTACCATCATACAGCTAGACTTTCAGCATTTGTGGTCCAGATTGCAGTACACACCACTACCTCTAATACCCAGTAGCACGTCCTCTTGCATTGATGCATGCCTGTATTCGCCGTGGCATACTATCCACAAGTTCATCAAGACACTGTTGGTCCAAATTGTCCCACTCCTCAACGACAATTCGGCGTAAATCTCTCAGAGTGGTTGGTGGGTCAAGACGTACATAAACAGCCCTTTTCAACATATCCCAGGCATGTTCGATAGGGTTCATGTCTGGCGAACATGCTGGCCACTGTAGTCGAGCGATGTCGTTATCTTGAAGGAACGCATTCACAAGATGTGCACGATGAGGTCGAGAATTGTCGTCCATGAAGACAAATGCCTCTCCAATATTCTGCCGATATGGTTGCACTATGGGTCGGAGGATGTCATTCAGGTATCGTAAAGCCGTTTCGGAGCCTTCCATGACCACCAGTGGCGTACGTCGGCCCCACATAATGCCACCCCAAAACATCAGGGAACCACCACCTTGCTGCACTCGCTGGACAGTGTGTCTAAGACGTTCAGCCTGACCAGGGTGCCTCCAAACACGTCTCCGACGATTGTCTGGTTGAAGGCATATGCGACACTCATCGGTGAAGAGAACGTGATGCCAATTCCGTGGGGTCCATTCAGCATGTTGTTGGGCCCATCTGTACCGCGCTGCATGGTGTCGGGGTTGCAAAGCTGGACCTCGCCATGGACGTCGGGAGTGAAGTTGCGCATCATGCAGCCTATTGCGCACAGTTTGAGTTGAAACACGACGTCCTGTGGCTGAACGAAACGCATTATTCAACATGGTGGCATTGCTGTCAGGGTTCCTCCGAGCGGCAATCCGTAAGTAGCGGTCATCCACTACAGTAGTAGCCCTTGGGCGGCCTGAGCGAGGCCTGTCATCGACAGTTCCTGTATCTCTGTACCTCCTCCATGTCCGAACAACATCGCTTTGGTTCACTCTGAGACGCCTGGAAACTTCCCTTGTTGAGAGCCCTTCTTGACACAAAGTAACAATGCGGACGCGATCGAACTGCGGTATTGACCTTCTAGGCATGGTAGAACTACAGACAACATGAGCAGCGTACCTTCGTCCTGGTGGAATGACTGGAACTGATCGGCTGTCGTACCCCCTCCGTCTAATAGGCCCTGCTCATGCATGGTTGTTTACAACTTTGAGCAGTTTTAGTGACATCTATGAACAGTCAAAGGGACTGTATCTTGGATACAATATACACAGTCAACGTCTATATGCCGGAGATCTGGGAACCGAGGTGATGCAAAACCTTTTTTGATGTGTGTATATGTAACAGCAGACAGTAAATTAACTATCTACATGTGGGTAATATTTTTAACTGGTAGTAATTAGGCACTGCATTTATATTGATTATACAAATATTTCTATCAATGAAAGGAAATATGTAGTATTTTGCCATCATAAATTAGAAGCCATAACAAACGCACACCCAATTACTTCACGTCACTATATCGCCGCCATATTGCAAGCAGCTGACCGTAAGCTCCTCCCCCGTTTCGGACGTCAATAGTTTCGTAAGCGTGAGAGTACTTTTGTGACTTTACCACAACTTCCTGCGAGGGTGTGCTTGATCCTAGAAAAGGTTAAGAACTGAGAACTACGATATTTAACCTATTTAAAAGATGTGCATTTGTATGATCTATGCATATTATGAGAGTCCAGAATACTCTCACGTTTCAAGTTATTTGCACGATACAATGCCAAAGAATTTAAGTGTCCAATGCAATTAGCTTATTGATTATTTAGCATTTTATTATATTCCTTATTTAAAACTACAGTACTTTTCAAGAGGTAGTAAATCAGTTGGGTGCAGCCCAAAATATTCATTTGAGGAGTTTGGACATCGTGGATATTTGGCCCCGTGCACTTGGGTGTGTGTTACATTTGTCTGGTAACCTGTGTTATTGTGGTGTCTTTGTGTAGTTGTAAATCGGATGAGGATTGAGAAGAAGGCACCGTGGCCTAAGTTAGGAACCAACCCGGCAGTGGCAACCCATGGAAAAGCCACGTCCAGGCTGGCTGAGGTGGGAATCGAACCCACATCTTCTCAGATTTTCCTCACGAGGCTGAGTGTACCCGGACAGCCACGAATACTAACCGCTACACTACGTGGTGGTCACACAGTAGTCTGACTTGGGACTCCGATAACCGTTTAGCACTTGGTTCAATGTTGTTTACCTCAATGATTAATTTTCAACATTACCATTTCGGAGTTCTGTTTATTAGTTTCACGTAAACGTGAATCTTGGGATTATGAACCACAGGACCTCCTTTTTTACGTGGAATCCGAACCACAGGACATGGCATTTCACTTCGAAAATCTCACATACATTGACCGGGTTATTTTATCAGTCTCCTGACAGGAGGGTAGCAAGTTTAATGGTACATACTGTAGTGATACGCCCTTTATAGGGTATTAGTTGACTGCAGAAGGGCATGCGAGGACTACCACATGCATATTTCTCTTCAAAAGCGTCCCTTTTTGTTGCTAGAGACAGCAGAGAACTGTTTGTTATACATGGTCGCCACGACAGTACCCAACCGATGACGTCACGCAGCAGCCTATGCTCTGGCAAGCCGAAGCGCGGAGCCCGGAGTGGCTCCCCCTGGGCCGAACTAGGAGTGAGAGCTGCTGAACGGCGCGCGAAGAGACCAGGAAGAAAAAAAAGGAGAGGGGGTAAAAGGCAAGAGGACATACATCAGAACAGGCAACATGAAAAAATAAACATTCTTTTTTTAAGTAAGTTTTCTTCATGGAGTGGTGTCTTCAAGGAGGTGTTAGCTGGAGACAAGGACGACGCCTGGTGGATTGGTGAGGAAGTCCTCTTGACCTTAGAGATATTGAGGAACTTCATTGGTTTGCTGCAATATGCCGCTAGGTTTTCCATAGAAGATATATATCTAGAACAGACTCAAAGACAAAATGAATCCCTGTTTAATGGAAAGAAGAAATACAGAGAGATCACTGTTGGTGTCTGCGAAGAAGGAATTAAATAAAAGAGATAAATCAAAGAGCAGCAACAGCTAACTCTGACTGACCGTGTATTCCAAAGAAAACACCACCACTGGCATCACAATAATTGTTAGAACCACCTTCGAGGTCATTCAATTCTCAGATATGCCTTGGAGGACATAGATTGGTTCAAATCCCACTCTCGGCCAACCTAGAAGTGGTTTTCCGTGGTTTCTCACTCCTAAGCTAGGCAAGTGAAGGTATGGTGTTAACCTTTCAAGATACGAGTGCCGCTGAAAAGGCTGCGCAAGCGTTTGTTGTTTATAGCAGCAGAAACCTAGCGGGATGTTGAGGGGGGCACAGCGATGAGGGAGTGCCGTCTAAACACAAGCATTGCGCCACTTGTGTTAGAATTCAGAATTGTGCGTTTCTAATTGTTTCGCAACAGCACAGCTAAGCGTAACAGGCGCACATGTCACCACGGAGAGGAGAACTATGACTGAGACTACTGGAGTTGAGTCATATCCTTCTCGCACGACTGTACCTGTTAACCAAGCAGACTGACAACGTGACTCAAGTTAACAAACAACAGTTCCCACTTCGAACGCCTGAAAAGCTAATACCTAATCTAGGGCCACTACTGTCTCCTTTCCAAGCATATCCCCATTAACAAGTGCACCTAATGGTACAGTGACCACAGTAACACAGTTCACCAGACAGATTCCAACCACACACACATAATGAAATACACAGGACTGATTACCACAATGTTCAGCTATTTAAAAAACAACAACAGAAATGATTGTTTGGAAGAGGTAACAATTATTTTGCCAATGGCCTCCGTTAGGTGACTTCGGCGTTTTGATCTTTTAATCCGGAACACGGTCGTTTTCAGTGGTCATCGGTGGTGCCATTTCCCACCCTTACTTTCTTCACGAAATGAATTGTATTTAGTTGGTATTAAGGGCTTGAGACATCTTTGGTCATCAGCCCCGTGTACTTAGTTGTGTATTCAATTTGTTTGATAACCTGTGTTTCTGTGGTGACAATAGTGTATGTGTGTTGCTGTAATTATTAGGATCAGGAAGGGGTAGGTGCTCCAGGGCATGAAATAAGATACTATACCGGTATTTACTTGGAGGGAGTGTGGAAAAACACGGGGGAAATCAAAATAGCCACTGTCAGCGTCGGGATTCAAACCTACGATCTCCGCACTTGCTGCATCTCCCCATCACGGTCTTGATGGTTACGCCGCTAGATTTGCTTACAATACTGTGAGGGATACAAACTCATTTTAGGTCTCAGGGGAATATTTTCTAGTCCTAGTTTTAAAGACTGGAGCAGAAACCACATACAGTATTTAATATAAGGCTGATGACAGCATGAAATAGCAACAACAACAACAACAACAACAACAACAACAACAAGTCGAGAAGGAAATCCACGTATAACAGCTGGATACAATTGCTTAGATGTAATGTACTTGTTGCCATTCAGACGTGGAAGTCATCATTATAGCTGTAAGCTACGTCATGAAATCGAGGGAACCCGGGTTGTAAGGTAAACGTAGGCTAAGCCCACACCAGATGCCAGTTCTTTGGTATTTTCGTAAAATTCAAAACATTGCTTGGTCAGATATATCTTACTTTAAATACTAACAAGTAGTTCCGTGAAGAACTAAATAGCCTATTTTCATATATCCTACTTATATTAATTGCCTCTATCAACATACAAATTTTCAGTTTGATTGCTGTAATAGATTCGTAGATATTGAGAACCGTCTAAATATTTCAGATGGTCACCATGTTGGATTTTTATATATAGGCATTCGATTTATGTACTATTTCATGAAGATTATTGTGTAGGTGTTTTATTCAAATTTCAATCGCATGATTAGGACACAAGAAATAAAAACGAGATTTTAAAATTCCGCTCAGACGCCATGTTGTGGTTATGAAGATAATTTAAATGAATTAGGTGCCAGTGGATTAAAATTTATTTAAGCATATACCGTACCACGTTTCACTGGGCTCGGATGGTTAAATCGCGAGAAATGTCCATTTGGATATTTAAATTTCGCGTCGCCGCCATGTTGGATTTGTGCTCACCAGGTTATTGAACGTCCTATAGCTAAACTTATGTTTATAGCCTCTATACACATACAAAATTTCAGTTTGATTGCTGTCATAGATTAATAGATATTGAGAACCGTCTAAATATTTCCGATGGTTGCCATGTTGGATTTTAATATATGAAGGCCATGGGGTCATGCACTATTAGATGAGGATTATTGTGTACGTTCATTATTCAAACGTTGATTTCGATCGAATGATTAGAACACAAGAAATAAAAACTTAATTTTAGAATTTCGCACAGCCGCCATCTTGAGGTTATGTAAACAATTGAACTAAATTAGATGTCAGTGCATTGCAATTTGTATAGTCATTTGCCAGGAAGAATAGAGTAATAAGTGGTGGAACTCCGGTAGTCGACCGTTTCCGCCGCTAGGTGGTACTCGCGTTCCTTGGCCTGGGCGGTCAGTCTGGCTCGTTGTTTATTAAAAGAAGTATTGCACTAAATACGAAGCAAGTTGTGAATAACAGAAACACATCTTGAAGGAAATACGAACATATTAAAATACTGTCCAGAATACACTAAAGCACATATCTGAGAAGAGTAGAGCTTACCTCTAATAAACAGAAGAAATCTTAATTATTTTTCTCACTGATTTTGAAGACGATCTGTATCTCAGTTCCCTGGATATTTCTTTCGTCCGGAAAATGAACCGGCATTTAATGTAATGAAACACTATCCTAGGTAAATATAATAACAGGTGCTCCTCTGAGCAGCACACATTTCGGAACACAGGAAGTTCTCAGATCATATCTAAAGCCCTGCGCGGATGCGGATCTCCGCAACATTCTTCACCATGTGGATATAGTTTGCATGGCTGTGCGGATAGCGGATAAACTGCGGATAATGTTTGGAGTAAATTTGCGGATAGTTTTTGGATTGCAATCCGAACTTGTTGAATGTCATGACACATATCTTCCGTTACGTTTTTTCATGACAGATGTAAGATGATGATTTAAGTTAATATCTTTCTAATTTTGTCATTAAGCATAATTATCACTCCGAACAGAAAAGGGTTGCAATTCTGGTTGTATAACATTCATTTTAAACATAGCACATGACATAATTATATAGCCTTCTTCTCAAATGTCTAAATGTGTTGCTTTAATACTTTATGCTTTATCTAACTAAGAATATTATTGTAATGCCAGTAGATTCGGATAACAAATGTGCGGATGCCGATAAAAGTCGTGCGGATGCGGGGCAGATGCGGATAACGTTTTATTTATCCGTGCAGGGTTCTAATCCACACAATCTGAATAGATATCGCCCCACAACGCACCTTCTTGCTCCAACTTTGCCTCCACTACTGCATCTAGACGTTTAATCACGTGAAATAAAGATAAAGATGGGTATTTCAGAAACTTAGATTCACTACCGCCAAAGTCTCTCAGCATGGTGAGGATACATACATCACTAACAGCATTAAATATTTCGTAATCACTTTCCAATGACCTAATGCAGGAAGTACATTTCACAATCTTCTATATATATGTGCAGTCGTTTCATTCCGCCGCATGGCTATTGCCCCTGCGGCGGCGGGCCCCCTTAGACGGTTTCGCCGTCTCTTCGGGCCAGGGGGTTAAGGTGTTTAGGAGAGGTGGAAATTTTGGTGATGGGTGGGTTTGGCTTTAGGATTTGGAAGAAAGTGTGTGAGAATTTTGGTTGGGGCATTGCTGGGGAAATTTGGAGAATGGTGCTGGGGGCGAAGTTTTGTTTTGAGAAGGGAGAGTTAGATGCAGGAGGGAGGATGTGGAGGGGAAGGGTGACTGCTTCGTTGTGCGTATGTATAATTTTAAATGTCGGAAATTTTATGAGGCAAAGAAAACGCGGAAACCACGGAAAACAACTGTTGCAACTGCCAAAGCAGACGAAGGAACTTCTATTGCTCGCTCTGAGATTAATATGAATTTTAAGTTTATTGGGGAAAATAAAGTGGGGGTTGTGTTTAAGTCCAGATCATAAGGTGATATTTTTTTTTTATTGTTTTTTTATTTTGTTTTTTATTTTATTTTATTTTAAGATGGTGATGAGAAGGTAGGATTGATATATATGCGGTGAGATGAAAAGGGGAGTGTTATGGTAGTAAAGAGAGAGGAAGAAAGAATTAAATAGCTGGTAGTTTGAAGAAATTAAATGATGTTGATGAGAAGGGAGAAATGAATGATGTTTGTTGAGATGCGAGTGGTATTGGTGGAGCGAGAGAGAAAGAAGAAAGAAAGCAGAAAGAAAGAAAGAAAGAAAGAAAGAAAGAAAGGAGAAAAACGCAGAGCTGGTGATGTGAGGATGGTGGCGATGTAACAAGTTGAGATTGGGGGAGGGGGGTCGAAATCAGATGAATTGAATGGGTAAATGAGGAGTGATGTTGTCAACGATGTGAAATTTGACGGTGAATGTGTGTGAAGGTGACAATCTTCCTTACTGCTGTGTGTATCAGGTAACCACACATATAATAAACAACGATATCGCCTGCTATCTCAGAACTGTCATCATTAACTGACAGAATTATAGGATCCAGTTCGTGTTCAATGTCTGTCAGTGTAATTGTTTCTTTCATTCGCTGACAATTGTTATCCTTCACTTCTCTGCTCGTATGTATTTCATTTCTCACCATTGACCGTATTCATTAAAGGAAGAAACTTTATTGTCAATAACGTCCTCATAATTAGCTTGTGAAGAAAGGACCTCTTTCACTGGTAGGCCTATGTACAGTATATAGACTGAAGCAAATGGTGGCGAAATAAGTCGGTAGAAGTAGAATGATCGTCGCTGCTTAAACCTCGTTTAAGTCCAAAATGCCTCTCAGAAGGGTCTTGATTTAATTTTGCAGTTAAAACGTACTTGTATTGTAAGTACAATTTGCGCGTGGTAAAGCATCACTGCTTGACTGCCGTCATCCGTTGAGACCATACGCCCGGCGCGGTGAGTGGTGTTCATCTTAACCATTGAGTCATATGGACGTTCCACCACTTATTACTTTATTCGCCCTGCATTTGCTGTAACAAGTTTCAATGCGTTCGAAAGGTTAAATCGTGAGAAAAGTCTATTTAAATGTTTCAACTTCGCTTGGCCGCCATGTTCGTTTTGAAGTTTACAGGTTTTGAAAGTCACATAGGTGAACGTCTAGTAGTGCCCTTTATCACCGTGCAAAATTTCAGAGTGATGTGAGTAATAGTTTCGGAGATATAGAATGCCGGTGAAATATTTCGCACAGACGCCATGTTGGATTGGTGAGGCGTAATAAAATTTGAAGAGTACGGTCGAGGTCAGCCAAAATAGTACTATGACCTTAGCGAGTTACATTGAAATCGCTCCAGTCGTTTAGAAGTGTTATAGAACTTCCTATTTTCATTTTATGAAAAAAAAAAGGCTTATGAGATCACCTTTTGTCCGTATGTGTGTGTGGGTGGTGTGTGTGTGTGTGTGTGGGTCCCCCTCTAATAACTTCTAAACGGATAGAGCGATTTTAATGAAACTCGTTAAGGTCATAGCACCATTTTGGCCGACCTTGACCGTGCCCTTCAAATTTTATTACGTCTCACCAATCCAACATGGCGGCTGTGCGAAATATTTCACCAGCATTCAATATCTCTGAAACTATTACTGATATCACCCTGAAAGCTTGTACGGTGATAAAGGGCACTACTAGTAAGTTCACCTATAAGACTTTCAAATATCTGGTAACTACAGAACCAACATGGCGGTCAAGCAATTTTGAGACATTTAAATAGTTTTTTCTCGCGATTTAACCGTCCAAACGCAATGGAACTTGGTACAGCAAATGTCTATACACATTGTAATGTACTGGCATCTAATTTAGTTCAATTGTTTACAGAACCTAAAGATGGCGGCTGTGCGAAATATTTCACAGGCATTCTATATCTCCGAAAATATTACTGATAACGCCCTGAAATATTGTACGGTGATGAAGGGCACTACTAAAAGTTTACCTATGTAACTTTCAAAAACCTGTAAATTACAAAACGAACATGGCGACCAAGCGAAGTTGAAACATTTTAATAGACTTTTCTCGCGATTTTACCATCTGAGCGCAGTGACATATGGTAGGCCTACAGTAAATGATTATACACATTGTAATGCATTGGCATCATATTTAGTTCAATTGTTTACATAACCTCAAGATAGCGGTTGTGCGAAATGTGAAAATAAAGTTTTTATTTCTTGTGTCGTAATCATGCGATCGAAGTGAAAAATTGAATAATGAACCTACGCAATAATTTTCCTTTAATGGTACATAACTATACTGCCTATACATATAACAATCCAACATGGTGACCATCCGATTTAGACGGTTCTCGACATCTACTAATGTTTTACAGCAATCAAACTGATTTTTTTAATATTCATAGTGGCTATGAACATAAGTTCACCTATAGGTCTTTCAATAACCTGGTGAGCACAAATCCAACAAGGTGGCGGCGCGAAGTATACATATTTAAATGGACATTTCTCGCGATTTAACCATCAGAGTGCAGTGAAACGTAGTACGTTAAATGGTTATACAAATGTTAATCCACTGGCATCTAATTTATTTTAATTGTTTTCATAACCATAAGATGGCAGCTGTGCGAAATTTCGAAATTTCTTTTCTTCTTCTTGTGGCCTAGTCATGTGATTGAAGTTTGAATACTACACGTACACAATAATCTTCATGTAATAGTACATAACTCTAAGACATACATATATAAAAATCCAACATGGCGACCATCCTTAATAATAGACGATTCTCAATATATACGAATCTATTACAGCAATCAAACTTAAATTTTGTATGTTGATGGAGGCAATTGTTGTTTGAGTCTTCAGTCTTTTGACTGGTTTGATGCAGCTCTCCATGCCCCCTGTCCTGAGTTAATCGTTTCATCTCTACATAGCTACCACACCCTACATCCGAGGCAATCTGTTTAACATATTTTAACCTTGGTCTACCCCTACAGTTCTTGTCCTCGACCCTTCCTTCCATAACTAGGCTTGCTATTCCTGGGTGTCTTAGTATCTGTCCTACCAACCTATCTCTTCTCTTCATTAGCAGTCGCCAGAAACATCTCTCCTCTCCCACTCGTCTTAATACCTCTTTGTTTGTAACCCTATCTACCCATCTGATCTTCATCATTCTCCTGTAACACCACATTTCAAATGCTTCAATTCTCCTCTTTTCTGCTGCACCAATAGTCCAAGTTTCACTTCCAATTAACATGCGGTAAGTAGGATATATAGCTTGCCACGGTGGGTGAGTGGATAGCGTGTCGGTCTACCAACCCCAAGATTGCAGGTTCGCTCCTGGCCGTGGTAAGTGATTTTTGGAAGGCGGCAAAAATACGACACGCATGTCATACGATGTTGGCATGTCAAAGAACGCATTTGAATTCAGTAGGCCGTGTTCATAATGGCAAAATTAATCTCGGGAGTTTCCGCCAACACAAAGTTCCTCATTTCCCTACTAGAAAGCGCTATAGTGTTCAAGGAGCTTAGATATCTAACCTCCTTGACTTTCATAGTGATTCAAGGAACAACGAAATTCGACATGCAAGCTACCCTCTGGGTGTCAAATTACAAAGGTTGCACCCGGCACCGGAGGCCATACGATATTATTATTAGTTGTAGTAGTAGTAGGAGGATATATGAAAATAGGCTTTTGTTCTTCACGGAACTACTTGTTTCATAATTGAAAATAGGCTAAAAATCGAGCTATTTATTCTTTGAGGATATTTTCTCAACTGGGATTATGCTACCAACATATATATTTATTTTCGCCACCGTATTCTGTCTAGTGTGATGTCATCTGTGGTCACCATAACATAACGCAATATCTAATTGGAGAACATCGACACATTTTCATTTCATGTGGAATGAATATTGTATCTATGGGGTAATAGGCTTGCTCGCTCGCTGGCTCGTAAACTCGCTCCGAAGCTAGTAATTTAAATTTCCCACTGAATGGAGATTGTTGGAAGAAATGAAAACGTATAAACACTTATAATGGGCGTTGTATTAATGATAGAGCTAACCTGTCATGGACTTCTTTTTAAGAGCCTTTCACGTTGAACATTTCTTACACTCACAGTAAGTTATATAGATATTTTAAACGGTTTACCCAGCGTAAGCTTGAAAGGCGCACGGACGGCAAGTTTTTCTTCAATTCGATTTACTGAAATCGTTACTGCTCGACTTCCTTTGGTCATAAATAAATGTTTTTCTACAGAAACGTTCCCCGATAAATCCTTTACAGAATGGAGAAAACCGCATCAAAAACCATCCAGTGATTCTCGAGATTACCCGTTACATCCAAGAATCGGGGACTTTGTTTTATACTATATAGAAATATACAGTGGCGGTTGGCGGATAATTGTTCTGGGTGTAGCACTGTTTCCATTAAGGAGGGGTTAGGGTAGAAGACTGCTGCTTGATATCAGAGAAGGCGATATACACGTGCGCGCTAAAACTGATGTAGTTCATTCATCACGAACGCCATAGTCCGGAGAACATCACATTCACCTGGGGATTAAATGGAATATTATCTGGCAAAGTTCACGAGAACTAAACAGTGTAATTTACACACGAGGGCGAGAGAGAACCGCAAATGTCACACTCACGCCCAAATTACATTGCGAGACAATGGTATCGGCAGTAGGCCTACACGGTACATCTCGGATGTCTCGTCCTTTATTGAAATCAGCGGGCAACGACCAGCCGAGTTAACTGTTGGGATAGGACTTACTTGGTCTAGCATCTCTGCCATACCTCCAGGCTGACAACGACCACACACCGAGCGCTCCTATGCTATTGGCGCGCTTCGTTTTCTCAAACAGTTCACAGTGCTGCAATATTTCCTTAATAATTATTAAAGAACAAAACTACGAATTCCTATGTATATAAGAGGAATCGTACAGCTTTTTATTACTAATACGATTATAATTTTTATTATGGATCTTTTGAAACAATCTGGTCGTTGTTCAACACTGCAACCAAATCACTAGCCGCCACTGAAATGAACCGTGCGCAAAATCCAAATTCGTCCTCTCCCACCAACAGGCAAACTTTACAGACATCCCTAGTTGCAATATTTCATTCTCGTGCTGGTCGGCGTACTGTCAACATGTCCGAGAAGGAACGGGTGGGATTGATCTCGTCCGAGGGTTTGTCACTCATCTGGCATCCTCGTTGGACAGGGAAGAAACAAACGATATTTCAGCGCCGCGGCGGGGCGTGAGACTTCAGTGCCAATTCTCTGTTTCCTATCCTAACATGTCGTAACTACAGTCGCACAATGTTCGTACATGAAGGACTGAGCAAGGTGGCACCTCCCTTGTTCAGAAGAATGTTTGCGCTTTCTGGTCTGACCTAAACGAAGAATATTGGCACTCCGTGTGATGATTTGGGTTTAGGATTGGGATAGGTTTTCAATCTCGAAATGGGGTACCATCTTGAAATGAAATAAACATAATAACACTGTAATAATATACTCCTTTTAACTACTGTGGCTTTTAGAGACGCCGGGGTGCCGAAATTTTGCTATGAAGGGGATCTTTAACGTGCCAGTAAATCTACTTACACCGCTCCCTCGCAATTGCGCACCCTAAAATGTCACCTGACTGCGCCAGGTTTCAATCCTTCAGCCTTGGGAACAGCAGGCGAGAACGTTACCACTGAGCAACGCAGCCAGTCATCCTGAAATGAGTGTGGATATAGCGTGAGCACATATTGCATGAACGCCAGGAGTACCCGTCCATGTTCGGTCCAAAGCGTTTCTCATCGAACCGGAGTTACACTAGGTTACATTCAAATGCCTTTAGTTAACTGTTAGTGGTGACTGTTGTTTTAAGGAGCGGAACACTGAGGTCATTTGTCCATTTAAAATATGTTAGGAACTGTTAATCATTGGTGAACCATGTTGGTATGATAACATTACTCCAAAATCAACGTAATTATTCACACAATAGCAGAAAATTACTACAGGGCAGGGCTTCACAGACACCACGCACGTGCTGAAAAACTACTCCTCTCCTACGCTCTCCACTCGCCTTCATTGCGAACTGCAAGTTGCACGTTTCAGTGCACGGCGTAAATAAACTTTGTTATTGTGGTTGAAAGAACGATCTAACCGTGCCCCAGGAGCTTTTGATGTCCATGAATTACGGAGATTTTTTGATTCAAAACTCCAACAGGAATAATAATAATAATAACAATAATAATAATAATAATATTGGATTTACGTCTCTTTTAGCTACTGAAGCTTTTGGAGACGCCGGGGTGCCAGAATTTTTCCCCGAAGGGATCTTTAACGTGCCAGTAAATTTACGGACACGGCTTCCTCGCATTTTTGCACCCTCAAATGCCAACTGACTGCGCCAGGATTCCATCTTTCATCCTTGGGAACAGCAGGTGAGAACTTTACCGCCACACCACGCAGCCAGTCCCAACAGAAATAAGTTATTATGCTCTATCACCAGTATTTTTTTCTGTTTTTGCTTTTATCGTTTACAACCTCCATATAAGCCTATTTGTTTTCATATTTATTCTGATTTTCATTGTTTTATGGACCCTCCATGAATATAGGATTAGTGCAGTCCACTACATGGAATGAGAGGCGTTTGCCTCCCATCGAGGCGTATTAGTTTCGGTTCCCGGTTATTGCATGTTGGATTTTGGAGGGGATGTAGTCTATCACGTCCAGTGATTGAGATTTTACGTAAATAGTAGGCCCCGTAGCTTCAAATAGTCGTGAGGTTAACGCTCACGTAAAACTACAAATTTCCTTAATTTTGCTTCTAATAATGGGTCTCCTTATTCAGGGGCGTAAAACACGGGTAGTGCAGGGGGGCATTGCCCCTCTCAAGTTTTAGCTGCAAGACAAACTTTTTATGTACCGTACCCGTAAAAATAATAGTAAAATGACCCTAAACTATTCTATAAATGATTTAATACTACAATAGGCGGAAAATCAGAAAAAAAACCACATTGCTTTGCTTTGTCGTAATTCCTTTATTCTACCGAATAAACAGTCTGTTTTTCTCTCGTTTACCGACGAGGTGCCAACTTAGCCGAGAGCCGAGACGCTTTGAGATTTGTCCCCTTACCACGACGATCCGAAAATGTGCATTTTCGAACTATTGTTTATGAGTCCCGGTTCAAAACTGAGGTCAGATACTCTGACACACAACACACACAACAACAGCGCGCGGGCCTTTTTTTTTATCTTTCGAAGCAAACAAGGTAAAGTAACACGTCCCTTCACTCGCACATCTCACGTTTTAAGTACACACTGCGCTTGCGCTCTGCGTTGTGCCGACAGAGTTCGAAACTCAGTGATGTACGTGACGTCAGAAGTTTGACATTTGGTGCTACGTTTGTGTCGTGTTTACCCAAATACTGTCTAAACTTTGTTGATTACTTAATTTCAATTTGTGAAGTTTGACTTTGTCACTGAGATGACCGTGAATACTTCAAACAGTTCTGCACAGAGAAGGTTTTCGATGATGAGAAGGGTTAAAGACTACCTCTGATCTACGATCGGACAAATTAGATGGAATCATTGCTGTCTACTGGTCACCTACTCGGAAATGGTTCACAAACTGTATGACACGCGTCTTACTCAACAGTTTGTAAACGAAGATCGACGGCAGTCAGTGTTCGGGTCTTTTGCTAGACGTTGACAAATGTTTTATGTTTTGTATTCATATTCTGGTCGCCTCCGTAGCGTAGCGGTCAGCATGGTTACCTGCCGCCCCGGAGGTCCTGGGTTCGATTCCCGGCTCTGCCACGAAATTTGAAAAGTGGTACGAAGACTGGAACGGGGTCTGCTCAGCCTCGGGTGGCCCAAATGAGTAGAGGGGGTTCGATTCCCCCTCAGCCATCCTCGAAGTGGTTTTCCGTGGTTTCCCACTTCGTCTTCGGGCAAATGCCGGGATGGTACCTTCTTCAAGGCCACGGCCGCCTCCTTCCCTCTTCCTTGCCTATCCATCCTGACCATCCATTACCTTCCCTCACGAGGCCCCAGTTCGCTTTGCAGGCGAGGCCGCCTGGGCGAGGTGCCAATCACACCTCACCAGGTGTATCCACTCCGATTAGATGTTCCTAGCTCTAGGACACTGCCCGTAGAGGCGGTAGTGGTGAGTTCCCTCGCTGAGTCCGTGGGTTCCACCAACCTGGAGGGTAAACGACTAAGAGAGAGAGAGAGAGAGAGAGAGAGAGGTAGGCAACCGAAGATTATAAATTTGACACCCCCACGTTTGCGAGGAGTCTTACGACTCTGCGCTTATTAAACATGTTGCGCTCATGTCTTGCATTACAAAAATATAAAAGTTCCCATTGACTTATAACTATATTGTTCTCGCTAATTTTGGAGTAAAATTATGTCTATTCTCCACCTGTCCATTTAACAATCACGCCGTGTCCAGCCGACAACGCCAAGCAGTCCACGTTAAGTCCCGCCTGCACAGCGCAGCGTTTGTGAAGCCCTGCTTTTGGAGAATATTCTTAATAATTTTAATAATAATGATAGTTATATGGCTTTATCAGCTGTTGTTTTAATAATGTCGGGATGAATCAGGCGATCTCTACTTAAATGTTGAAGAAGTAATTATGAAGAAATTGAGCCAGATTGTTTCAGAACTAGGTGCACATAGCATATCGTGTCGAGTCTAAAATATATTAGGCTATACATGAAACAGTGGAACCGTCTCAGTTGTGTTGTGACAGGTTGTGTGAAGTCTTTTACCGCTGCCTCCATGATCTCGGGCTAGGTATTGAAACTCCGGCTCCAAAGGTCGCTGGGGCTCAATTCTCGGCCCTGCTATGGAATTATTTTATTCTTGTCTGTTGGTGTGAATTGGCCTTGTGATGCAAAACAGAGAAGTGGTGGGTTTGATTCCTACCTCAGCCATCCTAGAAGTGGTAATCCATGGTTCCCACTGCAGGAAATGCCAGGATGATTTCTAACCTAAAGCCTGGCTTCAATTATAAATACGCACACCAGACCCCACAATACCACTGGTTATCAGATAAAGTCTACGCACAATCAGGTACACGGGGCTGATGACAATGACGTCAAGCCCTTAATGAAAAAACAACTCCATCACTTCACACACTAAACCGAGCAGAACAGAAGGAAAGGTAGAAGGAAATAAAGAAAGGAAGGAAGGGAGGAACAAAGAAAGCAAGAAAGGAAGAAATAAGGAAAGGAAGGAAGACAGAAAGAAGGAAAGGAAGAAAGAAAGAAAGAAAGAAGGAAGGAAGAAAGAAGGTAGGGAAGGAAGAAAGAAAGAAAGAAAGAAAGAAAGAAAGAAAGAAAGAAAGAAAGAATGAAAGGAAGGAAGGAAGGAAGGAAGGAAGAATGAAAGAAAGGAAGAAAGAAAGAATGAAAGAAAGAAAGAAAGAAAGGATAAAAGGAAGAAGGAAAGGTTGAAAGGAAGAAAGATAGGATAAAAGGAAGAAAGAAAGGATGAAAGGAAGAAAGAAAGCATGAAAGGAAGGAAGGAAAAAGAAAGCAAGAAAGGAAGAAAGAAGGAAAGGAAAGAAGGAAGGAAGAAAGAAAGAAAAGAGGGAATGAAGGAAGGAAGGAAGGAAGAAAGAAATAATAGGTAAATAAAGAGAGAAAGAAAGAACGAAAGAAAGAACGAAAGAAAGAAAACAAAGGAGGATTACTATTATTTGTGACATTTTTGTACCTTTGCTTATTGTTGAGAATTCTAGTTTTCATCACATATTGTCATAAATAATGCGGGGGATGAGTTCCCGCCTCCAAACTAACGACTCTCATGCTGCAACCCTGACCTACAACAAGATGCAGTATATGGTCACTGAAATTTGGATGGACCTGATACCCTTGATCCGTTCCAAACATGGCGGTGATTTCTGCCAAAAAGAGAAGCATGAAGGAAGAAGCCCAGCGCGAGTTGTGATGACAACATCGAGTCTCCGAGGCCATATCGTACGATTGTCTGAAAAAGAACCGTACCACACAGCTGGCTGTACTGCAAGTGTTGTCAGGCTTACTTGTTGCTACTCGGAACTGGAGTTCAAGGCCTGGGCTTCGAAGGAGGGCATGGGTAATGCCTGTTCATTTCTGGTATGATTCTGAAACCACAAAACCACGTGAGCTTCACTGGAGAACTCTTGAACTTAGCCTTTCAAGGTCAGCGTAAGAATTGTTGAGCAAGTTTTCTGGGCTTGAAGGTCATAGTCTTCACGTCTTGATTCTTTTTAAACTGCTAAAAGGCATAAACTGGCTGGGTGGGATTCAATAGGTGGAAACCAGATAAGCAGTCTGGTTTATGCTGATGGTCTGGCTGTAAAGACAGACACTGTCAAAAGCTAGCAAGCCAACATGTTAGAACTTCAGCAGAAATTTAGGGAATATGGTGTGAAAATCAGCATTTCAGAAGCGAAGGTAATGTCGGTGGGAAGGAACTACAAGAAAATAGAATGTCAGGTAGGAGGAACTAAATTGGAGTAGGTGGAACATTTTATGTACTTAGACTGTGTATTCTCTCAGGATGGTTATACTCATGAGATCGAGTCTAGGTGAAGAAAAGCCAATGCAGTTCTCAGTTGCGATCTACTTTATTCTGCATAAACGTAGTTAATATAGGGACGAAACTCTCCCTACATCACCCTTACTGTTTGGGAGTGAACGCTGGGTGGATTTAGGATATCTGATTGATAATCTAGAGGTAACTGATATAAGGATAGCACAAATGATTGCTGGGACAAATAGATGGGAGCAATGGCAGGAAGGTGCTCGTATTGAAGAGATAAAGACTGAGTTAGAAATGATGATGATGATCGTGTGGCCTCCGGAGAGGCCAAGTGCAGGTCTTTCTAGTTGACGCCCGTGTGCGACCTGCGCGTCGTGATGAGGATGAAGTGATGATGAAGACGTCACATACACCCAGTCCCCGAGCCACGGGAATTAACCCCAGGAGATTAAAATCCCTGACGGCTCGGCCGGGAATCGAACCCGGGGCAATTCGTACCAAAGACTAGCATGCTACCATTTAGCTACGGAGCCGGACAGTTAGAAATGAACAGGTTAGATAAAGCAGTTCGTATGACCTGACTCAGACGGTGGAGTCATATGATTAGAAGGGGGACGGGTTGGAAGAGAGTAACTAAGAGGTTAATGAGCTCGACTATAGAGACTAAGAGAAGCAGAGGTAGACCTAGGAGGTGATGGTTAGATTCAGTGTTCAACGATTTCAAAGGACTGGAGTAGAAGCAGAGGAGGCTGCAGTGCTAACTGCTAATATGGTATCATGGAGGCGGCTTGTTCGCAAACGGAGACTTACAGACTAACTAGACTGGATGCCGAAAGACAAAAGAGTCCCAAATGAAAGTGAATGAATGCACTTGACTTATTTAACCAATGTTAATATACGTGATTAAAAAAATACAGTACTAAACACCACATTGCAGGTAATTAGCTCTCCACCTACAAGCCCAGAAAACATGATCAACTACTGTATAGAACGGAAGATTCTCTCGGAAATACAAGGAATGTGCAAGACCGTAATTAAGTACCATCAGCTATATTGTCCGGCTCCGTGTCTAAATGGATTGGCCGCTTGCATCATTATTCTTCTGAAGGGCCCCGGGTAGGCTTCCCTGCCGGGTCATGGAATTTTAAAGGAAGCTTGTAGTTTAACGTGACCGTTAATCTTGAGATCATGAGCCACGGGACCTCCTTTTTACGTGGAATCCGAACCACAGGACATGGCATTTCACTTCGAAAAGATGGAATTTTAACTTCGTACTGTTGAATCTCCAAGCTTGGGGACTGGTTGTTTGTGATGTCTTCATCATTTATTTCATCCCCAACCCAACGAGCAGGTCGTCCATGGCCGTAATGAGGCCCGCAAAACAGGGGCATCATTGTTGTTGGGACACTTTCTAATTCTGTCTCGCGTCGTTTCCACATTTAAAACAGATTAAGATACATTTAACACTGTTAATAATAAGCATTAGGATGACAATTCTCAACACAGAAGCATACGATAATTTTATATGGAGTAGCAACTTATTTCTTCCGATTCAATCCTTTTTCAACTTACATTTATCTTATTTGATCAATATCAGCATGCATGGTTGAAATAGTAAATGCATTATTGCACGAAGTTACTGTAGAACAGATAGTGAGAATTTCATTAACGTTTATGAACCATAGTTAAGTGTTTAGGCTATTCGAATATATTAAATGCTACAAGATGATGAAGGAAGCACGCTCGTGAACGAAGACTACGAACCTAGACTTGTAGCAGAGACCACAAATTTATTTTTAAGAATTTGTACCCCTAAAGTTGAGATGTTAAAAGGCCCGAAGATCGAACTCGAGTGAGGTTCGTTCTAGGTACCGGTAGCTCTTGATCACTTCGTAAGCTGTCTGATTGAAATCTGAAGTTCCTCTACCGGAGCAAATTAAATGGAATGAAATTGAATCGCTGTATTAGTCACACTTCATGTGTAGCTCTATGTTTAATGTTTCTTCTAGTATTACCTTGGCCTTCACTTTCTACGTCAGCCCACATGACTCCGTCATTTGAGAGGGAGATAATGGGGAACCGACGAAGCAAGATTATCAATTAACAAACCTTGAATCGGAGGAGGATGAGCCAGAAAAATGTGAGGGATATTGGGGTAAAACTAAGGTCACATTATGATGGCCCGTGCGTCAGAATTTCTACGAACAAACCGGCGCTCTCGGAAATGAGAAATAGAGGAAGTTGAAATTAAACGTCCCACCCTAGATATGGTGAAACTACGATACGCGTGTCAATGATGGCACACGGGTGTGCTTCAAGTAGCAAGTTGCCTACATGAAGACATTAATATAAAAGAACTGGGCATGAAACCGTCTTGGTTTAGGCATAAGTGGATTTCGAACGTAAATGCATTGGCCAGTAATAACTTATTAAATAAGATTTATTATTTTAAAATAAGATCAGGAATTAGCCCTGGTCAAGCCCTCCAGCTACCTTTGCGATATCGTGTTCGTGTAGTGCAGTGCACTTGGGTGTGTTTAGAATTCGTATGATAACCCGTGTTACAGCGATGTCTGTACTAGAACGCGATAAAAAGAGAAGCATATCCTACTGACATGCATGCATCTCAATGAAGCATATAAGAGGTTGCAAGATATCTCTGTTCTTACTTCTTCGGAAACAGTGTGCTAACTGGTTGTATATTTCTCCTAAAAATGAACGGCTCCACACTTAAGAGATAGCTGCACAGAGGGTTGGGGGATTATTCACCCAGGTGGACAAATATCTAGCCGTCTCATAGAACTATTGTGGGTTTTGTGCATTGTAATTGGCCTATGGGCATGGACCATCAACCCCGTGTATATTAACTTCTGTGTTCGCGGCTGGGTTAGCGGCAGGGTGGGTGGAGCTCCAAATAGCTGTTTTGTGTTTAATATTGTCACCCTAACAGATCAGCTAATTGCAATGAAGGTATCACATTCGAATGAGCCTGACAACAGCATAGCAAGCCTCCATGATTGCCCAGGTGTGATACTGTAGCGAGGAGAAATACTACTAGCTTATCTTTCCATTTTCATAACTTGGTTGGTGGTATGGCTTACACGCCAAATCTCATTAATAAAAAATAAACATAAACTACTAACTGACGCATCATCGTTGCAGTAATGGAAGTAGTCAGAGTAAGGGGGGACAACGGCTCCGAGCCAGGGCCGAGAGCCCGTAGTGACGCTCCGGCCCTCATGTCTACTGTTGTGCGGCTCAAGTAC
Organism: Meconema thalassinum; assembly: GCA_946902985.2. Taxonomy (NCBI): domain Eukaryota; kingdom Metazoa; phylum Arthropoda; class Insecta; order Orthoptera; family Tettigoniidae; genus Meconema; species Meconema thalassinum. The sequence goes on along the minus strand of OX336389.2, from coordinate 400,707,902 downwards.
AAGTGAATGGGATGAGATTGGAGTAAAATCTGTGCTTTATTTTTACTTGCAGATGAGGACGCATTGCATCCTATAGAACTTCAAAGACCTACTAGAAGTGAACGATACTTATCTCCTGCAGAAAGAGGTAAGTCAGATGACTTTCGTGTTTCCCTTCAAAGTACGAGCATAGTATACCATGAAATAACCACATTTGATATATCCCATACAGGAGTATTGTAGGTGCTAGTGTCATACAAAATCTCAAAATATATCGAGCTTGCTCGATTGTATCTATGAACCTGTACTCGGCGAGCGGTGACTACAGCCACTTCTTAGAGATTCTCAAAGTTTGGTAGAACAAACACAAACTCTAGGAGACTGTGTGGTGTCCTAGTGAGAGTCAGATAACAATGGAAAAAGTAACAAGATTGTAGTGTTGGGGCGTTTTCACGGTTGACAACACAACTATATTTCGAAATTTGAAAATAAAACAACATGTTAATCAATGGCTGAATCAGTGTATGGTAAAATATCAATATCAAATAATTACGAAATGAGAAATCAGACAAGTTGATGAGGGCTAAACTGTCTTTTTTATTCTTTCTCTTTTGTGTCTTCGTTTTAGAATAACACAACTCTTTTTAAAATGTTGTAGTATTAATTTCACAAATTGTTTCTAGAATGTTTAAAATTAGATTGATATTTATTTCACAAAAAATTCTTATTCAAATGATTCTTCACTTGTACTTTCTAAACCTTCTAAATATATCTTGAGCCAGCCTCGGACCTATGGGAGTGCTGGAGTCCCACTCCCATCTGACAGATCAGGGACTCCTCGGTAGCGAACAGTCATTCGAACTGGTATTCGATGGGCTGTTATTAATATCGAGAGGGGTTATGGAAGAATGAAAGTAGAACTAACTGGGTCAAAAATGTAACCTAAATTATTTGGTTACCAAGCTCGCCCTCGGTTTTTCGCCATGTGTTTAATATTATTTTTTTAGGTTAGGTTAGAAACATGGCCACATGTTGGTGGGGCACTGCAAGGGGTCTAGCACTTGTGCTTATTGGATTCTTTGTGGTAGCCCAGCAATGGGTTGCAGGGGGCTTTGCCCATTGCAGGTTATACTATATGTTCTTTTTATGTTAGCGTCTTTTTTAGAGTCTGCTTGTTGAGAATGGAAAATGAAATGTTGAGATGGGAGTGGGTTATGTTTTATGATGGATGGTTAGAATATGTGTTGATGATAATAGTTATATACATGCTTGCTGGAATTGGGATAAGATGGAAGGTGTGTGTATAGCAATTTTATGATTTGATGTATGGTGAGCTATGTAGAGGCTTATTGGAGTAACAAGAATAAGAAAAGAAGAGTATCAAGTATTGTGATTCGGTTTTTCCATGCAGACCGACAAGTATTAAGGGTTGTATTACCCTGAAAAGGTGGAGTAATAAGAAATGAAGCAGACGAATATTAAGTATATTGAAGGGCCTCTTTCTCATGAAGGTTGTTTTGGATACTGTGCAAGAGATGCAGGTAATGAAAGCTTGCTTACATGTAGACAAACAAGTATTACAAGTATTGTGATTCTTATTTCTTTATGTGCTTAACATCATCTCGACCCCGAAGATTATTAGAAGAAGAATTGTTGCATGAAACGCCCAACTGTGGGGCTTGTTGTTGTTGTTGTTGTTGTTTCACTGACTATTATTAATAAGAAAAGATTTGTTTCAACAGGTAGTATGGGATTGGATATTCTAGGATTAGTGTAGTTCAGACAAAGAGAGATAGAGAGGTGTAAGTAGAAAATTACAAGGAGTACCTGGCAGATGTGAAACGAGGCAGGGCAAAGTCGGGAATAGGGCTGTATGACAAGAGAACCTGAGGACCTAACATAGTTTCTGTGAGGTACGTAAATGAACAAGCCAATCCGCAGGTCAATAGCCACCAACAACGCCATAACAAAAATCACAGATAACTAACAACTTTGACAAGTTGCGCAAGCCTACAATACACTTCTGTAACTAAATAAGTGTTTTTGTTGGGAAAAAGACATATTATTATTATTATTATTATTATTATTATTATTATTAAAATATCGTGTAATATGGCCAATTTAAAAATTCAGAAAGACTGTAAACATTTCATGAATTTCCCTTCAATTCTTAATCATTTGTTTAACTGGTAAATTGACAATTATTGAATTATACTATTACAAAATGATCAAGACAGGTAGAAATAGAATATCAAATTCATACAGGGTAGGAAGAGCAATCACATATGCCACTGAAAGGTAAAACCTTGTGCGTGGTATGCATATCGTTGACTACGGTTTCTTTAAAATCGCATAATTGCTTAGTCGAATAGCACGTTCTATTTATATGTTTTATGTACGGTACTAAAAATAATGAATAAGGACGAAAAATAAAATTTGCGTTTGTATCAACTAGTAGACTCAACAAATTATATTTACAATTATCCTTTCGTTTTCCCTGAGAAAATGTTTAATACGCATCTTCAGGTTTGCATATCTTCTTTAAATTCTTTAAATTTAATTGGGAGAATGTTATATAATTTTGGTGAGAAACACAGAAAGTTACGTTTTGTTATACTTAACTTAGGTTGATAAGAAATAAAGTGATTCGCTATAATACGTCTGGTTTCATACCCGTGATTTACACTTGAATTCTATTTCTTTGTTTAAAAATGTTTATATATATATATATATATATATATATATATATATATATATATATATATTTCAAGAGCATACAATTGATTTGTATTGAAGACCTTTGCCTCGCCATACAGTCTCATAGTCGGATATAATCCATATTACTTGAACATTAATCGTAGTATGAGATTTTGTACTATTCTGAACTCTTTAGTGCGTTCTTAGAGGCACCTCCCCTGGCAAGAGTACCATATAAAAGAACTGACTGAACTAGACATTGGTAGATGTCTCCTATTGATTTGTAACTGACAATATATATAAATAATTCATGCTTTTGGGCTAATGCCGTGTGTATTTTTAATTTAAACCATACGTTTCTCCGAAATTATTTATATAATAATCCGGGCCGTGAAAGCCTTAATATGCAAACTGACAATATAGTTTAGTTTGTGAAATATATAGATTGTTCTTCTTATTTTACTTGCAAGATGGTTGCATTGGCTTTTCCATTTCATGGCTTTATCTAGGAATAATGCCAGATAATTAACTGTATCCACTTTAGTTATTTTAGGACAGTTACAGTTCTGATTACAGTTCAAACTGTGTATTTTAAGTTCATTAAAATTATCTTCCACTATCCTTAAACTGAATCTTATGAACTTTGATTTATTTATATTTAAAAATAGTTCGTTATCATCAAGCCACATCTTTAACATTTCCAATGCCGCAGTTGCAACTTGTTTTACATTTCCCCATGCTCTACCTTCAACACAAACTACCGGATCATCAGCGTAGGATATGGCATTCACATTAGGAATTCCGTGTTAGATGATTCAATATCGTTGATAAAAACAAAAAAATGATAATGGATCCAGTACAGTGCCGTGTGGTGCGTTTTCACTTTTAGATGTGGGCTTGTTGTTTATTCTAACGTATTGAACCCTTTCGATAAAATAGCTTTCAATCAATTCTGGCGCTATGCCTCTGATGCCATATATCTCCATCTTCGGAAGCAGAATATGGTGAGGTATGTTGTCAAAAGCTTTCTCCAAATAGAGAAAAATGCCCAAGGTTGGTTTCATACTGTTCATATTTCATAATTATATTCGCCTAGTTAATTGCCCAGCAGCATCAATGACGCTGACATCTTTTAAAATGCCGAATTGTATAGTAACTGTAGTTGATAGTAAATTGTGTTTCTTCAAAAACTGATAAATACGATTTTTTATGCATTTTTCAAAGAATTTTGATTTGATTGTCGTTAACGATATAGGTCGATAGTTTTGAAGCACTGCATAATGAAAAGGTTATACAATTGTATTTTTAATTGCGTTGGGAACTATCCAAGTGAATGCGACTCGTATAAGTGCTAGCAGATGGCACTTTCAGGAATTAAAATTCTGCTTAATAATTTGAGCTGAGATGTTATCTATTCCCACTGCTTTAGTGATGCTTATTTCACGTAGGAAGTTATGTAAATCCGTTTCGGTTATTGGAACAAAAAAAAAGCAGGAATATATGTTTCGGTTGATTTTCAAGGAAAAATCTGGGGTTTTCTTAATAGCTTTAGACATGTCAGTAATTTTGTTAGTAAGATGATCGTTGAAAGTATTGGAGTACTGAAGTCATCATCATAAACTTTATTTTGAGATCTAATTTTTGTCATTTTTTCTTTATGGTTTATTCTTTCTGTTATTTCATTGATAATGCCTCATAATTTCCTTGGATTATTAGAATTGGAATTTATTAATTGTTTATAGTGGATCAGTTTCAGCCTTATTAAGCAATTCGTTTAACTTATTTCTATACCTCTTATACTGTTATTTCCTTCATATAATTGTTCCTTATGTGCTAGATATTCCTGATACAAACTGTCTCTGGTGTCAGTGGACTTAATTAGCACGTGCGTTATCTACTCCTCTCCCTTTCATAGCTTTGAATATAATTGTACTGAAGAATAAATTGAGCAAAGAAACGCAAGAAAATAGAATGTCAGGTAGGAGGAACAAAATTGGAGCAGGTTGACCATTTTAAGTACGGTACTTACAATAGGCTGTGTATTCTTTCAGGGTGGTAATATGGGGATAAAGATATAGACGAAGTGTAGAAAAGCCAATACAATGAGTTCTCAGTTGTGATCTACAACAAAAAAGAAGTTGGTGTAGCAATGAAACTCTCCCTACAACGCTCAGTGTTTAGACCAACCTTGCTGTATGGAATAGGAAGCTAGGTAGATTCCGGATATCTGATACATAAGAGAGAGATTCAAAGAGAAAGATGTAGAGGCAGAGCAGACCGCAGTGCTAACTGATTATTGAAGATCATGGAGGCGACTTGCTCCCAAACAGAGGCTTGCATACTAAAATTGACGCTGAAAGGCCAAACAGTCTCAAATTAAAGTGCATGTAAGTTTGCATTATTCTTAGACATTATAAAATTATGAACATTAATTTTACAAATTGTTTTTTGAATTTCAATGTCCGTTCTACTTTTGCAAATCTTTCTTCGGGTAGCCTCTCCGAGCAGGATATATTAAAATTAAAAGAAAAACAAATTGTAGCTTTTGAAATAAGGTGTACTGTGAGTATTCATTTATTATTGGGGTAAGTGTCTTTTTAGAAATTCATGATACATTGCATTCTATTTTCTTTCTTAAAACAGATGCGGAGTATTGGATGAATGGTGCCCAGGAAATCCTCAATAACCATTTGAAGGAAGTTCCAAATACGAACATAGCACGCAATGTAATAATGTTCCTGGGAGACGGCATGTCGGTACCAACGTTAGCTGCGACCAGAATGTACCAGGGACAATTGGTGGGCAAGCCGGGAGAAGAGAATCATCTCTTCTTTGAGAACTTGCCGTACACGGGCTTATCTAAGGTTGGGTCTCATGTTTACTCGTTTGTATATACAACTCAAATTAACATCTTATTATGCAGCAACATAAAAACTTTTTCTTCGACTCAGTGTCATTTTGTGTACCATATGAAGTCCTCCGGCTGGCCTTTCTTTATTAGGTCTCTGGATGTCTGTACAATTGCATGTAATGTTTAAAGTCATAAATGCTTGACCGATCTGGATATGGTTATCGTGAATAGATTGCTTGTTCTGTATTTTCTTGGTGCGTTTCTGGGAGTTTTTGTTGAAGGACCTGTAGAATATTACAAAATATGCTAATTATTTCTTCACGGAATTACTTGTTTCATTTTCGGTGCTTACAGTTTACATTCTTCATACATTAGTTTCCTGCTTTAATATGATTTACATAAACCCCCCTGGATATCAGTTTAGGTTCTGCATATCAAACATGTCGCGCGGCGTAGCCGTGCTCGTTAAATCATGCATCACGTCTGCGTGTGCAGCTGCAGTAAGTCCAGAAATTGAAGATTTGAATTCCGGTGCTGACAGCGGCTATCATGAGTGTGGCTTTTCCCCAAGTTTTTCCACGCTCCCTCCAGGCAAACGCCAGGATAGTAGAAGTTCATCTTTCCAAAGCAACACTCGTCTTCATTATCTTTTCGACAAGAACTATCGTATTTTCAAAGATATGCGGTAGGTTTCATTCAATTAAAGCTCACTCATGCATCGTTTACTGAAAGTTATCATTATATAACTCCTACGGAACGTTGATAGCTTAAAATTAAACCATAATATGTTGTGTTCTATGTGAAATTTGAACCAACTACAAAGAGTCCATTGGAAGTACATAGTATCCCTACACTGTAGAGGTCGCGAGGGTAGCTCAAGAAGTAATAAGGAGGCGTCCTGTCAGCTCTCTAGCACGCTGTGAGCTGACGCATTGACCACGCGCCCGTAAAGGCTCTAGCAGCTCGTACCTCTGTCTTCAATAGCAAAAAGTACGGTGTGCTTGGGTTATTGTAATGCTTAGTTTACAGATAGGCTATGGTTATTAAAATGATGCATTTCAGTGGACAATAGACTAATCAAGCAATGTGAGTGATCATTTACATACATGAGGGTGAATTTTCGTTGAAAATATTCCGTCGCATCTGTTATACAGGGCGCCAGGAAGTGTTCTCCGCAGTGGCTACGAGCAGCTGCGAGAGGTTGCGTCATCAGTTTAGTCAGTTTAGTTGACAGCACAGTGTTCTTGATAGGGTGAAGGCCACATGTGTGGGCTGTGGGCTGTCAAAATCGTCAGTGTGTATAGTTAGATTATTGGAAGAGTGCAACAGTACGTTATGAATGGCTGTGGTGAGTATAAAGTTTACTGTTTGTTTCTTATGATACAAGCGACAGGCGTGCTGCCAACGGAACTGGTGACGTAATCTCTCGCAGCAGCTTGTAGGCACTGAGGAGAACATTCCCTGGCGCCCTGTACTATATTTGTAGCCTATATTTTATAGCCTTCGGCAGCCGGCACAGTTCATATTCTCGCCGCTAGATGGGGGGGGGGGGGGGCTTCATTCATTCCATTCCTGACCCAGTCGGACGACTGGAACAGACTGTGAATTTTCATTTCATTTCAATAGCCTACTGTGAAATAATGAACAGTAACTAATAAGAGTTGTTGTTGTTGTTGTTGATTCTTTAGGAACTTTGCGACATCGGTGGTCATGTAGCCCTATGTACTTGGGTGTGTGTGTGTGTAATTTTGTCTGGTAACCTGTGTTATTGTGATGGCTGTATTAGTGTGTGTATTTGTCATTCAGGTAAGGATTGGGAAGGAGGCGGCCATTTGCCTGGATTAGAAGTGGGAAACCACGGAAAACCACTTCCAGGATGGCTCACACTGTGCATGCATTGCCATCTTTTTCAACTAGATTAGGCTAAAAGGACTTAAATATTGAATAGAAATAGTGCATTATGAATTACGTGTCTTGGGCATCTACTTGAAATACTATGTGCGTCAAAAGTAGGCACGTTTCGGTGCTGTAACAGTCCTATTCCTAACACTTGCCAGCAATGTTTTGAACATGTGAGTGGCCGTGTCCACTGGCTTCACTCGGTGACCGTTAGGGCGAATCCTTATCTCTCCTTGGGGTAGCTGCTACGCCCTGATCCTACATTACTGTATTTACTGTTTCAGACCTACTGTGTGGACGCCCAGGTTTCTGACTCAGCATGTACGGCGACAGCCTATCTCTGTGGCATCAAAGCTAACAAGGGGACCATTGGAGTTACTGCCAACGTGGAGCGCGGGAACTGTGAGAGCATGCGCAATCAGTCCAACCATGTGTCCTCGCTGTTTAAGTGGGCCCAGGTGAGTCGGACTGCCATCCTTGTCCTAGACTAGGTAACCTACTGAGCGCATAATAATGTTCATTCATTTACTGTGAGACAGGTTGCAGCCCTCCCACCCCCACAGGGCGTAGGAATGAACTCATTTCGTAAACAAATACTGTACATCTCGAATTACATCATATCGCAAACAAGGAGTTCCATAAAGAACTAAATAGCCTATTTTCATACATCCCACTGATCTTTACAATTACCGTATAACTCTCCTGCCTATTGAAAGTGTTTTACATGTGATGTACTAAGTCGATTTTGGTTCAGGACCTAGGTCTTCACCAACACCATTACAATGAGAAATTCTGTGATAGAATATAATAGGCTAGCTTTCAATATTGGTGATTATGACTGATCCCGTGAGATGTCATCTTACTGTAACGAAACACGGGATTTAAATTTTAGAAAAGTTAAATGCACGGCTTCTATGATTTACAAAAAGTAAGCTACAGAATTTAGTGACATTATATAATGATTGCTAGCCCATCATACCAATCTTCTCTTCAATCGCCTGAATAGGATTTAAAAAAAAGGTTTAAACATTTCGAACAGGTGGTGCCATCTTGAATTTTTGAAAACAATTGAACATCTTTAAAAGTCTCTACATGAAAATCCACAGCCTGCTTCCAGTCTCCGACCGGGTCAGGAATGGAATGAATGAAGCCCCCATCTAGCGGCGAGGATATGAACTGTGCCGGCTGCCGAGGCCTGACGCACTCCTCTGGGTCAATGATTAAATGAATGACAGATGAAATGAAATGATAGTGGAGAGTGTTGCTGGAATGAAAGTTTGACAGGGAAAACCGGAGTACCCGGAGAAAAACCTGTCTGCCTCCGTTTTGTCCAGCACAGATCTCACGTGGAGTGACCGGGATTTGAACCACGGGCCCAGCGGTGAGAGGCCGGCGTGCTGCCGCCTAAGCCACGGAGGCTTAAATGTCTCTACATAAAAACTCTAAATAGAGAGTGTGCCAAGTTCCATTGCACACGGGGGATTAGATCGTCAGAAAAAATATTTTCAATATTTGAAAATCACTTGGCCACTTTGATGTGTTTGTGTTTTTCAGGATTCGGAAAGTCACATATGTGTCCTTACTTAACAGTTCTCCAACATCATACAAAATTTAAGTTTTATTAGTTGAATAGTTTCGGAGATGTTAAGAACCGGTGAAGTAAATCGTATGGAAACCATGTTGCATTGTTTTATATATATGCTATAGAATTATATGCCAGCAGATGAATATTATAATCGTGGTTCATTATACCAACCTACATTTCTATAACTTGTTCAGGACATAAGACATATAAACATGATTTTAAATATTCAGCATAGCCGCCATTTTAAGTGCTCATAAATATTGAAATAAATTAGACGGCAGTGCATTAACCCTTGTATGAAGATTTACCGTGATAAGTTCCACTGCACTCGGATTATTAAGTCGCGAGGAAAACCTATATAAATATTTACATTTTGCGTCGCCGCCATGTTGGATTTGTGTTTACCAGATTATTAGAAGGCCCATAGGTGAACTTATGTTAATAGCTTCTATCAAAATGCTATCTTTCAGTTTGATTGCTGTAATAAATTCGCAGATATTTGGAGCCGTCTAAATATTTCGGATGATCACCATGTTAGATTATTCTATATTTAGGCGATAGAGTTATTTACCATTAGATGATGATTATTTCGTAGGTTCATTATTCAAACGTTTACTTTGATCGCATGATTAGGACATGAAAAATCTTAATTTTAAAATTTCGCACAGCCGCCATCTTGCATTTATGAGAAAAATTGAATTTAATTAGATGTCAGTAGATTGAATCTTGTATAAACATTTATAATACCAATTTTCACTGCACTCGATTGATTAAATCTTGAGAAAATGCAATTTACATAAAAACGTTGCTTGGCCACCATGTTTGTTTTGTACCTAACGTGTTTTTAAACGTCAAATAGCTGAACGTACTTTAGTATTATCTATCACCATACACAATATGGGGTGATATCGGTAATTGTATCGGAGATATAGAATGCCGGTGAAATATTTCGCGCGGTCGCCATGTTGAATTGGTGTATTTTATTTAAATTTGAAGGGCACGGTCGAGGTCGTACTGGATGGTACTATGTCCTTACCGAGTTTCATTGAAATCGCTTCAGCCGTTTAGATATTATTTGGGACCCATACACGGACAAAGGGTGATCTCATAAGCCTACATTTTCATATGATGAAAATAGGCTAATAATATGGTGGAAAAGTGAGTGGACAGAGGCCATATGTTCAGGATACCAGCCCACCCTAGTCTACTCTCTTGTGACGGTCTTGAACTCATCAATTGTAATAATAATAACTAGGGCTAGGATTATGAGGACCTAAAAAGTGCAAAAAATGCAAAATAAAAAATACATTTATGACCTAAAAATATGCAGAAAATGACCCATTTTTTTTAAAAAATGACCTTTGATTTTCTATGATTTCTGTATTGTTTTAGTCTTGTGTGGTAACAAAATGAATTCAAGCTATTAACATTGGCAAATCAGACATTTTGTAATACATTTTCGAGTTATGAATTTAAAAAATAATACTTAAATATTTACAAAACAGACGTTTCTCAGCCACCAAGGTCCCAATTGTTCATTCCAAAATGTGTGAGTTGCAATGAACAACGAATACATGATGTAGATTTTCAAATGAAAATGATTGTCTATTGTCAGCCAACAAAGCTTTATACATAGAAAAGCTCCTTTCTACCTCCACCGACACAACGGAAGCATACTTAAAGCAAACAATGTCACTTGAATTTAATTCACTGTCGTCAATGTCACAAAGAGAAAATGTTTCACCTGACAACATTTTTGCAATTGAACACATTGTCTGATAGCCTTAATTTTTCTCCAAAACCTTCTTCATCTTCTCAGGCACAGCTTGTCCCACTTGGCCACACGCGCGATCCAAATCATTCACTACTTTCAGCACAAGTTGTAACTGCTGCACTAGCGGCACTTCCGACTTTTCCAGAGCGGTTATGGAAGTAGGAACAAATCCAAAATTTGCTTGTATGTAAGCAAGTTTCCCTGCAATTTCACTATCTGCCAAAAGTTTTTGCGCTGCTTTGATTGATGCGGCTTCAGTGCTGTCAAATGAATCCACAATTTGTTTCACCACTTGTATGTTCTCGCTATAATACGTGAAGGCTTCAATCCAGGTTCTCCATCTTGTCAAAACGGGAGAAGGAGGAAGTGGAATGTCTGGAGCTTCTAACTTGAAAGTTGAAACTCGAGAGGGTGCCTTCAAGAATACCTTTTTCACACATCCTATCAATTGGTCAACTTCTGGAAAATGACCGCGAACCTCCTCCGCGACTCGGTGTAACGCGTGGGCCAAACAAGTTAAATGCACCATTTTAGAGTAGAGAGCACGAAGCGAATTAGCAGCCTTGACCATGTAGGGGGCTGCATCCGTTACTAAGAGCAACACATTGTCATGCCGAATGCCATCAGGCCACAACAATGCCAACGATTTATCAAGAACTTTGCTGATTGTTGAGTAGTTCACTTTTTGTAAATGCTCACAATAGAGTAGAAAGTGTTCCCCAGGAACATCCTCGTCCAGTGTTTCTACCACCACGTTAGCTACATATCGTACTGATGAGTCTGTCGTCTCGTCCACCGATACCCATATTTTTTTTATTTCCAACTCTTTTCCTGATTTCTTCCAAAGTTTTTTCATAGCATCGTCTAATATAGATTTTCCTTAACGTAGAAGAATCCGGTATGGATTTGCCCGTGTGCTTCTCTAAGAAATTGTGCAGTTTAGGGTTGTTTAACTTACTCAATGGGATATCTGCACAAAGAAACACTCTACACAGTTCTTCAAAGAATGGTGAAAAGGATGAATGGGTTTCTCCAAGAAGCTTCTGTTGTAGTAATATTCCTTCATTCTGAAGTCGTTGCAGACCACGTTTATGTTTCTCACGCGAAACATGTTGTTCCACCGTAAACCTTTTTACAGCTGCCACTCTCACGTCACAAAGTTTGCAGTAAAGTATTGTCCCGACATTGGTGAAGACCCTTTCTCCGTACTGCGAAACAAATTGTTTTAGTTTCACAGATATACTTTGCTTCACTTTAGGCATATCGTAACTTCGCGTCTAATAGAACAGGACTTCCGGCTCTAAGAAATACCACGAACTCAATGATTCATTGCTAACTTTATAGGGTGTTTTGGTACCAACGCTAGCTTGCCTTGTAGTAGTACCTGCTGACAACGTTAAAAACGCTAGCTGTCATCGCGTACGACGATGTAGTTGAGTTGTACTTCTATAGATGGCAGCAAAATCGGAAAATTGGTGAGTGTTCTTGTTAATGTTGTATATTTAATTAATATTTGAATATATATCAATAGTAAATACATATTGCACTGCTTAGAAAGGAATACAATCGGTTTCGAACAATATTATACGAAGAAATTGAATTATATTGAATCACACATCGATTTTAGTCGCTACACTGCGCTCGAAAACGATATCAGATACTATCGATATAATTCAAACTAAGAGCTGGTTGTTCCAACGCTTCCCGTAATTCAAACCTTAATTCGATTGATAGGAAGTACCGCACGGACAATTAAATAATACTGGTGTGTGATAAGTGCAGCTGTAATTTTGTCTTACAATTAATTTTTAATATTGTAGTATAGTAGCCTACTCTTTCTATTTGTACATATCTGTGGGGTAGGTCTATGTCATGCCATGTGCTTTGTGGAAACATCCACAACTATTCTGATAGAGCCTATGTTTTCTTCTCTACCTGATATCACAGGGGAAAAAAATCGCCTATTATTATACCAATTACTAAAATATGAAAGAAAGAAAGGAATATAAAGTAGAGGTGGGGGAGATAGAGTAGGGGAAAGGGAGGGGTAGGCTCGGGCCGGGAGGAGCGAGTAGGCCAGGTCGGGGACGGATCGCGCTCGAGAGTGCATCGTCGCGCCATCTCATATTGTCAGTTGGAACTACTTGCATCGAGCAATAGGTTGGTGTCAAAATTTTGCATTAAGTTGCAGCTCTACCCATATATCCTCCTTGTTGCTAACTGTAGCCTTCTACCTACGCAAGAGGCAAATGTACTTCCTTGTATGGGCGAGTCCATTATACGCATACTTGTGGGAATAGGGGAAGAGGGTACCGTTTACTGGAAAATATATGTTATGCTTGTATGAAATCAAACAAAATATTCAACACGGAAATTTAGTAAAATACAGAATTAGGATAGCTAAACATAAAAAATTATCCTTCTTTCTTGAAAATAGTATAAAGATGACCAAAATGACCTAAAAATTCCCCCAAAATGCCCTATCCCTCAAAAATGGCAAAAAATGCAATAAAAGACCTAACAAATAGACTTCATTGAACTCATTCTTTCATGAAACATATATATATATATATATATATATATATATTTGATCAACGTGTCAGTCTTACAAAAAAAGTAAATGCAAAATCATCAGAATCCTAGCCCTAATAATAACAGTAGGCAATGGGCGACTAATGTTGAGGGGAATATAATACGCTGACGTGAGATTCAGATTAGATTCAGATTAGAAGAACAGGGATGTCAATTTGATGACGTCATATTCCTCAGGCGTGACGAAATTGACAGAGACAATTAGTAATAATTGCAAAAAGTACCCTGAAATGAGCAGTTAATACCTCTCAATTATATTGAAATAGTTTTGTCGTGTTGCTAATGAGACAGAAGGCTTGATCACTTCTCATGCACCCAACGTCACTTAATCTTCTTCCAACGCAAACCCAGCACGTTTCCCTTCAGCTTTAGTACAAACTGTAGACTGTTGAAATTCGAGCACAATAATGTGTCAGTATAAGTATTGTACTAGGCTAGTATATGCGGAGCCCTCCGGCGTCTGATGGGGAGATTCTAATACATTGCTACCCGCAAAAATTAAATAAAAATTCGCGCCAAATGCACCCATCTTGGTTACACAGGGCTGTCAACGTGATGAAGTCATATTCTTACCGTGTGACCAACTGGACAAATGCGACTGCCCGAAACATTTTCCACCCTTAGAGGGATTTCCTACTTCCTCTTGCAGCACATCACCCTCCTAGGAGAGACGTCTACCCCACATTTTGGCAATGGCATACAATTAAAGGCGAGTTATCTGCTTGGTTGATTGGTGTGTTTCAGGCATCACCCTATAAGTGGTTTTCCGTGGTTTTCTGCTTCTACTCCAGACATATGCCGGGATGGTTCCTACGGCCTCCACCTTTTCAATTTTAGCCCACCATTTTAGATACACACACTACTACCCACCATAACACAGGTTACCAGAAATTCTACATTCACTATGTAGATGCGGTTAATGACCATGACGTCTCAAACCCCTAAAATTAATTGACAATAACAGACTCTCTGCCCTTCATGGAGACAAAGAGAAGGGTTTAGTGCATTTTTTTACCAACGTAAATGAACTCTTTATCCATAGTTACAGAGTCATGTCTTCATGTGCATTTCAAGGCGAGAAATATTCTCAATAACTTTTGACAAAAGGATCTTTATGTTAAGTGGCCATTCTTGGCCACTCAACTCCTTAAAGATCAGTTAAGGCCCATAGGGAAACTGGTGTTCAGGCGTGCAGTAACGGCACAGTATCGGATGTTTTGACTAATATTACAGAACCACAATGAAGTTAAGTTATTTTCCAACACATTTTCTTTATTGTGCTAGGAATCATAGGTACTGTATGTGGTTTAAAATTAGAATATGAAAACGTAATATGATTACACAAAAACAAGCCAGATTTCTTCCAGCCATTGCTTCCAATGTTAGTCAACGGTTTCTCGAGTTTCTGATATCACCCGGTCTAGTTATGACCACGGTCCTTCCTATGCTTTGAGTTAATAAATATGTCTGCTTGCTGAAGTTGTGCTTCCAGAATGGGTGTCACTTTCTTCTTTAGATTCTTTGAGTTTCTGACTTATCTCATCACATGTTTGTTTATATTCCAGGGTGGCAATTCTGGACAGCTCGTCCTCTGATGTCATTGAATTGAGTGCAAAAGTTTGCCAACGGTATCTACATGTTTCACACGGGCATAGTAGTGATCATTTTCTTGATATTTAGGTATTACATTTTGTCACTGCAATTGAGGTGCAGTCTTTATGAAGTCAGGAGTTGCAACCGCCATCACAACAAACAACGCTGTATTCTATAGATAATGTTGGGCTGCATTATATCAATGATGTGTGGTCGTTGAAGTTAACCTGTCTCATTTTGGATTTGACTGAGGATGTAAGGCCTTCCTGACACAAAATGATTATTCAGGTGAAAATCCCACCCTACTGTCACTGAGATTTGAAACCCAGCTGTCCGGGATAAATGTAAGTAGCTATACCATTGAGCTATCACGCTCCCCAAGGGATTGAATTAAACAGAGTTGAAATATCATTTCATAATATCAGATTGGATTGAATGAACTTTCATTGATATACACTGCCACTTCACCTGTAGGTAGTACCCATTCTACGGAAAATATTCATCATGTATAATAATAATAATAATAATAATAATAATAATAATAGTTTATTAATTCTTATCATAAGTATACATTTTACATTTAAAATATGGTACTTAACAATGCACATATCAAATCGTTTCTGTCCAAAATTTTGCCAAGTCACGGGCATTAGGTGTCGCAGCCATCAAGTCCTCCATTGTGCAACTTAAAGGACACTTAATGCAGTTCAAGAAATGGGCTGTGGTTTGGACTTCACCAAAATCACATAGCCTGGATGTGCCAGGAAAACCCCACTTTAACATATTGGTTCTTGATATACCAACACCAGTGCGAAGCCTGTTCAATGACTTCCACGTAGACCAGTGTTCCTCATGTCCTGGAGGGAGATGTTCAATTGGTAGCATCCAGCCATCAAGTTGAGTATTTCTAGATCTCCATAATCTTAACCTTGTGGACATAGCAGATTCAGCCGGCCCCGTGGTGTTGGGGTAGCGCGCTTGCCTCTCACCCGGAGGCCCCGGGTTCGATCCCCGGCTCCGTCAGGTATTTTAAAACTGACGTGAGGGTTGGAACGGGGCGCACTCAGCCTCGTGAGGACAATTGAGTAGCTGTCTGACAGTGAGACAGCGCCCCGATCACGAAAACCAAGATTAACGGCCGAGGGGACCCGACGCGCTGATCACCCCAATATCTGCAGGCCGAATGGCTGGGCAGCGGTCGCTTGGTCGGCCTTAGCCCGTCATGGGCTGTACAGTGCCAGGGGTTGACATAGCAGATTCATGTAGATCTTCTGTTGTACTCAGGAAACTCCTCCTAGACCTCAGTCGTCGATGGGCAGGTTCATATCCGTACAATGGGTGTGCGCATGAGGTAATTGCTTTGGTTTTCTCAGTCCTGACTGCAACTTCTCTTCTAAAATCTGGTGGGACAATTCCAGCCAAACAGTAGATTCTATCTCGTGATGTTGGTCTCAAACAGCCAGTGATAATTCGGCATGTTTCATTTAGAGAAGTGTCAACTTGCTTAGCATGACTGGAACTGTACCAAACAGGACAAGCGTAATCTGCAGCGGAGTAACACAGAGCCAGGGCTGTAGTTCGCATCGTCTTTGGCTGAGTACTCCAATTGGTTCCAGACAGTTTGCGAAGGATGTTGTTTCTGGCTGACACTCTCTGCTTGACGTTTATGCAATTCTGTTTATAGGTGAGAGCACGATCCAATGTTACACCTAAAGATTTAGGTGTTGGGCAGTGATCTAGTTGAGTGTCTTCCCTTGCTACCTGTAATTTCCTTGACGGCTGTCTGTTCTTTAGATGGAAGGCACATACCTGAGTTTTAGATGGATTAGGCTTCAATTGGTTTCCTCTGTAGTAGTAGGATAGTTCAGAAAGAGCCTCTGATAGCTTACCTTCTATAGTCTCAAAGCTAATTGCTTGAGCAGCAATAGCTCGATCATCCGCGTATATGAAGCTTTTGGTATCAACTGGAAGAGGTTGGTCATTCGTATAAATATTGAAGTGCATTAGGGCAAGAACACTGCCTTGTGGCAAGCCATTCTTTTGTTTCCTCCATCGACTATCCAGAAGTAACATATAATAATAGTAATAATGCGTGAATTCCGGTTCTAAGAATTTGTCGTTCCTGAAGAGTCGCACCCAAACACGAGCTTGCATTCTGCCCTGGGTGTATCAAGAACATTCTAATGGGGTGATTCTCCTTGTAGTCAGGCAGCTTGTATTAGCCTTTCAAGATAAGATTGTCGCTGAACTTGGCTGCGCCAGCGTTTGTTGATGATACGCAACTGAAGCCTTGCGGGACGAGCAGGGGGACACAGTGATGACGGACTGTAGACTGCTCATAAGTCAAGCAGCAACAGCACAGCCAAGCGTAACAGCTCATGTCTCCACATAGAGGAGAACGATGACTGATGCTACTGGGCCTGAGTCATATCCTACCCGCGCAACTGTAATTGTCAACCAAGCAGGCCGACGACGTGACGCAAGTAAACAAATAATAGTTCCCACCTCTACCACCAGCAATCGTATCTTCAAAGGCTAATACTACCAAATTCAATAGTTCTTTAAATATAATACTAGGAGTTTTACTGTAGGCCTGTGTACAATTTTCTTCACACATTTCCTCTGAAATCTGTTAAAGATAGCCTATCATTCCTTATAGTTTTTGGTCCGTAGTCTAAATTGCCTTGTTTCCGGGCGTGTGTGAATGTAGGATGCTGGTAAGGCAACGGGCATTGTGACTACCACACGTGTAACGCATGCGTCCCCTGCTGGAGCGTATGCCAACACTGCAGATCGCAACTGGGAGAGTGATGCAGATATCTATTATGCCGGACAAGATAACGAGCAGTGCGATGACATCGCAGAGCAGCTGATCTGGGGAGCTACGGGCAATAACTTCCAGGTACGTACATATAACGTTCAGTAAAAATTGATTTGGCAGACAATGGTCCAAATGAGAGTGTTTAAGTTTGGGTTAAATTAATAAACACTGTAGCCTCACCCTTGGGAATGAATTCTTGTATTTCTGTTATTCAGCCTTTTCTACAATCCAGTCACTTTATATAAGATACATAGAATACATAGGGTGGTGGGAGAGCTGTGTTGACCCAGACCATCAACAAATCTCGACATGAGTAGCCTATACTCCATGCATCCCTGGCGAGTAGCACCATTTTATTTCCATCACGATTGGGCCAGGTACAGGTGGGAATGTAAGCTCTTGGAATGTATCCTGGCAGAGGTACGCCAGTACCTGGTGTCCGTTGTTAGTGACACGGAGTGAAGTGTGAATGACGCAAGAGAAGGGGCAACGGTGTGCGTTTTAGGCACATCGTCCCTGTGTCAAGCAGGGAGGCATAGTTTTGGCTGGTATCATGAATGGACGTCGGACACCACTCATCATCGTTCAGGGCAATCTAAGGACCGCGCAGTACCGGAGATACGTTCCTTAAGTGCATTGTTCAGCCTTTACTCCAACCTGCTAGTGACAGGTCCATCTGTCATTGCCCATTGGAAATAATGTCCATTAGCACTCACTGACCAGGAGGAAAGGCCCAGGAAATAAGTGTTCAAGGATAAATATCCAATGGGAAAAATGTCCTAAAGGAGAGATGCCACATATAATTCACAACTGTTGTGAAATGTAATTAAGAACGTTGCAAGGAATCATTCAAACCAAATTGACAAGTAGGGTTATTAGTCATAGCATTATGTAAATTGACTATAGCAGACAAGTTGTAGTAGTAAAGAGCGGATGATGTGCTATGTACTGAAAATTCAACCAACAGAGAGAAAGACCATAAGTACTGGCGATGACTAGAAAGAACCCGGTGCAAATCTACGCGCATCACTGGTGGTGATTTGAGTAATGTAGCCTCGAGAAAATATGGTGCAAAGATCTCCATGAAGCCAGTCCTATACATGTTGAAGTGAGAAAAGAAGCCAATGAATCTAGGTCAATTGCGGAAGCATGCCGAAATTAAATGATATCTGAAATCGTATGTTCTGTTCCATAAAATGTACAGAATGAGAAAATTGAGCTGATATGGCATACAGGAACAATTTGCGAAAAATCATGAGCAAATAACAAAACAGATGTTGAGCGCCAAATCTGAGAAACTAGCAAGATCTAGAAATAAGGGGCCTGTTGGATAAGAAAAGTAAGGGTGAACAATTTATCCTGATAGGATTCTAATATTATCAACCAATCGGAACATTGGAGTCAGTCTGACCAGTACTTCAAATATAGTCCATTAATGACCACTCCCTTACAGTTTATGCTACTCACAATACATTGCAAAATTTATAACATACAGTACAACCCCTGTAATCCGTCACCTTTGGGACTGAGGGTATGGTCGGAACGCAAAAATAGTCGGATTATCACAATGTAGGCCTACAGAAAAATACGGATTTACATTAAAGTAAACAATCTCTGGACTCAATATATCGGGGTTCTTTTCCTTCTTTCTTGGTAGAATCGCATCCACAATGCGTTGTCAAGCAGTTCAAGTTTAGGCTATTTCAATGTTTTGTGATTCTTAAGAGCGTTTTCACCATCTATCATCACTGTACATGATTCAATGTCATTCCGATTTCTTCTCCAATCTCTTATTGTCGTAACACCTATATTGAGTTCCTTGGCAATTTTTTGGAGTGATTCTCCTTTGTCCAGTCTACGGAGCACTGCTAATTTTTCATTTAATGACAGAGTAACGTGTTTACGTTTCACTCCTGACGTGTTGAAAAAAAAAACACATCCGTACAGTATACGCAATGTACAGTAAACAAATTACTGTACAGTACTGTAACGGACACAGAAGCACAATGTCGTAAAACCAACGAACAGTAAGCACTAAAAACTTCACAGAGCAGTACTTACTGTAAGAAACACGGACGACAGAAACGATATGAGAGATGACTGAGCACTAAATCGGACAAGCGATAACAACAAGTACCTGTAAACAATAATGGCGCGACGAGTAGTGTGTCACCGCTACGAGTCGGGGCAAGTTCTGCTCGAGGATGGTCGGATCAACCGGAACGGCGGACCATGCCGAGGATGGACGAGAGGGGTTCTACAGTAGCTGGTACGGTTCATTGTGTGGGTAACAGTAGTCACGTCCTAGTTCGTGAACAATGGGTAACGCTTGAGTGGTCCTGGCAGTCGGGATACCAGTTACTGTGGTATAGGGGTGGGGATCTTGGACATATTCTGAGTCGTGGCCCTCCTTGTGCTCAGGCGGCAAGGTATACCCAACTCACCGTGTTGTTCACTACCCCGTTAAAGGTGAAACACATGAGACCCTGTTTCATTCTTACTACCTGAAAACCTGCTAACAATTTTTTGAGCAAGTCTCTGACTTATAGGAGAGACGGAGTCGCACTCCTATCTCACCGATAGGGGACCCCTAGGAAACGAACAGGCAATCGAACTGGAATCCGATGGGAGGTTATGGAAGAAAGAATGTAGAACTAGCTAAGTCAGCAAGTAGGATGGGACTGGAAGGGAGATAAAGAGGAGGAAGTAGAGGTTCACAAGGTGCACCTGTCAGGTGTAAAACGAGGTAGGACAAAAAGCGGAGTAAGGCTGTATGTTAAGAAAACCACTGGATGTAACGTAGTTTCTATTAGGTACGTAAACGAACAATTAATATGGATCGATTTAGAAATCTCAGAAACTCTCGGTCAAGATTGCTTAAGAATATGCTCTGTATAATGGGTCGAAGCAGGATAAAACAGACAGATTTTTGAGTAACTGATTGATGGGGTAGTTAAAGTTAACAATAAGGACTGTGTGGTAGAGATGGTGGATTTCAAAGCTAGTATAGGACATCGAAGTGAGGGGTATGACATAGTAATGGGTTAGTGGGGGTGAGGATAGGGAACTTAACACTAATGGGAAATATTTACTGGATATCATTCTGTGTTAGTATGGGCATAGCTGTTGCAAACTCATTAGCGACGCATAAGGAGATTCGTAGACACACGTGGGAGAATAGAGGATCCCGGTCGATAATGGATTATCACTTACTTTCAATTTAGGGAATTTATAAGGAATTGTATGGTATTCAGGGTCTAATTTATGACACAGATCACAAACTGATCTGCTGTAAATTGAGCATAATTAGACCTAAAGTGAAGAAAGAGGTCTGTTTTCAGACGGATTATGGTTGAAAATCTCTAGGATAAGTAACTAGGCACAAATGCATGGCAATTATTGGCTAGAAACTCCACACAGTAGATGGTAAAGAATAGCAGGACGTTGAAACGGAGTGGTCAGGATACAAGGATGGAGTACGAGAAGTAGCAAAGGCATGTATTGGGACAACGGTGCGTTAAGAACGGAAAAGGTGCATATCTTGGTGGAATGACATAGTGGAGTCGGCTTGTAAATTCAGAAAGAAGTCTTACCAAATGTCTCCAATCTAGAAATCAAGCAAACAGAAAACTTTATGTAAGGTAGTGGAAAGAAACAGAACCAAAGAAATAACAGTAGAGAATAAAAGGAAAGCATGGGAGGAATTTGGAGATAAATTGGAAACGTTAGGTCAAGCGGTAGGAAAGCTTCTTTGGAGTGTTATAAAGAATCATCGACATAACGGAAAAATAAATACATGAAAACGATTGATTAGAAACTCCCCACAGTAGATCGTAAATAATTTCATGACATTGAAACGGTCAGTGGTCAGGATACAGGGATGGAGTACGAGTAGTAGCAAAGGCAAGCGCATAGTAGATACCAAGGAAGCAATGGAAAGATAGAAAGTATACTTCGAAAACTTGTTAAATGTAAATGGGAACATTTTTGGCTAGGTCTCAGGTTTTGAGATTATACAGTAGGAGAATGAGGACAGGAATCGATCAGCGTCGAGGAAATAGAGATGATAGTAAATCAATTTTGATACCACAAAGCAGTAGGACGTTGAAAAATCTTGGAGAAGAGCATTCTGTATCCAGAAATGAGCTTCATACCAGTACTTAATTATTTTGATTAAGGGTCCTGAAAAAAAAAAACACTTCATTTTGTTTATATTCCTCTCAAATGTGTACGGTATTCGTTCTTATTTTTCGCTTTCGTTATTCCTAATTCAAGTTTCTAATTTAGGGCAAAGGAGATGAAGGGTGTTGTGATGCTACTCCTAGAGCTAGTAATACAGTTGCTCTATGTTTAGCAAGAGCTGGCAACCCGTTTTTGGAAGGGTCATTAATGAAGAGTATTGTGTTGGACAATGGATCAAACATTAGCGCAAGCATTCAGAAGACTACCACTTTGCAGTATACCGAAGTACCGACGTACCCATTTCGCAATGTGGAAGAAACAGCGGAGAAGAAACGGGAGGGAGAGACAAGCTTAGAGAGTGGGGGTTTGCCCTGTGGTCAACCGGGCGAAGTCGTCTTTTACACCTTGCGCCACGCAATGCACCGGCGTGTGCACCCTTTGAGGCCCTGTTCTATCGCCTCTCACGGCGGAAACCTTTGACTGGGTGACCTGGCGTTCTTCAGTTGTGCTGTGACTTATTCGCACATGTTTCACTCAACTCGGACTTAGTATATTGCTACCTGTATTTCTAGCTTACTAGAGTACCGTACCTAGTATATTCAGTTCCAACGTGCAATAACGTTTGAAGCCTTGTAACTCCGCAACAAAGGGCCTAAGGGTATTGTAATTTCAAATTTAGACCGAATATGTTGTTACAGGTTGTGTTCTTGTAAGGAGGTACCCCAATTTTGAAACCATACTGAGAGCTGAAAATCTACCATAAAGTTATTGGTACATGCATGAAGATTTCTTTTGAATTCTACGGAAAGTAGAAAATAGCAAGATCTGAAGAAATATTTTTCAGTACTGCCTATCTAAATCATATGTGTATGTGCAGGTTGCTCCTCAACAATTGTTGTGTCGATGAGGAGAAACCTATATATAGATGTAATTTCTCTTAAGGCCCTAGTATGGGCTTAAAAGTTTTCTTCTTGTCCATTGTAGCCACACTTTGCCCTATAAGTATGGTATTTTACTGAATTTGGTTGAGAATCCAACACTTGGTTCGTTTCTAGGTTATACTGGGCGGCGGTCGGGAGAACTTTCTTCCCATAGACGTGATTGACGAAGAAGGAAGGAGGGGAAAACGTCTAGACCACGCAAATCTAATAGAAGTTTGGAAACAAGAGAAAGAAAATAATGGCTTTCAAAAGCAATACGTATGGAATCGCAAGCAGCTTCTCTCAGTCAACACCTCGAGTACTGACTACTTACTAGGTAACGTACTGGCTTGACTGCTTAATTGGAAACTGAGAAGAGATGGGTTCGATTATAACCTCCTGCCATCCCACATTTGGATTTCCTTACCCCCTCACCGAACTTCTGTCCTGGAAATTGACAGAATGGTGCCTAGAATAAGGCCACTGTCGTATTCTTCACAAGCCTCTCCAATCCTAGCACCAATTACATGGACACACACTTGTGCAGATAACCGGACTGACTCTACATAGAAACAAAACTACACAGGTCTCATGATCACGATGTCCCAAGACGGAACAACGGCAACAACAGTAGTGGACGAAACTATAATAGTGTCTTAAGACAACAGAGGATTGGCAGTGAGGCCCATTATTAAATTAGTCGCAAGTCAGATTCTAATAATTTACAATATACAACAATGTTTCAAATATTTTTACTTGTTTAGTGACGGCGGTTGTGATTGCTATTTTAAAGGGGCAAACACAGAGATCATCATATCAGTTTAACTTATTACAGACTGTATGCATAGAAATATACTGCAGTATAAGAAAAATTAAAAGAAATCTGTGTGGTGAGTTTTACTAGCAAAATATACTTTCTCACACCAATCAAATTTCAGTGAGGTTTCCGAACCTGAATGACGTTGTCCAATATACCTGATTTAAAACTGATTGAATGAATACGCACAGCGGTGCGTAAATGCAACACGAGAAGAGTGGTACTTCATGGTGGAGAATGCCATCTACACAAATTGAAGTACCATCAAAAACAGTAATGATTTTGTCGCAAATACAGTATTTTTACCAGTAAGAAATTGGTAGAAAAATTAGCATAAAACTGCTGTTAATTTATCCGAGAATTATAATCTTTCAGATAGTCTGTGTACTGTAACTTCTGTTAGCAGTAATGATCAGCATCGGTGAAGGGGCAATGAACAAAATTTATTTTCATAGGATATACATGGCGTTAAAATAAAAGTGTTCGTTATTTTCTGAGGAGACAGTAAGGTATGCATCAATCCAAGAAGAAATGTTCAATAAACATGGGCCCTACAGAGTGCACTTCCTGAGGTATGATCACTTGTTTATAGGAGGTACTCAATGTGATATTCATTCATTGCAATGAATCCCTATACCCTTCAAAGTAAGTAAGAAACCACGGCACTTACCCAGATTTAAGAATAACTAACACAAACGCACACTTACACGACTGAATTGTTTGATGGAGCTTGTATTTATATGCAAGCAACCAGTGAGTTAGGCAATATTTCAACAGGAAGCTATTTCAATGTATTTTGAGTGCCATGAGGGAACATGCTAACCGTCCCTAGAAGTGAAAGGTGTTTGTAACGAACTTTTAATGGGACTACCCGCGCGTTTTCATGGAATCTCAACAAGATTTAACTCGAACCAAGTTACCATCAACGATATTACCGGTAATTCATATCTGGCTTGGTCACCATAATTCCATAGGTATGACGCCTCAACAGCAATGGCTATACGTCGGGTTGGCGTGAAGATTCAATAGCTTGAATGTGACAGGTTCCACATGAACGAAAATGATATACAGCGTGCAACTAAATATGTGGGGAAGCTCCGGGGATCCGAAAGAGCCGGAGGTGATAGAAACACAGCATTCTTCTGCCAGATCATCTATAAGTTATCGTTGAATCTTCGACACCATAAAAAACTCAATCAGTACATACATACATACATACATTCATAAATACATACATACATTCATAAATACATACTGTGCCCGTGTTATTCCAGGATTTCACAGGGTCGAAGGCCAAAATCAACCCTCGTGAGATCCCATCTCAAACAAACACATACCACTACAGACATGTACTTGAGCTAGATCCAGCAAGAGAATGGTACTCTAAGGCAGGCTGTTCCAGCCGAGCAGCTCGCTCGTGAGCAGCAGAGTACTCGCCGCCTTGCGTGAGTAAACCTGCAACATGCAATACAGCTCTGCTGTGGGGGGCTGCCGTCACTTCGCAGTGGATACATCAAGACTGGCAGGAAGCGCATTGACTTGTGCTATGACCTTCGCCCAGTAACGTATTGATTATCACCCCCAGTCCCTCTCCAACCGTACTCAGAGCATCATTGCTAAGTACTCGCGTGTACGCATACTCAAACGCGTGGATTTGGAACAGTTTGCTCTAAGGAAATCTGGTTAGGTGTAGTTATGAAACTATCCAAAAATACACATGAATTAATGAAATGGAAAAGTCTAATCTACAGCAAACAACCAATCATTTAAGATAATAACATGCCCTTCAACGTTTTATTAATCAAAGATCCACAGCCTACTCTATATTGGGGAAAATGCTAAGCAATATAACTTAAATACCCTTCTGAAAGAAATTGCGCCCTACACTGCAGTCCTAATGTTCCCTCAAGAAGTCCTATCGTACAAAAAACCGGCAATATAATAGCTAAGTAATGGCACATAATAAATCCCTACGCAAATACAAATATTAATTACTCATACAATGTAATCACAATGCTCCTATCTTCAGTATCAGATGGCTAATCCATTGACGTTCTACAACGTTTAATTGGATCTGACAAATAAAGCGCAATAAAAATATTCTATGTTACGGTGGTATCATTTCCAACATTTAAATAACTTATAAACCGAGCTTGATAAATTCTGATCTAAAATCCTATATTTACAACGAACCTGTAAAGCTACCCAATGCTGAACAAGAATATTTACAATAAAAACAATCTCATCTGTGTCATAATCATGTGTTGACAGCCCCAAAATTAGTATCAAATTTTCACGAAATATTCATCTGATTATTAGGGTATTCTTATTTAGTATGCTTAATTTTATTTATGAACGATGCTGACTTATTTAGTCTCAAATTTATACGAAATCCTCCTTCATCATGTCTTATTTATTTGCTCGATTAAATCTCTTATATTCCCTATAATTCTCTTTTACTAGCTTGATTATTATAAATCATCCTATACGCTCTCATGCATTATACTGTCGCACCTAAATCAGCTGATCTGGCCCTTCAAATACTAATAACATGTTAACCTTGGTCTATGGATCAATTTCCATTGCCTATTTTATTCATCGATTGCACTTCTCAATATTTCTATGTATTAAATGAAGCTCTCATAGCTTGTCATAGAATTATACAATCACGGCAATATATGTCTCACTCTCGTAGTATCACCTAAACATGTGCCACATTAATTAACCAAGCCCCTGTACTTTTTCTTTAATCATACTTGAAAACGTGAGACTTGAAACATACTGTATAAACTTTCGCCTTACTAAAAGTTTAAAATCTAAATTTCTCAAGCATTCATTTCTGACCAGCTTCTTCATTATAACAGAATTCTATAAATGATTGGCGCTCAACAAACCCATTAAACTCATCTGAATACAGTATGAACTTGGTCACCCAACTATGGGGGTTTGCTTTTGATCAGTTTATTAACATTACATTATGGACGTGTGAACACTTGTGATCGTGATAGAAATGTGGGATAATATGTTCTCAAATAAAGAAATAAACATCCAACCGTGTATAAGAGTTGAATATTAAGTAGGCTACAGAGAGAATAAAGTTGTACCCACAATGAACCCGTGAAAATGCAATTAAACAGCGGGGTCTTCCAAAGTTGAATTTAAATACCCAAGACTAAAACACGACGTAATACCAACTGAACTATCAAATACCCAGGCGAAAGATTCGCTGAAAAAACGAGATTCATGTTCCTATGGGAGGGAAATGGGAGAAACTATTCCTGCGTGCCACCAACACTGCTTGAGATAACATGAGGCATAGTTCTGGATATGAGCTTGAAAATTATACTGAAATAGGGGAAAATTGTGAATATCGAAGAAGGTATTCACTGCAAAATAGGGTGTGAAACCTACCGAAAAGCGGCATGTGCATCAGATTACAGGAATAGTGAAAACCAGCATTTGTCTGACGAACGTTATAATCCATCTACTTATGCGCACGTAAGCAACGAAGTCTCTGACAATGAAAAACCTGTATCTGATTTGATTGAAAAATAATTGTAATACATCTGGTGTTCACTGGTGTTCTACTTTCAAATTATGACAGTTGTGTGGTGCACCTGTGACGGGTACTATCTTTTGAGGATTACGATTCTTGGTGAATTTTGGATTTGAATTCTTGACTGTCTCGCAGATTCATCCCACTTTACATGACATGTGCAATGTATGTAATTGTGCTTGTGAGTTCAAGTCTAAGGAAGTTATAGTTTAATAATGTAATGATGTATTAGGTTTAACATCCCGTTAAACTGCTGCGGCTTTACAGATGCGAGGGTGCCAGCATATTAAGAAGGGAATCTTGAACGTGTCAGTAGCCCAAGTCTACTGACTGTAGGAACCTTACCGCTATGCCACGCAACTGGTCGATGTTATACTTCCTTAAGCTCCAGGAATAAATCCCCGCCTGGAAATAATCTGTTCAAACTACACACATCAAAAAAAGTTTTGCATCACCTCGGTTCCCAGATCTCCGGCATATAGACGTTGACTGTGTATATTGTATCCAAGATACAGTCCCTTTGACTGTTCATAGATGTCACTAAAACTGCTCAAAGATGTAAACAACCATGCATGAGCAGGGCCTATTAGACGGAGGGGGTACGACAGCCGATCAGTTCCAGTCATTCCACCAGGACGAAGGTACGCTGCTCATGTTGTCTGTAGTTCTACCATGCCTAGAAGGTCAATACCGCAGTTCGATCACGTCCGCATTGTTACTTTGTGTCAAGAAGGGCTCTCAACAAGGGAAGTTTCCAGGCGTCTCAGAGTGAACCAAAGCGATGTTGTTCGGACATGGAGGAGGTACAGAGATACAGGAACTGTCGATGACAGGCCTCGCTCAGGCCGCCCAAGGGCTACTACTGTAGTGGATGACCGCTACTTACGGATTGCCGCTCGGAGGAACGCTGACAGCAATGCCACCATGTTGAATAATGCGTTTCGTTCAGCCACAGGACGTCGTGTTTCAACTCAAACTGTGCGCAATAGGCTGCATGATGCGCAACTTCACTCCCGACGTCCATGGCGAGGTCCAGCTTTGCAACCCCGACACCATGCAGCGCGGTACAGATGGGCCCAACAACATGCTGAATGGACCCCACGGAATTGGCATCACGTTCTCTTCACCGATGAGTGTCGCATATGCCTTCAACCAGACAATCGTCGGAGACGTGTTTGGAGGCACCCTGGTCAGGCTGAACGTCTTAGACACACTGTCCAGCGAGTGCAGCAAGGTGGTGGTTCCCTGATGTTTTGGGGTGGCATTATGTGGGGCCGACGTACGCCACTGGTGGTCATGGAAGGCTCCGAAACGGCTTTACGATACCTGAATGACATCCTCCGACCCATAGTGCAACCATATCGGCAGAATATTGGAGAGGCATTTGTCTTCATGGACGACAATTCTCGACCTCATCGTGCACATCTTGTGAATGCGTTCCTTCAAGATAACGACATCGCTCGACTACAGTGGCCAGCATGTTCGCCAGACATGAACCCTATCGAACATGCCTGGGATATGTTGAAAAGGGCTGTTTATGGACGTCTTGACCCACCAACCACTCTGAGAGATTTACGCCGAATTGTCGTTGAGGAGTGGGACAATTTGGACCAACAGTGTCTTGATGAACTTGTGGATAGTATGCCACGGCGAATACAGGCATGCATCAATGCAAGAGGACGTGCTACTGGGTATTAGAGGTAGTGGTGTGTACTGCAATCTGGACCACAAATGCTGAAAGTCTAGCTGTATGATGGTACAACATGCAATGTGTGGGTCTCATGAGCAATAAAACGAGCTGAAATGTTGTTTGTGTTGATCTCTATTTCCTTTGTATTTAACGGTTCCGGAACTCTTGGAACCGAGGTGATGCAAAACTTTTTTTGATGTGTGTATATAAACGAGTTAGTTCTTCGTGAACGACGAAGTTTTGATAAGTATTGAACTTCCTTGCCTTCACATGCATTTGTTTATTTGATAGTATTTTCCCGGTTTGGTAATACAGTATTATCGCAAGTTATGAATACGTTTAGTTGGCTTGGTCTCTCGTCACTTTCTGAATTTCATGTCGAAAACTGGAAGATAAAAACAAAACTAATAACTCTTATGAGAACCACATATTTACATATTTTGTACAATTTTCGCGGGTATGAGAAATGTCAGTTTATTATATTTTTCAAAGAGACATCAAAAATTAATTTCAAAAATTAAACCATTCTTCATGAATGGATTGTGAGATATAATTCACTGAGTGTGCGAGTTTTAGTTAGCTGATAAACGTATGTTTATATATTTTCTTGTGCTAAAGGAATTCGTTAATTTTAATGTTGGCGAAGAGGATGTATGTTTTAAAGGAATTTAACTACTGGTTCTTGTAAAGAAAGACTTCTCACATCATTACTTTTTCATAGTCTTTAGTCTGAACGCTTGGAACATTTTAATGAAACACTTGCATTTTGCACTAATCCTCAGTTAGCGTCACTTCATGTTAAATCACATTTCAACTCCCAGTAGGCTATATGTCTGTTTGAAATATACTGTTTTCTTGCTTCTAGGCTTGTTCGAGGGAAGCCATATGAAGTACCACATGGAAGCCAACCCGGAAACTGAGCCTACGTTAACTGAAATGACAGAAGCTGCAATTAAGTTACTTTCAAAGGAGAGACATGGATTTGCTCTGTTTGTTGAAGGTAAGGGATCCAAATTTTCTCATTGTGTGATGTTAACTCTTCACGCAGCAGAGGATTGCGCCGTAATACAAGGGTGAGATATGTGAGTAGGACGTAAAAAGGACATTATTGAATATTTGTTGCTACTTAGTGCTTTCCAGCTATGATTTTAAAAGCAGAGTTCTTGAAAGTTTGGTGCTATGTAGATTCTATTATTCTTCTATTTGGTTTTGAGCTTGGGATCAAATAAACAGTATTTATCGTAATATAACGAACATTTGAAATAGCCAATTTTTCATGAGTATTATTATTACTTATGATGGTCGTCCTTTAGGTGTAAATATTTCTCATTTATGAAACAAATATGTAATTTCTAGAGGAGCCAGCACTGCAGATGATGGTCCTCTTTTCGGTGTAAACATTGTTCAGTTATTCCAGAGCAACCAGTGATGCAGTCTGCAGATAAAGGTCCTCCTTTCGTTAAGCATCGCTCAGTTATTCTAAGGTAGCAGATGCAGATGCAGACTGCAGCTGATAGTTTTATTTCCGGTGTAAGCATTGTTCAGTTATTCCAGAGGAACCAGTGATGCAGACTGCAGTTGAAGAATGAAATACTGAGACCTGTCTATTACCACTAGATTGAACTACGATGAACTGCTGCTCGGAGGTACCGGCACTTCTGATGATCTGCTATGTCAAGGACTCAGTACACCACTCGCTGATGAATTAATTGGAGTTATTACAAATCCTAAGTGGTTAAAATATTTTCAGTTGAGTTCTCAGCGGGCAGATGGCGCTAGCAGTAAGATGAAGCGCTATCCGGATGTAACTTTGAGCTGCAAATAGAAGTTGGGTGCCGCCATAGCTCAGTGAGATAGAGAGATTCCGGACTTGGATCCCGGTGATGGCAGTATACCATCTTTCAACTGTTGTATCTTCCATGGGCTTCTCCGATAAAGAACATAATGGGGGTTTTCAGCTAGTATACGAACATTAAAAGCCATTTAAATGGAAGACAGAGAATAAAAATGGCTGCCGCATGTGGAACTAACAGATCTACTGAGCTAACGAGAGAGGCACTTCAATTCTCTTGGCAAGAGCGCTAGCCTGTGCTAGCCGATCATACTATTATTGTCGCCCGCTGCGGGCTAGCTTCCAACCATTTTATTTTCATGACCGCATTGATGACCAATGGAGACTTTCAGCTTGATGGTGATTGATGTTTCTCCGCTGAAAACACAAGGTCATATGCCTCAGCTTTCAACTATTTGGTCCTATATTGCACATTTAGTAGAACAAACCATTTAGACGGAAGGTAGGGAATTAAAATATCTACTCCGTGGGGTAGAGAAGTGGAGGCCAAATCTTAAGACGTGGATTTGAGTCAAACAGGTAGTAGCTGTTTTAAATTTCTAGTTCCCATCTACAGTACTCGGCCTGCTATCTGAAATCCTCCTTTTGTCATCAAGGTGACAGCGGAAGCTCAATTCTAAGAATAATAATTTATTTAATAATTGTGGTAGTTTAAATATTTACAGCAGTTGTACTTATTTACCTCACAAACTACACTTCTTGTCACAGGAGGCAGAATTGATCATGCTCATCATGAAACGCAAGCTAGACGTGCTTTGGATGAAACAGTGGAGCTGGCCAAAGCAGTTGAGAGGGCAATGGAACTCACGAGTGATCGAGATACCCTCATCGTTGTGACAGCGGACCATAGCCATACGATGTCATTCAATGGATACCCGGTTCGTGGGAACGACATTCTAGGTGCAGTTATTATTGTTGATTTATCAGATAGAGTTAACTTGAAAAAGAATCTTGAATCTTTGAATGTACTGTATGTTGGTCACATCAAAAGAAAAACTTCTGTGATGGTATGCCATTCCCAAATTCACTTGAACTATACCTAGAGAAGGCAAAATTACACGAGATTAAATATGCTGCAAAAAGTAGAGTGCTCCACCTCGTTACGTATGGCTAGCATTCTTGCCTGTTACCGCGGAGGTCCGGGTTCGATTCCTGGCTCTGCCAAGAAATTTAATTATGGTCTGAGGGCTGGATCGGGGTACACTCAGCCTAGTGAAGCAAGGCTGAGAAGAGATGGGTTCGATTCCTACCTCAGCCATTCTGGAAGTGGTTTTCCGTGGTTCCCCAATTCTAATCCTGGCAAATGCCGGGTTGGTTCCTAACTTAAGTCCACGACCGCCTCCTTCCTAATCCTGCACACACTAATAAAACCATCACAATAACACAGGTTAACAGACACATTCCACACACACACACACTTACACGGTGCTACATGACCTCGATGTCGCAAAGCTCCTAAATCTGTCAACGAAAAATAATAGAGTGCATAGCAAGATATGTTCTCCGAAATTCATTGTACGATACGACCAATTCTTACACTCACCCTCTTTTCGCGGTAACCTGCATTTCATTAGTATGTCATTTATAACGACAGCAATTGATTGCTATTGGATACAGCTTATCAGTATAGTCCACTCTCGGTGGCTATGTGAAAACCTTCCTCTGACGGACGGCAGGATAATTTGACTTCAGCAGTGCAGTCAGAGCATTTTATTATACAAGCATCTTCTGTTTCTGAACGTAACACCAGAAACGACCTTAACGCTACAAGTACTGGATCCAAACTGCTACTGTATATCTCACGTAATTACCGAGAACAGCGATAATTCATTCCAGTGCCATTGCTGATATTGCCTAAAATTACGGCAATATAATATCAATTTTTAAAACAGACGAAGATATCTCACCCAAGAAAATCTTTTCTCTACATTCGGTGAACTCATATTAGTACGCTAAATGTACGTGTTTAAAATGTCTCAAGGAAAGTGTCGCTTGAAATTTGAGCTCAAAGTCCAAATTTGATATCAGGGTAGGTGTCGCGTAAATCAGTTATGTAATTGTAGAGGAATACTGACAATATTCATCTGTTTTATGAATTGATGGTGTACAGTATATTAGGCAATACCAGTGGTGTCACGACATTTCATTATAGCGAAGAAATAATTGCGATTGTTTAATGAGATGTGAGTTCTTTTGGTTACGGTAGGACTGCCTCTTGGATACAAGATGGCCTGTTAGTATGCACAGAAAGTAGAATGTTCATAGGGCCAAGAAACATACATACTATGAACTGTAACTTAACCAACTACTAAAGCCCTCTCACCATAGACAGGCTGCTGAGGAAATGGGTCGAATATGACAAGGAAGCTCAACGTGCACCTCTTATTGAGCGATATGTCACCCACGTTCCTCTCCAAAGGTGACCCTAGTGAATAAGGAGATGAAACTTTCCTTGTGGTTTGACGAACAGATATCTGAAGTTTCAGGTTATTAATCTATTAAATATAACTTTCAAAAATCAAGCAAAGCAATCTAATGAGAGAAATTAACAGCAGGTGACAAATACTGTGTAACAATGACAGAATACAACAAATATGCAAATGGTTTGTTATGCCAGGACCATGGTCCATTAAACATAGCAGAGTCATTAACAGCAATACCGGGTGAGTTAGCAGTGGTCGTTACGGCGTGGCTGCAGACATTCGCTCACATCCGGGAGGCGAGGAGGTTCAAATCCCCCCGCCGGCAACCTTCAAGATGGACTTCTGTGGTTTCCCATCTTCCTTCCAGGCAAATGCCGGGATTGGTCCCTGACTATAGGCCACAGCCGCGACCTTCCAATTCTTTGTTCTTACATTCACACTTTCCTCCCCTGACAACACTCCACACGCGACGGTACTTGTAGCTCTCCTCATGGGTTTCCGCATAGAAGCAGCTACAAACTCTGGCGAGCCAAACATGTCCTCGGACACTCCCGGCACTAAAATCCATACGCTAAAAAGAAAAAAAAGTAACAGCAATACCTTTGGCGTGCCTGAGAAGAAAAAATTGAGTCCTAAAAGATTAATTCTCCGATGACTGGTCATGCTCGCAGCAAATAATTTCGAAGAGACTATAGTCTATATCCACTTATCAAACACACTGTGAGCACTTAGAGTACAACCTGTCAAATCTCGAGAATTTTAACTCGGTAGAATGAAGCCATCCTTATTCTCTTACATTTAGCTTTGAGAGAAGTGTACTCCATGACTACTTCTTCTTTTTCCCCTTCAATATTATGAATAACCTGTGACCATCGGATGTTTCCCTCGGTGAATTTCTCTTCGTCACCTTCCAAATCTTCTTCTTCAGTATGATAAAAACGTATGGTCTCTGACTTCATATCGATTATAGCTTTGTACTTAGTCATAAAATCATTTCCAAGGATCATATCATGGTTAATGTCCTTCATCACCACGAAAATGTGCTCAAAATAGCATCCTCCCATCTTTAGCTTTAGATATAACTGTACTTTGCATGTAGTCACCTTGTTAGGTATAATTCCTTGTATCTTAATGCATGACACAGGAATTTCCTCCAAACTTTCTGTGATCTTCCATAAAGCATAGAGCTTTACACTAACCACACACAGCATAGCTCCGGTATCTATAAGTGTATGAATCTTCGTATCATAGACTTCACACTCTATAATTGGTAATTTCGATCTTTTCTCAAGTCCAATACTCTCTTCCTTTACACCTATCAAGTCTTCATCTTCTGCTTGCCATTTAACAATCTTTGAAATGTAACTACTTATTGATTTCTCGACGTTTTTTTTCATCACCTGTAGACTTCTGCAATCCGGAAATACTAGGTTTTTTGTGTTGCTCATCTAGGTATTGCTTGCTATCCTGATGCCTTCTTTCAAGATCTTCCCTAGCCTGTTGCTTAAATTCCTCCTTCCCTCGCTGTTCTTCTCTTCTATTTCGTTGTTGATTTCCATACTGTTGCTGTGGCTTATTGTATGGTTTTGATTGTAACCCTGGTTTTCTCCACTGATTCCATCTATTTTGGTATTGATACGGCCTCACATATGGTCTATTCTGATATGGAGTGTCTCTCGTGTTGCTCCATTCCTTATTTTCAATCTGATTCTGAGGCTTGTTCCACTGTTGATTTGTTTGGCTGTGACGATCAGTCACTACAGTGTTTATCGCATGGTTTTCAGTTTTATTGTTTTCTTTTAAGTGAAAAAATTGTGCATTGGCATGATCTAATCTTTTTAGCACCTCATCGAACTCCTCCATGTTTCTGATGTTCGCTGCAATCAATGTTCTTTGCACCTCGATTGGAAATTGACGTATGAGTGCAGATATCATTTCAAAATCTGGCATTGGTGGTTCGAGAAGTTGCAATTTTGATAATTGTTGCGAGAAATAAGCCGAGTACTTTGTTGGCTGTGATGTTGAATATCTCTTTGCATACAATTCCGCCCTGATCTGTTGTTGAGTTTCCGGCGACCAAAATTTTCTCATCAGCCCCCTGGAAAATTCATCGAAATTGTGGAAACTGGATTTAAAGTCCTGAACCTAACCAGTGCAGGTCCACCTAAAAATCTGCTCACCACCCTTATCTCTCTCTCCTTTGAATTTTTTGAATCCCGGATGTAATCCCTGACTTCTCTCAAAAATTCGGCCGGTGGGATACTTCCTGTCCCCGAAAATGTTTCTGGTTTATCATCCTTATCCTTATATATAGCGATAGGAATAGAATTTGCCATGATTTTCTGATCCTCCATCTCTTTCGAAATTTCTCTCTTTTTGTTCTGCTCAAAAATCGGTATTTCTTCTACATTTCTTTGCTGTCTTTGAGATTCCTAAAAAGTCATTTTCTCTTCTAACGTTTCCAATGTCTTCTTTAATCCAGAATCATTCTTCTCTGCTATCTCTTCTCTGATCTTTTCTATGGTTGTCTCAACAAATTCTTTAGTTACAGGATCGATTCCTTTCTTTCTCAAGTCTTGATTCGTGTCCGGAATATCTTTTACTAGTTTTTCAATTATAGTTTCGTGAGTCTTTACTAAATTAGTCACCTTAGACACATCTCTCTGAATTTTTCCTACATCTTCCGATATTACTTTGATATGCGTAGAAAAGGAATTCCTTACTTCCTGAACATCTTCTTTAGCCTCCTCTTGTACTGAACTTCTGACCTCAGTAAGAGCTATCTCCTTTACATTGTTACTAAGTTCCTGGATTAACTTGTCCTCTTTCAGCTGTTCTAGAATAGTCCCCTGGAAATCTGTTGCCACTTTCTGCAACACCTGCCTTGCAGTAACATTACACTCTTCCGTAATTTTAATCTCCAAGTTTACCAAATCTTCAGCCACTCTTCTAGAATGTTTATCAAAATCTTTTTTCATGTCTTTCAATTTATCATGCGATTTTTCGATTTTGCCCTCTAAGTTTTTCATACTATCATTAATTTTTGTCTCCAGTGAAACTGTTTTCTTCTGACCTAGTTTCTACGTTCTTGGATTTTTCAAATAATTCGCTAAGTTTTCCCCAAAAATTTTGGACTTTTCCGCGAATTGGTTCCCCAAACTTTCTGATAAGCGATGTTCTAACTGTTTAGAATTATCTGCCAAATCTAATCTTAGCGTTTCTGAATTTCCAAGGATTTTTAAATCCATTATGCGGGAATTTTCAGTCAACCTATCAATAACTTTAGAATGTTCAGCAATCTTCTCTTCCAAAGTTTCTCTCAAAGATTCTGCACTAACACTTAATTTGTCTTCAAAAAGTTTAGAATTTTCGGATAGTTTACTGTCAATATCTGACCTAAGTGAATTAGAACTTTCTAACAATTTTTCAGATAGCTGAGATTCAAATGATTGGTTTAATTTAGATTCTAATGATTCTTCTAATGATTTAGAGTTTTCATTTATTTTAGATTCTAATGATTCTTCTAATGATTTAGAGTTTTCATTTATTTTACTGTCTAAATATTGCGAATTTTCTTGTATCTGCTTTTCCAACCTTTTGGAATTTTCTGACAACATATTCTCTAATTGAGTAGCTCTCTCGATACTCTGTTTATTATTTGACTCCAGCCGAGCCAACACCTCCAAAACCTGATCCATAATTTTCCAATAGAAATACAGGACAGGTATTCCATGGATAGAACGAAGCTTTAATACTAAACATATACTAACCTATAGCATTAGAGAATTCCGAATAATTCCGAATAAATTGAGATACCCTACGTCGATGTCTAATGGAAAAGAAAAAATCTACTCATTTAAATTGACTTTCAAACAACAACAGCAAAATTTCAAAATTCAAAAAACAAAATCCTCCATCTGGATACTATGAATGTGCTATTTCACCTAACCAAAACAAACTCCCAATTCTAACACCTAAAAAAAATTAATTTAATAAAACTCCCTTTAAAGTATTACTGTACTCCCTTACGAATCAAAGTCGTTGCAACAAAACAAAATCAAAATACTTATTTCAAAATGCAAATTTGACTATGTCCTCAAACATGGACTCAATAATCTCCCTTAATTCAAAATTATCTAGATTTTTGTCAATTGTCGAAACAAGTGGCAAAATTCACCAGTCTACTCGAATGCCTCTTCGAAAACAAGTCCGAAAGACCCATTCGATAGCCTCTTAGTACGGGCGCCAAACTTCTCTACCCTACCTTATGTGCCCGTTTGGACCGAGATCCAACGACCACATTTTGTAAAATACCGAAATCAGATCAGCACGAGAAAATATATCTCAGGGTCTATCTAGGTGAATACTTGGGTCTAATCTGGCATCCCTGATCTCGGTAATTCACAAGTAAGGTAAGGTGAGAAATTATTTTTGAACTAGCACATTCCTTAAAATTCTCAATTTATTTATAAATAAAAAATATGATTCAACTGGTAAAAAACCTCAACAAAGATAAAAACACATCACACATAAGAAATCAACGGTCCCTATAATATTATTAGAATTGTCGTAGATGTGATAATCAGAAAAAATTAATTAGTCCATTCTGATATCCATAAAAAATTCAAAAAGAATATTTACACTCGGTAATCACTGTTCAATAAAGAGTTCTGAGTGTTCCCTACTATTTACACGTTCGTAGTTCACTTTACAAAGATTGCAATTTGATTTTATCAAATATTCGTAGCAAAAAATTCTCAAAATAATTAGTCACTTGATTCATTCGGTGTTATTCCAAAATTAAACTTATTTGGAAAATTATCATATCACTGATTCGTTGTTTCATAACAATATCAATACTCGACTGACATAAAGTCGAATGTTAATAATTGTTCATAAAGATTTTCAAATTCAAAAAAACAAAATTTGTTCAAAAACTTTCATAATATTTTGAAAATTCAACTTTCTTCTTTTATCACTTTCATTTGTTTAAATGTCATCAACGATTTTAAATTATCCTCATATGTTATTAACATTACACAAAAATTGTTGTAAACAATGTTGTTATTTCTATCCACCATCAGCGGATTAAATCATCTAACTCTTCACCAAATTTTTATGTTAACAAAATTTTCTATCACCAAACTTTTCGTAAAATCTCACAAAAAATTTTAATAATTTTTTTTTATTATTATTAATTAATTAATTAATTTCAAACTTTCCCTTCACTTTATTTATAACAAGTTTTCTCAACCTCTCACATGATGAATATTTTATTTGCTCATTTCCAATGTTATTATTATTGTTATTCAAAAATAAAAAATCATTAATTATTTATTTTAATTCATTTGCACTTTTCATCTTATTTTTCTCCTCGGCCAGGTTCAACAAATCTAAATTCAAGTTCTTCAATTATTTATTTAGGCATTCCATTTGAATTTTGAGTTGATCCAGAAAAAAATTATTTAATATTTGGATTAACAGAATATTGAAATCTGACAAGAATATGGGGCGGTCCACATCGCCTAACCCTTCTTTTACAAATATAGCCCACAGGCTCCTTCAAACATCCGCACATCCTTCTGTTCCCACAACTACGGGAATAAAACCCACTTTTGGATGACCCCCTAGGCCTCCACAACTTTAAGTGTCGCCAAACGCACACTAAAATCATCACCAGAATATTCTGCACACAGCATCATATTATTACTATTTTTTTTACATATTATATTTTTTTCTTGTAATATTTTGTCAATTACTAGACTGTGGATCTTCAGTATTATTTTACCAATTAAATAAATTCTGGTCAATATCTCCTTGCCTCCCATTTACATAAATTCTCCCTATTTGATACATTAAATACCTGCCGTTCCCTTCTTTTTATCTGAATTTTTTTGAAAAAAATAATTCTGAGCTCAAAAATCTAATACTTCATTCTCTTCATCCATAAATTCATTTAAATTTATTCAAACTTCCAAACAAAGTTATTTAATTTAATTCCTTCCAACTAATTACATTCATCCACAAATTATTATTATCACCACAAAAAATATTTAAGCACCATCAATGTCAAATGATTATTATCGCCCTATTCTTTTAAATAAATAAATATTTAAGTCTCATCTGTGAATTATTATTATCAACGTCTCCTATTAATTTTTATTTAATGCCTTAATTATTTAATCACAATAAACAATTAACAAAATTTAATTTAATTCCTAATGTTCGGTAATATCACTCCCTAATTATTTATAACTTTAAATAGCGTTGTTATTATTTATAAATATTATTAACTTATTCACTTCACACTTGATTATTATTATATTATTATTAACTTATTCACTTCACACTCTATTATTATTATTATTATTATTATTAAATAAATCAAATTATTTAAATAATCCAAGCCTCAATTACTTCTGTTCTCATAATCAGAATTAACGAAAAATATTTATATCCCTTGGAATAATCGAAATATTTCATGTCGAAACATGAACTAATGCCTGTCCTAACAAAAATCTTAGATCGAAAAATAAATTGTCAGACAGCAGTTCAATTTGTCATCCAGACAAATACAATCGAAGATCTAGCTAATATCTAGCTATGGTGAAAAATGTGTGTTGATTTCTGATCGTGACTGTTCAATAATATGGAATTCTCTAATACTACTGGTTAGTGGATAGTACATGAAATGGTTGTCTTACTTCATTCTTGATGTAGATGACGGGCGTGTCCTGCGGTGTACACTATTCCCACAGTGTCTTCCCATGGCCATCTGCCGTATCCAAATACCTCGTTCGTCTCCATGTCCTTCCAGTCCTACGAGTAGTTATAGCGGCGCATGATGATGTTCGCAGTCATCCGTTCGAAATAACTCCCGTTATCACTAGTACCGTGTAACATGACAAAAAGTTGCTCAGTCCTAGACTGGTACAGTACTCCTGTAGATTCGAGAATAAATCTCATGTTCCAATAATGCGGTTTCGTTTGCACGGTAAGATAGGAACACCTATTAGCTGCATAAACGAACAAAATGAAATAAACTTCTCCTGATGAATTCGAAGTGCCTGATGTATAGTCACCACAAGAAATACATCGTTCTGTAAGCTAACTTCTGTGAATGGTTTCGCCACTACCATCACCTGACTATAGAATAAGTGACCTGAAAGTCAGTGAATGTTCTAAGTCCATTCGCTGCCAAAAGTTAAGTTCGTTCACTTGAACAAAAACTAAGTCGTGCTGACCACTGGTACGGCGACTAAGTCCTCCGACCGTCAGAATCTCGGCGTGTATACTGTCACTTTCACATAGCGTAGATCCGAACATGAGCAAATGCTTTGAAGATATGATGACTCTCTGCTCAGCAACGTGGCCTTTTATAGTTCAGCGAGACATTGTTCGAGAACATTCCATCTCGTATCTTGGCTTCTACTGGACCGATTTTAATGCTTGATAGCTCAAAATCCTCCTCTTGTTATAGCCAGAAAAGTGTGCTAATTTACTGGCGTCCATCTCTTGTCCTTAAGGTAATTCTAAAAAATTATTTCGCATGACGTATTCAGGCTCCACGTCATAATCTCGCGTCACTCGCCCCTGCGATGTATGCTTCCCTCAGCACTCTTGAGTCTCCTCCGCGCGTTATTCAAATCATCCATTCCTTCAACCTCTTCAACTAAGAACTCCTCTTTCCAAAATAAGAATGTCAACAATGTCACGGACGTGTGAACGATCCGGGTATAATACATACATACATACTTACATATACACTGGCTGTTGTGCTCTAGGTTACGGGATTGGATCCTGAACAATAGTTTGGTATTACAGTGTGTTTAAATGTGAAAGATATCAATGCTGAACATTTGTGTGATCTTGTGTATGTTGGCAGGCTTGTCAGGGAAATCTGACGTTGACTATCTACCGTACTCCACGTTGAGCTACTCCAATGGGCCTGGATATCAAAGCCCCGAAATTGACGGCAGTCGCCATGATTTGTCCAAGGATGATTTGGGTAAGACTTATAATAATATCCGTCCACAGGCTATAGCTCAAATATCTAACCACAACTGACAATAGTGGAGAGTGGAAGAGGTGAGGAAACAGAGAAATAATTAAGAGTATACTATATAATCTTCTATACATACTTCGTGCGTTGCAGTGTAGCAAATTGACCCCACAACATACACGGCGGAAGCATTGAAGAAGTGTTCATTATTTGGCCATGAAA
Organism: Meconema thalassinum; assembly: GCA_946902985.2. Classification (NCBI taxonomy): domain Eukaryota; kingdom Metazoa; phylum Arthropoda; class Insecta; order Orthoptera; family Tettigoniidae; genus Meconema; species Meconema thalassinum. The sequence goes on along the minus strand of OX336389.2, from coordinate 400,666,447 downwards.
GCCGATATTACATCTGTATATTCTTATTTCAACTGCTTTTCTTCTGTCAGTACGTGAAAGCTTGGGTCTGTTTGAATATTCTGTTTTTCTTTTGACAATAGAAGATTTTAGTTAGCTCTGTATTGTAATAATCTTCACCACGTTGCGGCACCATTTGCACATGTTACCCTTGCTCCCATGTTGTGGTGATATTTCTATCGTTACATGGTTAAACCCCACTGTTGGGCTGCATTTATAATGGATATTTTATGAAGTACAGGGGATGTCTCATAGGTAATGTCGATTTTTCTTTAAATATTATTTGGAATGTTTTCTGACAAGTAATTAAACTATTTTTTAAAGTAGAGACCGTCAAATTCTATGGTTTTGAGCCATCTTTTAGCGAGGTTTATTATCCCGTGACGTCACCAGTCTGTGGGTTTTGATGCGAAGAATTCGGCGAGACCCACTTCCACAGCTTCAATGTTTTCGAAATTTCTTCCACGCAAGAAATGGGCCATGTAACGAAAGAGATGGTGCTTAGAAGACGCAAGATCAGGGCTGAATGCTGGATGTGGTAGCAGTTTGACTCCTCCCAATTCCTGAATTTTTGGCATGGTTGTTCGTGCAGTATGTCTCGCATTGTCCTGCTGCAAGAGAACTCTATTTCGGTTAACTAATGCTGGGTATCTCCGTCTCAAAATTTCATGAACTCCTTTGAGTTGTTGAGAATAAAGATTGACTGCCCGCCAATTAGGAACAAACTCCCAGTGAATCACTCCTTCAAAATTCCACCAGACACACAACATCACTTTGGGGCCGAACCGATCCTTTTTAACGATGGCTTTGGCAGGTTAACGGGGACTGAACCACTGTTTCGAGGCATCAGCGTTGCGGCAATAGACCCATTTTTCATCACACGTGACAATTCTCCTGATAAATCTATCACACATGGGTTTACCGATAATCTGATGACAGATATCTACTCTACGCTGAACCTGTTCAGGGGTCAATTCATGAGGTAGCCTACAGATCTACAGCTTTGATTTTCCAAGTTTCTTAATCTGGCGATGTATGGTATCTTTTGATGATACATTCTCGCAATATACGCAATTCTAATAATTGCCTCCTGTAAATAGCATTGGCGAACCAAAGAAAACCAATTCTATCTTATAGAACTCCAAAGTTAAAAAACGACATTACTTATGACGATGAGACATCCTAATAATATGAGATTAACGATGTGGGCGCCACCTAATTATTATAGAAAATGAAAGTATAATGTTGCTTAGACTTGACTCATAGTGAACATTTAGCTCTAAGTGATGTCTCACTTCTCAGACTAATTACTTTTTCATTAGGTAAACATTGATCTTTGAACAATTGAATTTATATTTTGACCGTATATAGACGCAAACATTAAATTGACACCCTAGGTAAATTGGCTTAGTTATATATAAAATAAATTAGGCTCATTGAATATTATCTTAACATACATTGTGTTATCCTCTCCTGGGAAAGCCTGCATCTTCCCCACTATTTTCGCTAACATACGTAGGTTATTGCTTGCTTAATCACTCACCATAGAATTAGGATATCGACTTCTTTATTGGCGGTCTCTTGTTGATTCAACCCGCCTGCACACCAGGAAATGACTGCACATTGGACCATATCTTCTCATAATTAGACGTCAGCTGTTATTGTTCTTTGATTTCTAGATTTACTATAACATACATGCTTCTTACATTTTTCCTTTCATCTACACTGTTGATTGAATGTAACCTTGGATACTGTATTACCTCTTTCTCAAGAGATTACTGCGTTTATGAAAGCTACTCAAATTCAAAGAATTCAGATTTATAGTTAGTACAGGTCTAACATCAAAAAGTGATTGTCTGAGCAGACTTTTGACATTCTACAATTTCAGATAAGTATCCACATCTGATCTTTCAGCACATTAATAGTAGACACATTATTTCGTATCTTGTAGTTAAAGCTTTTTACCATCATTACAGCAAAATACTTGTACGTCATTCCCGCATAGTTTACAATTCTACAGTAGTTTAGGGCTTCCTGCTTAAGTGTATCACAGCAATAGTAGCTACACCTTCATAGATTAGTTGGGGGAGGAAGACAGCTTTGCTTAATGCCTTAATATTCATCAGTAATAATGACCATACTTCACTAAGTTTTCTGACGTTTCTTTTTGCTTTTTGTTTTTTGTTTTTGGAGGGCATATACTCTCTGTGGGTGTCACTGTGGGCTTGATAGTGTTTTGTATAGCTGCTTGTCTTATAGATTTGGATCTGATGATGCTCGCTTGACGAGTGAAACATGTCATCCCTTAGTTTTCTCCTTCTTCAATAGCCCATAACAATATATACTAACTTATAACTTAATCACATGTAATTTATTTCAGGTTATTTTTTCACATATTCCAGTAATTGTAATTGTTTTGTGTTGACCGACTAAAGGTTACAATATCAATTTTCTATTTATCCCATTTATTTTTATGGGATGGGTTCGACACCAACCTTCGTGACGCCACTGATTATTACTCCTTACTTTGCAACGAGCTGTGTATCGTCCAGCATGGCAACACGTTTGGCTTCATCCTTATGGGAACTAGTATGGTATCTGGTGTGGAGTGAAAGGCCTCGCTTTGTAACTATTAGCAGTGGTTACAGCGTACATGAGAATGTGATACCTCATAACCCTCAACTTTATCATCTGCAGACTTCAACAGTATTGGAACCTATCAGTCAACATAAGGAGATGACGAAATAAATACAAACATAATGGCGAACACCAATACGTAGACAAAAATGTACTTGGATCCCCTCTACAGGCAGACACTCACAGTCTGTTGGGTGGTATATTTATAATAACTAGCGGACCTGCGCGAGAACTCTCGCATAATGGGTTGTGTGCGCCCCATGTGTACAGACTACCCGCACGGCTCTAGTGCTAAGCGGGCTTTACGCAACTCAGTTCTTTCAGGGGCTATAGTCTTGTTTATTTATTTAAAAGCACTTTTTAAACAAATACATATATTTCCGTTGACTTTTCAAGAAATACAAGATTTTTCCTGTACTATTGAGGCGATTTCGAAGATTTTGGTACAAACCACACTTTCTAACTCCCTCTGGTTTAGGAGCTTGAGTTTTGTGAAATATACACCTTAGCGTATGATATAATCAGATTATACGGGGTGTTCCCAAAAAATGTGGTAGTAATCGGTGCTTGGATAGTTCACCCAAATCAACATGAAATGCTCCAATGAACTTTCGTTCTAAAGTTACTGACTTTCCAAAGTTTTACTGAATTTGTGGCAATACAACATACTACATGACATGTGATACGTCACTCTACAATAAAAGCTAGAAATGTCCAACTTGCGCCTGAACACACCACGTCATTGACTGTCGGACACGTTCAATCACTTGGAGGTTATTATCATGCATCACAGAATACGACGTGAATGGATACCCAGCTCATGTATCAATTGGGGTTGATATTGTCCGCAGATGAATCCGACATGCATACTCGGTCTATGTCTTACCTGGAGGTTATTATTGTCCGTAGATTACGGTATTGTACGAGATGTCTGGATACTCAGTCCATGTATTACCAGGATATTATTATTATCCGTATAGGAATTCGACATGTGTGGATACTCAGTTCATGTATTACCTGGAGGTTATAGTAATTGCTATTGTTGTTTAAAGGGGCGGAACTACGAGGTCATCTGCACCAAACCTGGATTTTATTATTGTCCGTAGAAGAATTCGACATGTTTGAATTCCATGTATTACCTGGAGGTTATTATTGTGTTGCAGATTCCAACACGTATAAATACCCAGCCTTGGTACCTATGAAGAGTGAGACGCATGGAGGTGACGACGTGGCTGTGTTCGCCAGTGGACCTTGGGCTCACCTACTAAGTGGAATGTACGAACAGAATTACATTCCACATGTGATGGCATATGCCTCCTGCATTGGGGCTGGACTTACTGCTTGCTCCAATGACAAACGATGAACAAGTTCCTCTCCAACTAACATACTTGAACATGTGTCAGTGGTCAGACGATTTTGTGTCAAACAATGAAATAAGTACCTTCTGTGTCTTAGAACGTTCCAACTGACAGAAAGTTGGGGAATTACTTTTCAACGAAGTAAACATACCCTACGATCTGGTCTGTCATAATCTATCTGGCTGGCTTACGGACTATTGATACCTACACTCATTCTTTCTGAGGTTTATTGAGTTGACAATAACTATTGAAATCATGAATGGAATGTTTCTCGTCTCTCCTGAAACATTCGGCAAATGTCAGTTGGAACGTTTTTTGGAAGGAGCTCTTCAAGTGTGTTTAGCCTTATAACTCCGATAAAGCGCTTCTGAAGGGACCACATCAACACCTCTCATGGGGACATATCAAATCTTCTGTATAATATAACATGTATTATGGAGCCACGTCAAAGCCTTGATAAGACACTTTTAAAACAATCACACCAAACCCAGATAAAACACTGTTCAAGTAAGCACACTAAACCCTGATAAGACTCTTTTCAAGGAAGCACACCAAACCTTGATAAGACTCTTTTCAAGGAAGCACACCAAATTCTGATAAGACACTTTTCAAGGAAGCATACCAAACCCTGATAAGACTTCTTTCAAGGAAGCACACCGAGCCCTGATAAGACACTTTTCAAGGAAGCACACCAAACCCTGATAAGACTCCTTTAAAGGAAGCACACCAAGCCCTGATAAGACACTTTTCAAGGAAGCACACCAAATCCTGATAAGACTCCTTTCAAGGAAGCACACCAATCCCTGATAGGACACTTTTCAAGGAAGCACACAAAACCCTGATAAGACACTTTTCAAGGAAGCACACCAAACCCTGATAAGACTCTTTTCAAGGAAGCACACCAAGCCCTGATAAAACTCTTTTCAAGGAAGCACACCAAACCCTGATAAGACACTTTTCTAGGAAGCACACCAAACCCTGATAAGACTCGTTTCAAGAAAGTACACCAAATTCTGATAAGACACTTTTCAAGGAACCACTCTAAAATTCCGATGAAGTAATTTTACTTACAGGACGAAATAATGACTCAGTAATAATTTTCTCAGTATTTAATGTGTATAGCAAGGACCATTATTATTCATTTTACCGTGCAGCTGCACTAGCGATTATTCCGGCGGTATTGCCTAAACGTCGTCAGGCGCCATTTCAGCGGTGTTTCTGAACGTATTGTCAATTGAACATTTGTTATCATCCCAAATAGATCAGCTACGTCAGGCACGTCCAGAAGGTTTTGTATTTGCCATCAAAATCAAAATCTTGGTGTTAAGTTTTATTTTATCCCACCAGTCGATAGTGCGGCCTCAGATTATTCTATTGTGACAGCAATTGACGCTGACCGAGCAAGAAGGTTATATACTGTACATACAGAGATTTTGTTTTATATGCGATGGGGACCCTCGCTTGCCCGCTCGCCCGCGTTGCGCGTCTGTCTCCCGTCAGGCACTTTGCCGTTATGCGGCGCCGCACGGCACTGAGTCATTGAGTATATGAATTTGTACTTACCTAGTTCACAGCTGGTACTGAAAATGTTCGCCATTCACTGCTGCACATCGCTGGCACCTCTTTATGAAATTGTCACTTACTTTCTGAAGATCCTCAGCACCGATTGACTGTATTTCAGCTGTAATATAGCCTTTAAGCTCATTTATTGTGTGAGGGTTTCTCGCATACACTTTATTTTTAAGCGTCCCCCACAGATAAAAGTCACATGGTGATAAGTCTGGACTTCGCGGGGGCCACACGTTCCGACTTATAATCCTAGTACCGAAAATGCGACGCAATTCTGTCATGGATGCTTCGACAGTGTGAGCAGTGGCAGAATCTTGTTTGAAAATAAGTTGACAATCGCTCTCCATAAGTCAGTTCGTCAAAAAATTGGTCAAGGATCACATTGAAGTACAAATTTAAGTACAAATTCCTATACTCAATGACTCAGTGCCGAGCGCGCGCCGTATAACAGCAAAGTGCCTGGCGGGAGACAGACGCGCAACGCGGGCGAGCGGGCAAGCGAGGGTCCCCGTCGCATATTAATCAAACTCTCTGTATTTAAAATAGCGGCTGAGGGTTGCTCGTTGACAACACAGCGTGGCGCATTCCAGCCAGACTAGGCGAACCTCACTCAAGTAAAAACTATTGGTGTTGTTTCATGGTTACCATCTATCAATTGTTATCGCAATAGAATAGTTCAAAGCCTCTATCGATTTCTCAAACAAATTTAAACAAGGTTTCGGTACATGATTGAATCCCGGCGCAGTCAGTCCGCATTAGAGAGTGCTTAATTGCGAGGGAGCCACGTCAGTAGCTTTACTGGCAAATTGAAGATTACCTTCGGGGCAAAATTCCGGCACCCTGGCTTCCCTAAAAGCTGCAGTAGTTAAAAGGGACGTTAAACCCATAACATAATTATTAACAAGATTTTGTATGAATGGCAAACACAAGTGTTGTAAAATGTCTTGTGAAAACATACGAACATGAGCACGGGGCTGGCGACCGAATAATCCACAGTCACTAAATTAAGCAAACTGAAACCAACAACAAGTACTCGAAGATGCCTACTTACTTCAAGGTTTCCGAAAATGCTACATTTCAGGCATTTCTTTTTTGCGATTCTCAAATGCTTTCCTTAAACACGATGTGGTACCCGAACCATGATTTAGAATTAGGCCCTAAGTCTTAGCGTTGCAAGTTTCAACACTCAAGATTTTATTCCCGCAATGAAATAATGAACCGTCTGTTATGAGCGAGCGTTAAATGCGTTATAAATAGATCATAAGGTTATGTGAAGGGACCCCACAGAGAGCGCATATGATGTGAGAACGTGCAATCGGGGTTATATTCTGCTAAAACAATCAGACCATGTTCTTTACCTGTGTGATAAACTTGAAAATATTGTATCAAGTTCCTGTTATGTTGGGCAATAAAATTTCACTGTTATTTACTGTACTGATAGATACACTGTACATTACTTTTCCGCAGTTACTGTAAGCACTATCATGAGAGCGTATGTACTATTTGTTTGTAGGCTAGTGTCTTTTTTTTGGTGGTAAGTATAATAGTTTTGCACTCATATCGCCTCGGTTACATTACCGGTTCTGTCATGGAGACATTTATTTCAGTTATATGGGTTGCCTCGCAAGGGCAACTGAGAAGAGAGGAGGTTTCGAATCCCACTTTTATTTGTCCTAGAAGTGGTTTTCCGTTGGTTCACTTCAACTGTATGTAACTTAATGCCACAACCGTCTACTCCCCAATTCTAGACCCAATATTATAATAAGTACATATTGTACCCGTTCACGAAACTGGGACTCAAACAGATCGGCACCAGCCGCCCATCGTTCCGTTGCAAGCCTCGCGAACGACACAAGGAAGTATCCATTCTAAGATCCAGTTCCCAAGATAACGACTTAAATGGCTATTTCAAGGTAAATGGATATTGGGTTCCAGAAACTGGCTTCAGAACACATCGGGAAGATAACTTAATAAATCCTGATGAAGTAAGACAAGATGTTTCTAACGTTTATTTGATGAAGTACGATCACAAAAATCCCTATCTTATTACTTGAGATCCAAAATGATCTAATGCAACCGAAATATAAACAAGAAATATTCCTGATTTAATATCCATTCTAGAGGAACTAACCAAAAATCAACTACAGGAGGAGATGCCAAAAACATTGTAACGAAGAAAAAATCACAGTTTATAGCTGGATGGATTACTCATAAACACTTCATTACGCTGGTTAACATTAACTTCGAGTCGGCCAATAAAATTCAAAACAATCTCTTAGTATTAAGCATTCCCTTATTTTATACATTGTCAGGAAAAATCATAATGCTTCTCTGATGCTAATAAACAATATTTTATTTTATGCAAAGTCAAAAATTTGATCCTAGGAAAATAACATACAGTAATTTATAACTTATTAATCCACTATGACTGATGGATGACATTTGATTTCACTCCAGTCAGCTACTGCATTAAATCTTCCTTTTATATAGCAACTGCTTTAGAATTCCTCCATTGTCTCAACACACTGAAAGAGTAGTTACTTACAGTTCTCTGACATATATATTGATTCTTAAGCACAAATTATTTAGCATATGAGGAATTGATATGATTTTTCCATGCATTTCTTACGTTGCATAATTCTTTTCTGGACTGCCATAAACATTTTAAATGCCATCAGTAATCATATTAAATATAAACAACTATGATCCTCTATCTATTTACCTATGTGACAGTCATTAACTGTATGACCAAATAAATAAATCAAATACGTTATTCAACAGCTACTGTAATATACTCAGCGGCTTTCCAAGCTCATGTGCTGACAATGCAACATCAATTCAAACTCTATTTCAATTACTGTGGCAAATATATTTCCAAATTTTAACAACGTTCAAAATATCACACCAATTCATTATGGCAAGAATTTGGTTTCCTTTTCTGTATATCTTCACACTTACCCTAACATTATCTTATATCTTAACGCAAAAAATAAAATAAAATGGAAATAACTGTCCTTGCTAACTATCACTTACATGTCCACAGTGTTAACGGGTTATTTCAAAATAGGAATGGGCTCATATTATGGCGTCATATGATTTGAATATTTCCATATACAGTATAAACTGTTCCAATTGTGTTCCTAAAACTTCTTAAATATCCAAAGTTCCTAAATTATGCATTACTACTAATTGGAAATATTATGGGATGAAAAAATGAAACGTTGTAATAATAATAATAATAATAATAATAATAATAATAATAATGAAAATCCACAACCTGCTTCCAGTCTCCGGCCGGGTCAGGAATGGAATGAATGAAGCCCCCATCTAGCGGCGAGGATATGAACTGTGCCGGCTGCCGAGGCCTGACGCACTCCTCTGGGGCAATGATGAAATGAATGACAGATGAAATTAAAGATAGTGGAGAGTGTTGCTGGAATGAAATTTTGACAGGGAAAACCGAAGTACCCGGAGAAAAACCTGTCTGCCTCCGTTTTTTCCAGCACATATCTCACATGGAGTGACCGGGATTTGAACCACGGACCCAGCGATGAGAGGCCGGCGTGCTGCCGCCTAAGCCACGGAGGCTGTAATAATAATAATAATAATAATAATAATAATAATAATAATAATAATAATAAAAATAATAACAATAATTATAATGAAACCATCGAACACAATCTACTCAAGTAGATAAGACGGTATGTCTTCACTCTACAATACTCGATGTTAGTTGCATATCGCTCCACCTTTCCAGCTTCCGCGGCGGCGCTCCAGTAGTTCCTCCTCTTCCATAACTTGTGCTGCTGGTGTTTAGCTCTCCATGCTTAAGTTGTAGATGAGCTCGTATTTGTAGACTCTTCCCTCCCACTTTACGATTCCATACGATGGTTAATATAGCATTTTCACTGTTATCATGAGTGAGCAAGGATTATGAAACACCGTATCTCTACTCCGTATTTCACTCACACTACATTTTAACTTTGCGAATCTCAATAAAATATTTAACGTGCATTCTTATGCCTGGATATCGTACTTCAATTTTGACCAGACATTCACTCACAGTTTCTATCAACACTTGGACCTACGCTAACATAATAGTCTTGTTGTACAGAGCCCCATTAGACTAATTCCGATACCGGTATCACATAATTATGCATTCAACGGAATGTCTGACCTCGCCCAGTGGTCACTCTTATTTGGCATAACATGCAATATACTGTTAATGATAATTATCGTCACTATCACTGCTTGTTAGTATACAGTAGAATAATGTTCATATTTTCTAACACTCGGTTCATTATTCCTGTTTTGAGCCATGTCACAGACTAACTCACATTATGGTGTTCGACGGTCTCTGCACGGTATTACTGATCACAAATATGCACGAAAATGTTCACATTAAGACTTAGCCTCACTTCACAGTTTAAAAACGAGCTCGTTAACACTTGGTCTCAATTCAATGTTCGCAGTTGTGCACGTGAATATTCTAAGGCCACACGTACCCTTGGCCTCTCTACACATGACAAACACTTCGTCAAAATTTGCCTTCCCATATTATATTCTCACTCGCCAAGATCTTCGGCGTTAATACGAGTAGTATTTTCTCTCGAAGGAATATCGCGATGAAACTAATCTCATATACATAACTCTTATAACCGGCCTTGGACAGGTCAAGACGGAGCTGACCTCTACTGTTTTTTTTATCGGGGGGCGTGGGGGGAAGTACCCACACCCCCCGCGTAACGGCCAATACATAGCTAGCGTCACCTCCGGCATGTAATTAGTTCGCAGTTCTTAAGTTGTTTGTTGATTGATTTAGAGGCTTTACGACATCGTGGTCAAGTAGCTTTGTGTACTTAGGTGTGTGTGTGTGTATGGAATTTGTCTGATAACATGTGTTATTGTGATGGCTCTATTACTGTGTGTATTTCTGATTCAGGTGAGGATTGGGAAGGAGGCGACCGTGGCTGTAAGTTAGGAACCATCCCAGCATTTACCTGGAGTAGAAGTGGGGAAACCACGGAAAAACACTTCCAAGAAGGCTGAGATAGGAATCTAACCTCCTCTTCTCAGTTTTGCCTCACGAGGCTGAGTATACCCTGCTCCATCCCTCAGACCAGATTTAAAATTGGGAATCGAACTCGGCTTCTTGGGCGACAGCCAAGAATGATAAAATAGTAGAAGAAACCAGATGGGGGGGGGGGGGGGGGGGTTCTGCCTGTCCCGGTACTTCGTACTTTACCAGGCATTATCATTTAGGTTTAGGAGTTAAGATTGTTGTTTCGAGTTGAGAATCGACGATCTTCAAGTTCAATTTTTAGTGACTGCGTTCTTGGAATGAGACGACGTTAGCTGTTTCTTAATATAGGCTAATGTTTTTATTTTAGCTTGACAAAGTCGAATTCTTCTTACAATTAATTACTCTATTTGATGTTAGCAGAGTAACGTCTGGCTATGAATGGTGTTGAAATAAGCCTTGTGGTGAAATGAAGGCCTGATTGTATTGATACTAGGGTTTAAATAGGCGGCCGCTAAGGTAGAGTCTTAATGACCTTCACTTTGCGAAAGATACGGAAACGCTCTTCGAGCCAGTGTTTATACACTACTACCTATATTCAAGTAAGGAACCTTATTGGATACACAGATGTACTGTAGCTCTGGGGAGCAATCTTGTTTATGACAATTTACAATACCTTAGGATGTTTCCACCGGAACCAACACTTCCTAGAATCGATAGATATTTACAATCTTGTTGGTTACGCAGATATTTATTAAGATGGTTCTGAAGAGCAACATGTTTATGACATTTTAAATACCCTAAAATGTCTCCGTCGGAAACAATACTTAGGCCCTATTAGCATCTATACGTGCTTACAGAGCTGTGACCTGGCTACCAACTGTTGCAATACATGCTGCAGTATCAGTACTCTGTGGAATTACAGGTTTATTGTCAATTACTGGTAATATAGACTACTGGGAGCAGCATATAACTTATCTGAACATAAGTGGTTTGCAAGGTTGGTTAAGGGCCAGGAAAAAAAAAACAATCGGCTGAAAGGAAAGATCGACTACAGGTAAAACCTGGCGTAATGTGTGATAGTCATATGCAAGAATGTGGGAGTTGACCACGATGTCACAAAACCCCAAAATGAATCAACAACAGCAACGCTAGTTTAATTATGACCAGGATTATTTTTACAACTTACTTCGTTCTATCACTTGCTACTCAGTCCTTCCATAGCCACCCTCTCGTTTTAGGAAAATATTTAAAAAGAGAAAACCAACGTTAATATGCGTGACTTATACATTTGTTCTACTTAGTAGGCCTACCCACCTAGCAGTGAACGATGCTGAATACTCCAGCGATCCATGGTTATCGTTGCTGCTCTCTGTCCATATGGCTCTGTTTCCAGTTTCCAACTAACCCAAGGATTTTGTTTGCCTGATAAAATATGTTTTAAAGACGAGATACATTTTTCATCTAGCTTCCACTTGCAATCGAGGAAGAAAGGTGAATAGAGGTGTAGGAGTAAGCTAATTAAAATGGCAGGACCACAGGAGCAAGCAGGATGAGAGGAGGAAAAAGTCTTCCTTTATGGAATAAGGGAAGTTGAAAATGAGTGTGCCACGGAATTACTGACCAAAGTTCTCTCGGTGGTTAGGCGCTGTTTGAAAATAAACTATGGGGACTCCGATGAGGACGTTATTGTCAAGGATTGGTAGCGTAAGGGGCAAGCGGCTGATGCAAGTGGCATTTGTCTCCACATCAATATCCACCTCGTGGCATAATGACTACCATCCTTAACTCCGGGTCTGATTCCCGGCTCTACCAAGAAATTAAATTCTGGTATGAGGGATGCATCGTAAGGCAAACTGAGAAGAAGGGGATCCATTCCTACCTCAGTCATCCTAGAAGTGGTTTTCCATGGTTTCCACTTCTACTCCAGGTGATTGCCGGGATGGTACCTAAATTAAGGCCACGGTCACTTCCTATCCAAATCTTTGCCTCATTTACAAATACACACACTGGTACAACCATCACAATGACACAGGTTTACAGACAGAATCATACACACCTAAGTACATAGGGCTACAAGACCATGATGGCGCAAAGCCCCTAAATGAATCAACAAAAACAACTTCTCAACATTTATGGCAAACAAAATCTCGCGAACACAAAGAATCTGCAAGGAGAGAGAATATGGGTAAGGAGGGACATGGGCAGAGAAAAGGTACAAGAATAGAGGATCTTGCAACTTCAACTGATTAAGGCAAGGAGCTCAGGTCTGAATGCTTATATCAAGAGGAGTGACTGGCAGTAAGTGAACTTGACGTTACAGACAGAGAGGAACATGGCTTCGAGACAGCGAACAGCAGTGGAGAGAGCCGAATGGCTTTCGCTTTGACCGCCATTTTGATATAGGGTATAGTTATAAATTTTCACCTCGTAGGATTTCACCAAACTATTTTTAATAAGTCCTTCCGCATATTCGAACATCTTATGGTAGCAAGACTCAGTCGCATAGGACTACACGTTTTCCAGTGTTCCACTGTCAAACAACACAACTAATTTATCAACGATATAATCAAGAGTTGTGTGAGCTGATTTTGGTATATGGTATTGAAATTACTGTCCTTTATCACTACTGCACATTAAATATGTGCGAAATTACATAAATATGTGACTTGAGTCGTTATTTCTTGTTCATTCAACGACGGCAATTGTCATTTCTCAAATTCTACTGAAAGAGGCGCATAAGGTGTCACAGTAACTGTAGTAGGTTGAATCAGCTCACTCTTACTTGACACCTCCAGGAGCTAAATTACTTGGAATGGTCTCAAGAGTTCTCCAGATGATGTCCTGAGGCGTACCAGACGTACTTCTCCATCTACACCAGGAAGGAGTTCCTTAACTCTTGCTAGACATTGTCACATCCTACGAGAACTACTTCACCAACTTCAATCTTTCTACTTGCTTGTTTTCTCGCTCCCTGAATCAACTGTCCCAAGTATTCTACACGGAATCTCTGGCGCAGATCAACCCGTAGTCTGCTGATATCGTAACCTCTTGTTTATACTAGAGGATGTCTCCTTGCAAAAACCTTCTTGCAGAAACACAGCCGGTGTCAATGGTATCCAGCCTTCAGAGTCTTCCGACACTTAGGCCAATGGTCGAGCATTAATGATAGCTTCTCCATCACACAACACTGTAGTTGTTTCCAGTGGCGTCCGCAGGATTTCCTTCTGGGGTGGGGGGTTTCATTACTATATAAGAGTAATTTTGTAGCCCTACACTATTAAAGGGGCAGATGACCTTGCTGTTCCGCCCTAAAAGACAGTCATCATCATCATACATTGTTAAAATATTTCGATTAATATTCATAAAAAACAACAATTAAATATTCTCTTTTGATGAAAGCTATTTTGGGCGTCATTATTTTTTCTGCATAATAAAAGAATGAAAAAAAAATTCTTGAATACGGTATGGGAAGCAGTAACTAAATAAAAGAACTGAAATGATGCAGTGGTATCATCATGTCCATACGTGATTGCTTATAATAATCATATTATGTGAGAGAAAAATAATGTTTTGCTCTCCATGTTCTTACTGCCATTACTATTGGCTCTCAAAATGTGAAGCGAGAAACTCCTCATGTACCGAATTATCTTTAACAAAACGGACACACACAATTAAAGCGATGTGACAAAAGTTGCCGATTGCAAACTTCAAGAGAAAAACTGATCCATGGCTAACTCTAACGCTGAAGGAGGAGTCACGCAGCGAGTAGAGTGATGGACATTTACCAAGTGACGAACGTGACCACATTTAAAATATATACAGGAGTAAAGACGGTGGTAATGTAAAGCAGGTAATAGTTGGGACAATATAAGGATTCAAGTACACAAATATCTCGGGGGGGGGATTTACCCCCCCCCCCGTCGATACGTCACTGGTTGTTTCTTCCAATGACAATGAAGCTCGTCTCAACATTTTCTTGAGTAACTGTTTGACCATTCGCACCAACCGCTCCCACCAACCGCCGCACTAGGCCGCTGTTGGAGGGTTGAATCTCCACACAATTCGTCGGGATGTACTGTGTTGAGGTATTTTCTCCCAATCAAGCTTCCTAAACGAGTTCTCTGCCCCAACAAAGTTTGTACCATTGTCACTGTACAGAACCGCTGGTCTACCTCTTCTGGCTACAAAACGACGTAATGCTTGGAGAAAATCTTCTGTTGACAAGGTCACAAGTTTCAAATGCACTACTCGATATACTACACATGTAAATATGCTGTAAAAACAAAACACTGCCTCTTTTTCTACAGGAAGTCGATTGCTCGAACGTGCTATAGTTCGCCTTCTCCACATTCTCCCACCTTGCAAAAGGTAGTATTGCAGCACACACTCATAAACTGATGTAAACATTCCGAAATTACCGTACAGTTGAACATTGAGCTCTGGAATGTGAACCATTATACGTCTAGTTTTTTGAGTTGCTTAACAGTTTTACCATAGCGAGTCTTGAGTTCACTCTCTCTTCCAGTTCCAGAGTTACTGCAGGGAATATCTTCATTAAGGACTGGTTCACTTAGTCGGTGTTGTGAAGAGTTGATAAAACCACCTTTGTTAAGGCAGTTTATCTCTAACGAATAAAGTTGCTGTACTGGACGAAGTAGGATGCCAGTTGCAGTCTTATTTTCACCTGGCGAGTCATATTGTCTCTTCCGCGTAACAGCTCCACCACTCTTCCTAAGGGCCAAATGATCCGTTTCTTGTTGTCGCTCTCCGACAGTACTATGTCTCCTACTTCTATGGATCCCTGTTGCTTTTGGCGCCGTGATCGGAGATATCCCAAGTATTCTTGTTTGAAGCGATTTCTTAGGCTCTCTCGAACAGCTTGTAGATAGTGTCATCTGTCGTTTAAACTGCTGGATTGAATTTGGTCTAGGTCGGTTACATCATTACTCTCCAGGCTCTGTAGGAACATGGAGGTTCTGAGTGGCTGGACTTCATCTTCTTCAGTAAGATAAGTCAAAGGTCGGTTGTTCATCAGGTTCTCTCAATCGCACAGAAGAGTACACATTTCCTCATAATTTAGGCAAGCTTTACCCAAATTCAGGCGAAGCAAATCCTTTAGAATACTAATCAACCTTTCCGAGAATCCTCTCCACCAGGCTGCCGTGGCAGGGTTCAGCTTCCATTTAATCTTCAGAAGACTGCACGTCTTCCCTATTTCAGTCCAATCTAATTGATCCATGGTTCTACGAGGTCCTGTGAAATTTATTGCATTGTCTGAGGATTAAATACCCATTCTTCTTCTTTACCGTACATTTAAGTAAGAGGGACCCTCCTACCATCTGGATCTCCAAAGTTGTGTTGGTGAACATCCTCTAGACAGGAGATCTGCTGGATTGAGGCTGCCCGGTATGTGTCTCCATGAACTAGCCTTACTGTACTCATGAATTTCCTTTACCCGATTCTCTACGAACACAGAGCAAAGCCCTCTATTAGCAATCCAAGCCAAGACTACTGTTGAATCAGACCAAAACACAGTGTGTATGTCATTCCGGTGTAAGCATCGAAGGCTCAACCGAGACATCCTAACTCCGAGGAGCGCGTCCATCAGTTCAAGGCGGGGTAGTGTTAGTTCTTTGAGAGGCGCCACTCTAGATTTAGCCATCAGAAGACTCAGTTTGATCTTACTTTCGACTTCTGTTCTCAGAAATATGCAAAACCAAACGCTCTTTTACTAGCGTCGACAAATACATGCAAAGTGCTGTTGTCATTCAGGAAAATCCTTCTAGGTATCCGACAGTCATGTAGGTATTGCAACTGCTGGGTCCATCGACGGAATTCCTCACAAATGTCTCCTGGTAAACCCTCATCCCATCGTATACTTCTCTGCCATGTCTTCTGTAGAATGAGCTTGGGAATAAGAGTTAATGGGGCCAACAATCCAATCGGATCAAATATTTTCTGCACGCTGGATAGTACCACCCTTCGGGTTACTAAACCTGTAGTTGGGCTGAAGTTACATCCAAGTTAATATACGTCACAATACCATCGAAGTCCTAAGATATTCTCAGTTTTACAAACACCACAATCAAAGGAATTAACCTAGCCTCTCAAATTGAAACCTGCGGATAACATCAATTCTTGTGCCTTTAAAATAAAGGGTCCAATTTCTTCCTTTGAAGCGACTCCAGTGAGACAGTTGTCTACATAAAATGCAGGTTTCATTTTTGTAGCTACTTCCTTCAAATGAGTTGGGGAGTCATCCAGAAGGTTGTTCAGTACGGAAACCAATAGGAAGGACTGGAACAAACACCAAAAACTACCCTGCAATATCTAAAAGTTGTGACCTTATCATTATCCCACCAGAGAAAACGAAGCATATCCCTGTCTTCAGGATCCATTATAATCTGCAGGAATGCCTTCTCTATATCAGCTATTAGACCTATAGGATAGGTTCGAAAATTGGTCAGCACTGATGGAACAAGGTCCATTAGGTTGGGTGGGGACCCGAGGCAATCATTGAAGGAATGACCATTTCTGTCTTTGTTGGAAGCATTGAATACCGGCCTTATCTTTGTAGTGTCACCATCTTTCAGCACAGCTCTATGAGGCAAATAAGGTTTAGGTCCATCCAATACCTCGTTTTCAATACCTTCGATAATCCATTTGTTTACCCATTCAAGTAACACCTCATCATAATCCTGAAATTTCTGCATCCCTCGTAACTTTCTTGAAGTGCTCAACAATCGTTACTGAGTAATTTCACGATTCGTTTCCAGAGAAGTACAACCATCAATCCAGGGTAGTTTAACAATGTAGCGCCCAGATACCTGTTCTCTCTTCACAGTCCTATCGAAGAACATCTGAACTTGTTGTTCCCTTTCTTCCTTTTTGATCTGTTCACCAGGATCTTTTATACCCATAGTCTCAATTTCCCACAAATCCGCCACTCTTGTTGATTGAGTTAAAATACAGTATGAAGAGTGTAGGACGAGGCAGTAGTTGAGGTGATCTCAGAAGAGCCCATAAGTGTCCACCCTAAACAACTTCTCACAGCCACTAGACTCTTGTTTACATGTACAAAGTCTGGCGTGATTATCTGAGCCCACACGTCAGCTCCTAACAATACCTCTATGTCAGTACTATTGCCACCATTATCTTGGTCATCATCACTAAGTTCAACTCCCTTGTCCATCAGTAAAATATACTAGTCAGCATCAACTGCGGGAGCACCTCCACAGATACTATCCGAGCCTAACACTGCAACATCGCATCTGTTTTCCTCGTTCCTACCCAGCAAAGTTATTTGATAGGACTCGAAACAAACAGGTGCTGTTTTCCTACCTCCAAATAATTCTTGACTTAGTGTTACCTTTCCTGTTTGTTCCAACTCTGATTTCCTAGCACAAGACTTCTTTATGTAGCTTCTCTGCGATCCACTATCACATATAACTCTTACTCTGTTCGTGGATCCACCAACTCTAGCAACTCTAGCAACTAAAGTCTGTCGATAGGCCACCACATGTCCTTTATTACCACCTGCCATCATGGTAACTGCTTTTGGAACCGAATCACCTTTTGGTTCATCTGAGGCTGACTTCGCTCAAATCGAAGCGTAATGTTTCCCCTTGTAAACTGGGCAGTTCACAAACATCTTACATTTAACACTGACATGACCCGGTCGTAGACACCTAAACAAGCTCCCTTTCCATTTAACGTTCCTTGGCGTTCTTCTAGAGAATAATCAATAGCTACAGCACAGTCTAGAGAAAGATGTGAGATTCTCCCACAGAATATACAAGCCATTTCTTTATAATTTCCGTTTCCCTTACTAGTGTAACTGAAACATTCTCTATCTATACTAATATAATCTATACTACAGTATAATAAAGCTGAAGAGCTTGTGTGTTTGTGTGTTTGTGAGTTTAAACGCGCTAATCTCTGGAACTACCAGTCGGATTCAAAAAATTCTTTTTGTATTTGATAGCCAGATTCAAGAGGAATAGTGTAGGCTATGTTAAATTTCGGATAGACCACTCCATTCCCTGCATTTATGCCCTTTGGCACAAATTTATGACAGACCAGTCCATTCACTGCATTTAGGCCCTTTGGCACAAATATACACCTTTTCACCGATCTGAACCAAAATTGGTATACTTAGACTTTGGAACCCTGCGAGTAACACTGTTTACTTGAAATTCCGGACAGACCACTCCATTCCTTGCAGTTATGCCCTTCGGCACAAATCTACACTGTTTCACCGATCTGAACCAAAATTTGTATACTTACTCTTTGGAACCCTGCGAGTAACACTGTCTGCTTGAAATTTCGGACAGACCACTCCATTCCCTGCATTTAGGTTCATTGGCACAAATCTACACCGTTTCACCGATATGAACCACATTTTGTACACTTAACCTTTGGAACCCTGCGGGTGACATTTTCCACTTTAAATTTCGGACAGACAATTCCATTCCCTGCATTTAGGCCCTTTATCACAAATCTACACCGTTTCTCCTAATTGCACCAAATTTTACACACACTTTGAAACCCTGCTGGTAACACGGTCAACTTGATATTTTGGACAACGCTCTCCATTCCCTACATTAAAATAACAAACAAACTGAACTTGAAAACCACGTATTAAGGCCCTATAACCATTCATGTCCATAGTAGTGTAACTGTAAGAGTATTTTAATAAGTATATTGTTGACTGGCAATTCGGGCTGCATCACGTCGCCCCTACCCGTGTTCTGGTGCACAATTGCGAAAAGTACCATGTGCCAGTTCTGTAGTGGTATTCATTATCATCCATAAAACAAATAAATCCACCGGGCGAAGCCGGGCACTACTGCCAGTTGAAAATAAAGAAGCCGCTGAAGTTACGTCCCTATTCTTAGTCTTGGTCTTATCGTCTTCCTTAACTCGATCCGTCCTCTCATTAACTTCAAAATAACCTTGTTTTAGCTTAAGCCGTTCTTCACCTTCAACCTCAGTCTTTAAGAAGGCTAACAATTCAATCAAGCAACAGTCAGGTTCATTAGTAGACGTTTCTTTTGATACACGATACCTGTCCCAAGTTCTAAACACAACCTCTGGTAAGGCACTCTCTACTAGTGGAAATAACAATGCAGCGTATTTCTCCTTTGTTACTCCAAAGGAACCAAGTGCTCTCAACTGTCCCTCCAGACTGTCATACAATTGGGCTATGTATCTTAAACTATCCTTCTTTAACACCAAGGATAGAATTTCCCTAACATAGTATTCAATGAGTAACTCATCCTTCCCATACCTTGACTTCAACAATTCTATAGCCTTTTTGCAGTTTTCCTTTGAAGGAGGAAAGTTTTCTACCAACTTCTGAGCACATGAACCAGGTTCCATACACTGGATCAAATAAACAAATTTGTCTTCATCTTTAAGGATGATATCTTCATGTATTTTAGTAAATTGCGCCCAAAACTCAATCCAGCATTTCACGTTTTCATAATTTTTTTTTGAGTTCTAGTTTTGGTAGTCTTAGTAGTCTCTGATTAGAAGGATGTGAACAGTTACTACTCGTATTAACTTCAGAAACAGCTTGATCTGCAACTTGTAAGGCCTGCACTTTTTCCCTAATCTTAAAATATTTCATATCGTACTCACTGCAATAGGTATGTATAGAACTAGCACCAATAGAGCGCACTGCTGTTGTCCTGGGTAAGAGCAAGGCGCTCTTCAGTTGTCTCCTGTGTTCTCATGTCGCTAATATTCACGAATTTAAGTTGTTTAAATTGTTATTTTCGTGACTATGCCGAGCTATTGCAGTGTTCCGCTTTGCAAAAATCAGGGAAGCCCGTTTTCGTTTCACCAATTTCCAGAAAATAAAGAAATTAGGAAGAAATGGTTACATGCTATTAGAAGGAAAAAACTCGGTGGAAAAAATCTGACCGAAAATATTAAAGTGTGTTCCCATCATTTTCAACCCTATGACTTCACGAAAACTGTGTTTGGTAAGTGTGATGTACAATGGGAAATAATCCCAATTTTGTACCTATACACTGATTAGACATTTCGATAACAACCATTGAATTTATGCGTTTTTGAAGGCGAGAGAGCAAGATTAAAACCGGGCGCTGTTCCACCGCTTTTTCCGTGGACCACGAACACATAAAAAAAGGAAGAGGCCATACACTAGAAAATTGCCGGATTACCGCGGTAAGCCTACGCCTACAATACCGGAATCTGCAGAAATCATCTCCATTGAAGTAACCTACGGGAAGAAATCGTCAATATACACGAAGAAGTGAATGTAACATCTGTGACTCCCATTTTCAAAGACATCAATACTCGGACAAATACTTCAAGAATAAATGTCGCAACATTAAGTCACAAACAAACAATGGTTCGTTTCTTGAAATCAGAATTAATTAATCGTCAACTTCCATCTGCCCGATGTAGAATGAGGTAGCGACTGACTTCTACATTCTTGAGACATAGTCAGATGAATGGAAACAGTTCGTGGCCCTCAAGCAGGGATTCTCAAACTTTTTAAACATTGTACCCCTAAGTCGTTCCCATGGGGTACGGGAACGATTCTTATTGAGAAATTGACAAAATGACATAAGAACCAAACGCTGCACTGAATTTTCGAGGTATACATTACCGGTATCAACTTTCCATGATTATGTTTACCTTAAAACCAGACAGTTTCATGTAAGCTATCAACCTAAGAAAAGACATGAATCGAAGACTATAAGCAAGGGGAGCAAGTGAATATTTAAATCTCTATTTATGATTTATGTTTTATGGAGATATATTTATCAATATAGGCCTACAATACTCAAGTAATTGTAATCTTTACGAGAAAGCAAGCTGATTAATAAAGCGTGTTAAAAGTTTGTTATTACCGCTGTAGGCTATTTATTCTTCCTTCCTCCCGCTAGTTTTATTGCATCTGGTCCGTAGCTCATTTTGCAGATGTTTAACGCTTAAACGCTGACAATCGTCCATAATATATTAGGGTGCCGGTACCTATAGAATTAATTAATATAGTCTTGGAATAAAATTAGAGAAGATATAATTTACTTTAGCTTAGGAATCTCGGTCACAATCTATACATTCCTCGCAGCTGACTGGGAGAAACATAAGACGATCGCCATGCACTTACCCAGTACTACACGAACACTATCTGGCGCGAACTTTCTCCGGCTACATCCCTATTGTTGATCTCTGGTTCAAGCACGATGTCTTCGAGGCAGCATCTCATTGCATACTTCATCAACAAGACGTTTTAACTTCTCGTAGCGTTCCACAAGTGAAGCATATCTGCTACGAATTTTCACGTGATCACAATCAGCAACAGCCGACAGTTCTTCAAGCTTATTTACTTCACGTGTTAATACGCCGCGTAATATTCGACGTTCGGTCATCGTTGTTCTAATTAAACTTGAAGTTGTAATTGCCAGTAGTCCTGTCACGGTCGCCAACTATTTACCACACCAAATCATTTTTAATATACAGTAATCATTATTTTATTCATGCAACTCAACATCGCCTCCAAAGACAACAAAAATATTACACTCAAAGATATAACAAAAAAACAAACTACGGCATGTAAAAACAAAACACTGTTTCTTTTTATACAGGAAGTCGATTGCTCGAACGAGCTATAGTTCGCCTTCTCCACAAAGCAGATCCAAGCTTTTTGTCCCTCTCGAATATACTGTAAATTGGACCGGAAAAATCCACTCCTGAGATCTACAGTAGAATGCAGCAGCATCACGCACACGGTTAACTCGTAATGGTGCAGGAGCAGTATCTAGGTGTTTGGCGCCATGTCTTTTACGGCGGACACACTTCGAGATAACTGATCGAACAGTCCTACATCCTCCACGTATCCGAAAGTTCTCTCAAGTGCACTCAATAATCTTTGCACACCCACATGACACATCTACTCGTGCCTCTTTACAACTTCATGATTTGCAGGCAAAATGATAGGATATCGAAAGTTAATTCTGTCCTTTCTTTGTGCAATCTTGGTTTTCAACCGTACAATTCCTTCTTCATCTGTGTAGGGTCTTAAGGATGAAATGCGAGGTTTCTCAACATCAACAATGGCTTCTCGCTGAATATATTTCAGCACTATCTTTTCAGTATCATTAAATTCCGATACTGAAAGATCTCCCTGCCTTTTGTGATTGCCTTTCTCACAATTGTTCACGAAACGGCATATCAGGTGTATCACCTTCCGACATCGTGAAAAATACTCATACCACCACCTTACATTGATTGGCTCATCCTTGTTGGTACAGGTTATAGAAGAAGTCACAATATTTTTCTTTTCATTTCTTACCTCTTCTTCATCACAGCTGGATCTGGCACTAAGCCACATAGTAGATGGTTGCCTAAACAAAGCAGGGCCCTCCCACCATCTGGACTCAAGCAAATGTTGTCCTGAACAATCTATGGATGGGAGATCTGCTGGATTCATACTACCAGGTAGATGTCGCCATTGCCCTTGTCCAGTCAATCTCCTAATTTCCGTCACGCGATTGTAGACAAAGACTCCCCACTCTTCATTTCTATGAATCCAAGATAGGACAGTGGAGGAGTCACTCCAATAATAAACAGTCTGTCTGGGGTTCAAATGTCCTTCACCACAAAAGCACATAGCCTAGCCCCTATTGTAGCAGCTAGCAGCTCAAGTCAGGGAATAGTCATTTTCTTTGCAGGTGCCACTCGAGATTTGGCTTGCACTAACTGTTTGAATTGCTTGAACTCGAATAAATACTGCTGCTGCATAAACAGACTGACAAGCATCACAAAACGTGTGCATGCTACATTCACCAATATGTCCAATCCCACCTGTTATACATCTAGGAATATGAAAAAAAGCTACATACTTTAATTCTTTGTGCCAGTCTTTAAACTTCTGTTTGATGTGTTCATCAACCTCAGCATCCCACGCTACTTTGGATTCCCAAGTTTGTTGCAATAATATCTTAGGACATAGAGATACTGAACACGAAAATCCCATTGAATAATATACACGCTGAGCAACAGAAATAATCACTCTTTGGTTATCACTTCTATGTGAATATCCTTAAACCATTCAGGACTTATCTGAAATGTATCTGCACAACGATTCCAGGTAACTCCTAAAACTTGTGATGTTTCAACAGGGCTCGCTGCTAAATTCTCCGTAGGTATGGTATACTCCCATCCCCTCAAATCATATTTCCGAACAGTCATTAGCCCTTGGGCTTCCAGAATGAAACTCTGTAGTTCATGTTCATCACTGAGACTTGTCAGACAGTTGTCCACATAGAAACTTGTCAACAATGCTCGGACCGTGTTGCTTGAGTAAGCTGTCTTTGAGGATTCACAATCCCGGAGAGCTCATTAAAGGTCACGTTCTATTACAACTCCCAACAGAAATGGGTTGCATGAAACACCAAATACAACCCTTATGTGACGAAACACTTTAACACACTCTTCGTTGTCTCTGTCCACCCATAAGAAACGCAGGAAATCTCTATCTTCATTACATAAACTGATTTGCAGAAATGCCTTCCTAATATCAGAAATGACACCAATTTCATTCATTCTAAATCGCAATAAGATAGATGGGATCATTTCAATGAGATTGCTACCTTTCTCCGAACAGTGATTTAATGATTGACTGTTCTCTCTTTCGCAGAAGCATCAAATACGGGTCGTAGCCTGGTTGTACTACCAATACCGTCCTTTATTACACGACGATGTGGAAGATAATGACCCCAGTTATCCTTCTCTGATTCCGACACTTCTTCTATGACCCCTTCATCAATCCAATCGTTTAATGCCTGGTGGTAAGCCTCGTAACAACCATCAGACTTTAATTTATGCACTGTTGACTTCAGCCTTTTCCTAGCAATGTTGAAATTGCTTGGTAATGGGGAGTGTCCTTCTATCCAGGGCGTTATTTACTTCGTAACGACCTTGTGAATTGTCACACACTGTATCCAGAAGTGTCTCTTTGTTGCAGCATCCAACTCTTCTTCGAATTTCTTCTCCACAGGATCTGCAATTCCAAGTACCGTACTATAAGCTGCATAAGTGTGAAATGCTATCGCCTTTAACAAACAGAGAAGTCACCATCATCGTAGTATTTTTATCTCTTGATCCACCAGGTACCTTCCCTATTAAGGTCCATCCTAGCAAGGTTTTCATAGCAACAAATACGGATTTCAGGATATGGCGATGCCCAGTAAGCAATTTACCACACACATCGGCACCCAAATAGACTGATGGTCATTGTTTAAGTCTATAATTACAATGTCTTTTTTCTGCAGCTCTTGTAGGCAATCTCCAGAACCAGCCGATGAGATATTGTCACAAATCTTAGGTTGATCAAGAGCTTCTATACTGCAGGAGTATTGTCCATCCAAGCTACCTAATCGTGCTTGATAACAAGCATGGTTGAACGCAGAGGACTGAACTCCACCAAATACTTTAATGGATTACACTATAATTTCGTTTAACAGCGTAGCCCATTTCTGAAGCAGCACTCTGCAAGATATACGATTTCTGTGATCCTGTGTCAATGAGGGCATGGACTGATCACTCATTGTTGTCACTCTTCAGTAACAGAACACGTGTCTGTAGAAATACATCAGTAGTTGTATGATTTGCCAAAACACACTCTACTGTAGACTGTTGTCTGTCTTGCTTAGCTGACTCATTATTTTCCAGTAAATCGGGGCACATAACAACTGAATGTCTTCTCCCACACACAGCACATTTTATGTTGGCCTTACATTTCCTTGACATATAGCCAATTTTCTTGCATAGAAAACAACACATCTTATTACTTAATACCCTTTATCTGCTAGATGCATTTTCTGCGCTTTATAGCATCTGACACTAGGATGAGTACCGTCGCAAAAGACACAAGAAACTAATTTAATATCTGTACTGGTACTATTAGTGCTCAACAGACCAGCAGCTGTAGGAATATTACCTTCATTGTCACGACTATACTGCCATTTATTTAGTCCTAGTTTCCTTTTTTCGGATTTCTCACCTACACCAAACCCAGATACAGCTTGACTTATTCTTTCTTCTCCTTCTACTTTGGTTCTCATGAATGTCATCAAGTCGGTCAGTCGTCCCTTGATGGTTGCTTCTCCACTAGTCGACACTGCTGAAGTAGCTGCTCTTTGCCAGGCCCGCAACAGTTCTGTTGGCATGCACGACTCAACCAAGGGACACACACCAAGAGTTTCCAAAGCTCTTAGATAAGATTCAATCTTATCATATAGGCTAAGGTGAAAAGACCAATCTGGTTGCAAAGCAGTACTAGCTATGAGAGTTCACGCACATATACCTTAACTAATATATCATCCCGTCCAAAACGTGATTTCAAACTGTCTATAACCTTGGCATTATTGTCTCCAGTTGGAGACACGTGCCGGGGGTCATGGCTTGTGTGAGATACTGGAACTTGTCCACAGGCGCAATAGAGAGATATTCGTCGATCTTCTTAAACTGGCTCACCTAGGTGGCAGTGACATCTGGTATCCAAGTTTGGAACGAATTGAAATTGAACGGAACTTGTAGCTCACAACATGGGTGTCCGCATTGAAGCACCTACAAACTCTGGGGAGCCGAACATGTTCTCGGACACTCCCGGCACTAAAAGCTATACGCTAAATAAATAAATAAATAAATAAATAAATAAATAAATAAATAAATAAATAAATAAATAAATAAATAAATAAATAAATAAATAAATAAACTGGCTCCAAAATGAAAGCTAATCCTTTATTTCACCTGCAAATTTCTTCAGTTCAATCTGAGGTAGTTTGAATTTCCTCCTTTGGTACTGTACCCGATAATCCGGAAAGGATCCTGTTGGAATATCCACTGTCCCCGCTGGATTGCCTACTTCTAACAGCTCCGGCAAATACTACATTAGAAATCGCTTCCAACATGGCCTTTAGGGATTTACATACAGCAGTTACAAGAATATTGTGGATCAACAACCAACTACACGGGGCACTCACCTTTACTTACCTCTCTCGGGGACTGGGAATTCAGCTTCGCCTACAATACATCCACAATACTCTTCCCCTTATATTTAAAATGAATCACACTCCGACAACAATGGAAAACAAACTGAATAATATTTATTAACAATAGGGTAAACTAATCTAGTAAAAACAAAATAACAATAAACGAATTTAACAATAGAAATTAAAATTAAAAACACGCAATCATTCACACCTCCTTTCAACTCTACATCTTATTACAATGCCGTATTAAAAATTATGAGTATATATCTTGGCTAGTTCTAGGCCTACACAGCGTAAAAATAAAACCGTTTAATGAAGGCTCTTACCTTCGTGGCATTCCAGACACATGGTTTCATTCACTAACCTGCGTTTGTAGAACGCACGTGCATTAACTTTGTTTCATCAATGAAATACCAGCACCACGCCGTACTCGGAACTGGTGTATACAATAAATGTAAGGCGGTGAGTGTCCACCTGTTCATATTATGTCATCGCTCTCCAATGCTAACGGTGAATCATTCTCGCTAGCCCAAAAAGAGAATGCTTGTGTGTGCATTTATAAAAACACGTATAAATTATCATTTAGATCTTACAAAAATGCATACAACAACTCAGTTTCTTAAACAATCATACTAATTTTTTTTATACACTCTTTCATTCGCACCCCGTAATTGTTCATGACCAATTCGGTTCCACATTTAATCTTAACAGTGAACAACCATTCATACCAAAAACATCCGCTCATAAGACACACGCTATTTCAAAACAATTGATTAATAAATCCTACTAAAATATTTAACTAATTAAATCATTTTCAAAAATTATTTACATGTAATATGTTCATAATAATATCCATTATTTAGTGCTGCTAACACGACACTTTCAAGATTCTGACTTCTCGGTTACAATACAATTTTCAACTAACTATATACACTGGTTTTTCACATAACCATTCTCTAACGTTCCGTAGTTTTGATATACTGCTTACACATCGTCTTATATAGGTTTCAATACATTGTCGGTATAATACAGTCGACTAATGAAAGTTAACTGTACTCAATTACATAACTTCGGGTTTAATAAAAATTTAATAATTGTATTATAGACATGAGTAGACAACCTTTCTCAAGTTGTATTTCCGCTGAAACCCTCCTGTTAACACAGCTAAATCGTTAATTCACAAGAACTGGACTACTTGTATACAACAGCTCTTATCGTGATCCATGCCTTCTTATCAAAGAACAACAATACTTTGACTTCCCTTAAAATGTGGAACTCCCTCGCATGAGCACTCTTCATAGCTCTACAAATCCTCATATAACAGTATATATGGCATAAACAATTATCATCTACTATGTTAAACAATAACCAAAAAGGATTAATTGTTATTAACATATCTTCCGTAGGCACTTCTCTCAAATAATGGCATGACCCTCAGTATCATTACACATGATTACTGGACTACAATTATACATGCTTAAGTTCTTCAAACGAAACTTCCAATTGTAATGAACGATATTAGACAGTCGTGATTAACCTCCTAAAGTTTACTCCACAACAAGATAATTAACTGTTGACTCGTCTGTCGCAAATACATGTAATAAAAATACTACTCCTGTCTCATCTCACTTGTCAAGCTATAAATTGTTTATCGTTGTAATATCATGTCGACAAAATGAAGTGATATTACACAAATAGGATAAAATAACATTCATGTTATTTATAATGTCAGATAGAATTCAATCTTGACCGGGATAAACTAGCTTTGAATTCCTAGCCAAAGATTTGAATAATCTTCTATCAAAAGGTATTTCCTCTAACATATTAAATGAACAAAGCTCTTAGCTTTCCAAATAATAAAAAGGTTTGTCAATGTCGTAATGTTTTTCCACTCTACACAAAGAATGTTCATAGGGATTAAGACTTCGGTCTTATCAAGCGACTAGTATTTCTTAGATCGTCGACAGTTTATGTACAATAATGATATAACAATATCATTCGATGTTTCTTCTGTTCTTGAAGTTTAATGTCGTTACATGAAAGTGCTCAAATTAAATTTAATAAGAATTTAATTTGAAGCTATGACACAATGTCAGAATACTTGGTTTATATAAAATTATTAAAATTCGAGAGTCGAAATGACTAGTCTTCTATGAGGCAATATGATTCCTTAAACAAACTTTTTAATGTCAGTTCCACAACTGATCCGTAGAATAAAATTGAAAAATAGATGAAAGGCAATCATCTCCTAAATAATCTTGAAGCATAAAAATCTCAACACACATCTGAAGTGTAAAATACATGAAAACACTGAAATACATGAAATGTGAAAATATAGAAATATGGAATAAGATCGGTGGCTCAGGATGTTACTAATCAAGCTCTATACTACAATTGAGATACACTGATACCTTATTTGGACGAAAACTTGAAGATCTATGTAAGTATTCCCACAACACTTTAGATGTTTCCTCAGTTCAAGACACTGAGATGGATCTGCTTTCGAACCACGGATCTGCGACCTCAGAGATAGGAAACGTCCCTCTCTGGAATTCACCAACATTCGCCTGGACTCGAACGACATCCTTCAGGCAAATTCTTCTGTGGTCGCTAGGCTACCCTAGCATCTTTACAAATCTCTTCTGTAGAGTCTTCATTCTCCGCCATAAATATGTATCAGCTTCATCATTGGAATATAATTATGGAAATATTCATATAAATGGTGAATTAAATATTTCCATTGCTAATTGATGTTATATTAGTGTTCGTAGACTGACGAAAATGCACAAGATGGACCGTACTCTACGTCTGTATTCAAGAATACGTTGTCTAACGAAACTCCATCGTTGTATCTTAACTCCTGTTATCGAATATGTCTCTGGCGCATGACTATTTAGTTCATCATATCAACAATGTTAATTAAGTTGAATGAAAACCTTTGAAGAATAATAATAGTCATTCTGTTAATGTTTATGTGTTGCGCCAATATTAAAAGTTCTCCTCCACTGTTCACTTGAACTGCGTTCGCCAACTTCACGTTGCAATTTAAAATGATATTCAGCTTTATTTCCAACACATTTAAAATCTATCTTAACAGGCTTATATTGTCGAAAGGTTAAGTTTTAAAACGCTCGACTTTTCACAATATATAGTATGCGACCTGTTCTTTATATATATTCACTTATTTAACTTCAGATCTCAATTATATATGAGATATAATCAAGTCAATGTTCCTCGCAACTTCACATAGAATGGAAGTGCGGTGATCTCCTACGTTCCACCTAGCTATCCTCGCGTCTCCACAAGTCGACAGTCGTCGCACTCGGACTAAGCCTTGGGATCTCCGTTAACCCAGTATAAACACTTCCTCACTCGTCAAAGACTGCTGGAATAAGAACATCGATCCTTGGATCTCGCCCTCCAAGTCGAAATTTTTGGCGGCCATATCAATCTCCCACCATAATTTTAGCGCATAGATTACTAATGCTTATTACTGCGTAGATTAACCGATCTGCGGTTTTTAAAGTATCAGACATAATTTCTTTTAATAATCTCTTCATTACCAAATAAGAAAATCTTCTTCTAAGGGCCTAAATGCATAATTTCATCATATTGTGTAATTAAAGTTGATCCCGTCTTCAATAAGACCTCTTCTCATTGGCTCTGGGCTGGGATCCAATAGCATAATTTATAACAATATTTATAATATTAATTTCCAAACTCGCTGTTGCTATGCCAAATATAGCCTTCTAGAAGCGTCTATTGCGCAATGTATCACGTGATCGGGGTCTCCCACAGCCTCGAGCTTGTAACACTACACTCCTGTGTCACAGTTCCAGAAATTTTATTTGCTGGTTAAATTTTATCATGGGGACGGAAAATACTCTCATTATGTCCCTAAATAATTACATTTACGGGGGCAGTACGAACTATTATTAGTAATTGCGCTAGCTGAATCATCTTTATCAGAAATAAGTCGCAATGCTAATATCTTAACCTTTGCAAACTGCCTTCCGTATCCATCTACAACGAAAGACTCTGCAGTTAGTTCTTCTTCGCTACAATTGGCATCTAACATTAAATCAAAACTTGCTGATTCGTATTTCCCAGTCCTTCGACCTTCTTTTCCAGCATTCCCAGGCGTACTTGACTTTCTAGTACCGGTACGTCAGTAGCCTCTGACGTAACATCGCCATTTAGCTGGTTGAATAGTTTAGTAAAACTGCTGCGTAAAACAGCCCTAGTTTTCGTAAGTCGGTCCATATTTCCAAAATATGTTGTGTGAAGACAATTGACCACCCGTCTAAAGTCCACCACTCATCTTAATTAGGAAATAGAGCACTTAAAAATAATATAACACAATGATCACAAGTTGACTGCCATTTTATTTTCTCAACTCAAGTCAAGTGTCATCATCATACATTGACAAATGAAGACCTACACACAAAATGAGGAAAGTTTACACTTTAAACATCCTTACTGACACAAAACTAATGAAAAGTTAATGAGAGATTGAATGAAACTGGGCCAAGAGATGGAAGGAAACGGCCGTGGTCTATTGGAAGGCACCGTCCCAGCTTTTGCCAAGAATTTAAAAAAGGAAAAATCCTTTTATTGAGCGCTGTAAGTAGGGTTTGAAACACTCGTTAAGTCCGTATAGAGCTAGGTTTCATAGCCTATTAGAGCTTCGCGTAAGTGAATGTAGCTACCACTGTTGGTGATGATAAACACACATAATAAGTAACTATATGTTATATCGTGGGAGATACAAGATAAATAACACACACACTTGTTAATAGAAATCAACGGTTTATTTAACACTAGTTGATACACAACGATACACAAGGTGGACTAACTTGAGCGGAACTAGCACGGAACTCACGTCTAAATTCTGCGGGTGCATATATACATAGTATATGGAATGTTCCAGATAGGAATGTTCCGGATTAGAATGTTCTGGGCATAGCAACTAGAATGTTCATGTTATCTCAAATAAATACACAACATTCCCTCCCTCTTTTAATTGGATGATTTAGGAAACTTAATCAGGAGAGAATCTCAATGGTGGTCGGCGCTGGCGCGTACTCCTGCGGGGAATAAAAGGGGTTTGCGAAATAGGTGGTGCCCTGTCTACCGGTGTAGCTGGTGTGGCTGGTGGTGTTTGGACTGTTGCTGGTGTCTCGGTGAAGCGAACTCGTCTCAGGCTCGGTTGCTCATTGGTTGGTTCTTGATCGTTGGTTGACTCTTGATCGTTGGTTGATTCTTGATCGTTGTCCAAGTTGGTTTTGCCTTCGTTGGTGCCTGCAAACGATCTGATCTGATCAATGTGGCGCTTGAATCGTATTCCCTGGTAGTTGATCTCGTAGTGAAGGTCACCAGTGCGTTTCACAATTATCCCAGAGAGCCACTTGTCCTGCTTGATATTGCCAGACAGGAAGTAGACTTTCTGTCCAGGTTCCAGAGTGCGGAATGTTGAGCTCATTCTGTAACCTTCGTGTGGACGTCATCAGGTCTGGTCAAGTTGAGTCTCGTGCGGAGATCTCAACCCAAGAAAAGCTGGGCTGGAGTTTGGCCAGTGGTGGAGTGTGGAGCCTTGCAGAATGAACGGAGGAACTCGTTCAGGTTGGCGCGGAGCGTTCCCTTAGTTGTCTTCATCGCATAGAGAGCGTCCTTCACCGTTTGAACATAACGTTCAGCTTGGCCATTGGTTGAGGGATGGTATGGCGCTGACAACTTGTGATATTTCACATCAATGTTTCTTAGGAAGGTCTTGACCTCGTTTGAGACGAATTGTCGACCGTTGTCCGAGACGACAGTGACTGGCACGCCATAGGCCGTGAACAGGTCATCCATGATGGAAATTGATGCGGCTGATGTTGTTGATGTTATGGGTTTCACCTCGAGCCACTTGCTGTATGCTTCGACGACAATCAGCAGCATGGTATCAGCCACTATGCCTGCGTAGTCAATGTGGATCCGTTCCCATGGTGCCTTCGGATGTTCCCAGTGGTGATCTCGGAACTTGGGTGGCGCATGCGCATGAGCTGCACACACGGCGCAAGCCTCGGCAAGAGACTCGATGCAGTTGTCGATTCCAGGCCAGAACACAAAGGAACGTGACATAGCTTTCATCTTGACTATATACAGGTGAGCTGCGTGCAGGTCGTTGAGGATAGCGTCTCGCAGTGACGGAGGGACGACAACTCGATGCTCGAACATCAGACAGTTTGCGGCGAGGGTGTACTTCGCTTCTGGTGCCTTGTAATGCTGGCGGTTGAGGTCTTGCCCTGCTTCGAAGATCTGGACAATTTTGCCCACATGTGGATCTTTCCTGGTCTCGCGTGCGATTGCTTCTGCCCTAACTGGTAGCTGTTGGATCTGATGGACTGCAAACAAGTCAAAATCATCAAAACTGTCCGTCTCTTCCTCCTGTGGAGAAAAGAAGTTTCTGATGAGGTTAACTGTTGTTGGTAGGTGAGCTCGGGAGCTGTAGTCAGCGTTGGCGTTGGCTTTGGATGTCTTGAAGATGACGTCGCAGTCGAAATGTGCCAGGTAGTCGGCATAATTGGCCATGTGACTGATGCACAGGACTGGTAAAGACTTCTCTGGGTGCAGAATCTGTGTGAGAGGCTTGTGATCGGTGATGAGTGGCGAGCATACAGATAATTAAAAACTTCTGTACAGCCCACACAATGGCCAGCGCTTCCTTATCGATCTGAGGGTACCTTTGTTCCGTTGCTGTCATCGTTCGACTGGCGTAAGCGATTGGACGTTCTTGCCCGTTGCTGAGCCGGTGTGACAGTACTGCGCCCAGGCCGGTCTTGGTGGTGTCCGTGGCCAACAGGAGTGGTAACGCTGGGTCGTACTGCATGAGCACCTGGGGTGAGGTTAGGGCGTTCATGATGTCTTTGTATGCCCTATTGCCTTCTGGTGTCGAGATGAGAGGGTCCTTGAGCAGCATGTCCCTGAGTGGTCGGTCCCTGGTGGACAATTCAGGGATGAACGAGCTGTAGTAGGTTGCTTTACCAAGGAACAGTTGGAGTTCTTCTGGTGTAGTCGGTTTTGGTGCATCACGTACAGCTCGGGATGTGCATCAGACTTTTGCATGCCTGACGCATCGATTTTGTGGCCAAGGGCTTCCGGGGATGTTTGAGCGAAAACACATTTGGCTCGGTTGAGCTTGAGGTTGTGTTGCCGAAACCGTTACAGAGTGGTGCTGAGGGCCAGCATCAGATTTTCAAAGCTATCGCAAAAACTATACTCTCATCGAAAAAACTTACGACGGTTGGGAGACCTTGCAGGACTGTGTCCATTCGCCGCTGCCAGATAGCGGGGATGTTAGCTGCTCCATATACTGCTCGCGTTGGGCGGATCAGACCGTGAGTTGGCGTGTTAAGCGTGAGAGCATGGCTGAACTCATCGTCGACCTCGAAATGAGTGTACGCATCGGTGATGTCCAGGTGGCCGAAGTGAGTGGCGCCGCACATTCGGTTGAACAGATGTTCCACCTTGGGAATCGGATGTTCATCGATGATGATCCGCGGGTTGAGTGTAGGCTGGTAGTTGCCTGTGATCCTCAGTTTGCCGTTCTTCTTGGCGACTACGTGCGTTGTCGATGCCCTCTCAGGGTAGTCCACTCTTTTGTAGAAGCCAGATGCAATTTTCTTGTCGATTTCCTTGGCGTAGGCATCGCGGAGGGCAACTGGTACGTCTCTAGCTCGGGCGAAGACAGGTGTGGCTCCAGTCTTCAGGTGCATCTTTGCTGGGGGACCTGAGACCTTCCCGGGGGTGTCGCTGAACACATCCTGGTAGCGAGATAGAGTGTTGTCGAGCTGCTTCTGTTGTTCCAAGGTCAGAGCCTGCTTGTCTGAGAGCTTGTGGATTGGGTCGGATTTTCTGAAGAGGTGACCAAAGTCGATCTCCCGTACAAACTCCGAAATCCACTCTCGGCCAAAGAGCGATTCGACTTCATCGTCAACCACGTTGAGATTCAGGTTCCTGGTTGTGGTTCCGATGGTGGTGCACACTGACGTTTTGCCAATGCATTTGAACGGATGACCAGTGTAACTGACGAAGTTACGATCATCTTTCTGCAACAAAAACCTGGTATGATCGTACTTAGCTTCGATTTGCTCATGGTTGAGCAGAGGGCGCCGGTGTCAAGTTCCATTTTGACGGTGGTTCCCTCTATGCTGATATCAACCAGTGTCTTAGGTGCTACATTGACCGATCCGATGACCTCGATTTTGCTGAGGTACTCCACGACGTCAAGATTCTCTGCTGGAAGCTGTTCTTTGGTCACATGGTTTGTTGTTCGATGTTTCCTCGATTTTGATCGGCAAACTTTTCCGATGTGACCTTTCTTGCCACACTTCAGGGACTCGGCGTTCAGGAACCTGCAATGACTGCGAGTGTGGGCTTCACCGCACCCTGCACATGTTGATTGGTTATCCTGGGATGCACTCTGGCTTGCCTGGTGTGGCCATTGGTGATGTCTGGTTAGGTTGTAAGACCCCTGATTTTGATGAGCTGACTTACTGCGTGGCGACTGCTGGTTGCTGTTCTTCCTGGACAGAGGCTTCTCGTATCCAATCCGATTGGTTGATTCAGACTTAGCGGCAGTTGTTTTGACCTCGTCGGCGGTGGTGCGAGTAGCTTCGGGTGCGTGCGCGATTTCATTGCCGCGGTGAAGTTCTCTGTTTTTTTCTTCTTCAATAATCTCGTCGCACATTTCTAGTGATTCCAACCCTGCGAGCATTTGTTCAATTAACATGCGATCAAGGAATGTGCCATACTCACAAAACGTTGCAGCCTGCCGCAGTCTTAAGGTGAAGCTAGCGATGGTTTCTCCTTGCTTCCGCATTACACTCCGAAATTTGATGCTCTCAGCAAACTTGTTGCGTGTGGCGTCGAAGTTGCCTTTCAGCTTTGAATCTCGTTGTATGATAGAGTTTCCGGATCATTAGGACTCACAAGCTTCAGGGCATCATTGAGTTCAGATCCCATGGAAACCCGTGCAAAATGGGCGTGTTGATCCACGGGTACCTTACTCAGGTTGAGCGCCCAGGTAAAGCGAGTGAAATAGTCGGCTACAGTCGTCCGGTTGGTTGCACGATACGGTTGTATTGTGAACTGTGGTGGTCGAGGCTGTGATGTTGACGTTGTGTAACTTGTTGTCTGTCGGATAGCGTCGACGATGATTGCCGAGAATTGTTGGAGTTGTTCAGAGGTTAAGTCCGGCATGGTGAAGATGAGTGGAGAACAGTATTCCTAAACACGCGTTATTTATCTTATCCCACTTCTGACATCACTGTTATCGTGGGAGGTACAAGATAAATAACACACACACACACACTTGTTAATATAAATCAACGGTTTATTTAACACTAGTTGATACACAACGATACACAAGGTGGACTAACTTGAGCGGAACTAGCGCGGAACTCACGTCTACAGTCTGCCGGTGCATAGCCTATATACATAGTATATGGAAGGTTCCAGATTGGAATGTTCCAGATTAGAATGTTCTGGGCATAGCAACTAGAATGTTCATGTTTTCTCAAGTAAATACACAACACTATTATTATCATCACATTCAAACTCCCCTTCAATTGTCCCATGCACATCCTGGGATTAATGTTAACTGAAAATTGTTTCATAGGAACTTACTAATGATCTGTTAGGTTTAGGAGTATCGTGCAATAAATATTACCCGATATGAATACAGCCTTCGTGCCCCAACTATTTCTTTTTAGGTTGATTGAGTTTCCTGAGCTAATTCAATCGTTATAATCCAGTGAACTTACTATTTATTTAATCTGAGGTGGTTATAAATGATACAGTTAAGCCTCAAGCCACGTCAGCCAGCAGGTTGGGCAACTTTTCTTGCGTGACAGTTTTATTTTTTTTACCGTATGGCTTTTAGTGCCGGGAGTGTCCGAGGACATGTTCGGCTCGCCAGTTTTTTGTGGCTGCTTCGAGACGACACCCAATGGGTGAGCTACAAGTACCGTTGGGGAGGAAGTTGGAAGGGAGGGTCGAGGAGTTGGAAGGTAGCGGCTGTGGCCTACCAACCCCGGGATTTGCCTGGAAGGAAGATGGGAAACCACAGAAGACCATCTTTAAGGTTGCCGGCGGGGGGATTCGAACCTAATCGCCTCCCGGATGTGAGCGACTGCCAACAGTCATACCGCAACGACCTCGGCTAACTCACCCGGTTGCGTGACAGTGAAACTAGGTTACTAACGCCTCCTCCCCCCCTCTCTTCGGACAAAGAACTGGAGTTTTTGCCATATTTAACCCGGCGGAAATCCCTCGACAAATATTTTACAGTACACCATGCAACCGATGTATTCTAATTTATGTATATATTCATTCATTGATGAACTTATTTATTTAATTATTTAACAATATTAAGGAACACAGGCATGAGCCCAATTATGTTTCTTCTAGACATATCAAGTTCAAAAATACATATTGCCTCCATGAAAGAAAGATAGAAAAATGAATACACAATTGAAGAGCAAAAAAAAGTTCGATAGAAATTATGAAAGCATGCATTAGAAAAAAAATGTACAAATAAGAAAATATAAAAATGAAAATACAAACTTCTGCAAAAGAAATTTTAAAAATGAGAGAGGTAGAGAGTAACGAGCGCCCGGTATTCCACGATTAGATTTTGGTTGTTACGAGAAAATTAATTTCGAAAACCATAATAAACGAGCATTAATTTATTTCTTGCAATAGAACAATAAAAGAATTAATGTACGACTTCATTGCGTCAGTCATTTCATGAAGAGTCGAATCAACAAACACCGGATCTTCATAATGTGTCTCGGCTGATAATGTAAAATCATTTCTTACACCATCTGCCTTCATGAAGAAACGCACCAGATAGTGGAACTATCTCTTTATACATCGGGCCGATAACCTGGATGTTAGGCCCCTTAAAACAACAATTATCATCATCATCATCATCATCATCATCATCATCTTTTTACATCATATGCAAGCTTTTCATTAAGTGCCTAGGATTTTCATGAAATTACGGATTTCACTATCTGACTACGACTCATACATTCACAACACTGTTTTTTCATCCTCCAATACGTAACGGGTACAGAGTAAATAATATAATATAATATAATATAATATAATATAATATAATATAATATAATATAATATAATATAATATAATATAATATAATATAATATGAAGCCTCCGTGGCTTAGGCGGCAGCACGCCGGCCTCTCACCGCTGGGTCCGTGGTTCAAATCCCGGTCACTCCATGTGAGATCTGTGCTGGACAAAACGGAGGCAGACAGGTTTTTCTCCGGGTACTCCGGTTTTCCCTGTCAACATTTCATTCCAGCAACACTCTCCACTATCATTTCATTTCATCTGCCATTCAGTTAATCTTTGCCCCAGAGGAGTGCGTCAGGCCTCGGCAGCCGGCACAGTTCATATCCTCGCCGCTAGATGGGGGTTTCATTCATTCCATTCCTGACCCGGTCGGAGACTGGAAGCAGGCTGTGGATTTTCATTTTCATAATATAATATAATATAATATAATATAATATAATATAATATAATATAATATAATATAATATAATATAATACAATATAATATAATATAATATAATATAATATAATATAATATAATTAATATAATATAATATAATATAATATAATATAATATAATATAATACAAAATAATATAATATAATATAATATAATACAATATAATATAATATAATATAATATAATACAATATAATATAATAAAATACAATACAATATAATATAATATAATATAATATAATATAATATAATATAATATAATATAATATAATATAATATAATATAATACAATATACCGACAGTAGTGGCTCAGCTGGCTAAAGCGCAGCGTTAGGTCATGGGACCAAGCTCTCTGCTGACTCGGTAGACGCGTGGGTTCGAGCCCCACCGTCGGCTGTCCTTGAAATGGTTTTCCGTGGTTTCCCATTTTCAACACCCGGCAAATGCTGGGACAGTACCTTCTGAAAGGCCACGGCCGCTTCCTTCCACATCCTTGCCCAGTTTCATTCACCATCATTCATTTCATCTCTCATTAACTCCTCTCATGAGGTTGGCGTCAGGAAGGGCATCCGGCCGTAAAAACCACCGCCACAATGACTTCCATCGCATCTCATCCCCGACCCCGTTGGAAAAACGGGAATAATAAGGGGTAGACATACATACATAATATAATACAATATAATATAATATAATACAATATAATATAATAAAATATAATATAATATAATACAATATAATATAATATAATATAATATAATACAATACAATATAATACAATATAATATAATATAATATAATATAATATAATATAATATAATATAATATAATATAATATAATATAATATAATACAATTTAATATAATATAATATAATATAATATAATACAATATAATATAATATAATATAATACAAAATAATATAATATAATAGAATACAATATAATACAATATAATATAATACAATATAATATAATAAAATACAATATAATATAATATAATATAATATAATATAATATAATATAATATAATATAATATAATATAATATAATATAATATAATATAATAAAATACAATACAATATAATATAATATAATATAATATAATATAATATAATATAATATAATATAATATAATATAATATAATATAATATAATATAATATAATATAATATAATAGCTTGCCACGTTGGGTGAGTGGATAGCGTGTCGGTCTACTAACCCCAAGATTGCAGGTTCGCCCCTGACCGTGGTAAGTGATTTTGAAAGGCGGCAAAAATACGATACGCATGTCATACGATGTTGGCATGTCAAAGAACCCATTTGAATTCAGTAGGCCGAGTTCATAATGGCAAAATTAATATCGGGAGTTTCCGCCAGCGCAAAGTTCCTCATTTCTCTACTAGAAAGCGCTATTGTGTTCAAGGAGATTAGATATCTAACATCTAACCTCCTTGACTTTCATAGTCAAGGAACTACGAAATTCGACATGCAAGCTACCCTCTGGGTGTCAAATAGCAAAGCTTGCACCAGGCACCCGAGGCCATACGATATTATTATTATTATTATTATATAATATAATATAATATATTAGATTAGATTAGATTTTTATTTATCTGTTTGATCAATTACATGTATACAATACATTTTTGATATAGGACACGTCAGAAATTACATTTATAAAATAAAAGAACTTACAGGTATGTATTACAAATACAATAACTATTTATAACATATTTTAATAATGGATCTTAAGAGATACAATCTTATTGGTCAACTATTTAAACCTTACTCTATTATCACAATATGAAAACTTAATTCTATAAATACAACAACTTCCAGCTAGGTATTACAATTAAAATAGAAAAGTAAAATATAATTATAGATTTCATCGCTCCTATACGTTACGATATTCAACTACAGACTAAAAACAATGGCACTGCAGATAAGTTTTCAACATTCTTTCACAGGTGTTTATTTTTGAGGCCAATTTTATATACTGGGGTAGTTTATTGTATAATTTAACTCCTGTGTGAAAAGTTCCTTTTTGAAATATGCTTGTGTGTGTGTGTGTGTGTGTGTGTGAAATATGAATGTTTTGATTTTGTCTTGTGTTATGCCTATGAACATCATTGTTTGTTTTAAGAAAAACGTCTTTATTCATTAAATTCTTTTTAGAAATCATACTTCTTTCAAAGATATGAATGCAGGGCAGTGGGAGGATGTTTACATCTTTAAACAGAGGTCTACATGATTCTCTAGTGTTTACATTTGCCATAATTCTAGTCGCCCTCTTTTGTATCCTAAACGTGCTTAGTATATCTGGTGACATACCCAAAAATATGACCCAGTACTGCCCCCGGAAATTGAATTATATTGAGACCACGATGGCTGTATTGGCAAATATGAGTAAAGTTATGGATGTCATAGTTGTGACGTGGATACTCATGACGTAGGCACGGATGACGCAGACTTGAGGCAAGCAGGCTGGTTGAGCTGAGATTCTTGGTGACGTCATGATTTTGTTCGAGAAAGATCTTAGATTTACGACGCAGTCGCAGGAAACAAGGTATTGTGCTAAGGAAGAAGCTACGCTATTGGAGGAGAGACTCGAACCAATGAACGATAGTTTGGAAGGAAGACGGAGACTGCTGAAACTACGATATTTAATTACTTTTGGCATGCAGATTTGTGGAAATCTATTTTCAGTTATGGCATTGATTTGGAATTTTGAAGAAATTAATTTTGAGTTTTTGAAATTTGAAAATCCGTCAAGTATAGCCAAAGTTAAAACTTCCAGCAATGACGCAGCAACAGGCTATGGAAGGGATGGATACGCCCCTTAAGAAGTTGATAAAAGGTCGTGCACAGGAGAGAGGAGCTCTCAGATCTCATATGTCAGATCGCATATATATTTCTGGTGATATATAGTTATTTTCAAGTGATTCAGTGAAGTAAGTTGTCTTTAGCGTGGTTAAAGCCCGGCGCATCGAACGAACACGGAGCAGTTCCATTTTACGCTGCTCGAAACTAGGTGAAGTTGAAACGCTCACATTAACGTTTCCACCAGTTAAGATATCAAGCGCTAACTTCAGCCTTTATTATAGTTCTATTGGGCAGTATAACATTGAGGTGTGTAGAAGATTTGAACAATTTCACAGTTATACTTCGAAAGATATTGGAACTTTAAGGCTGCCAACAAAAGTGATTTTCTCGCCACAGGAGAAACACTTTTAAAATTCCACATTATACACTACGGCTGACACGTGGAGTGCAACAGTGATATTGGAGAATACGTTTGCTATTACAACGATACATTCGACTATGGAACATTATAATCTTGCAGTGCTTTCGATGATTATAACAGTAGTTGAGATGGAAGGCTAAGGCTTCAATGCAATTGGGACATATATCGTTGGAGTAAAGTAACAGCATGGAACTTCGTTAATCGTCTTTCTACAAAAGCGAGCATGTAGTGAACATCCAACTACACTCATGCATCGTGAATCCATCGCTGAATTATACCAGATAACAGTGGAAATATTTTCATACTCCACAACTATGAATATTTCTGCGGAAATAACTACAATAAACTTCATGGCGAATTTCTGCAAGAACTTCAGGGAACTTTCAAGAGAGGCCAGGGTTGTCCCGGCGCACAAAGAAGAGTTTTGCCAGAAGGATGTTTTTCGTATCCACGGAGCAGTGCAATTTCGGAGGAGGAAGCAGTTCGATTCTCCGAGGACGCTGATTCCAGGTTCGAGGACGGAGCACATCTTTACGCTGGTGAAATGGAACCAACAGCAGTTTTCTTTGAAAACTTTCCTCTGGAACTTCAATCAACAGATAAGGTAGTCGTGAACGTTTCTTGTATTATTTGAGTCTTGTAGCGATATCTGAGCAACCATTTTTCCCATATTTTCTGTCCTATCTTTTGCCCCATTTTCTTGATTGATATTTCTGTACTCAGTACACTTCGATGA
This sequence comes from Meconema thalassinum, assembly GCA_946902985.2. NCBI lineage: Eukaryota > Metazoa > Arthropoda > Insecta > Orthoptera > Tettigoniidae > Meconema > Meconema thalassinum. The sequence continues at coordinate 400,624,250 of OX336389.2, read as the reverse complement.
TTTATGCCTTTTCTTCGATTTGTTGAGACATTGTTATGTCATTGGCATACTTAAATAATTTTGGATCAGTTGAGACTGATATTAGATTCTTTCAGTAATTTGCATATTTTTGTAGTCACGATTTAACTGTAAAGTTAACGATTTGCTATGGCAGATTTGAATTCAGTTCAGCGTGTCATTTTATTAAAGTAATTCTATTCAGTAAATTACTTTGACCAATTTTCTGTCATCCTCAAGAAAGAAGAATGATTAAATGATTTTAGAGCGTTAAAATCTATTACGATATCGACGATCTTTGAAATACTAGTCGTCTTATGAACATGATTGCAACATAGACATTTATCATTGCATTATAGACAATTTTATGAAATATGAACGTTAATTACAATTTATTGAATACACTATAGTAATGAACATTTGATAGGTGTTTTTCTCAATTATAGATTGGAACAATAATGTTTGCATTCCACAATCTAATTGTATTCTATTCGACTATTCATGCAGTTTAGTTGAACTTTGTTTGAAGATAGTATTTTTATACTGCGTTACTTTGAAGATATTAATCTCAATTTTGATAGACCAGGCAGGAGTGTCTAATCGTATTCGCTATTAAATTTATTTGTGATTGGCAAATTTTTACTTCATATCGATTCATGAATGAAACCCACGAAGGTTAAATAATAACAGTCATTATTACAATTGATGAATATAAGAATTTTTAAAGAGGAATAATGGATGTATAATCGTTAGTTCAGTGGACGTGTAAAAGTCGCTGTTGAGTAATGCCCTTGAATAATGAAGGAGGTTCCCACAATAATTAATGAAGTTGATGAATTAATAAGTGGAGGTTTTTGTGTGTAGTTTGGAAGATTTTTATGCCATATATATGAAGATATATGATGAATTTTGGGCCAATTGTTGTGCAATTTTGTGCGTTATAAGCGAAGTATTTTCCCGCTGAATGTATTATTCTTGTTCTTTGAAAGATTATTCATATGAAGATACTGTTAAAATTAACAAGAGTGTTAAATAATTTGAGATAAAGATTTTGAATGGAGGTTACCGTCACAAATATTAATAATTATTATTAAACCTTATTAAACCTGAATTTGACAGTTAAATATAACTAACCTTCATTGGTCGATTATATCATCACGATTTGAGTAATTATCAACCGGATAAACGTGTGGTTTAATGTATTTCTTGTATAAATAATATAAACAATATAATATTGTAAATAATTTTGTAAAAATCTTTGATAATAATTTGAAATGATAGTGATTAATACAGGCGTGTATAAAATTTTCAATTGTCATTTGACATTGTTATAAATAATTTATTATTGTTATAAATAATTAATGAACTTTTGTTGTTAACATTTAGAGTTTTGTTTTTATACTCTAAACAACGCAAGTTAAACAAGTGGTTTGAACAATTAATCATGATTTGGGATTGTTGGAGTAATCCACTGGTGTTTGAATGAAGCATTCAAGACATTTGCGTGATAATATTTCAGTTGAGATGTGAACATTTACGTGTTTGAAAAGGAGAGCCAAGCTCTGAGGTAACACGCTTATGCTAGGGTTGAACGAACGGGAGTCCACTTTGACAATACAGGTGCATTGCAGCTGGCCCGGACAACTGTGTTACAGAGGCCAAGGACGTTCCATAATAGCCTTGTGGCTATAAATAAAATGTGAAGTATATAAACACGCAAAACAATTGATATATGTGTCTCATCCCAAATCCCGTTTCCATCCCCAGTGCATTATTATTTTACGTTGCTATGAGCTTGAGAAAGCTGAAACATTATATGTAGAGAATACAAGTCCTACAGGAGGACATGGTTATGTGGTCGATGGCTTCTGATTGCCACGTTGATTTTTTTTTTTTTGTTAAATCATTCTTTTTGTGAAATAAATTATTGTGCAGTTTAAAGTTTCTCGTCTTCGTTCTGGTTCATTTTAAATATCATGGTGGAGGTTATTGTGTGGGCATACTTTAAGTGATCCAGTTGACAACCCAGTCCCCGAGATAAATTTAAGAGGTAAGTAAAGGTAAGTATGAACCCCCGTATATTTTGGTGTGTTCCACAATAATTTTCTTGTTAACTATTGTGCTCTAATCTCGATAGTATCTGTCAGTGCCATTTTCATTGATGTAGCTGTGCCGGTGCGATTGATTATTGGCAATCCGATTGAGGGGGCGGATATCTGACAGCCTACTATCCGGATATCGGGTACAGTAGGATTGGCGACCCTAAAACGTGGGGCACGATCAGCAAAACATTGGATTACCGAGTTATTGCAGTAGAATTGACACCGCAATTTTTGTGGAGTGTTCGAATAACATTGGATTACCAAGTTATCGATGTCAAAGGGATTGTGAAGACTCAAATAAAGAGGTTGATTCTTTGTTAGATGTCTTAGCCAATTGTAGAATTTGAGAGTGTGATTATATAGGGATTAAATGTTGTGTTGTATTAGGAAAATTGCACTCAGAAAAGATCAGATCTTATACAACTTGAAAGAGGTTAAATAGGCTGGAAACTTTGAAAAATCGCCTATGATCTGGAATCTTATTTTATTTGACCGGCTTATGACATGTATAGTCATATTAAAGATAAAATTAAACTATTTGGATTATAAATGTAAATTATTTGTGTTAGGATATTTTAAAATGAACCAAAGAAACTTGAACATGTGCTTGAGTTTGTTTCAACATGAAGTGTCTACGAAGGTTAATTATAAGGTAATTATAAGTTAGATTTAAGACAGAAAATTGCTCAAATTTTATATATGGTGAAAAATGTTGCTCAGATGTTGTTATTTTGCTCTGTTTGATGTATGTCCCTAAAGCAGTTTATTATTGAAATATTATTGAAATGGCAGATGAGAGTATGAGGATGATGTTAGAAGAGTTGAAAGCTAGCATGAATGAAAGTGCGAGGGAGATGGAAGCTAGGAGTGCTAGTAGAATGAAGCAGATGATGGAGGAGAATTCTAGTAATATGTCTATTAGGCTGGATGAAAGTTTGAAAGTTCTTCAGACTAGTTCTGCAAACCTAGAAAATGATATGTCGCGTTTACAGATCAGTACCCAGGGAATCGAGAATGCTGGAAGTGACATTCATAAAGATGTTTCTGAGGTTAAAATTGATGTGTCTAAGGTACAAAAAGATCTTACTATGTTGAATCTAGATGTTGCTAATGTCCGGGGTGATATTTCATGTGCTAGAGCTGAAGTAATTGTTGTTAGGAATGATTTTGCTACTGTACAAGACAAAGTAGAAGAAGTTCAAAGAGAGGTTAGTAATGTTCGAACTGATGTGTCAAATGTTCAAGTAGACATCAATAATATTCATTCAGATGTTAACGATATGCAAAGCGATATCAATAAAATACAAGTAGAAGTCAATACTGTTTTTGTAGACATTGCTAAAGTTCAGACTGATGTTAACAAAGTTAGGGAGGAAATTGAAACTTCAAAAACACTTTGTACTCGTAACATTAGTGCATTAACAACTCGATTAGTTGACGAGTCTGTTAGGACAACAGCTTCTTTAGCTGGTTTAAAATACGATGTAGAGGTCATGAGAACCCAAGTATTAGATCACAATCGTTTACTTAAGGAGGACATCGAAGTAGATATTGCAGAAATGTTAACTGCAAATGTAACGGTGTGGAAAGATGAATGGAACAGGTCTAGTGGGGAACATGTAGATCAGATTCAGGAACGAATTGAATGAAAACTTGCCAGTACACAAGTAGACATTAATAACGAAGTAGTTCAGATTAGGAAAGACTTGAATGTAAGGATGGATTCGCTATCCGAAAAGCAGGTAGAGGATATAACTCAGATAGGTCAGGACGTGCAAACATTAAAGGAACAAATTCATAAGATTGTCTCTGATGTTAATGAAACTACGAGCAAACTGCAGAATTTGAAACTAGGAGAAGCTAGCATGATGGAAACCTATAAGGAAGAGTTGATTAGGAAAGTCATCACGGAAATCACAGACAAGGATACCGAAGGATTGACTGGTGAAGAGGAGAGAAATTACGTGAGAAGAGGTAACCTTAATACAGAAGAGAGAGATATTAGTCCTGAGGAACGTATATCCAGATTCAGGGAATAAGAAGAAGAGGATCGGAATATTGAACCCGAATGGAAGTATCGTGATAGTGGGAGGAATTATATGGATTCATATCCGAGAAATGTGACAGTCATCCGGAATTTTGAAGACAAACCTCAAAAATTTAGCAACACTGATAGTCTCACACCGATCGAATATATCAGGAATCTTAAAGACTATTTCATAGAAGCCCACATTCCTAGAGAGAGAGAGATGAGAATCGTAGAAAGATTTCTAGCTGGAGGACCCCTCGAATGGTTTAGAGCATTTCGGTACACTTTCAGCAATTTTGACGAATTTGCAGAGGCACTGATTAAACGATACTGGTCAATAGAAGATCAGAATTCACTAAGAGCTGAGGTATACTCGAGGAAGTATTCAGGTACTCTTCCAACACGGTACGCTGATTTCTTCACGAGTCAACTATCACGCTTGAGATTTTTGCAACCCCCATTGTCAACAGAGCAGTTGATAGATGCGATTTCATGTATGCTGCCTGTGGAGGTAAGAAGACTGATCATATCGTCAAACATTAGAGATTTGACAAGTATGGACGAATTGTTGAGAAGGCTTGACTACACGAGTCCAATGCCAAATTTGGTACAAAAAGGTCAGAGGCACGAATTCAAAGACGTTAATACGGTCTGCATGGATCAAGTGCAACAAACTGATAAGCCTGAGGAAGGAAAAACTGAAAATGTAGGTCCTCACAGGAATAATTATTTCCGCAACAACAGATCCCAAGGTTACCGTCCATATCAGCAAAGACGAGGCTGGAATAATAATAGAGGGAATTACAACAACGGAAGAGGTAGATACTACAACAATGGTTATAATAGAAACTATAACAGAAATAACCAGTACCAGAATCAGAATCAGAATTCTCAAGGTCAGGTTATGACACCCGACAAGTATCAAGAAAGAGAGAAAGAAAGTCAGCAGTATCTGAAGGAATTACGAGAAAAGGAAGCTGAAAATCAAAAGAAAAGACAGGATGTAGCGATCGATCCTGGTCCTTCTACAAGTCAGCAGGGGAACTTTGATATTGGTAACACACAAAAAAAAACGCCGATTTCTCAACGACAGTGAGAAACTATGAATACATTGCCACACCACACCTGATTACCATTAACGAAATTTACGAAGTAACTGATGAGGATTTATTAGAAGAGAGGGGAATCGTCAAAGAGGAAAGACCATGTGCATTACCTATTATTTCTGTACTGATAGATGGCCAAGAGTATAAAGCTCTTATGGATACTGGCGCAATTATTTCTATCATTTCTGATGAATGCTATCAAAGTCTGTTAAAAGGAGAAAACATGACAGTTTTACCAGTTTCTACCGTCAAAGTGAGAGGAATTTTCCAAGACAAGGCAGTGAAATGCAAGATCCAAGTGCTATTGAACTTTGAAATTAATGGAAGGAATTATGAACAGATCTTCATTGTGGTTAACAAGATCCATTTCGATATTGTGCTAGGAATCGATTTTATATCGAAGGTTGGAGCAATTATTGATATGAAGAATAGGAGTATTAGCTTTAATGATGGGTACATGATCACAGAAGAGATCGAAGAACAGGACGTGAAAAACAGTCTGGAGATAGACCTTAGGGAAGAAATTTTAAATACCATTATTAACGACGTAGAGAATATAACAGAAATACCCAGTAGAAAAACTGAAGGATTTGAAGAAATTCAGGGGGAATTTGAGGATTTGATAAAGGAATTCCAAGATATTTTTGATGAAAAGCCTGGATTGATTAAAGACTATAAGTATAAGATAAGGCTGACCGATGAAACCCCTTACCAAAAGAGAATATACCCCATACCTGAGAAATACTATCAAGAAGTACGAGGGTTGATCAGAAAAATGGAGGTAGACGGGATTATTAAAAAACAGGCGTCGTCTTACATAAACCCCATCACTGTGGTGAAGAAAAGTAATGGTCAGATACGTCTTTGTCTCGATGCTCGGACCATCAACTTGAAGATTCTTCCAGAAAATGACCGACCACCTAAGATCAGAGATCTGCTTAGAAAGTTCAAAGGGAGAGCATGTTTCAGTGTTCTTGACTTGACATCTTCGTTTTACCAAGTTCAACTGGAGGAAGAAAATATGCAGTACACTGGATTCCTATTTGACCAGACGTCATAGGTCTTTGTGAGAATGCCTTTTGGAATGGTCAACAGTGGACCAGCACTCATTCGAGCACTTGATAGCAAGCTCACTGACGAAGTAAAGGAGAATGTAATCTGCTACATTTACGATTTAATTGTATCTTCACCCAACGCCGCAGAACATTTAGTGCACTTGAGAAAGTTGTTTGAAAATTTAAGGGAAGCCAATATCAAGGTCAATTTTGGAAAATGTCAATTCTTGAAGAAGGAGATCAATTACTTGGGGCATACCATTGATAAAGATGGATATCATCCAAACATGCAGAAAGTAGATGCGATCACTAGATTCCCAAAGCCAACTAAGGTGAAACAAGTCAGAGAATTTGTAGGCGCATGCCAATTCATTAGCAGCCACTGTCCGAGATACTCTGAAATTATGGCTCCTCTGTATGATTTACTCAAGAAAAATAATAGATGGAAATGGAGTACCGCAGCAGACGAGGCTTTTGAGAAAGTAAAGGAGATGCTCAGAAACAACGTCAAACTGGAGTACCCAGACTTTGAGAAGGTGTTCTATATAGAATCTGATGCATCAAGAATAGGCATTAGTGCAGTCTTATACCAAAAAGACGAGGCAGGCAACAAGCACTACATTGCGTTCACCAGACGAAAGTTAAAGAAACACGAGGAAAATTACTTTACGACAGAACTAGAAGCGTTAGCTTTTGTAACAGCTTTGCAAGCTTGGAAAAAAATGTTGCTGGGACATAAGGTTATCATTATTACAGATCACAAAGCACTTCAGTTTATGCTGCAAACTGACATGTCTAGTGATAGATTGACACGTTGGGCTTTGTTCACCCAACAGTTTAATGTCACTATCGTCCATCAGCCTGGGAAAGATAACTTACTGGCTGATGCTTTATCACGTAACCCTATCAAAAATGTGCAGATACACCATGTACAATTGGAGCAGCAAGATCAAGAGACCGTTAGGAGGTTAGCCCGAATCGGTGTGTCACAGAAGAGACACGCTCCAATTAGGAAAATGTACAGGTTCCTTAAGGGTTACATGGACAATACTGATGTTGACTATGCAGCTACACAGAGAGATTCACGACACTTTGTCTTGAGTGGAGACATTGTATGTAAGTATGCTGACTCTGCGCATACAAAGCTTCGAATAGTCGTGCCACCTAAACTTGTTGTCAATTTAGTGTGGGTAGCTCATCACGCAACTGGACATGCGGGTTTAGATAAAACTCTTGATACCCTTAAAGAGAGGTTTATTTGGACTAACATGCGTTCCAGTATTGCTAATGTCATTCGTTCATGTGATAAATGTCAAAGAGCAAAGTATGCTTCCGCTCTATTAAAAGGAAAACCTAAGGCGATGATTCCCTCTAAACCAAATGAACTCATGGCGACAGACATATTTGGTCCTTGTCCGAAGGGATATCAGGGTAATCAGTATCTGTTGGTTACCGTGGAAGTCTTCTCAAAATTTGTAACAATGAGTCCCATGCAAAAAGCTAACACGAGGAACGTTGTAAGCAGACTGGAACATGCTGTATTTCCAAAAGCTGGTAAACCAGAATATCTACTTTCGGATCATGGAGCTCAGTTTACGTCCTTAGAATTTGCAGCAGATATGGAAAGGCTTGGTATTAAGCACATATTTTCAAGCGTGCGATATCCGGAATCGAATTCTTCGGAAAGATATATGGCTGAATTTTCGAAATTCTGTCGAATTTTCTGTCCGAATGATCATTCTGGTTGGGTGAGATTTGTACCCCTTATTGAGGAATGTCTAAATTCTACCGTGCAGGAGAGCACAGGAGAGGTGCCAATGAGACTTCATCTAGGAAGAAACCCAGAAAGGCCGTGGGATAATCTTTTTAACCACGTTCCTAGAGATCCCGACTTAGGAAGGCAGCAGAGAATAGACAGAGCGAAAGAACAACTCCAGAAAGCAGCACAAAAACGACTGAAAAGAGTAGCTGGAAAACGTTTTGGTGCTCCCTTAGAAATTGGAAATCTGGTATTATTACGCAGACCTGTCAAGGCTGACGTGGGTAAGAAAATCTATCCCAAGTTTGGAATAGTATTCATGGGTCCGTTCAGAATTACGAATGCCTATGGAAACAACTGTTATGAACTCTACGATGATGAGAATTATGTCGTTTATGGCAAGTTCAATGCTGGGAACTTGAAGAAATATTATCCAAGAGTAAGCCAATAATAATTCAATTTCGTGTTCAAGTGAATTGAGATATTTATAACACAGAGTTTAAAAACAATTTGCAACTGTTTTTAAAACGTGGTGAAGGGAGAATGCCCCCGGAAATTGAATTATATTGAGACCACGATGGCTGTATTGGCAAATATGAGTAAAGTTATGGATGTCATAGTTGTGACGTGGATACTCATGACGTAGGCACGGATGACGCAGACTTGAGGCAAGCAGGCTGGTTGAGCTGAGATTCTTGGTGACGTCATGATTTTGTTCGAGAAAGATCTTAGATTTACGACGCAGTCGCAGGAAACAAGGTATTGTGCTAAGGAAGAAGCTACGCTATTGGAGGAGAGACTCGAACCAATGAACGATAGTTTGGAAGGAAGACGGAGACTGCTGAAACTACGATATTTAATTACTTTTGGCATGCAGATTTGTGGAAATCTATTTTCAGTTATGGCATTGATTTGGAATTTTGAAGAAATTAATTTTGAGTTTTTGAAATTTGAAAATCCGTCAAGTATAGCCAAAGTTAAAACTTCCAGCAATGACGCAGCAACAGGCTATGGAAGGGATGGATACGCCCCTTAAGAAGTTGATAAAAGGTCGTGCACAGGAGAGAGGAGCTCTCAGATCTCATATGTCAGATCGCATATATATTTCTGGTGATATATAGTTATTTTCAAGTGATTCAGTGAAGTAAGTTGTCTTTAGCGTGGTTAAAGCCCGGCGCATCGAACGAACACGGAGCAGTTCCATTTTACGCTGCTCGAAACTAGGTGAAGTTGAAACGCTCACATTAACGTTTCCACCAGTTAAGATATCAAGCGCTAACTTCAGCCTTTATTATAGTTCTATTGGGCAGTATAACATTGAGGTGTGTAGAAGATTTGAACAATTTCACAGTTATACTTCGAAAGATATTGGAACTTTAAGGCTGCCAACAAAAGTGATTTTCTCGCCACAGGGGAAACACTTTTAAAATTCCACATTATACACTACGGCTGACACGTGGAGTGCAACAGTGATATTGGAGAATACGTTTGCTATTACAACGATACATTCGACTATGGAACATTATAATCTTGCAGTGCTTTCGATGATTATAACAGTAGTTGAGATGGAAGGCTAAGGCTTCAATGCAATTGGGACATATATCGTTGGAGTAAAGTAACAGCATGGAACTTCGTTAATCGTCTTTCTAAAAAAGCGAGCATGTAGTGAACATCCAACTACACTCATGCATCGTGAATCCATCGCTGAATTATACCAGATAACAGTGGAAATATTTTCATACTCCACAACTATGAATATTTCTGCGGAAATAACTACAATAAACTTCATGGCGAATTTCTGCAAGAACTTCAGGGAACTTTCAAGAGAGGCCAGGGTTGTCCCGGCGCACAAAGAAGAGTTTTGCCAGAAGGATGTTTTTCGTATCCACGGAGCAGTGCAATTTCGGAGGAGGAAGCAGTTCGATTCTCCGAGGACGCTGATTCCAGGTTCGAGGACGGAGCACATCTTTACGCTGGTGAAATGGAACCAACAGCAGTCTTCTTTGAAAACTTTCCTCTGGAACTTCAATCAACAGATAAGGTAGTCGTGAACGTTTCTTGTATTATTTGAGTCTTGTAGCGATATCTGAGCAACCATTTTTCCCATATTTTCTGTCCTATCTTTTGCCCCATTTTCTTGATTGATATTTCTGTACTCAGTACACTTCGATGATTTATGCCTTTTCTTCGATTTGTTGAGACATTGTTATGTCATTGGCATACTTAAATAATTTTGGATCAGTTGAGACTGATATTAGATTCTTTCAGTAATTTGCATATTTTTGTAGTCACGATTTAACTGTAAAGTTAACGATTTGCTATGGCAGATTTGAATTCAGTTCAGCGTGTCATTTTATTAAAGTAATTCTATTCAGTAAATTACTTTGACCAATTTTCTGTCATCCTCAAGAAAGAAGAATGATTAAATGATTTTAGAGCGTTAAAATCTATTACGATATCGACGATCTTTGAAATACTAGTCGTCTTATGAACATGATTGCAACATAGACATTTATCATTGCATTATAGACAATTTTATGAAATATGAACGTTAATTACAATTTATTGAATACACTATAGTAATGAACATTTGATAGGTGTTTTTCTCAATTATAGATTGGAACAATAATGTTTGCATTCCACAATCTAATTGTATTCTATTCGACTATTCATGCAGTTTAGTTGAACTTTGTTTGAAGATAGTATTTTTATACTGCGTTACTTTGAAGATATTAATCTCAATTTTGATAGACCAGGCAGGAGTGTCTAATCGTATTCGCTATTAAATTTATTTGTGATTGGCAAATTTTTACTTCATATCGATTCATGAATGAAACCCACGAAGGTTAAATAATAACAGTCATTATTACAATTGATGAATATAAGAATTTTTAAAGAGGAATAATGGATGTATAATCGTTAGTTCAGTGGACGTGTAAAAGTCGCTGTTGAGTAATGCCCTTGAATAATGAAGGAGGTTCCCACAATAATTAATGAAGTTGATGAATTAATAAGTGGAGGTTTTTGTGTGTAGTTTGGAAGATTTTTATGCCATATATATGAAGATATATGATGAATTTTGGGCCAATTGTTGTGCAATTTTGTGCGTTATAAGCGAAGTATTTTCCCGCTGAATGTATTATTCTTGTTCTTTGAAAGATTATTCATATGAAGATACTGTTAAAATTAACAAGAGTGTTAAATAATTTGAGATAAAGATTTTGAATGGAGGTTACCGTCACAAATATTAATAATTATTATTAAACCTTATTAAACCTGAATTTGACAGTTAAATATAACTAACCTTCATTGGTCGATTATATCATCACGATTTGAGTAATTATCAACCGGATAAACGTGTGGTTTAATGTATTTCTTGTATAAATAATATAAACAATATAATATTGTAAATAATTTTGTAAAAATCTTTGATAATAATTTGAAATGATAGTGATTAATACAGGCGTGTATAAAATTTTCAATTGTCATTTGACATTGTTATAAATAATTTATTATTGTTATAAATAATTAATGAACTTTTGTTGTTAACATTTAGAGTTTTGTTTTTATACTCTAAACAACGCAAGTTAAACAAGTGGTTTGAACAATTAATCATGATTTGGGATTGTTGGAGTAATCCACTGGTGTTTGAATGAAGCATTCAAGACATTTGCGTGATAATATTTCAGTTGAGATGTGAACATTTACGTGTTTGAAAAGGAGAGCCAAGCTCTGAGGTAACACGCTTATGCTAGGGTTGAACGAACGGGAGTCCACTTTGACAATACAGGTGCATTGCAGCTGGCCCGGACAACTGTGTTACAGAGGCCAAGGACGTTCCATAATAGCCTTGTGGCTATAAATAAAATGTGAAGTATATAAACACGCAAAACAATTGATATATGTGTCTCATCCCAAATCCCGTTTCCATCCCCAGTGCATTATTATTTTACGTTGCTATGAGCTTGAGAAAGCTGAAACATTATATGTAGAGAATACAAGTCCTACAGGAGGACATGGTTATGTGGTCGATGGCTTCTGATTGCCACGTTGATTTTTTTTTTGTTAAATCATTCTTTTTGTGAAATAAATTATTGTGCAGTTTAAAGTTTCTCGTCTTCGTTCTGGTTCATTTTAAATATCATGGTGGAGGTTATTGTGTGGGCATACTTTAAGTGATCCAGTTGACAACCCAGTCCCCGAGATAAATTTAAGAGGTAAGTAAAGGTAAGTATGAACCCCCGTATATTTTGGTGTGTTCCACAATAATTTTCTTGTTAACTATTGTGCTCTAATCTCGATAGTATCTGTCAGTGCCATTTTCATTGATGTAGCTGTGCCGGTGCGATTGATTATTGGCAATCCGATTGAGGGGGCGGATATCTGACAGCCTACTATCCGGATATCGGGTACAGTACCTTAAGTATGAATGGAAAGAAGCAAAATATGTATTTCTTAATGTTTGCATGCTTGTGCAAGTTTTCAAAATACGTAACGCAAAACACATTGAGTTCAATTTAGTATTCAGATATTGTACCTACATGTTTATTCCATTTCAAGTCATGTTGTATTCATAGTCCTAAAAACTTTGTTTCTGATTTATTTTCTATTTGATGACCATTTAATGTTATATTGGACGTCGCAGGATTCCTATTCTGTATAGTGTGGAAATTTAGAGATACTGTTCTTTATAGTTTATTATGAGGCGATTATCTTGTGACCATTTGGTTAACTCTTCTGTAACAGAGTCAGCAGACTGCTGTAAGACCTGTTCAGTTTCACCTTTTATTACGAGTGTTGTATCGTCCGCAAACAAAATTTCCTTATGAGAATCAACGTTCTGTTTTATATCATTGATATATAGAAAAAAACGTAGTGGGCTCAGAACCGATCCCTGGGGTACTCCAAATATAATAATACCCTCATTGGACTATGTTTCATTAAGTAATCTGTTTCCATCATCCTTGTATCTCACTCAAGCTTACTATTTGTATACGCCTTGTTAAGTAAGACTCTATCCATTTATTACCTACACCTGTATACCATATTGATTTAGTTTTGTAAGGAGGATTTAATGGTAAACAACATAAAACGCTTTCGATAAATCCAAATAATTTCAGTATAGTGTTTGTGGAGAAAGTGAACTAAAACTCGTTCGAGCAATCGACTTTCTGAAGAAAAATAAATAGTGTTTTGTTTTTACCTAGTTTGGTTTTTGTTATCTGAGAGTGTTATATATTTGTTGTTTTCTTTGGAGGCGATGTTGTGTTGTATTAATAAAATAGTGACTACCGTATATTAAAAATCATTTGGCATGGTAAATAACTGGCGACCGTGACAGGAATACTGGCAATTTCAACATCAAATCAATCAGAACAACGATGACCGGACGTCGTATTACGTGGCGTATTTACACGTGAAGTAAATAAGCTTGAAGAACGTATCTTGACTTCGTTGAGTGTAGTCGCTTCTGAGTTTTGTCTTTTTATTTAATTGCGACATACTTACATTTAGTCATCGTTTCATCTTGCCTTGAACACGTTACCTTAACTTATCTTATTTTATTTCATTTTAATATAATTTAATTTAGTATATTTTCGATTTTCTTCCTAATTTTTTTTTTTGCGGTAAACTAATTTTGTGGTTTATTTGTTGGTCATTTCTCTTCTTGCTTTTAATATCTCTGGGATCGTTGTGCATTGTAGTTGTTATTTTAATACATTTTATCTTTGCCTAAGTATCTCTGCTTTTGCGTCACGTCTTATTTTAATTTTAGTAACCTTCTTCGAGTTTTGTCTGGTTTTTGCTATATTTCGGTTTGTCGTTCTTATTAGCGTACTTGTGACGTTAATACGACCTACACGGCCTCTGATTTAAATTTGTTCATCTTTGGATTTTACCGTAGTTTAATTTTATTTAGCTTTCCCCCTTCCTTTTGGGATTGCTTTCTGTTTTGCCTTTTAAAATTTGGGCCCAGCGAAAGCCAAACAAGACTGCGATCTCCCCGTTTTTCTTTCTTCTATTTTATTTTATTTTATATTTCTTCGGGGATAGGGGAAGAGCTTCAGCTACGTTTCCACTGACGTCTGCTGCGTACGTAAGTATATGTTTATTTCTATTACTTCATCTAAGTTGCGTACAAGATCAAGCCGTTTCTGAAACTAATACGAGTAACTGTTCACATACTTCTAATCAGAGACCACTAAGACTACCAAAACTAGAACTGAAAAAAAATGATGGAAACGTGAAGTGCTGGATTGGGTTTTGGGCGCAATTTACTAAAATACATGAAGATAGCAGCCTTAAAGATGAAGACAAATTTGCTTATTTTACTCAGTGTATGGAACCTGGTTCATGTGCTCAGAAGTTGGTAGAAAACTTTCCTCCTTCAAAGGAAAACTACAAAAAGGCTATACATTTTTGAAGTCTAGGTATGGGAAGGATGAGTTACTCATTGAATACTATGTTAGGGAACTTTTATTCTTGGTGTTAAAGAAGGACAGTTTAAGATCCATAGCCCAACTGTTTGACAGTCTGGAGAGACAGTTGAGAGCACTTGATTCCTTGGGAGTATAAAAGGAGAAATACGCTGCAATGTTATTTCCACTAGTAGAGAGTGCCTTGCCAGAGGTTATGTTTAGAACTTGGGACAGGTGTCGTGTATCAAAAGAAACGTCTACCATGGAACCTGACTGTTGCTTGATTGAATTGTTAGCCTTCTTAAAGACTGAGGTAGAAGTTGAAGAAGGGCTTAAGCTAAGATTCTTTTGAAGTTAATGAGAGGACGGATCGAGTTAAGCAAGACGATAGGTCCAAGACTAAGAATAGGGACGCACCTTCAGTGGCTTCTTTAATTCCAATAGAGAATGTTTCAGTTAGTAAGGGAAACAGAAATAACATCGATGCGGTTTGAATATTCTGCGGCAGAACCTCGAATCTTTCTCAAGACTGTGCTGTTGCTATTGATTATTCTCCAGAACAGGGGTTCCCAGGCGCGCCCCCCTAGGCGACGTGGGGATTTATCAAGGGGGGCTTGAAGTGATTTCCGATTTTTTTTTAAACTCGAATATTACAATTTTGTAAAATAAACATTTTTTGAATCTCTCCAGGTGATTGTCGCACCAAGTCAATCGTTCAAAAGCACTGGTGACTACCAACTGTCGGCACAAACCTCTGCGGAGCGGCGACGTTGGAGGTGAAATAAGGAATTTGCTGTGTTGTAAGGAGCAAAATTATGCCAATTTAATCGTCTCGTTGGCATATCTTTGTGATTTCTTTGAAGCTTTGAACAGTTTAAACTTACATTTTCAAAGACATATTTATGCGAGCCAGGATTTTCAACGCTGAGTGTCATAGAAATAAAGCAGCGCTGTCGGCTTGATGTTGCAAGTGATCTCCGCTGTGCTCTGTCAAATATCATACCAAACATACCGAATCTTACCAAGAGAAAACAGTGTCAATCCTCTCACTGACATTTGTTGACTAATTTAAGGATTTGTTGTAAAAGTGTGTTCTTTGTATTGTGCTAAAATGAAGTTAGTATGTAATAGATAGGCCTATTCCATTATGTAGTGTAGTGTTATTAGGTTAGGTCTATATCCTCCGCGTCAATCGAAGATGTTATAGAAGCGATGAGTGGTGGGGAGGAAGGGGGTGGGGGTGGAGAGGGACGGGATGAACTCCCGTATCTGAAAAGGGGGGGCGTCAGCTGACAAAGGTTGGGAACCACTGTTCTAGAAGAACGCCAAGGAACGTTAAAGGAAAAGGGAGCTTGTTTTAGGTGTCTACGACCGGGACATGTCAGTGTTAAGTGTAAGATGTCTGTGAACTGCTCATTTTGCAAGGGGAAACATTACGCTTTGGTGTGTGCGAAGACAGTCTCAGATGAACCAAAAGGTGATTCGGTTCCAAAAACAGTTAGCCTGATGGCAGGTAGTAATAAAGGACATGTGACCTATCTGCAGATTTTAGTTGCTAGAGTAGTTGTTGGTGGATCCACGCACAGAGTAAGAGTTCTATGTGATAGTGGATCGCAGAGAAGCTACATAAAGAAGTCTTGTGCTAAGAAATTAGAGTTGGAACAAACTGGAAAGGTAACACTAAGTCAAGAATTATTTGGAGGTAGGAAAACAGCACCTGTTTGTTTCGAGTCCTATCAAATAACTTTGCTGGGTATGAACGAGAAAAACAGATGTGAGGTTGCAGTGTTAGGCTCTGATAGTATCTGTGGAGGTGCTCCCCTAATTGATGCTGACTTGTTTAATTTACTGAGGGACAAGGGGGTTGAACTTAGTGATGTTAGCCAAGATAATGGTGGCAATAGTACTGACATACAGGTATTGTTAGGAGCTGACGAGTGGGCTCAGATAATCACGCCAGACTTTGTACATGTAAACAAGAGTCAAGTGGCTGTGAGAACTTGTTTAGGGTGGACACTTATGAACTCTTCTGAGATCACCTCAACTACTGCCTCGTTTTACACTCTACTTACTTTAACTCAATCAACAAGAGTGGCGGATTTGTGGGAAATTGAGACTTTGGGTATAAAAGATCCTGGCGAACAGATCAAAAAGGAAGAAAGGGAACAACAAGTTCAGTTGTTCTTCGATAGGACAGTGAAGAGAGAACAGGTATCTGGGCGCTACATTGTTAAACTACCCTGGATTGATGGTCGTACTTCTCTGGAAACGAATCGTGAAATTACTCAGTAACGATTATTAAACACTTCAAGAAAGTTTCGAGAGATGCAGAAATTTCAGGATTATAATGAGGAGTTACAGGAATGGGTAAACAAATGGATTATCGAAGGTGTTGAAAACGAGGTTTTTTATGGACCTACACATTATTTTCCTCATAGAGCTGTGCTGAAAGATGGTGGCACTACAAAGATAAGGCCGGTGTTCGATGCTTCCAACAAAGGCAGAAATGGTCATTCCTTGAATGATTGCCTCGAGCTCGGACCCAACCTTATCGACTTTGTTCCATCAGTGCTGACCAATTTTCGAACCTATCCTATAGGTCTAATAGCTGATATAGATAAGGCATTCCTGCAGATTATAATGGATCCTGAAGACAGGGATATGCTTCGTTTTCTCTGGTAGGATAATGATAAGATCGCCACTTTTCGAGATTGCACGTTGTTTTTCGGTGTTTGTTCCAGTCCCTTTCTATTGGTTTCCGTACTGAACAACCTTCTGGAAGAACCCCCAACCCATTTGAAGGATGTAGCTACAAAAATGAAACCTGCATTTTATGTGGACAACTGTCTTACTGGAGTCGCTTCAAAGGAAGAAATTAGACCCTTTATTTTAAAGGCACACGAATTGATGAATTGATGGGTGAATTCCTTTGATTGTGGTGTTGGTAAAACTGAGAATGTCTTAGGACATCGATGGTATTGCGATGTAGTTGAACTTGGTTGTAACTTCAGCCCAACTACAGGTTTAGTAACCCGAAGAGTGGTACTATCCAGGGTGCAGGAAAGATTTGATCCGTTTTGATTTTCAGCCCCAGTAACTCTTATTCCCAAGCTCATTCTACAGAAGACATGGCAGAGAAGTATAGGATGGGTTGAGGTTTTACCAGGGGACATTTGTGAGGAATTCTGTTGATGGATCCAGCAATACCTATATGACTGTCGGATACCTAGAAGGATTTTCCTGAACGACAACAGCACTTTGCATGTATTTGTCGATGCTAGCAACAGAGCGTTTGGTTTTTGCATATTTCTGAGAACAGAAGCAGAAAGTAAGATCAAACTGTGTCTTCTGATGGCTAAATCTCGAATGGCGCCTCTCAAAGAACTAACACTACCCCGCCTTGAACTGATGGGAGCGCTCCTTGGAATTAGAATGTCTCGGTTGAACCTTCGATGCATACACCGGAATTACATACATACGATGTTTTGGTCCGATTCAACAGTAGTCTTGCCTTGGATTGCTAATAAATGGCTTTGGTCGGTGTTCGTAGAGAATCGGTCGAAGGAAATTCATGAGTACAGTAATTCTAGTTCATGGAGAAACATACCGGTCAGCTTCAATCCAGCAAATCTCCTGTCTAGAGGGTGGTCACTAACACAACTTTGGAGATCCAGATGGTAAATGTAAAGAAGAAGAATGGGTATTTAATCGCCCTGAACCATTGTTGGAAGAAGTCGACAGGGAAAGGAGGAAAACAGTTGTAGCTGGTCAGAACACTGTAGTGGAAACGATTTTACTGCAATTAAGTTCACGATTCTCTGTGTTGAAGAGAATGAATATTTCTCGTACTTTCTAATCTCGCTCGCATGTAAATATCGTTTGTCATTGGTCAAATGTATATTTTTTGACTTTATGTTATTTTCTTTTGTCTGTATCCTGTATCCTGTGTCTTGTACAATACAGTCTAAGTCAACATGTGTTCGTGTATTTTAATCCGTTCATCCCGTATTTAACTGATACAATAGAAACCCATGCATAGCTCAAGTAGTTTCAGTAGCCCGGTGTTCTGTGATAATTTTCTTCAGTGAACTTCAAAGTGAGAAGGCAAAATGAGTGAACATGCTTCGAGTCCTTGTGCCTATGTGTTTCCGAAATTGAGTGGTCGGGAGGTTTATTCGAACTGGTCTTTTGGGATGTCAAATTATCTCAAAGCATGGATTGTGGGCCAGTGTCCGAGGCACAGATGTGTCGGAGGGACATGATCGGCGTGACGAGAGAGCACTGGCGGATATATGTCTCATGGTTGCTGTTCACAATTATCCCCATGTTCGAGACTGTGAAAAAGCTAAGGATGCCTGGCATGCCCTTGAAAAGGCTTTTGAAGATAAAGGAAAGTGGAGGTATATCACGCTGATGCGAAATCTGTCCTTGCTCAAGTTATCAGATTTCGATTCCATGGACAAGTATATTGGTGAGGTTATGTCAGTTACACAGAAGATAGCAGCTGTTGATGAGCCTGTCGCTGATAAGTTTGTTGCTGCTATGATACTTCGAGGTCTTCCTGATGAATACGATAACTTAGTTATGACCGTAACCTCAACATCGGAGGAACTACAGTTGGACCGCATCAAGTCTATCTTGTTGGACGAAAGATTTCGCAGAAGTCATGGTGAGAAGTCAGCTGATGGGGCAGCCCTGTACAGCAACACCAAGAAGGAAGTCAGGTATGTCAAGAAACCAAAGAGCTCTATTGAGAAAGCAGTTGACAAGAGTCATTGGAAGTGTTGGATTTGTGGTGAAAAGGGTCACGGCAGAAATACTTGTCCACAGAAGAAAAAAGTTCAAAGTGCACCGAAGTGTCCAAAATCCAATAAAAGTCTGTTTTGTGCTTTAACAGCTCGCGTACCAAAGAATTGTTTCGTCATTGATTCTGGTTGTAGTGCTCACATATCTCCTAATGTTAAACTTATGTCAAATTATAAATGCAATGATGATCCTGATATAAACATTGCAATTGGTAATAATGATAAGTTTTCTGTACAAGGAGTTGGTGGCATTGCACTGAATGTAAGCGACAGTATTAATAATCTGTCAGACGTGATGCACGTTCCAGGACTGAGTGTTAACTTGCTGTCAGTAAGACACATGATTACAAGGGGTGTTGTTGTTGTGTTTAACAAAAATGGATGTGAATTCTTGGATTCAGAGAATTGCTCAGTGAATGGTAGCGTGCTAGCCACTGGTTCAGTTTTGAATGGTCTATATTATCTGAATGTTAATCAAGATATGTCTGCCCTCGTTGGTGATTTTCTGATTACAATTTGTGGCATCAGCGGTTGGGCCACGTTGGACAACAGAAGTTACAGGTCTTCAGTCAAATGTCTGATGTTGTTATATTTAAGGAAATACCAAAGGAATTGTGTGAACCATGTGTTCTCGGGAAGCAGCAAAGGCAGTCATTTCCACAGGTAAGTCACTCAGGAGTGAAAGTTTTTTGGACTTGGGGCACTCTGATATGTGTGGGCCGCTCCCTGAGACCTGGAATGGTGTTAAATACATGATGACAATAATTGACGATTTTTCCAGGAAGATATTTGTTTATTTTTTGAAACAAAAAATCTGAAATCAAGGAGAAAGTCAACGATTTTGTTGCATATTGTGAAACTCAGAAAGGTAAGACACCAAAGATTTTTAGATCTGACAATGGTAAGGAATTTGTCAATTCTGACCTGAACAAATATTTCAAGGAAAAAGGGATTGTGCAACAGAAAACTCTAAGGTATACAGCTGAACAAAATGGCGTAGCCGAACGTCACAATCGTACCATTATGGAAAGGGTTAGGTGCATGTTGTTATAGCAGGATGTTCTGAAAAACGGTGGGCAGAAGCAGCCAATATGGCAGTGTATATTTTGAACAGGAGTCCTCATAGTAAAGTTGATAATGCCATACCACAGGAATTGTGGACTGGTAAAGCTGTAAGTCATGAGAATTTGAGAATATTCGGTTGCGATGCTTATGCCTATGTTCCAAAACAGGTACGTACTGGCAGAAGCAAATGTTTTGTGTTTGTTGGGTATGATGGAGAAAAGAAAGGTTACCGTCTGTTTGATCCCAATAAACCTAAAGATATATTTGTAGAGCACAGTGTTAAATTTGTAGAACATAAATTCACCAGGTGTGCTGAGAAAAATGTTGAAATGAGCGATGCAATGTATTGTCCGTTGCCTGACATTGTAAATAATTATGAAAACAGAATTGGACAGGATAATAACCTGCCAACCGTTGAAGTTTCAGTTGCTGGTCAGGTTAGTGACAAAATTGATGTTCCAGGTATTGCTCAGGTTAATGAAGACATTGTTGTAATTCACTTTGATGAAAATGATGAGATTGACCAGTTTGGTCTCCCTTTAAGGGAGAGACACCCAAAACAATTTCCTGATTATGAGGTCTATTTTGCTGAATGTGGTGGTTATGTCGAACCAACCACTGTGTCTGAAGCACTTAACGGTAAGGATGGCATGCAATGGAAACAGGCGATGGAGGAAGAACTCAAGTCATTTCATGATAATGATGTATGGACATTAGTTAAGAAACCTGATGGAACAAATATTGTAAGATGCAAATGAGTGTTTAAAGTGAAACGTAATACTGAAGGTAATGTGTCTAAATTTAAAGCACGCTTAGTGGCTAAAGGTGGTTCTCAACGGTACGCAGTTGATTATCTGGAAACTTTTGCACCTGTAGTGCGGTATAGTACATTGAGATTATTTTTTGCTCTTGCTGTAAATATGGAACTGGAAGTTCATCACCTTGATGTTTCAACAGCTTTTTTGAATGGCGTTCTTAAAAATGATGTTTATATGTACCCCCCAGAAGGCTATGAGTGTGACAGTTCTAAAGTTTGTAAGCTTCGAAAAGCTGTTTATGGCTTGAAGCAAGCATCTCGCACTTGGTATGAGAGGGTTCATGAAATTCTTACTGAAATAGGTTATAAGAAGTCTATGTATGAACCATGTGTATATTACTGTAAATATTCATCATCCTTTGTTGTTATTGCCCTCTATGTTGATGATTTTGTTGTATTTTTAATAATCATGTGCAAGTGGAGAAACTGAAGTCTGTGTTGCATTCTCATTTTAAGATCAAAGATTTGGGACAAGTCTTTGAATGTCTGGGGATGAGAGTTCAAAGAAGCAAAGGTTGTATTAGATTGGATCAGAAGTGTTATCTGTTAGATGTGTTGGATAGGTTTAACATGTCAGATTGTACTCATGAGAAAACTCCAATGGAAACAGGTTTGTTGTTGGAGAAATCCACATCCTGTGACAAATCCTATCCCTATCAACAGGCTATTGCAAAGTAAAGTTGTCCTATATGCCTACTACTGAAATGATTGCTGATGTATTGACAAAAGGTCTGCCAATTCATGGTCATGTGAAATGTGTTACTGGCATTGGTTTGTCCTAAGTGCAGCATAATGCAGCATTGCTCGATTAAGGGAGAGTGTTGAAGAGAATGAATATTTCTCGTACTTTCTAATATCGCTCGCATGTAAATATTGTTTGTCTTTTGTCAAATGTATATTCTTTGACTTTATGTTCTTTTCCTTTTGTCTGTATACTGATACAATAGAAACCCATGCATAGCTCAAGTAGTTTCAATACTCTGGATA
This sequence comes from Meconema thalassinum, assembly GCA_946902985.2. Lineage (NCBI taxonomy): Eukaryota > Metazoa > Arthropoda > Insecta > Orthoptera > Tettigoniidae > Meconema > Meconema thalassinum. The sequence continues at coordinate 400,602,109 of OX336389.2, read as the reverse complement.
CATTAAAATCGTTTGGACCATTGCTTGGGGTTTGAGATTGAAACCAAGGAATCGTAGAGACCACGTATCTACGAAAATTGATAGCAAAGAGATTCTCAATGCTGAGAAGAAACTGTACTTCCTTATCCAGCATGAAACGCTTTATGAAGAAGGGAGAAAGGAACAATTGAAGAATCTGGAGGTGTTCACAGACGATGTAGGAATTCTACGCATGAAATCAAAAGTCATTGATTCTGACGACACTCCTGAGTATACCTATCCAGTTGTATGTACTTCCATCAAAACACGTGACGGTTGAAAGAATGACTGAACAATTTCATCGATTCCGTAACCATGCTGCGACGCACACACTACTTGTTTTGTTGCGCCAAAAGGTTTGGATAATTAGAGGAAGAAAGACGGTGGCAGCAGTTGTTCGGAAATGCATAATCTGTCGTCGTAACTCTGCTGAGGGTTTTTAGGTACATTTTCCTCCGTTGCCACAGGATCGAATCAAGGCATCGAGTGTTTTCCAGATCACGGGCACAGACTTGGCCGGCCCTGTGTTTCTACGAGGAGGAGAAAGGGGATGGATTGTGATATTCACTTGTGCGCTTTATCGGGCTGTGCATCTGGAATTGATCACTTCACATAGTACGGTAGCATATATCCAAGTACTAGGCCGATTTGTGGCAAGAAGAGGAAGAGTGAATGCCATGTATTCGGACAATGGAACGAATTTCACAGGAATTCGCAGAACCATGGAACAATTGGATTGGACTGAAATAGAGAGGACGTGCAGCCTTCTGAAGATTAAATGGAAGCTGAACCCTCCCACTGCAGCCTGGTGGGGAGGATTCTGGGAAAGGTTGATTACGATTCTAAAGGATTTGCTTCGCCGTAATTTAGGCAAAGCTTGCCTAAATTATGAGGAAATGTGCACTCTTCTGTGCGATTGTGAGAACCTGATGAACAACCGACCTTTGACTTTTCTTTCTGAAGAAGATGAACTCAAGCCACTCAGACCCTCCATGTTCCTACAGAGCTTAGAGGGCAATGATGTAACCGGATTAGTCCAAATACAATCCAGCAGTTTAAACGACAGATGGCGTTATCTACAAGCTGTTCGGGAGAGCCTAAGAAATCGCTTCAAAAAAGAATACTTGGGATTTCTCCGATCACGGAGCAAAGAGCAACATGGATCAATACAAGTAGGAGACATAGTACTGGTGGAGAGCGACAACAAGAAACGGATCAACTGGCCCTTAGGAAGAGTGGTGGAGCTGTTAACTGGAAGAGACAATGTGACTCGTCTGGTTAAAATTAAGACAGCAACTGGCATCCTACATCGTCCAATACAGCGACTTGATTCGTTGGAGATAAACTGGCTTAAAAAATGTGATTTTATCAACACTTCACAACACCGACTAAGTGAGCCGGTCCTTAATGAAGATATTCACTGCAGCAACTCTGGAACTGGAAAGGAGAGTGAATTCAAGACTCGTTGTGGCAGAACTTTAGGCAACTCCAGAAACTAGACTTATAGTGGTTCACATTCCTGAGCTCAATGTTCAACTATAATTTCGGAATGTTCACTTCAGTTTACGCGTGTGTGTGCTGCAATACTACCTTTTGCAAGGTAGGATAATGTGGAGAAAGTGAACTAAAGCTTGTTCGAGCAATCGACTTCCTGAAGAAAAATAGACAGTGTTTTGTTTTACCTAGTTTGGTTTTGGTTATCTGAGAGTGTAACATCCTTGTTGTTGTCTTTGGAGCCGATGTTGTGTTGTATTAATAAAATAGTGACTACCGTATATTAAAAATGATTTGGTATGGTAAATAACAAATGATTTGGTATGCTAAACTATTACTACATACTTAAATTGCTGTCTGTGAAGATTTTTCCGTTCTGAATCCATGTTGTGAGTTTGATAGTATTTTATTTTTTACTATAAAACTTATCAGTCTCTTATACATGATTTTTTCCACAATTTTTGCAATACCAGTTGGTAAGGTAATAGGACGATAGTTATCTAATTCATCTTTTGAACCTTTTTTGTCTACTGGAATTACTTTTGATGACTCAAAATATCCGGGTAAGTTCCTGAGAGAATTGAACTGTTTATTAAGTGCATAAGTGGGTTTATTATATTTTCTGCACATTTCTTTAAAATCGCATCAGGGATGCCATCAATGCCAGCACAGAATTTATTTTTAGCTCTTTTATAACTAATCTTACCTCATCACTTGTTACATGATTTATAAATAAAGAATCACTGCATATATTTATTTTGTTATTAGAATTTAGTGTATTTACCTGTAATTTATTTAATACTTTTTGTGGAATTTCCTGAAAATAGTCATTAAAAGTGTTTGTTATTTTACTCTGGATTATTAATCACTTTATTATTGCAGGTCAGTGTAATGTTCCTTTGTATTTTAGCAGCTTTTCCAGTTTCTTTCTTTATCATGGTCCACATAGCCCTGCTTTTATTAGATGATTGGGAAATAAAATTATCATTATGCATTTTCTTTGCCAGTCTTATTACGGTACCTCACTGCTAGTGTATTTTTGTAGTATAAATTGAATTTAGGCGTTGTGTGGTATTGTTCACATATTTTGTGTAGAAATTTCTTTCTTTGACATGAATTTATAATCCTTGTTGTTATCCAATTGCTAGTTTTGTTATTTTGAATAGTTCTTTGTTTAAAGGGGAATGCTGTTTCAAAATAGTGTTTTAGGGTACTGTTAAATGCAATAAATTTATCATTTACATTTTCTAGTTGATAAACTTCTGACCATGTTTCCTTATTTAATAAGTCATTGAAATATGTAACATATGTTTCAGTGAATGACCTGCACTTTGGTTTTATTCCATTATCATTATTACGGATATTTTCGGGTATTTCAAAGCTCAGTATTTGTCCATGGTGGTCACTAAAACCTGGGCAATAGACTTCTATTGAATGGTGACATTTATCTTTATTTATATATATTTTTTATCAGAAGTGGTTTTACTAAATTTTGTTAGTCTTGTCGGGGTATTTATTGTAGGTTTCAGTCCATAGGAAGTTAGTAACTGTGTTAATAATTCACCTTTTCTATCACACTTTAAGAAATCCACATTTACATCCCCACAAATGATTATATCTAAATTTACTTTGTTCATGTTATTGAGTAACAATTCTAATTTATCTATTTTTTCTAATATAATATAATACAGGGTCTTTATATTTGCATGGCAAGGACATTCTCACTCACGCGCTCCGCCAGTGACAGCCCAGTTGCCCGTTTTCCCTCGCGCATATTTACGACAGAATACGGTGCTTAAAATCAGTATAATTCATTTTTACTCACCTTGTTTACATTAGATGCTGAAAATGTCCCCATCCGTTGCCAAACATAATCGGCATCTCCTTATGAAGTTACCGGTTACTACGGTTAATTTAGCTTCAGTAAGGAAATAATGACCGTTACGTATATTTTTATTGTTTACTGAACCTGTACATTTGAGTCTCTTTGCCAGTTGTTTAATTGTGATTGTGTATAGTGCTGTAATGCCTTATGTGAAATATTCGTTACGTAAACGTGTATATCTGCTCAATACGTACATAAAGTGCAGGGAATCGTGCGCTAGAACAAGACAAAAGTTTCGAGTGAAATTTCCAGGGAAACCCATTCCTATAAATCGAACAGTAAAACAACTGGCTAAGAGATTGGAACGTACAGGTTCAGTAAACAATAAAATTAGACGTAAAGGTCGATATCACCTTACTAAATTAACCAGAGTAACCGGAAACTTCCTAAGGAGATGCCGATTATGTTTGGCAGTGGATGGGGAACATTTTCATCATCTGTTGTAAACATGGTGAGTAAAAATGCACTATACTGATCTTAAGCACCGTAATCTGTCGTACATATGCGAGCGCGGTCGCCGGCAACTGAGCCGTCACTGGCGGAGCGCATGAGCGAGTATGTCCTTGCCAAGCAAATATAAAGACCTTGTATAATATAATATAATAGAATAGAATAGCACACTGTGCATTGATTGTCAGTTTTCAAAGAACTTCCTTAGAGAAGAGCCTTGTCAGGAAATCATAGTTCATGATATCTGTCACATTATTTACAGTACAGGGCAAATGCAGTGCCCAGAAAATCAAATGTCGTCCGCCTGGGCGTTTCCTGTGGGCGTACCCATATTCTTTGTGTGGGTGTTACCAAACATGGCGACTACAGGCGATTACCTTAATAATATGATTTTGTTGTGGGAGTTACAGGTAGCAATTTCGAAGATATCCAAAATTATTATGACATACCTATGGAAGTGTACTAATACTTATTTTACAATAATCTAGTATCTGTTGAGTTTGTACAGTGTTAAAAAGGAGGAATCTTAGCTTTAGTGCTGATCCGTGCGAACGGTATTGAGAAGTGAATTTATTATTTTTTGCGGATACATTATAACAAGCAAATAGTTCTTATTTTTCAACAGATGTGTGCCGGGTGGAATACGGTTTAGTAGTACTGAGGTGTTTTTCACCCATTTTTCAGTGTTGCCGAATAGTCCATCATAGAATTGTTATTTAAAGAGGCGGAACATTCCGGTTATTTGCACTCCAACGATTTGTTGTAATAGTACTGTTACCATCTACGCTTGCTATTACGATATTATTTTTCCGATCAATAAGAAACTAATTGCAATATGCTGTAGCATATAGACTTCTCAAAATTCAGGTTATACTAGATCACGCCTAGGATGTTTCTGCAAAGTATCCCATCATAGGCGTATGTGTCTAGCCTTACGTTCCACTGGGATTACAATATCAGTTTCTCTTACATTAAGAAAATCCGTGAGATCGTCTGTGACAACATTTATCGGGCCTACATTGAAGATCAACTATGTTTGTGTCTTCAGTCGACTGGTTTGCAGATCTCTCTGCTTCCCTGTCCTGAGCTGATAATTTCATATCTACATAGCTACCACACCCTACATCCGAGACAATCCATTTACATATTCTAACCTGGACTAGCCTTACAGTTCTTGCCCTTGACCCTTCCTTCCATAACTACGCTTGCTATTCTTGCGTGCCTTAGTTCAGTATGCTACCTCTTTTCTTCATTATTATTTGCCAGAAACCTCCATTGGTCAACTTTTGTTCTCCTCCGACCCTAATGGTATTAGAGTATCTGAGGCCTAGGGTTTCTTTCCTTTTCCTGCCCTAATTGGCCCTTGTCTCATATTTCCTGATTCCACGTTCTTCGAGGGGTCAGGCCTCTTCTATTTCTTTTCATTTTATCTCCTGCTTTATGCTCAAAGCCCTAAAGGAGGCAGGGTGTATGTAGTCCCACTACATATTCCTGGTGAGTTCGGAGTTGGGGACCCCAAGAGATACCTGAGCTGGGTCGCTTTTCCCATTTCCCATTTTCCATTGCCTTTTGGGGTGGACCCTCTCCTCATCTTAACGGCTCTACTTTTTTCCAAGTCTCTCAATCCTCATTCTTCGCGGGTTGAGGGCATTTCTTTTCCCTGTCTTTTATTTCCCTTATTCTTATTTTGTTTTCCATTTCTTCTTCTAGTATGTTAGTCGATAGTTAGTTTTAAGGTTGTAGTTAGATTTACTTATAGGTTGATTTTCACGATCACCCAAACCATTATGGGCTGATGACGTAGATGTTAGGCCCCTTAAAACAACAATTATCATCATCTTATGGGCAACTCAAAATCCTATATCTATGTGTGCTTACAGAGAGTTATTTTATCGGCACTGTAAGTTACGTCTGGTGCTGCAAATGAAACGCTCCTGATCTGAATCTCTTTCTGATACTAACGTGCATACATGGTACGGTATTAGACAGAATAAGCCTATAACTTGCTTAAGGCATGGAGATGATATTGTTCATTCTGTCGGCCATTCTTATTTATATTTGTCAATTCTTATATTACTTATATTATTTGGAATATTGAATGAAACAAACATAAGCTAATGTTTGTAGTATGAACCTTTTCGCAGGTGCCAAGAGAAGATGCACTGATATCACCATCAGCACTTCCTATATTGCCAGCAGTTTACAACCAGCACCCAAGTGGTGTTCTCTTGCTACAGTGAGGGCCTTCCCTGTAGAACGGAGCTTTGCTTGCGCGTGTGGTGGGTGGAGAGTGATTAGTCACCACCACTTGACTAGCATTTAGCGATAACACAAGACTAGGACGGGAAGTCACGAATGCTGGCATTGCATTTATTAGATACGGAGTTGGCAAGATACCTTAGTTGAGATAATTAAGACTTATGGTGAAGTACTGTAGGCTGTTTCGTATCCCACGATTATTAAATACCTTACAAAGTGTAAATGTGTTAAACTAGTTGGGCGCTATGCTGCCGCTAGTTTCTTGCTTGACACGTGGCTAGCCACAGTGTCCCGGCCGTCACACAGCCACCGCGACTCTCCGTTCGATAGGAAGGGTCCTCACTGTAGTTTCAAACAGGTTAAGTTATGTCATCAAGAAGAAAATTCACTTGGCAGTGTAGGCATAAAGCCAGCTGCGGTAAGCAAGTGGTGTTGCAGTGCTCTGTCCAACCACAAGAAGGATAATGAAAGAAATAGCAGTATGTCCTGCGTGGTCTTGCATCCCCATCAATGATTAGCAGTACTTCTAAATTATGAGTACCGGTACAATATTTGAAAAGATCCCAGTTAAACTTCATATTCATGAATGGGTGCTATAAGTTAATTTATTTTGGTATGTAAGGCATGCTCATTTTTAAGTGTCATTCGTTCTAACTACTGAGTAATTTGGTTGATTATATGGAAGCTTAAACAAAACAAACAAAGAAATATGTTTGGTGTGTATCAGGGCTCTACAACTACAGTACCGTATAAACATAGGAGGTTAAGGTTCCCAAGAGAGAATGCATACGCTACTACTTTAAATTATATTCAGTTCTCATTTGAATAAGAAACACATATGCTGGTCAACCAAATGGAACCTCTCATGGGTGTCGTAACACAAAATAGCAGCCGTCATTTATTATCGATTACCATTTTGTAGGGTAACTTAAGGGAAACAGAAGATAAGGATCTATGTTTGTAATTTTTTGTATATGGCAAACAAGTGGCTACTTGTTACAATTATTGTTGTTGTTACTGACTGGTGTAGCCCAGTGCGTTAACATGGAGGGCTATATGATGAAGCTACATCTAGACTCTGAAGGTAAGTAGTTTCTAACCCAACTGTTGGCTGTATTGGAAATGGTATTCCTTGGTTTCATATTTTCTTTCCAGGAAAATACCAGGATGGTTATATCTGTAAGCTTTTTTAAATGTTACTCGCCCTAGTTCCTAGTCTGGTTACCATGGAAATTTAAAATTTTAATGAAGAAAGAGTTTTGATATACTGTACATATATCTAAAAATTGTAATTTATTAACCTGTTTCCAGCGAAGTGCCAAGTCAAGAATAAATCCCCCCATGTACAGTAATGCAGAGGATAGGAAATGTGCCGGTTGACGAGGTCTATCTCAGTTTCCCTAAGGCAATTATAAATGAATGATTGTGGTTTGGTACTGAAATTAAATTGACAGTTGAAATACGGGATACTGGGTTGCTTAGGTCAAGTATCCAAGCTGGTAGAGCATACTCGAGGATAATATTTATTCAGTGCCATGTAGCCTATAACATTTAGCTGCTGTTAGGAATACAAATGGATGATTAATGTGGGGAGATTTTTCAGTATTTAGAATAGGTTCTTATTCATTCCATTGAAGGGATAAATTAGGATGAAGTTGCTGTGTTTTATAAGGGAGTGAAATGGTACTAGGAGAACAAAAATTACAACAGGTTTTAATGCCAGAATGGGAAATAACCAAAGGGCGTAAGCACCAATATGTCAGAGACAGCACTAGCACATGTATGTTATACAAACTCAATGCATGGGAGATGGCACACTGATCATTCACCACTGCAGGAGGAGGCCACTAGTCATTGAAAGTCATAAATGTAAATGTGGAAAGGTTATGATACGATATTTGCAAAATATGGTTCCAATAAGGACTGCATGCTTCGTAGGAAAACCTCATTTGGTACAATTTGTTTTTATCGATTCATAAGAAAGGTGATTTAGAGTAATTCAGATACGTATTTCGTCTTTCCACAGGATCTCGCTTCACCCTTGATATATATCATAACAAAAGGGGTCTTTGGCCCTTTAAGATGGTAAAGACATTGCCGTAGTGAGCGGTAGATGTACAAGAGAAAGGAAATACGGTGCATTCCTAAGTCAGTTATTAGGTATTTAAGAAATGAGTGCTGCTGATTTTTGCTGCACTAGTGTGTGTTGATTGTAGCAGCTAGAGCCTTGCGAGATAAGGAGGGGTACATAGTGGTGATGGAGTACAGTGTCCATATGTCTCATAAGTCTCACTGCTACTGTAAGCGTGCATGTCACCACGTAGAGGAAAACTATGACAGGCTACTGGAACCAAGTCATATCCTACCTGCAGGACTGTACCTGTAACAGAGCAAACCGACATGTAAACAAAGAATAGTTTTCATCTTCGCCGTCAACACTCTCGTCTTAAAAGGCTAATAGTTACTAACTCATTTCCCACTCAAACTGCCGTTTGCTCCCGAGATCTCTGTTTCAGCCCATAAGCAGTGAAGTGTTGTTTGGAGAAATCACAGCAGGGCAGCTACAAGTTGGCTGGAGGAATACTGCAAGCCCCATTGGACGTATTGTATTGTATATCTTGTGATGCTAGTTCGATTCCCAAGTCCCATTTTCCCTATTCCTTGTAAAATTGAGCCTAGATATCGTCAGCTTAAAAATGGAAGCCAAGGAAGCTGTAGTCTCACGTGACCTTTAATCGTGCTATCATGAGCCATGGGACCTCCTTTTTACGTGGAATCCGAACCACAGGACATGGCATTTCACTTCGAAAATATCACATGCATTGACCGACTTAGAAGTGAAACACACCAAGACAGAACAAGTTCATGAGGAAATGAGTAGTATGTAAGGATACTTGAGGCTCATCTTATCAAGAACGTGTTTTTTGATTTGTAAGCAGACGATATTCTAAAACCTCCATAAAAGAACAAACTTGTATAATCTGGTATGTTGGATACTGAATACTAGCGATGTGTAATCTCTCTACAGGATGATACAACTTTCCTTATTTATTGACCCATGTATCCTACAGTTTTATAGAGGGAGTCTAGTAAGTAGTAGAATAAGCTGAATGGTCTTTAAGCTTCTCTAAAAATTTAATATTCCTTGTTTCAAAATGCCTCAGTTGTACCTTCAAAGACATTGCCTGTTGAAATTGTGATGCGAATTAGTCGGCAATGCTTGTGGTTGGCGCATGGCGTGTACTCGTGAAAGATGGTGTTCCACAATGCCTCGCCTATCTGTTGTGTAGCAGTAAAACATAGAGCACAGAGTAAGCTGAAGGAGCACCATACTAAAGGAGGCATAAGTATGTTTTAACCTACTGTATTTTCATAATATGAAATATCACCTTTCGTGTGTGTGTCCTGAATACATTGTGATTGGCTGGAATGGCTTCAATGAAACTTGGTAAGGACTTGGTACTACCCTATCTGACCCCAACCATCCTTTTAAATAAGTGTCATCAGTCCAACATGCTGGCTACACTAAATATTTCACTAGTACTCTATCTTCGAGACTATTGTAGCATACGATCTGACATTTTGTATGATGTAGAAGACTTGTCAAGGAATAATCCAATATCTGAGAAACTTGGTACAGAGGACCACTAAACGTCTGAACCTACAGGTATGTAAATCTAACTCTAACTGTTCATAAAATTATAGATGGTGGGCATATGGTTTCCCAATACATGAATTAAATTACTGTAACTTGTCACTGAATGATCTGATCATAGTGAACTATTAATATAAACTAAATCTATAGGCATATAAATCTATTGCTTCCTCTTTCACAAATTACAAGGGATGAATTCCTCTAACTCGCCATGGAATGATCTGATTTCTCTGAAATTTGGAATGGTTTTAGGTTTTATGTCCCTTCTACTGCAGCTTTTAGACTGTCTGGGGTGCTGGAAATTTGCCCTGTGCCAGAAAATCCGACACTGCTCCTTAACATTTGCATGACCTCAAGTGCCAACTGACTGCATCAGGGTTCATAACCTTGGGCACATTAGGCGAGAACATACTGCTGCGTCATGAAGCAAGGTAGTTTTAGTTTACCACTACTGCAGTCAAAACCTACAGTTGCATACACCAATATCTTCCTCGTCGTAAATTATAGATGGCACACATGTCGATTTCTCACACATGAAATCACCGAGCGATTGGATCACTGAAAACCGGTATATAAGTCTGTTGCTTCTTTTTCATAAATAACAAATGGCATGTATGTCAATTCCTACAGGCAGTAGTGGCTACGCTGGTTAAAGCGCAGTATTAGGTCATGAGGCCAAGCGCTCTGCTGACTCGGTAGACGCGTGGGTTCGAGCCCCACCGTCGGCCGTCCTTGAAATGGTTTTCCGTGGTTTCCCATTTTCATCACCAGGCAAATGCTGGGACGGTACCTTCTGACAGGCCACGGCCGCTTCCTTCCACATCCTTGCCCAGTTTCATTCACCATCATTCATTTCATCTCTCATTAACTCCTCACATGAGGTTGGCGTCAGGAAGGGCATCCGGCCGTAAAAACCATCACCACAACTACTTCCATCGCATCTCATCCCCGACCCCGTTGGAAAACGGTAATAATAAGGGGTAGACAGACCTACATGTATGTCAATTCCTGATACAAATGGGAATTTTTCTAACATCAAGAACATCATTTCTGTGGAACTTTGTATAGTGAACGAATCTAAACCAACAGGTGCTTAAAACCGTACAGTAATCTCTGTAAATTATAGGTGACATGCATGTCAATTCCTCAGACAAGTTTTCCTTTAACTGGTCATGGAATGATTCAATATCAACAATGCTATGACTGAAACATCCTGCCATATAATTTTCTAGTATAGTGCTCCTTGATATAGGTTGCACTTGCATTATCCTCTCCAAGATGAACTAACTAACCACTCTTCCCATCCCCCTCATAAGGCCCCTGTTCGCTTTGCAGGTGAGGCCGCTTGGACGAAGTGCTGGTCACACTCCCCAGTTCTATCCCCCGACTCACAGTCTCAAGCTCCAGGACACTGCCCTTAGTGGTGGTAGAGGTGGGATCCCTCGCTTAGTCCGTGGGAAAAACTAACTCTGGAGGGTAAAACGTTAACGAAAGAAAGATATAGACTAATAATTTATAATTTTCTATTATTCACGAATATGATTATATTATAATATGCTATAATATTAAATTTTCTCAAATATCATAGGTTATAATAAATTATAAGACATTTTCCACGAATATAATAATATCAGAAAATTGAATACATCACATACTTTCAGGCCTGCCCACTATCCTCAGGTAGTGGTGTTAACCCTTCCCTATATTCCTCCGTGCCCCTGGATGGTCCAGTTTCAGCCAAATCGGAACCAGTAGGCGATCCATCGAAGCGTATCAAAAGTTGTTCCTCGTCATCATGAATCTCATCTGCTTTCCACAGTTCACTTTCGAGATTTTATAATTTCAATTGATCTTGTCGACTTCATCGTTATGCTTTGGTCTACCGTTATGCGTTACGGTTACGGAGAGGTAATGTACTAAGGTTGCACTTGAGCGTATGACATCATGTTGTTCAGTGCATATGCACCGAGTCTGAGTTTACTCCTGAGCTATGGCGTTATGCGATGCGTATGACGTCATCATGTTGTTCAGTGCATATGCACCGAGTCTGAGTTTACTCCTGGGCTATGGCGTTATGCTATACGGAGAGTGCGTGACGTCATGCAGCAGAGTGCACCTCCCGCTCTCCGTTCCCCGCGCGGGAAGCCTAAGTTAATGGGTAATGGAGTCTGTTGAAAGAGCCCTCCTGCCTTTCTAACATTTGTAGCATGCGTCATTTGAAATGATATAAAGTCTAGTCTTTCAGACTGACTGTAACTTTTTTGGTGTGGTTCACGTAGTTTGCCCAATTTTGTGTGGTCACGTGGTGGTATGCAGCCGAAATGAAATTCTTCATCTCTTGTTTTTTGAAAGACGTTTTTCAATTTTATATAGTTCTTCACTAGCGCCCATACCATTTCGATGGGATTGAGTACACAGAGGTAACGAAGAACATATATTCCTGATGATTTAGCCATCTCGTCAATGATGTACGGTACCGGAATTTATCATAGGCCTATCTGTCTCTGTTTTTATTCACAATAAAAAGAAGCCCCCGCTTTAGCATATCATTTCGAAAACGGGATTCCCTTTTGAGTGAGCCAGTCTACAATCTGGTCTTTTCTCCACGACGTTGTAGGTAAAAGTTCGCTTTTACGACTGTGATTGTCTATTACTAGGATAGATCCTCCGGGACCATTGGGCAACAATTGCTCACCGAACCACTTTTCATACAGTTCACCTGTCAGCCGTGTTAGTTTGGCACAGATAAGTTAACTCGGCACCATTAACGAATCATTGTTCATTCCCGGCATGAACCAAGGTAAACCTCGACCCACGAACCCTAGGTGGCCTAAGACGTTCATGTTCTAGAAAAAATAATTGAATATATTCTATACTATAATTCGTTCTCTAGGCTACTATGCAATTTGTCAATACTACGCCGCTTTCTACTTGCTGTATTCATAGTGAATATTATACCGTAATAATAAAATAATAGTAATAACTTAATAATAACTAACACAATTTATAAAAACAGAAGGACCACTTCACTTCACAATTTAATTTCACGCCACAACAAATTTAATAACACTGAGTTCTGGGGTAGCACAGAATCTTTTCCTACACCAGTGGTTCTGAACCCGTAGAAGTCTGCGGACCACTCAGCCTGAAATTGAATCATGTACGGACCCCCGCCCCGGTACACCTTGTCACCTTATTAGTTGTAACCCTTCCTCAGCGCCTTCGCCATTAGAATATTCAAAAATAATAAGCAAAACAGTTTTTAGAACACATTACTGTATTTATTATTAGACTACCGGTTCTATTAATTAGTGCACAGTACAACTTAATTACAAATTATTTAACAGAACACAATTACTTTTTTTTATAATACTGTAGGCTATATAGCCTACATAATATCAAAAGTCTCAATTACAAATTTATGTTCAAGCAACAATTTTGTTTGAAAAGGACATTGGAAAATAATTTTGCCTCAATGGTTTCCTTAGTGTGCCTTTTGTGCATGACTTTCTTTGACAATCTGAGAAATTATCTTGTTCAGAGCTAACCTCTAATCACTGCTTGCCATAGCCGATTCATTTGTTTGATTTTAATCAACAATAAAGACGAGAATCGCACAAAAATGGTGCCGAAACCACCACGAGATACCGCAAAGCTCCTCGACGAATGTTTGGGTAAGATATGGCTTTTTTGCACCACAACTCTTCTAGGTTTACACCTGATTCATAAAAGTCCTTGAAGTTACTGTCATTTTGAAGTTCAAGAACCTTGTCTTGAATATTATCAGGGTGATACTTAGGCTTGACAATGAAAGGATTTCGAATCATTTTTTTTAAAATACCGGTAGTGTGAATATCTCTGCTACCATGTTCAGGGAAAATACGAGCAAATTCATCCTTAAGAAAGCCTAAGTAGTGTTGTACCTTGTCTGTAATAGTGGCGTAGTACCCGTCGTCAGCAAGGGTTTTCAAAGTTGGGAGAGAATGAAAGTTTTTCTCCTCAACTTTGGCTATCCAGAGATCAATTTTATGCAAAATCGCACAAAGTTTGTCCTCAAATACAAATATATCGCCAACATATTCAAACTTTCCGTTTCCAGAGCCTTGAAGTTGTAAGTTCAGCTAGTTCAAATGACCAAAATATCTACTATATATGCGAGTTGGATCACAAAAGTTGTTTCGATTGTTCCAAGAAATGCTGCATTTTTGTCTCAATAAAACATACTTTTAGCTCTTCTCTCAACTCATATAAGCATGCCAACATACGGTATTGCCTTTTGACAGCCAACGAACCTCAGTATGAAAATGTAGTGTCTTGTGCTCAGAGTCTAATGTTGCACACAACTTTTTGAAAATATGAGTATTTAACGCACTACTTTTAACAGCATTCACCATCTTTATGGCCAATTTCATTGCATTCGATAAGTCTTGACGAAGGGAGAGGAGCATGAACGGTAGCGGTAGAGAACAAACGGCGAATAGCGCTGCGCAACCGCTATACAGGCAGACAACACGACAGTTGTATGCAATTCAGGTAGGGGTTGTTTGCATCGAACAAAACCAATAATAACCATAATAATTGTAATTAATCGCTGTTGCCCTGTGACTTTCTGGTTGTTTAATGTTGGTGAAAGTTTATTTGCCACGATTAAACATAAGTTATGAAAATTATTTTGTATCATATTGTAATAACACTTATTTTACAGATATTTCAATTCAAAACTTGTTAGACATCGCCACGGATGATACATTCGGACGATTCTTATTCAACGCACATTGTTTTCGAAATCTCCATTTATTGACCACTTTTTTAAGCGTGCTGGTGGACCATTTTCTCTCGTGGACCACTCACGAGGCTCTTGTGGATCACCGGTTAAGAACCAGTGACCTACAGTCACCAAACGCAGTCGTGGAGATAACGGGGCCACCTGAATAAACAAACTGCCGGGCGGGGGCAGTACGCGAAGTGCGATAACTTATTTATGAATGCTATCTGATACTGAGCTCTGGTTTGTTCTAAAAACTATTTCAGACATTAATGAACATTTCTTCTCGCTTAGTCACCGACGTAAAGTCAACAGCAAAAAAGTTACAGTCAGTCTGAAAGACTAGACTTAATATCATTTCAAATGACGCATGCTACAAATGCTACACATGTTTGAAAGGCAGTAGGGCTCTTTCAACAGACTCCATTACCCATTAACTTAGGCTTCCCGCGCGGGGAACGGAGAGCGGGAGGTGCACTCTCCGTATCGCATAACGCCATAGCCCAGGAGTAAACTCAGACTCAGTGCATATGCGCTGAACAACATGATGACGTCATACGCTCTCCGTCTCCGTATCGCATAACGCCATAGCCCAGGAGTAAACTCAGACTCGGTGCATATGCTCTGAACAACATGATGACGTCATACGCTCAAGTGCAACCTTAGTACGTTTCCTCTCCGTAGCCGTAACGCATAACGGTAAACCAAAGCATAACGATGAAGTCGACAAGATCATTTGAAATGATAAAAGATCCTTGCTACCTAACTTTTCTGTGATACTGTACCATCCTAGAATTTTCAAGTAACATTTAAAGGAGAACACAACACAAAAACACATATTTCGTTATTTATTGCTAAATATGTAACATGGAAAGTTAATAACAATGCCGTTAATCCCGTGCCTATACGTCCAACCGTTCTCAAGTTACATGTGAAAGTAGTAACTGCTCGTGACGTCAATGCGCTGTCGAGTCTGCATGGCAGGCCCTGGCTTCAATTTTGGACCTTGTAGCATTTCCCTAGACATCAACCTCATTTTCAAAAGTTGCGTTTCATCATAGTCTGTATTATGAAAATGCACTGAACACTCAATAGCCTCCTTATCGGGATAAAAATGTTTCCTCTTGCCAAATTGTACCCAACTGCTAAATCTTACTTCGATTTGGAAATCTATGGAAATGTATTTCTTTTTATCTACAGTTGCGGTTTCTACTCGTTGTGTTGTTATAGTTGTACACACTACAGGTAGGCATTTTGAAAAACAGCTATCACACTCGATTATAATAAACAATACTTATAAACAGAAGAGTGGCAACGCGCGTGTTGTAACAATCAACTGAATGGAGCGGAGAGCTCACTCAGAGCTTATAGCGCAGTGACGTCACGGCTACTCGTGTTTCCTTCGTTTACCGGCCTGCGGAGCGGCACACAGCAAAAGCAAATATATAGTTGAACACTGCCTGATACATACTTTGATTTTGAGGCAAGTTGACTTTTGTGTTTTGGTCTCCTTTAAGAAAACAAATTATAACTTTCTTATTATGAAACAAATTACTGCCCTGAGAAATAGGATATCTTCTACCAACATCAGGCAATATAAAAATAAATTATTAATCTGTTGTGAACATTAGTTCATTAGCTATGGCGTGATAAGCTTTATATTTGCATAATTATAGATTCACGCTAATATATCGTAATTGTGAAAACTGGGCCATGTTTATGTGCTAATTATTTATGGCTTTTAATTTTACATCATCATAAAGAGCGGAACATTCTATATAAGACCAAGCAAACATTTCTTTAGATTTATCACTTTGGATTATTGGGAAATGGCAACATTGCCGGGGTAGAAGAGGACGGAGCTATTTGCAGGACACATGAGTGCGAGTGAGAGGCAAATACTACATTTAATCCCTTACTGTCTTTTTAGGTGGAGTTGCTCTATAGCAGGCATGTCCAACCTTTTTTGGAAAAGGGCCACTGTCGTTAAGGTGAATTGGTTTGCGGGCCACATGATTCGATTTTTTCTACCGTATTAAATAGGATCTAAATTCTAAGATAAACCAATTAATTTTAAGAATAGTTAATTATATTGATATGTTATTTTTATTAAAATATTAATCATATATTAGTTAAGTTTTTAAAAATTAAATTAAATATATATAAATGTTATATTAAAATAATAGAGTTAATATTTTACCTGTCAATGCGACACCTGGCACTGCTTCTCACGAACAAGGCGTCCAATATCTGGTTTGAT
Organism: Meconema thalassinum; assembly: GCA_946902985.2. Classification (NCBI taxonomy): domain Eukaryota; kingdom Metazoa; phylum Arthropoda; class Insecta; order Orthoptera; family Tettigoniidae; genus Meconema; species Meconema thalassinum. Next base: position 400,585,323 of record OX336389.2, on the reverse strand, counting down.
TGATGTTGTAGCAACTCGAAGTGAACTCTCCAGATGACTGTTGGTGATACGCGTTCTCGTTGAGCATTTCACATGTTTCATCCTGGAGATCACTTGTTCGCAAATGTATGTGCTACCGAAAAGTGATGCAAAACGAAGTGCATGTCTATTAATGCCCGGATATTGTTCTCTGGGAAAGTAGGATTGTAGTAAAGGGACATTGTTAAACTTATTCTTTAGGTCTGACGCACATTGAAAATCAACGCACTCCATTTTCAGATCCTCGGGAACCTTGATGGAGAAAGGGAGAGAAAATCTATTGAAATGTATCTCCTTGAAGTCTTGAAATCTATCGCGGAATTCGGTTCTTAATATTCTGATATGATTTCTGCGTACTTTTGAGAATTTTGATTATTACAGTTTTGTAGGGCTGTAAAATGCACAAAGTTGTTGTCTTTTATTTGTGATTTGTCTTTTATTTGTGATTCCCAAAGTCGCAATTTTGTTTCAAAGACGTTCACGTGATCAAACATAGTAGTGATCAATTAGTTCTTACCTTGGAGACGTGAATTAAGTTCTTTCAGTTGTGTTGTTATATCTACCAAAAAGGTAAACTCACACATCCATTCTGAGTCTTTAAATTCAACAATAGATTTGCCCTTCTCCTCCATAAATGTTTGTATTTAGGTTTTTAGGTCGAACACTCCCTTCAATATTTTGCCACGGCTCAGCCGTCTTATTTCAGTAAAATAAACAATATCTTCAAATTCTGATTCGAGATTTTGTAAGATATTTTGAAATTCTCTATGTCGCAAGCCATGTGAACCAATGAAATTCACTACTTTTACCACGACTTTCAAAACACTATCTTAATTTAGGGATTTAGCACAAAGGTTTTCTTGATGTATTAAGCAGTGATATTGCATTACAGAAATGTTTCCTACTTTAGCTGCCTCTGCTTGCAGTAATTTAACTAACCCTTCTCGTTTTCCTGCAAATGCAGGAGCTCCGTCTGTTGTTACACCAGATAGATTTGTATACTTAGAGCCAAGCCGGTAATAGGTTTCAGTGACACCCCCCATTAAATCATTGGCTTTAGTGGTGCCTTTAAGAGGGACAAGAGCAGCTAATTATTCTGTAATAGTGAAATATTTATCAACTCCCTTTAAGAAAATTGCTAATTGGGCACTATCGCTAGCATCACTACTCTCATCGAGTGCCAGAGAATAGAACTGAAACTCGGTATTCCAAAGTTCTCTCTATATTGGACGCTAATTCGCGACAAGCTTAATTTTGCGAACTGTTCTTTTTTATCAGGACATATAATATCAGCAACACTCTCAATACATTCTTTAGCAAACTCGCTATCTGAAAATGGTTTAGATTTATTTGTAATAATTTCTGCTACTGCGTAATTCGCTTTTACCAGAGATTCAGTTTGAAGTAACACATTATTAAAGAATAACTGCTATCTCGAAAGTTTAATTTTAACTAACTTTACGAAATTGATCCTGAAATTTATCATATGAAGACGCATGTTTGGTGTCGTAATGTCGCTTTATGTTATACTCCTTAAACACTGAAACTGTTTCACTGCAAATTAAACACACTGCTCTCTTGGCTACTTCAGTAAAATAGAACTGATTTGCCCACTTTATTTGAAATGATCTACCTTCGTCTGAAACTTTTATTTTCTTGCCGCTACACTTAGAAGCCATAATTATCACTTATAAAATATTACAGAATTAATTATATTCTTCAAACCTCTCACTAGCACATAAAAATCACAGAATTTATTATATTCTTCATACCCCACACTTGCACTGACAATACAATGTGAGCGAACAACTGCAAACAGTAAACTAACTTGAAAGTTTTACAATTTAAGGACAATAAAACATCTGGCACACACTCGCCTTTGAAAGTAGTAACGCTACCGCGCGGTCAACAGTGCACGGAGACTTCAAAGCGATGCGCGATAGGTAGGATCATAAATAAATATCTGGGCTGGGTATTTCTTAAAACGGATGTATATCTCCATGTTTTGAGTAAGATGAACTTTCACAAACACATGTGTTGTGAAAGTCTTGCTCTTTCAAGTTTACCTTATTCCAAATAGAATTACTTATTTCATAAATAATATTATAAGTAACTTACAAATATCAATGCGGGTCGCATGTGGGCCGCGGGTTGGACACACCTGCTCTATAGTACGATGTACAAAATATGCTGGTACAATTTTTAAATGAATTACAGTATAGGCCTACTGTAGTTGGCAAGTGTGCATACTTCTAGAATGATACTTTTATAATTCGTACGTTATTGGACCAATATCTGGAAAAATTATGTGTTATGAATACCGTATTTAGCCTACTTAATAATGATGATAATCTACCTAACATTACACAAATTATAGATACCGGTACTATGCACATGACATTCTATAAAATGAACTGTGGTTCTTCACAGAAAGATGGGACCCCTACGGGAGTGATCATAATTAACCAATAATTAAGTTAAATATTCTTGTGTGGGTGTGGTGGTGGAGATGAGTTTTATTTCCAAGGGATCAAGTTGAGCTTCTCTGCCCCAAATTCCTTTTGTAGTTACCGGTAGCGTAAATTATGGATTATGCAAATTCACTTCCTATTGAACTGTTCACTGGGAAAGTTGATAATAAGTACCACTATGATAAACTATTCTGATATATATTTAGCCTACTTTCGATTTTTGCAAAAAATGAAAAGACTTGAGGAGATCTACACAGGCTAAATCCCTGTTGTCTGTCCCCCCATATCAATTCAAACACACTGAAACCCAATTGAACCAAATTGGATAAGAAAGTAGCACTAGCACAGTACACCTCAATGTCATGTTTTATATCGCTGCCATGTTAACCACAAGAAAAAGGCGGATACGCAAATGCTGAAAGCTTAAATCAAATTATAACTAAAATAATCATACTCCTATATCTACCAAATTTTGGAAAAATATACTTAAAGCGTCTAGCACACAAACTACAAGTTCATCAGCCAAATAATTTCAAGATGGCCGTGTGAATCATGCAAGCATTATTATCCATAACATATGAATCAATGTTCACAGAATTTGACATTTAGATAGTTGCCTCAGTTGTCAACATTATGATTACATGAGACTGTATGTTACACGCAGCCGCCATCCTTAAAATTAAAAAAAAACTTAAGAGATACGGTACAGTAACACAAATTAGTGACAATGTACGAACGAATTATGTGGCCTTGTATGGTCAAGAACAGACTCTCCATACATTCAGGATGGTGGCTGTGCGAGTTATTAGAACATAAAAATCGACAACTAAGAATGAAGTAGAGTAAATTAAGATGCATCTTGCGAAGAGGTGAGTATAATATAAGGGCTCACACTTGCGTTAGCCAAAAAAATATCGTACTGTACTGTATGTAGCACAGAGCGGCCATCTTGAATATCTGAAATTGAATGTAAAACTTTCGGCATCCTAGATGCCCAAAACAAAATACCAGTGAAGCAATAGATTCAAGATGGTGACTAGGCGTACCGGCACTATTATACAAATTAGTAACTTAAGATACGGTGTCTTTGCACAATTAAGGCGAAACTTAGTAGAAGAGGTGTCAGTTGCGTTAGCGATAAGCCTACATTATCACACTGATTATAAGGCGCAGCGGCCATCCTGAAGTTTCATGATTCAGAAAGAAATAGGAACATAACAGCGACTTAAAGTGTTCAAGATGGCAGCCGGGTGTAATTTTAAAACGTAATAGAGATTCATTCAGAATGCAATTGCGCAATCAAAACGAAACTTAGTAAAGAAGAAGTACCATATTATAAGATATCTTGCTGAAATAAGCCATAAGAATAACAAACTGAATACAACGCGGGGTGGCAATCTTGAAATCTTGCATAGAGAATATCCCATATCCTTTGCTATAATTGATTGTGCGACTTCAACAGAATATTATTAAAGCTCTATGCGGATGCGGATATCAGCAAACTTTTTAGCCATGCGGATATAATTTGCATGGCTGTGCGGATAGCGGATAACCTACGGATGTTTGGAGTAAATTTGCGGATAGTTTTTAGAATACAATCTGAACTTGTTGAATATCATTACTAGGACCCGACCGGTTGAGTTAGCCGTGGTCGTTACGCCGTGACTGCTGGCAGTCGCTCACATCCGGGAGGCGAGGAGGTTCGAATCCCCCCGCCGGCAACCTTGAAGATGGTCTTCTGTGGTTTCCCATCTTTCTTCCAGGCAAATACCGGGGTTGGTCCCTAACTATAGGCCACAGCCGCTACCTTCCCACTCCTCGTCCTTATATCCCAACTTTCCTCCCCAACGGTACTTGTAGCTCATCCATTGGGTGTCCGTCTCGAAGCAGCTACAAAACTGGCGAACCGAACATGTCCTCGGACACTCCCGGCACTAAAAGCCATACGCTAAAAAAAACTAGGACCCGGATGTTTAGGCTATCACATATCATATATTTTCATTATGTTTTTTGTTGTTGTTTCATGACAAATAATTCAAGCTAATCTCATTCAAATTATGTCATTGAGCTATAATTAATACTCCAAACTGAAAAGGGTTACAATTCTGGCTGTAGGAACATTCATTTTAAACATAGCACATGACCTGGGGGAACGACTTTCTCCTCAAATGTCTAAATGTACTGCTTTAATACTTTATGCTTTATCTAACTGAAACTATTATTGTAATGCCAGTAGAGTCGGATAACAAACGTGCAGATGTGGATAAAAGTCGTGCGGATGCCGACAACAGTCATGCGGGGTGGAGGCGGTGGAGGCGAATAACGTTTTGTTTATCCGTGCAGCGCTCTAAATATTATCACTGTTGTAGTATGCACTGTATTGGTCATCTTTGAAAAGCTAATCTTTATATAACAAAGGAGAAACTGTTCCGCCTAGTCAATACATTTATTTACAACAAGTTATAAACTTGCTATTATATGGTACATGTTTCGGGGCCTCTAGTACTGGACCCTTCTTCAGCCATAAATTAAGTTGCAAAATCCAGCATACTTAAAGATATCATAATAAAAATACATAAAATGATGAGTGAATGGATGAAATGAGGCGAAGAAGAACATATTACTCATGAGAAGTAATGTGAGTGCACATCAGTAAAAATTAACACCATTGGTATTGCTAGGTTCTTGAGAATACACTTATATAGCACTGTTCTAATGTTTGTGCATGTGGAAATCACTTCACTTGTGATTTATAGCCTGTTGTTTACAATGCTGTTGACTGAAACTTGCTGTTCAAGCTGGGGCTTCTGAGCTTATAGTCTTGCATTAGAGGGAAAACATCGAATGTCATGTAATGAAATACATCATCATGATGAGGAGACGTCCAAGTATGGAAAAAACATATTTTACTTAGACCAACTAAAACAATTTCCTTTGTTGATCTCTTTGTGTTCTTTCAGAGCACAATTTTAAAGCTAATCTTTGTTGCGTGTTACAATATGTTTTGGGTTATCTTTTCTTTCTCTGCTGATTTGAAAGCAACAATATGCAGTAGGTAAGGACATCCATTTTCCCTTTTTTTTTCAATAGGAAATAAACCCCTAAAATTGTTTTTGGAGGTGATAGCAGAATACTCTCAACTGTTCGATTCTCACCAAGGTGTCGTGGTTTTCATCCCCGAACAATGCACAAGGATTTTCAAAATGAAGGAGTCACGTAAAACTACTAGCTTGCTCTTTTTTTTCCGATTTCTTCAGTCTTCAGTACGCTAATTCTTAGAAACTCCGTGCCATCTCACACAACGTGCTTTACCTACTGGAAGTCAACAGATGTCGCACACACTGTCTTCAGTAAGTTTACTTTCTAAGGACTGTTTAAAACACCACCGAATTATTTTTTCCCTCTAAATGAAGGTTATTGGTAACCTAGTTTATGTAATCCATTGATCATTAATTCATTATAATTATATCCAACCTTAAGAGTCTATGAAGACACATCGCTCATTTTCTGCAGCAGTGACATAATTCAAAATATGATGTTTGTGGGTACCTGTATTTAAAGATTTAAAGGTAGTTACTGAACTGTGAATTATTTCTTAATTGTCAAGGTTTTAACCCCATAGTGAATTGGGAATTTATACTTTGCTTCAGATGAGTGTAACAGAAAACATACACCAACGCAATTAGGAAGTATCAGTGTTCTTGATGTAATTGCAATACTGTACTTCAGAAACTGGCTCAACGAATTACGTAGTCTCACGTTTCGAAGAAATACGACGAAGTGTCGATTTAATCAATCCATAAATAATATTTTTCAGTACTGTACTGAAGTAAAAACTGAAAAAAGTACAGATTTTAGTTATGTCATTGTTGTAGCAAATGAGCGACATGTCTTTTCTATATGTATATCACAGTGCTTTCTTTTCTAAAAAAAATATTTAGGGGTACTCTAAGTTGTAGTCGACAAAACAATACGATCCTGCAATTTTCGGCAATTTGCAAAGTCGGGTCATTGTGTTCGAATCATTACTTTCAGCTTTTTCGATGCCTGGGTGGTTGTTAAATAGTTCGGTATTTTCTTCACAAATGACCAACTAGCATCGTGGCGCTGTCTGTGTTATGCATACCACAAACAATGCTTGTAACTCGGCAACGACCGTACATACACGATATGTTTACAGGCCATATTTTGCTTGTTGTCAGGTCCTCTGTTGAATCCCCGGAGCTTTCCCACATATTTAGTTACACTCTGTGTAGGCCTACTACCTGCCCACACATGCCCTTCCCAACATGAAATATACCAGGTGGCCCACCTGCGCCGTGCAATCTACTTATAAATGTCCCGCATGTACTAGTGTTGAACGGGAGGTCTAATAACTGAATTGCTAAGGGGTAACCTAGCATACAAGCAGGTTACGTCAGAATGCCAAGAGATAACAACCAGACGGCCGCACACTGCATGTTCCTCAGTGCTCCCGTCTAATACGCCCCAAAGCGGTATGAAGTCTAGCTGGAGAGCGCAGAATAGTAGCTTTGCACGTGGCACAGCAGTATTAAAGTTGCTATCAACACATCGACAATGGCTGAGGTATTCACCAAAAACGAGCGCACACACACATAATTCTAATCTGTGGAGAATCTGGTCACAATCCCACCAAAGCTCGCACATCAATAGACGCCGGCCTTTTGTACATGAATTTCCCCGAACAGAGCTGTATTTAAGTGCTAATGGATTGAAGCACATGCCAGCCTGGCTAGACCCGTCTGCAACAATTCTGATGTCGTGCAGACTGTACATCGTAATTGTGATCGAAGCCTTCACACAGTACGTTGAATTTCACCGTTGAGTTGTTGAGTTGTTGAATTTCAGGGGCTTTACAACATAGTGGGCATGTAGCCCCGTGTACTTGAGTGCGTGAAGAATTTGTCTGATAATCTGTGTCACTATTGTAATTTTATTATTACAGTCTAGTGCAGACATCATAGTTACAATAATAATAATAATAATAATAGGAATCCTGTTACAGTACTTGTGTAGTAAAACTACTGCTAAATAGTTGCACAACATGCAACATATTGTATACCACGTTGTAACGCTCCTTTGCAAACAACGATTTCTGTAATAAACAGGATTAGTTTGTAAACACGCCAAAGATGCAGAAAAGAAAGTTTAATAACATATTAATTTGTACATGTACGCTACAAAAATTTCACTCTACAATAGCATTGCTTGCTATGTGGACAAAAACTCACATATTATTCCATAAAAGCTTAGAAAATAAAATAAATTAAAATATCACACTTGGACAGCTATTCATAATGAATATGCTCTAAGACATGTCCCTGGTGGCGAATACAATGCTAAACACGTCTCGCAATGTCTGCACGGACACGTCGTAACATTTCAGGTGTCACTGCAGCACAGGCCTCACCAATACGTTGTTTTAATTGATCAATATATTCTGGCACCGTTTCGTAGACTTTTGATTTTATATAGCCCCACAGAAAGAAGTCCAGAGGGATTAGATCAGGCGATCGTGCTGGCCACTGCCAGGGGCCTCCACGACCTATCCACCGTTCTGGGTATCGTGCATTTAGATATTCCGTAACGGCTCGGAAGGTGTGAGGTGGAGCACCATCATGCTGGTACCAATGTTGTAATACAACCTGGAGTGGAATATCTTCTAGAAGGTTTTCCAGAGTCAAGTCGGTTTGTGGAAATTCAAGATAATTCCTACCTGTGAGTCTGGGGGCTATAAATCAGGCCCAATTATTTAGTCTCCCAGAATACCACACCACACATTAACTCCCCAGTGGATCTGAACATGCTGTCCTCGAACCCAGTGGGGGTTCACTGGAGCCCAGTAATGAAGATTGTGAGTATTGACGTTGGCATCATTGGCGAAATAGCATTCATCACTCCACAGAATATTCCTGGCGAAATGAGGATCTTGCTGTAATGCAGCGGCCATTCTTCGGCAATATGCTACCCTGTGATCGAAATCATTTCCATACAGTTGTTGGTGTAGGTGCGGCTTATACGGATGCCATTTTCGCTCCTTGAGGATCCTCTGTATTGAAGTTCGTGGCACTCCTAGCTTCCTTGCAGCTTCTCTTTGCTCTAAGCAACAATAAATATGTGCACATTGTAACATAGATCGTTCGTATTATTATTATTATTATTATTATTATTATGGTTTCAAGAGACTAAATTATCTTGCACCAGCACTATTTAATGAACTACTACCTCGATTGTCCAGCATGAACAGCAAACAACTAGCTATACGTCGCATAAAAAATGATTACCTAAATAAACATTAATTTATAAAATAAACGTATTATTGTATGCACTCTTGTATTGAAAATTAATACAAATCGTATAATGCTGTGAAAAATAATTAATGTGTCACAGATAATCTCTACTGATTTTGCCGTCAGATTCCTGAGACATATCACAAATTTATTATCAATAGTAACTAATAAATACATTCTAATACAAAATTAAAATTATTATTATTATTATTATTATTACTATTACTATTATCAGCAGTAGCTCAGTAAGGTGAAGTGTAACTGACCGTGTGTAGGATTCCCTTCGAAGTACTCTTGTCCATTCCGTACAACTTCAGCATTACCGCAGACGGGTCTAGACCTGGAACATTCCATTCGTTCGTAATTGCAGCTCTGTTCGGCGAAATACTTGTCGAGACGACAGGCGTCTATCTGGAAACACCAGTGCATACCGTCTACGAGTTTCAACAGCATTACGACCAGCTTCTCCATATATTAGTATAATGTCCGTGTACTCATCGATGCTGAGTACACCAGCCATTTTCAATATGTTGCCAGCAACTGTCGTGTCGTTCTACCACATTTTATGAGTATATTGCGCTCTCAAATGCGAGGGTCGAAAAGGCAATGGGGTACATTAGACGTGTAGAGCTGAGGAACATGCACCTAGCGGCTGTCCGGTTGTTATTCCTTCGTATTCTGACGTAATCGGCCAGCATGCACTGTGGCCCCTGTGGAAATCAGTTATTAGGCATCCCATACAGCATTAGTGTATGCGGGACATCTAAAACTAGATTGCACGGGGGAAACGGGCCACCTGGTATATAAACAAAGTGCACCATTCTGATTGTGGTATAAAACTTCACTAAGAATGGGTTTGTTGTTGGTGTTGGTGTTGTTGTTGTTGTTGTTGTTGATGTTTATATGCTAATTTGTAAATATTTTTGTTGTTGCTTATTTTAGGAGCTGCGACATCGTGGTCATATAGCCCCGTGTACGTATGTGTGTGTGTGTGTATATATATATATATATAATTTTGTGAGATAACCTGTGTAATTGTGATGTCTGTACTAGTGTATGCATTTGTAAATTGTGTATAGGATTGGGAAGGAGGCGGCTGTGGTCTTAAGTTAGGAACCATCCTATAATATGCCTAGAGTAGTAGTATACCGTATTTTACTGTGCATGCGTTCTTCGGCCAGTCCGAAATAAGTAGGCCTACTTGGAGAACATATTTCCTCAAATTTTCAATGTTGACATCTTATCAGGGCTGCGATTAACCATCAACTACGAAAAAGGTTTTTGAAGAATTTTTCTACCAATGGGATAACAGTGGAATGGCAGTGATTGTCGGGGCTAGGGGAAGAATGTGTGTGCGAGAAAGGAAGAGGTGCGCTGGTCGTGCGTGGAGCTCAAGTAGGCTATACAAACTTGAACATCCAAGAAATAGGTGCTAAATGTGTAATTTGGTTTCAATGAATAAAGAATTTATACTGAAGTCATTGTACCACATTATCAATTAGATCGGACACTTACAGTTGAAAGGGTGTCCTTGTAAGTTAACCCTGTTTCAGTCCTCAGTTCAAAATGAAATAACTTGGCAGAGGTGAGAATCGTACCCTGGACGTTAGCGGCCCGAGCCTAAACACGTACCCTCACCTTCCAGACTATAGTTTAGCTTTCCTCATGCGGCCACCGCGTGGCACTGATTCTCCTGACCCTCTGTTGAGAGAATTTGTGCCCTAACATTGAGATTTGTATTTTCAAAATGATTCATATCAAAATTTGCGATATTCCTAAAAAAATCTGGAAATTTGTATCAAAAGAGCAGTTTTATAAACTGTACATTTTCTAATTTGAAATCCTATCATTATTTGGTGGCACATACCGTATGTGAACATGCTTTCTCAATTTTTTAAAATCAAGTAAGTATAAAAACGAGAAATCAAATTGAATGTTTTGCACTAGAATCAAGTCGGAGACTTTCCCGCCGCTGTCTGTGTAGCCTACTTGGGGTAAGTTACTTACTGAGACTCCGGTCCCAAGGGGCAAGGGCTCTGGCCCGCAGAACTCGTACAATTTTATTGTTCTGTCGAAGTCTCGGGAATGACCGTGAGGAAGCTAGTTGCTTGCACTGAATCGGAAATATTCCAGAGGGATTGGCTGTAATGCCATCTATACAAGTAGGCTATAATTGAATCGTCGAAATGAATCGATCAGTGTCACCATCTGTCGTGCATGAGATGAATTAATTTGACTTATTTTTATTTCAAGACCTTACAAGACTTTAGGCTTAAGTAGACTATTTTTTTCCTTGATTTATCTCAATATCTCGTGGCACCCCTTACCCGATCACGCGTCACCCTAGGGTGCCGGAGCACACTGGTTGGGAATGAAGTTGCCAAGATTTAGAAGTACCAACGGTTGCTTATACGGTATAGACAGCAGTAAGCGAGATGTTCAGTAAAGAACATAGCCTGCTTCTCTCAGATGTATGGGAATAGTTATAATTCTTTGTATTTATCAAGGTGTATTGAATGTTCTTGTGATGAACGTTACGCGTTGTACCCTATATAAGACTCCCCGTTTACTAAGTTTCGCGTTGTAATTCCGCTTTTGTAACCAGAGGAATATTGATTGGAACATTAGAAAAGTAGGCCCATCTAGACTACCATGTAGAATGTATGGAAACGTTTATCTTGCGCCTACTGCAGAGAAAGCCTTTTATATGGGGCTACATATTTGCTGGGATTCGTCATTGTAAGTGTAATAAATAGTGGATTGTAAAATTGAATGTCTAATATAGTCAAGATGGCGGATGTGTGCTATATGCAATGTTATGACTAATGTAAGCGATGTATCTTATCTGTTTTTACCATCTTACAAAGTTTCGTGTTGATTGTGCAATTGGATCCTGAGTTGTTCATTTTGAAGTTTTAATGGTACGCTCTTGAATATATGGCAGGGGTGTTCTTTAGCCTTTGGTATACAAGGCCCATTACTGTAGGTTCCACATTATTGCTAATTTGAGATATTGTATCTATAAATATTTCAAGTTGGCCACTACACGCTATATTAAGTTCGATTTTCTTACGAATAATGGTAGCCAGGTCTTTTCTTTCTTGAATACTCAGCATTCACTAATTTCACGTTATTTGTGCTATTATAACGTGAGTTCAATATACCAGTATTCAAGTTTTAAGAATACGCCCAGGCACCATCGTGAACGTATGAAGTCGCTTTTCTTTTGAAGTTGGTCATAGGAAGCCACACATAACCTTGTACATTACTGCTAAGTTTCGTTTCCGTATCTTAAAAATATTTTGAGTTATTCATTATAATGTTCTATATCTTAAAGACGGCCGCGCGTTGTACAGTATACAGTGTGTTATTCTTATAGCTTATTTCAGCAAAGTCCCTTATATACGACTTCATTCTTACTAAGTTTAATTTTAATTGCGCAATTTCATTGTGAATGATTAACCATTGCCTTTTTAATATTACTTCCAGCCGCCATCTTGAAAATTGAGAATCGTTATTGTTTTGCTTTGGACATATGCATTCCACATAGGTTTCTACCTTATGACAAATTTTCGTTATTGTACCTAGGTAGTTCTAAAACATAGAAAGTTATTTATTTTTAAATTATGAAATTTCAGGATGGCGTCTGAGCGCTATATTCAGTGTAACAAATTTATCAATAACGCTACTGTTGTCTCTTATAATTGTCCTCTTCTACCAAGTTCTGCCTTAATTGCGCAAATACATTCGGAGTTACTATTTTGTATACTTTAATAGTACGCCCTACCACCAACTTGAAAACGTGTAGTCACTGTTCTTTTGCTCTGTGCATACGAAGCGTCTTAAAAGGTTCTATTTTATTACTAAATTTTGTTATTAAAGCTCTATGCTAGCGAAAGGTATTAATTTATTACAACTTTCAAGTTGTCCACTGTGCGCTATATTCAGTGTGATAATCTTTCGACTAATGCAAATGAGTGCTCGTATATGATACTCGCTTCTTGGCAAGATGTGTATTAATTACCCAATTTCATTCTGAGTTGTCAATTTTAATTTCTAATAGTTCGCGCAGTCGCCATCTTTTTTCTTTTTTCCTTTGCCATGTGAAGGCCATCTATACGGTCCTACCTTGTCATCTATTTTCGTTACTGTAGCTCTTCAGTGTTGAGAGTTCATTTTTATTTTATAATTTCAAGATGGCGGTTGCCCTTATTGTTCGCTCTCGTATTGTAGTTACAACATTTGTAACAGTGGGTTCTTATACAAATCTATCTGAATGGCAAGTACTGCGAACATTGATTCATTGTGCCATAAGTTATGGATTATAATGCTTGCATGATTCACACGGCCACCATCTTGAAATTATTTAGCTAATGATCCTGTAGTTTGGACGCCAGATACTTCCCACATGAAGGATGGTTTTCCATAATTTGATAGAGATGCGATGATTTGTTTAGTCATAATTTGATATAGGCTTTGAAAATTTGGGTGGCCACCATTTTATTTTGGGTAAGATGACGGCGATTATAAACATGATACTCAGGTGCCTTTTGCTAGTGCTACCTCTGCACTAAATTTGGTTTCGTGTTTGAATTGACAAAGGGAGGGGGGAAACATACACACAGGGCTAGACACACGGACATTTGGCCCGTTTAGATCTCATAAGTGTACTTTTTTCTTTCTTCAAAATTCGAAAGTAGGGTAAAATACCTGAAACACATATTCTGATGTTTCGTGAGTATCTATCCAACAACATGTATGGTGAAGCTTTGCACAAGCAAAGCCCTGAGAGATGATTCAGGGAATGCAAGAACATAGCTAGAATGCTAGTGCTGGAGAAAATAGGTACTTCGAGTTATTCTGCTAACAAAGTAACCTTGTAAAAATTAGCTCCCCGATCCTGATGAGGCTTTGCAAGCATGATTGTGCATGCCTATACCTACCCCTTATTATTCCCGTTTCTATGGGGTCGGAGATGGGGCGAGTGGAATATCTAAGTGGCGGATGAATTTTTACGACCGAATGCCCTTCCTGACGTCAAGCTCATTAGAGAAGAGAGATAAAATGAACGAAGAGGGACCATATTTTGGCGATAGTGGCTAGCATTCTTGACTGTAATCTCATAGGCCCGGATTCGATTCCCGGCTCTGCTATGAAGTTTAATGATTGTCTGAAGGTTGAAACGGGGTATACTCAGCCATATGATTCAAAACTGAGAATAAAAGGCGGGTTCGATTCCTACTTCAGCTATCCTACAAATGGTTTTCCACTGTTTGCCACTCCACTCTTGGAGAACGTCGGGATGGTTTCTAATTAAAGGCCACAGCCGCCTCCTTCCCAATCTTTGCGTCAATCAATTACATATACACCACAATAATACAGGTTATGAGACAAATTCTATGCACTCACCTGAGCATACAGAGCTGATGACCATGATGTTCAAGTCCATATATGAAACAACAATGAATGAAGATGAAATAAATTGGGTAAGGAGCTGAATGTAGGAAACCAGGGAAAATCATTTCAAGGACGGCCGGCTGTCCACTCTACCAACTCCAAAGAGCCTGGTTCCTGTGTTTTGTAATTACTGCGGTTGGTTTTTCACTCATGTTGGTAGCGAATCTGTGATGGCATTCGCTTGTGCCATCTCGAGGGCGGGCGAGATTCAGAGTGGCCCAGCTCTCGTGTCCTCTGTACATTGTCTGTATTCAGTGGCGTAGCCAGGGGGTGTTACTGGGGGTCAGAACCCGAACCCACCCCCCCCCCCCCCCCCATTGGAAAATTGGCATGGTTGTGATTTGTGTCTGTTTCACCACCGCGACGGCTACTTGGTGATGTACAGTTGTCGCCTTTCGACCCGGCTCCACATTTGAGGCTAGACACGTCTTCATGATAACGTATAACCACAGTCTACCCAGGGGGATGACAGTTAATAGGGAGCGCGTGGGTCGGAGTAAGGCCCTGTACTGGATGTTCTGCCAACCAATGAAGAATTAATTTTAGCACTAAGGTCCCGTAGTTGGCACTCATGAACGTTCACATCAAACCGACTGGCGAAAGCGGGAATAGTCTGTTTTGATTGATTTTCCTCGTGGTGTTGTTGGTTGTTTTGATTTGTTCAGTATCTTGATTGTTTATTTGAAATGAATTGAGAGTCAATCATGCCACTGCAAGGGAGGAAAAATTGCCAAGCACCGGGATGTAAGAATTATAATGATAGTAAGAACAATACGGCAATTTTCATCTTCCTGGTGTTGACCATGTGTAATACTAGTGGGCAATATGGACTACTCTCGAATAAAAATATATAGAGAATAAATGTGTGCATTTCATCTCTAGTTTGTTTTCTTACCCATTCTCCTTTGCATTGCAATAAAATTTGTGGTTTAGGGCTACGAGGAGGGGTGGGTGGCAGCGGGCATGCTAGGCCAAAAGTGAGGTTATGGCAATGTAGTGTGTGAATTTGGACAGTTTTCTTTATATTGATCGAATATCCCAACAATTCTGTAGAGTATGAGAGGATTTATAATTAGCCTAGAGGTGAATTAAGCTCTAGAACGGCATAACTGTGTCCTTCGTGACAAATATATTGCCAACATTGATATATATCAAAATGTATTATTTTCCTATCTGGACGTATATTTCAGCGCCTAGCGAAAGGCGCAGTTATGTTTGTGTTATTTTCATCAATAATCAATAACTCATCGCAGAACATACTGTTCATTTACGTGTAATAAAGGCTACATTCATATGGCTTTTTACTTTTTATGTTGCCAGACTTGCCAGTACAATCCATAGCCTCAGGCGGTGTTCTCTCTCGGAAATTCTATAACCAAAAGTGACGAGTCTCTTATACTTACATGATCCTTGAGTCTACCTACAGATCGCGAAGTTCTTCTACCGCCGCGCGCCGCGCGCCACGCGACAATAATGCTCTCACACGGCCAGCAATCATGTGTAGACTGCGCTGTGTTGGTGAATGTTATTGTTGCTGGTTTTACTGTATGTTAGTAGAGTGTAACCGTTATGTGTTTTACAAGAGGAGATGTGCAGTGCAATGCAATGAAAATGAAAATCCACAGCCTGTTTCCAGTCGACCGACCGGGTCAGGAATGGAATGAATGAAGCCCCAATCTAGTGGCTAGGATTTGAACTGTGCCGGCTGCTGAAGCCTGTCGCACTCCTCTGGGGCAATGCAGTGCAATATAATGATCAAATATTAAAAGCCATAGGCTATTTCAGTGTTGCTATGTAACCTATATGATCATTGCTTTTCAGTCTGTCAACACGAGTGTAGGCGGGAGTGACAATTTATCTCCTAGTACCTGAAATAAAAATACATTAATTGTTTATACTTTTAATAAAACACTTGTCACATATGAGAAACGTTTTATTAAGTGTAGGCTATAAATAATTATTGCATTATGAATTAGGCTACGCAATTACTCAGGGAAACTAATTGTTACTCCTCGACCAATCGAATTGGGTGTATTCGTGTTGACCGACTGAGAAGTCATTCTATTAATGTAGACTATTCAAATAACAAGACGACAATTGAGTTTCCAAAGGACCCTAAAAGGTAAGATTTGAGCTATGGATTTTAGTCTAGTATTATAAAGCTTTTCAAACAAACAACGGAACTGGCTCTTTAACTGGTTATAAATCAATAATAATGTTATTGGTTTTACATCTCTTTTGACTACTGCGGCTTTTAGATACGCCGGGGTGCCGAAATTTTGGCCCGAAGGGAATCGTTAACGTGCCAGTAAACCTACAGACACGACTCCCTTGCATTTACGCACCCTCAAATGCCAGCTGACTGCACCAGGATTAGATCCTGTAACCTTGGACACAGCAGGCGTTACCGCTGAGCCACGCAGCCATTCGGTTGTAAATCAGCAGCATGTCTCGGTAGGATATCTATGCATGGCTTTGGTGGCGTAGTCGATAGCATGCTGAATTGCTACGCCCAAGATCGCGAGTTCAAACCCAGCCGAAGTCGTCGGATTTTTAAGAACGTTAAAATCCTTCAGTATGCCTTCCTATGGAGGGGAAGTGAAGCCGGCGGGCCCATGTCATAGATTTATGGCTTGTAAAAGAACCAACCACTTCAATGGTAGTGTGTAGGCTATTTGGTTAGAAACGCTCTATCAAGTTCCAACGTTCGCCGCTGAGTGTCAGTGGCTTCTGGTAGCCAAAGTTGGAACTACTTGGAATTGGAGACCCTACGGGTGTTCAATTGAAATGCCCTGATATGGCAATTGGCTGCAATTCAAATACAAATAATGAAATGAAATGAAAATCCACAGCCTGCTTCCAGTCTCCGAACGGGTCAGGAATGGAATGAATGAAGCCCCCATCTAGCGGCGAGGATATGGACCGTGCCGGCTGCCGAGGCCTGACGCACTCCTCTGGGGCAATGATTAAATGGATGACTGGTGAAATAAAATGATAGTGGAGAGTGTTGCTGGAATGAAATTTTGACAGGGAAAACCGGAGTACCCGGAGAAAAACCTGTCTGCCTCCGTTTTGTCCAGCACAGATCTCACATGGAGTGACCGGGATTTGAACCACGGACCCAGCGGTGAGAGGCCGGCGTGCTGCCGCTTAAGCCACGGAGGCTTAATAACAAATAATATCAATGCATTTTCAAATTAAGACATACGTAAACGTAAATAATGTCATCTCGAACACGTGCCGATATTTTAATTTTTAGGTGTAGCAAATGGCTTTCAAATCGAGAGCTGATTTAATGAATAAAAATGTAGACTATTTTGTACAATAATATAAACTTATTCTTGAATCATTTTGAAGTAAGCCAATTTATGTCGTCAGGATAATGCTCACAGACTTAGATGAGGTAGGCTACACTGTTTGTTAATTCTCTTATGAATTACTTGGTCTCCGACGTGACTGCTGTAGAGATACGGTACACAATTGTTGCTGAAATTATTTGTAAAATTGAGATTGTATTATATTGCCAAATTCAGGAATGAAACGTTTCAAAATCACAAAAAAAAAAAAAAAAAAAAAACAATAATGAAGTACTTACAATTGACCCATTCAAGACCTTAAGATCTTTTTATACTTTTCGTTTCACAAATCACACCGGTATTTTTCTAATTAACTATAATGTTACTCAATTTTACGGAAGAACTAGCTTTTGATATGGTTAAGAATTTGATATTGCATAGCTATTTACAATTATACCCATGCTAGTAACCCGCCCCGGCTTCACCCGGTATCTTTAACGGTTTACCCAGCATAAGCTTGAAAGGCGCACGGACGGCAGGTCCCAGACGGAATTCAGAAAAACCAAGGTGAACAGCGAACCTCCAAACACATATACTCTTCTCTGAAGTCTTAACTATGCTGGCCGAAGCTGGAGTTATAGACTAGCTCGCTACCTCTTAAACTCGCTCTGAAGCTAGTAATTTATATTTCCACTGAATGGAGATTGTTGGAAGAAATGAAAACGTAAAATCACTTATAGTGGGCGATGTAGGCTTATTAAAGATAGAGATATGCTGTCGCGGACCTTTATGTAGAACTTTTCATACTGACCAATTCTTACACTCATAGTAGGCCTATATAGATATTTTTGACGGTTTAGCCAGCGTAAGCTTAAATAACGCACGGACGGCAGGATTTTCTTTGACTCGATTTACTGAAATCGTTACTGCTAGGCTTCCTGCGATCACAAATGAATGTTTTTCTACAGAAACCTTCCTCGGGAAATCCTCTACAGAATGGTGAAAACCGTATCAAAATCCATCCAGTGGTTCCGGAGATTACCCGTTACATCCAAGAATCGGGGACTCTGTTTTATACTACAGTATGTCGAGATGCCCCCGACTATCATTGAAACAAATACATGAATGTATAACTAGTATGGGCTTTTAATTCCACGTAGACTCATCAAATACGTCATACAACTGTACCTAGGAATACTTGTAGAGGACTGAACTAATAAAAACAGAGCATTTCTTTTATGTTCCTATGAATTAAAAGTGTACAGTATATCAACATTGTGATTTAACATGACTTACGTTTACAATAGAAATAATCACTCAGGTGAGTTAAAATTCTTAAAACCCCTACAAAAGTGAAATCATCAGTTCCGCGAATAACGCGCTCAAGGTAGTTGCCAGCTTGCTGGCCGCCGCGAGCGCTGGCGACGCTCCATCTACCAAGAGGATGCCATTTCGTAACGCAGCGAGCTTCGTGACTGTGTATACAACTGGTAATACAACTCCGTCCTCCCAGGTTTGCCAATCTAACTTTCCCCCCGCGAAATATAGCTTATTTCAAACTGAGGCTAGCGCCAAATAATTTTGAATCTCACCTAGCAGGACAATATGAGCTTTTTTTTCTTTTCTTAGCGGGAGAGGAGTTGTATGTAAATTAATCTAGTTTTAATTTAAAATAACGCGTTTTAATGAGGACATAGAAAATTCTATGGGTACATTAACACTGTTTGTGGGATCATTATTAACTTCTTGAGCATGAGATCGCCGTTAGCCGAGTTGCTACAATATACTGTATGTCCAACAATTCCCCGAATTACGGTTATCTCCTAGTTACGAACGAGTGAAATTTATCGCATGTGTAGTGTAAGTAACTAAACTTTTTTCCGGCTGCTTGTAGCATTTGTAAGGTAAAAAGGACTTAGTTGGTGACAAAAATCTTCGAAAATAATATTTTAGTCGTTCAGGGCTAATCTCTACTTAGTATAAAACAAAGTCCTCGATTTGTGTTTGTTACGGGTAAACTCGAGAACCACTGGATGGATTTTGATGCGGTTTCCACCACTCTGTAAAGGATATCTCGAGGATTATTTCTGTAGAAAATAATTTATTTATGATCAAAGGAAGCCGAGCAGTAACGATTTCAGTGGAAAAGTTGAAAAAAAAACTGGCGTCCGAGCGCTTTGTAAGCTTACGCTGGGCAAACCGTTAAAAATATCTCAATACTATGAGTGTAAGAATTGTTCAGCATGAAAAGTTCTACAACAAAGTCCGCGAGAGCATATGTCTATCTTCAATACATCACCCACTATAAGTGTTTTTACGTTTTAATTTCTTCCAAACATGTCCATTCAACTACTGAGGCGACAGAGTACGAGCTAGCTAAGGGCGAGTCTATTATCTCTGTTACAGCCTAGCTAGCGGGCGAACCTATTGCCCCAGATAGAAGCCAGCAGCAAACCGTCCATTCGTGTTGAGTTAATACTCCTGAGAAGGGTGGTTTTGTTTGGAGTTTCCCTGGAAGTGTAACTCGGGTTTTCTTCATTTCGCCTGTGAAACACAGTCAAGTTAAGATTGGACGGAAGGGGGATTTGAGTTTCATTCACCTCGCCATTCCCTGGAAGTGCAACTCTCATTTCGCCTGTGAACTTTTCGTTCCGCAAAATTCACAGTCAATTTAGATTGGACGGAAGGAGGATCATATTATATTAAATTATACTGATTGGCGTATAATCTCTACTTAGTATAAAACGAAGTCCCCGATTCTTGGATGTTTCGGGTAAACTCGAGAATCACTGGATGGATTTTCATGCGGTTTTCACAATTCTGTAAAGGATATCTCGAGGATGATTTCTGTAGAAAATAATTTATTTATGATCAAAGGAAGCCGAGCAGTAACGATTTCGGTGGAAAAGTAAAGAAAAAAAACTGGCTTCCGAGCGCTTTGTAAGCTTACGCTGGACAAACTGCAAAAATTTTTTAATTCCAAGAGTGTAAGAATTGTTCAACATGGAAAGTTCTACAAAAAAGTCCGCGAGAGCATATGTCTATCTTCAATACATCGCCCACTATGAGTGTTTTTACGTTTTAATTTCTTCCAACCATGCCCATTCAAATACTGAGGCAACAGTTTACGAGCTATCTAAGGGCGAATCTATCATCCTTGTTACAGCCTAGCTAGCGGGCGAACCTATTGCCCCAGACACAGCCAGCAGCAAACCGTTGAGTCGTGTTGAGTTAAGACTTCTGAGAAGGGTGGTTGTGTTTGGAGTTTCCCTGGAAGTGCAACTCGGGTTTTCTTCATTTCGCCTGTGAACTTTTCGTTCCGCAAAATTCACAGTCAAGTTAAGATTGGACGGAAGGGGGATTTGTGTTTCATGCACGTCTTCATTCTTAAATTACGTCTGACAAGAATTTGTTGCACATGCATCTCCATGATAATATAACTAATAGTCCAGTCAGAGATTTTAACCCATCATGCCGAGACGTTAAACAGATATTGGTCGTTGTTTACTGACACTGGAGAAAAAAAGCGCTTATCAAGTAATGCATTCTCCCGGGCGAAGTCGGGTCGGGTTGCTAGTTGCAATATAAAGCACACGATCTTGTTAAAATAACTGAATAAACATAATAATGAGTAGCCTAGGCTATTGTATAACTCATAAATCAACATGATACATCGTGAGAGGACATGCCCACTTTTGCTGAGACTTCTGTAAATGACTTCTCTAGTTGAGAGATACGCAGTCTTCTTGTTGGTAGCACAGATAGATTCGAGTTTATTTTGTTCCTGTCAGGGGAACAGGAATGTTCAAGATTTACCATTTCAGTCAAAAATTAACTTCATCTTTTAAAGAACTGTTTTTCTTTTGTTGTCTTTTGTGCATATTGTATTACCCGAAAACTTCTGGACCATAATACATAAAACTTTTCTTGTGTAATATTATCTCATTAGGAACGGAAATACTTGTAGAGTTGTTGTTAATTCATTTGAGGGGCTTGAGACATTTTGGTCATCAGCCACGTATAGTTGGGTGTGTGTTGAAGTTGGCTGGCCAACTGTATTGCTGTGATGACTGTAGTAATGTGTGTAAATATATCGGGACAGGGATGGGGTAGGCGCTCCGGGACTTGAAGTAAGGCACTATCCCGGCAATTTCCTGTAGGGAGTGTGAAAAATCCCGGGAAAAACCACACTCGGGATAACCGATGCCAGCACCGGAATTCGAACCTACGATATCCGTACTTACTGCAGCTGTCCTCGAGGCCATGGTGCACGTTTGATGAGCGCGGCTATGCCGCGAGACGAAATGCTTGTAGAATTTGGCTTCGAGTAACTATAACCCCCCCCCCCCCCCCCCCATTGGTCGATCCTGGCTACGCTACTGTTTGTATTGCAGGAACTACAGTACCTTATGTGCATTTAGAGCCAGTATGATTCCCCAGGTTACATTGACCGGAACACATCGTGGTGTAGCAGCTAGTGTTCTTGGCTGTCGCTCCGGAGAACCAGGTTCGATTCCCAGTTCTGTCAAGAAATATTAATTCTGGAGCGAGGGCTGGAACGGGGTACACCAGCCTCGTGAGGCAAAACTGAGAAGAGGTTCAATTCCCACCTCAGCCATCCAGGAAGTGGTTTTCCGTGGGTTTCCCCTCACTTCTACTTCAAGCAAATGCTGGAGGGTTCCTAACTTAAGGCCACGACCGCATCCTTTCCAATCCTCTCTCCAATGTACAAATACACACACTAGTACAGCTATCACAATAACAGAGGTTATCAAACAAATTACACACACACACACACACACACAACAACTCGGGGCTATACGATCACGATGTCACAGTCCCTAAAATAAGCAGCATCAACAACTACATTGACCGGTATGAATGTACCAAGACCGCTCTAGTGCAGGCCTGTCCGTGGAAAATACCATGGTGACAGTCGTCTGCTACTCTACTGGCACGGCCTTTCCTTAGTGAAACGGAGGTTGTGTGGGAAAGGTGGGGGTCGAGGCAGAGGAAGATATTGCGGTAAGCGGAGGTAGCGAGCTGGTGGAAGGACGGGAAACGTTGTGCGTGGAGTTGAATAGTAATCAATAATAAGTAGCTATAACAAATCCTCTGAAGCATACTGCCTGCTTTATTACTTTATACAACTATTTATAACTATCAACAGGTCAAATCTTTATGTAGTTCATGTTTTCGATTTCAATGCAACTAGATTTGCAATATTCGGTTGCATTGGGTTTGCCGAGTGAATTCTGTGAATAGCTTCAAGTAACGCTTGTGTTAAAGTTGACCTCGTCTTACATTTGTTCAAATCCATTATTGAAAATTGCTGCTCACAAACGTATGTTTTGTCAAACATAGTGGTAAATCGCAGGGCGAGACTATGCATCTGAGGGAGTTCTCGTTTACTCTCGGCTTTGTAGAAACGGATAATTTCGCCGTTAAAATGATAAAACCTGTCCTTTAATATTGATAAAATATTTACCTCTGTGTTGTTCTGGAGATCCGATTTTAGTCGAGCAATTAGCTCTCTCCTCTCATCGCTAACGCAGTTATCTTGATGGGAAGCATGCTTTGAATTGTAATGTTTAACGATATTGTATTTTTTATTCTTTAATAAAGTGTGACATATAATACTTTTATTGCAACCAAATAGCCATCGAAAATAAAGTATAAACACGTACACTAAAATTGCACTCTGGCACTTTGAGTTGCATAGTCTTGGATAGATTTTTTCCGTTTCCTACAGAGCTCTAAGTGGTAGCGATCACATGCTTCTCCCATAGTTGGTATACACACGTCACTGGAAAGTGTGCCATATCAAACAAATCCACTTGCCATTCGCTGGCGCTGGGGCGGGTGTTACTAAATAATTAAATTCCCAGGAAGGGTTGCTTCCGCCACCCACCTCTGATGTTAAACGTCTTTTTGCCATTCGTAACTTTTCTACAACGATGGACCGTACCGTTCTAATTAAGAAGAGGAAATCAGAATCTCCTTCTTGCCTTGGTTGACACGTGGCTTATGACTCACTGCAACAGCACAGCGTGTTTAGGACAGGAGTGTGGAGGCGGAGAGGGGGGCAAGTCTGTCTTCTTCCCTCTAGAAGAGAAGCTAGTGAGAGTAGAATCTGGTGGGAGTGGCGGTGGAGCGGGGAAGAGCGGGGCTTACTATAGGATTTTTTTATTATGGATACTCGAGATTAGGCCTTAATTACAAGCACACCAACAGACCTATTGACAAACAAGTTACACCAATATTTTCCTTGTTTAATTCTGCGTTAGACTATATAAGCCAATTATTTTCAAGTTTATTAATTATTTATTTATTTGTGGTTGTATGAAAAATTGTCAGTGTTTTTGACGTCTTTTCTAGGAACCGCTCATTTAAAACTATATTCATGGAAAACTACTTGACTGAGGGTAATGCAATTTTATATGTTATAGGCACAAGTATTGGTAGTGCAAATCTCAAGTTTGAATTTTTTTAACTACCCAATAAAAAGTTCTTATACTTTTTATGACGAAACGTTTTCTCAGCCCAGGATAAACGTACAGCAGGAAACTTGGTCTCATTTTGAAGCTCTCATTCATGATTATCGGAAACTACGACCACTGTAAACGTGCAGTGTGATGACGAATTTATGAAGAGTAATATTAATAGGAGGTTTTGTGCGTTCTGGACCGTGCAATTAAAAGCAAGTGGGCTTGTGAAATCCGGTGCAGCGTTGCCGGTTACCTTCGTCCCGGGCAGTTGTGTAATGGAATGCGAGCGACCTGGCTATGTCCACATGCTATTTTCAGTCTTCCTGTTTACTGCATATTGGCCACATCACAATGATCAATAGAGAGGGTACATTCAGGAAATGTATGTATGGCGTGGAGGTTCCAAGACATCGTCTGGAGCTGGGAAACGCATAATCATTTTTCATATAGGAAGTGAAGAAGGATTTCTTGACGGTGCAGAACATTGCTTTATCGGCAAGAAAGTGAGCGGAGACTACCACAACGAAATGAACTCGACTCATTACGAAGAATAGTTTACGAAAGTGCTGAGTTTATTGCCTCAAAGGTTGGCAGTCATTATAGATCAAGCCACATATCATACGATGGTCGATCCAGCAAATAAAAACCCGAACATGTTGTGGCTGAAACCTGACATTATAACCTGGATAACATCAAAGAATATATCGCTACCACTTGGAGTTGGCATTTACAACAAGCTTACTAAATCAGAGCGGATTTTCCTTGCCAGGCCTTATTTTCAAACTTCCAGTGAAAAAGCTGGAACAACTAACCAAATGACTTCGACCGGTTGTAAAGCTTGTTTGGTTACCAGTGGCTCATTGCGTGCTCAATCCAATCGAACTTATTTGGGCTTAAGTTAAAGGAAAAATAGCAAAAACAAATATTGTAACATATTACAAAATGGTAGAAGTATGGAAGCAATGAATGTTTTATGCCGAGAAGCCTTGCGTACCTTTACTCCCGAACTCTGGAAACAATGTATTAAACATGCTAAAATAATTGAAGACCACTACTGGGAGAAAGATGGACTGTCTGAAAATGTCCCTCATTTCGAGCCAGTCATAATTAGGGCTCGGATTTTTAGGTGCTAAAAATCAGGAAAATATTTATTTTTATGTATTAAAATACCTGAAATATGTGACAAAAAAGTCAAAATATTTAATTATAACTTAATTTATTAATGTGAATATAAACAATATGCAGTACTCACGAATGCAATTTATGCTATGCCTCTCTGACTACTGAAGAATTACAATACACAACGAGATACATCACGTTGTCCATCACAAATGACCGACGATTATCGCGAAATACTTCTTCTGAAGGCGTGAAACTGTGGCAATATGTTTCTTGCCCTTGAGATGTTGTGTAACTTGAGATCGCTGTTCATACTTGATTGCTTTCCCACATGGTTGGCAGAACTGAACGTCCCCGTCAGCAGTAAAATTTTCTTTCAATTCTGCAACAGACGATAACTTTTAGTTGTTTTTACTTTAGGCATCGTAAAACTGCCTTACACTTCGCAGTGCCAGAAATGAACTGAACGTGAGTGACACTTGTTCCAGGTAGCTTGAGGGGAGGTCTAGCAAGGAAAAATCCGGCTTGCACAGTGAGTGGCACGGGGCGACAAATTAAGAATAACACAGGTGCAAGCTGAAATACGCTCTGCATGAAGTTCAAATAGCTCACAGATTCTTCCCAGTTGAAGTAACACAGAACAAAATTGCAATAAACTGGAAGATCTAGCATACTGATTTTTAAAAAAATGTAAATATTATGTCTTTTTATGTGCTAATAAGTGAAAAGCAGGAATTTATGTATTCATAGAAAAAATGCTTCAAATATGTATTTACATAAAAAAATATTTATTTACCTAAAATCCGAGCCCTAGTCATAATTAACATGAATGACAGCAGTTCTGATTCATCGGAACACAGCGATTCATCAGACGAAGAATACTGAATGAATTAAATATTGTAAAGATATGTAAATAATGTAAATAGCCCATGTAAAAATTGTGTAGTATAACATTTCCAAATTAGGAAGCAAACCATTTTTAAACCTGCCATTGAAGGTCCAAAGCCCTTAGGTGAAAAAGGTGATGGAAAAATAAATTTGTACGAGGAAAGAAAATAAAAGGTTGAAAGTAAACTTAAAGCAGTGTTCGTTCGTTGCGAGCCGCGACGACTGCAATTTAACGCTGCAACGCTGCACCGGATTTCACAAGCCCGCTCGCTTTTAATCGCACGGGCCAGAACGCACAAAACCTCCTATTAATATTACTCTTCATAAATTCGTCATCACACTGTACGTTTACAGTGGTCGTAGTTTCCGATAATCATGAATGAGAGCTTCAAAATGAGACCAAGTTTCCTGATGTACGTTTATCCTGGGCTGAGAAAAGGTTACGTCATAAAAAGTATAAGAACTTTTTATTGGGTAGTTAAAAAAATCAAACTTGAGATTTGCACTACCAATACTTGTGCCTATAACATATAAAATTTCATTACCCTCAGTCTAGTAGTTTTCCATGAATATAGTTTTAAGTGAGCGGTTCCTAGAAAAGACGTCAAAAACACGGACAATTTTTCATACAACCACAAATAAATAAATAATTAATAGACTTGAGAATAATTGGTTTATATAGTCTAACGCAGAATTAAACAAGGAAAATATTGATATAACTCGTTTGTCAATAGGTTTGTTGGTTTGTTTGTAATTAAGGCCTAAACTCGAGTATCGATAATAAAAAAATCCGTTAGTAGTCTGCAATGGAGCGAGTCTCGTGGCAAACGTGGCACCACAGCCAGGGGGATGACAGATCATAGGGAGCGCGTGGGTCGCGGTAAAGCTCAGCTCCAGATGTTCTGCCAACCAATGAAGAATTAATTTTAGTACTAAGGTTCCGTAGTTGGCACTCACCCAACGCTCACACCAAATCGACTGGCGGGAGCGGGAATAGTCTGTTTTGATTGATTTTCTCGTGGTGTTGTTGGTTGTTTTGTTCGGTATTTTGATTATTTATTTGAATTGAATTGAATCGAGAGTCAATCATGCCACAGCAAGGGAGGAAGAATATTGCCAAGCACCGGGATGTAAGAATTACAATGATGGTAAGAACAATACGGTGAGTTCAAAGTCACAAAGTAAATTACTGTTTCAAAACCTTCCCTTATTTCGCTAGAATTCTTTCCGTACTCTTCTTTCAGTTGTTCTGCATATTTAGTACAGTACCGGCAATGTTCTTGAAAATTTGGTTTATAAAACTTTTTATACGTACGGTATATAAGTGTGTCCAATCAAAAGCAATGCCAAAAGCCTACCAGCTTGGTGGTTGGCAAAATCTCAGTACATGGATGAAGGTTTATGGAAATATGTCTCATAATATCTATTAACTATTATTCTCCTAGGCGCCGTGTTTGGGTCCAGAATTGTGGCAATCCCAATCTGCTGTCACTGCCTATAGAGAAGTTGTCTTGCAGCTGTTTTCTGTGCTTTGACCACTTTGATCCACAGCATTTCTGGAACAAATTTCGAAGGAGATTGCACGCAAATGCTGTGCCCACTATGTTTAGTGGTAGGGGCCTCACAGATGAGGAGATGGCTAGGTTTGATGGCTTTCGTGTTGACAAGGACATGGCAGAACAAGAACCAACTCTCAACGTAGGTAAGTATTCTCTCCTAATACTGGTTCATTGGTGTAGTTGCTCAGAACTCTAGATTGCAGGTTTGATTCTGAGTCCGTATGAAGGCATATAACCCAGGACTCGTCACATATAATCAGTTTTATTCCCGTAAGCATAAAAATACATTGGACATACCATTACTGCAAGTATGTTTGTTCTAATACTCTTTAGTAGGCTATTGACATAATACAGAATTGAACCTCGGTATGATTCTGACCGAAACTCTTGACTGGTCAGCACATGTAAGTAATACTTGCAGGAAGATGTACGCGACGCTACACCCACTCAAACGGCATAAGGACATTATACCACAAGACGTGAGGATAAAACTTATTGAGACTCTGATACTACCAATACTTGACTATTGCGACGTGGTCCTTGTTGATGCAACTAGCGAACAAACTAAAAAACTGCAACGTGCATTGAACTCTAGTCTTCGGTTTGCTTTCAACTTGAATTACGATTCTCATGTAACCCCTAGCTACAAAGCTCTTTCTTGGCTGAAACCTGAAGGGCGTCGAAATGATCATATTTTGACGTCGGTATATCGAACGAAAATCTCCCACTGTAGCCTATATTTCTTCGAAATTTCATTTCCTGTCCTCATTTCATAATATTAACACTAGATCTGGCTCTTCCCTCGCTATTCCCGTTAACCACTCTTCCAAGTACAATAAATCCTTCGTTGTGACTGGGTCGCGACTTTGGAATACACTCCCAGCTGATGTAAGGAAATGCAAGACCTATTCAAAATTTAAGACTGCTTGCAGAGATTTCCTTTTGAACACCGCTGACTGTTTCGTGTGACTGGTGATGGATGATAGACAGCATGATTGAGCCATTATGGTATATAAATAACTTTGTCGATTCAAAATTAAAATACCCAGTTTTTTACTAGATCTAACACTATCAATTATTATTATTATTATTATTATTATTATTATTATTATTATTATTATTATTATTATTGTTTCACGTAACTGTTTTATATGTTTCTTTGTTTGATGTGCATTGCTATCTTTATTTTTTATTACTGTACTATTTTAACTTAATTTCTAGTTTAAGTATCTTATTCAATGGTAGTATTTGTGTATTTTATTATAACTATGTGGTTAAGTGTAAGAGAGGGCCACGAGCCCTAACTTCGCCACTGCAAAAGACATAAATAAATAAATATTATCTGCTCCCATTTAAAT
Source organism: Meconema thalassinum (assembly GCA_946902985.2). Taxonomy (NCBI): domain Eukaryota; kingdom Metazoa; phylum Arthropoda; class Insecta; order Orthoptera; family Tettigoniidae; genus Meconema; species Meconema thalassinum. The sequence continues at coordinate 400,556,358 of OX336389.2, read as the reverse complement.
ATACTGTACTGGTAGACAATTCTGTAAGGCTTCACTGGATTGCTTCTGGGTTATGGTTGTTCAGATGTGACAACCTCTAATGGGTAGGTAAGTTAGCGAACTTGTTAAAGGTGTCCTCTAATAGACAATTTCAGACACCCTGCCATATATCAATCCATAACATTATTCTTAAGGGGAATAGTCAATAGCGTATGTACCAAAACAGAATTCCTATTTATATTTCAGAACAGCGGGCAATTCCTCCTGTAGTGAAAACTGCAGATGTACTGATTTGCTCTACTTTGCTGTACATAGGATATTGACTTGTTCTTTGTAAGCTAGTGAATATGTTGTTTCTACAGTGCTAGTCTGACCTGGTGGCCCCCAGCTCCGCTTAGTACGGCAAGTTACTCCCACTTGATGTGTTCTGTCACAGTAGCTGCAACATGTGACACGGCATCATATAATGAGTGTTCCGAGCATACCCATAAACTGTTGTATACTGCAATTAATACCTGATGGCGCTAAACCTCAGCTGCGCACACAGTGAATCTCCTATGCAGGTGAGTCCTTGTGCTTCATCGTGATTGATAAAAGAGAAACGTTTGCGTCAGCTCTCGGTGTGAGTTAAGATCTCAAGTGACAAAATATCACTCTCTATACTTGGTGTGGCTACAGCTGGTGACAGAAGGTTTTGTTTCGCTCCCAGTAGCACGACAGCTGTGCCCCCTCCACTACCTTCCTTTTCATACCTTCCCCTCCAAGCCCTCATGTCCGTACAGGTCTGTGCCATCAGGTATCAATTGCTCTCTACTACGGAAGCACGAAGATTGGTTCTATCTGTATTCGCTGACCCATGAAGGCGCAACCAGGTAGGCAGTTTAGTAGGCTGAAGTTTTGGCAACTTGATAGTATGCACTTGCATGGAAGACTCTTGAAATTTCACCCTCTTCCCCATTCTAGTTGTAGCCTATACCCCTCTTAAGATATGGGCCACCAAATCAGACTACCGGTACCACTGAACTACAGTGAGAGATCTCATATTTAATTTTCTTTCAGGTTCTGGAGCCCCTGCTGCTGGCAAAGAAATGGAAAGGTGTACGAGTATCGAGTTGCAATCGAGAAGAACAAGTGCCTTAACAAAATATGCAATCCATACGTACTCCAATACGTCTTCCATTTGTCTAAAGAATGACACTGAAATTATATTTCAAAATTGTGTGCGTGTTCTATATTTATGTACATATATATGATGGAAAAGACCATTTGGAAGAACATTATACTCGGAAACGAGTTTCAGCCAACACTGAAATTTGTGCGACAAAATAACATGCAATGTGAACTAACTTACCAGTATGTTTGAGAAAGTGATGTTATAAAACAGGTGTGCCTGAATGTACTGTATACTGTTATTGAAATATTTCCTTTATTTTTGGAGCGAATTATCCTTGACCTGGTGTGTTGACCATGTGTAAAATGAGTGGGCAATATGGACTAATCTCAAAGAAATGTTTTGTTCATTGTGATTTTTAAAAAATAGAGAATAAATGTGTGCATTTCATCTCTTGTTTGTGTTCTTACCCATTCTAATTTGCATTGCAATGACATTTGTGGTTTAGGGTGACGGGGGAGGGGTGTGGGGGCGGCTGGTATGATAGGCGAAGAGTGAGGTTATGGCAATATAGTAAGTGCATTTGGACAGTTTCTTTATATTCTTCTAACATCCCAGCAATTCTGTAGAGTAGGAGAGCGATGTTTAATTAGCCTAAAGGTGAATGAAGCTCTAGCGGCATAATTCTGTCCTTCGTGACAAATCAATTGCCAACATTGATAGCCTATATATCAAAACTTAATATTTTCCTATCTGGACGTATATTTCTGCGCCTAGCGAGAGGTGCAGTTAAGTTTGTGTTATTTTCATCAATAATCAATAACTCATCGCAGATCATACTGTTCAATTACCGCACGTGTAATAAAAGCTACATTCATATGGCTTTTTACTTTTTATGTTATCAGACTTGCTGGAGTATTACATAGCCTCAGGCGGTGCTCTCTCTCGGAAATTCTATGACCAAAAGTGACGAATCTTTTATAGGCCTATTACATGATCCTTGGCCACAGCCACCAGTGGCATGGCTGGACAGGCCTGCTCTAGTGGAACACTTCCCCCAGCTGTCTATCGACTGTATCGTAAACTGAATGTGTGTAAGGAAGGAGGCTTGTAGTTTTTTAAAATCTCGCGATCATAAGATAAGGTCCCCCTTTTTACCAGAAAACCGTAATTGGATGTGACATTTCGTCTTGAAAATCCCACACGTGTTAACTGAGAATCAAACCCGGCCCTTCTTGGTGGGAGGCAAGCAGCATAAACTCTGCGCCATCATCTTCCCATTGAATGTGTGTTGCTAACTGAATGTGACTAGTGGATATATCCTTAAAGCTTGAGGATCAAAGTGCACTGTTGTTAATTCAGAGAAAATTTTCACTGACATCGCAGCAGGCACATCTACTAGGACGTGACTCTCCCGATCTCCCCGAGTTCTTATATATATTGTGGTCAGATAGGAAGAAAATCATCTGTGATGGTTCTTCATCCCCGAATTCAAATGAACATGGTTCAATGTGTGGGTAACTGTAGAAACGTCCGAGTTCATGAATCGTGGGCAACGGCTGAGTGACCTAGTAAAGTAAGTGGTCCTGACAGTTGGGATACAAATTACTACGGAATAAGAGTGGACATCGTGGGCATATTCTGAGTCGTGGCCCTCCTCATGATCAAGCGACTAGGACTACACAACTCACCAGTTTGTTGCCTGAGGTAAAACCCATGGGGCCTTGCGTAAAATAATAAGGCTAGCGACCTGCTTCCCTTGTACTTTCTGGAAACCTGATAACAACGTTTTGATCAAAGCTCAGACCTATGGGAGTGACACAAAGACGCAATCCTACTCCCATCTGACAGATCAGGGACTCCTTGGAAACAAACTGGCAATCGATGGGGGTGCTATTCATATTAAGATGGGTTATTGAAGGAAGAACTAGCTGAGTCAACAAATAGGATGGGACTGGATATTCTAGTGATTAGTGAAGTAAAGATAAATGGAGATAGAGAGGAGGCAGTAGGAGATTACAAGATGCAGTCTACCTGCCAGGCAAAGTAACAAGTAGGACTGTATGTCAAGAAAATTATGGAACTTAACATAGTTAATGTAAGGTACGTGAATGAACGACTAATACGGATGGATTTCAAAATCTCAGGAACATGAAAGAGGATTGTTTCAGTATATGCTCCCTTTGAAGGGGGTGAAGCAGGATGGTGTAGGCAGATTTTACGTGGCACTGAGTGAAATTTTAGTGAGAATTAACTATAAATACAGTGTAGTGCTGATGGGGGATTTCAATGTTAGAATAGGAAATAGGACTGAGGGGTATGAGAAGGAAATGGGTAAGTGGGGTGAGGACTGGGAAGTAAACACCAATGAGAAATGTTTACTGGATTTCGGTGCTAGCAAGGGATTAGCTGTTGGAAACTCATTCTCGAAGCATAAGAAGATTCACAGATACACAGGGGAGAGTAGAGGAATCAGGTCAATAATAGACTATATCATTGCTCAGTATATAGGCCTACAATTTGTTCGGGCTTGTACATAGCTATGAACGCCCGACTTGAAGGCCTAAGATGTTATATATCATTACTGACATTCAATTTAGGAAACTGATAAGGAATTTGATAAAATTCAGGGGTCTAATTTTTCTGAAACAGACCACATATTGATCTGTTGTGAACTTAAGGCCACGGCCGTTTCCTTTCCAATAGTATCCCCAATGTACAAATACACACACAAGTACAGCTATCACAATAACAGAGATTTATCAGACAAATTACACACACACAACTACACGGGGCTATACGATTAGGTTTGAAAATGTTCAGGATATGGAACTCAGCCAGAAATATAGTAGGCCTACATGGAGATGATTAGTGAGAAATTCCAGAGAGAAGGTGTCATGAAATCGCTGGACAATGAAGAGGAGTGGTACAGAGATGCAGTATTAGAAGTAGCAAAGACATGTCTTGAGACAACGGTGTGTAAAGACAGGAATAAGCGCACTTCCTGATGGAATGACATAGTGAAGTCGGCTTGCCCAATTGAAAAGAAGGCTTACCAAAAATGGCTCCAAACAAGAAATCTGGCAGATTTATATAATGGAAGGAAACAGATCAAAAATAAAACAGATCAAAAATAAATAAATAGTAGAGTCTAAAAGGAATTTGGAGAAAAATTAGAAACGATAGGTCGGGCGGTAGGAAAGTCTACTTTGAGTGGTATAAATATTCTTAGAAATGGAAGAGTAGTGTTTTGGATAATTCTGGGAAACACATTGTAGATGCCAAGGAAGCACTGGGATGACTTTCAAATCTTGCTAAATGTAGTTGGAAACTTTTCTGGCAATGTGGTCGATTTTGAGACTATGCAGTAGGACGGGAACATAATCACGGTTGAGGAAGCAGAGAGAGTGGTAAATAAACTACAATATCTAACTGGACAAAAGCAGTAATTGCTCCAATTTTAAATCAAACTAACAAGGAAGATTGCAACAAGTATAGAGGTATTCCTTTGATAAGCATCCCAAGCATAGTGCACTCAGACATTCTAGAAAGGAGAGTTCGATCATTAGCCGAGAGTTAGATGGATGAAAAGCCGTGTTGCTTTAGACTACAACGAGGATGTCAGGAACACGTTTTCAGTATGCGCCAAGTTATTGTGGAATGCTCGAGAAAAATAGACAGTTGTGTTTGTGCTTTGTAGTTTTAGAGATGGCGTACAATAGAGTGCCTAGGGAAAAGATGCTAATCGTTCTGAGGGATTATGGCATCGAGGGACGGCAGCTGCAGGCAGTGAAACGTATTTACGTTGATAATCAGGCTGCAGTGAGAATTGATGGTAGGATGACTTCTTGGTTTAAAGTTGTCACAGTGAGGCAAAGCTAGAAACTTTCACGGTTACTGTTTATTTTATAAAGTAGGTCCTTCTCTATAGGATGGAACCCGCTTGGCGGGCGGATTGCGATGAGTAACGGCCAGATAACTAGCATGTACTATTTGAAAACTGCTCGTCGGGAAGCACCGGATATGTCATAGCATTGATCACAAACGCAGCTGGCAAGGTACCTCATTTAAGATGATTAAGACTTGTGGTGAAGTGATGATGATGATGATAATTGTTGTTTTAAGGGGCCTAATATCTAGGTTATCGGCCCCTGTTGTGGTGAAGTATTGTAGCCTATATTGTATCCGGTGAAAGTGAAGGACAGCATTTCCAACAACTACTCTAGAAATCATATAAGCAATTATGATTATTAAACACGTTACACAGTGTAAAAGTGACAAACTAGTTGGGCACTACGCTGCTGCTAGCAGCCGCCACGCGGCCCCTACTAGGTCCCGTCCTATAGAGATGGTCCTCATTGTACATGGATCATTATGAAGGGCATAAACTGGCTAGGTGGGATTTAGTAAAGTGGAAACCAGGTAAGCAGTCGGGCTTATGCTGATTATTTAGTTGTAATAGCAGTCTCTATCAAAAGCTTACAAGCTAACATGTTAGAACATGAACAGAAATATGGGAAATACTGTTTGAAAATCAACATTTCGAAGAAAGAAATGGGATGCCTGGCAGGAGGAACTAAATTGGAGCAGGTGGACCATTTAAAGAACTTATCCCGGTCACTCCATGTGAGATCTGTGCTGGACAAAACGGAGGCAGACAGGTTTTTCTCCGGGTACTCCGGTTTTCCCTGTCAAAATTTCATTCCAGCAACACTCTCCACTATCATTTCACTTCATCTGTCATTCATTTCATCATTGCCCCCGAGGAGTGCGTCAGGCCTCGGCAGCCGGCACAGTTCATATCCTCGCCGCTAGATGGGGGCTTCATTCATTCCATTCCTGACCCGGTCGGGGACTGGAAGCAGGCTGTGGATTTTCATTTTCAGGATGTGTGTTCTCTCAGGATGGTAGTATGGCGGGGAGCAGAAATGCCATTACAGTGAGTTCTCAGTTGCGATCTACAGTATAATGCAAGAATTAAGTTAATGAAACGACAAAATATTCCTACATCGCTCAACATTTAGTTGTTTATTTTTAATTTGAGGGGCTTGGACATCGTGGTCATTTGTGTACTTGTGTGTGTGAAGCATTAGTCTGATAACTTGTGTTGCAGTCGTGTCTGTAGTAGTAAGTTTATTTGTAATTCAGGTGATGATTGGGAAGAAGGCAGCCGTGGCCGTAAGTTAGGAACCATCCCGGCATTTGCCCGAAGTAGAAATGGGAAAACACGGAAAACCACTTCTAGGATGGCTGAGGTGGGTATTGAATCCTTCTCGTGTCAGTTCTGTCTCACGAGGCTGAGTAGATACCTTTCCAGCCCTCAGACTGAAATTATTTTTTTGGCATAGCCAGGACTTGAACCCGGACCTCAGGAGTGACAGCCAAGAATGCTAGCCACTGCGCCACGAGGCCGACTCAGTAATTATGCTGACGTTGCTGTATGGGATAGGAGCTGAGTGGATCAGGATCTCTCATACATACGCTATCAGGTTAGCATGAATGATTGTTGGCACAAATAGATGGGAGGAATGGTGCACGTATTGAAAACATAAAGGCTAAGTTAGAAATGAACACTCACCCCGCGGCGTAGCCGTGCTCGTTATATCATGCACCACGGTCGGGAAGGTAGCTGCAGCCAGTCTGGAGATCACTGGTTCGAATCCTGGGGCAGACAGCAGCTATCATGGTGTGTTTTTTCCCCAGTTTTTTCCACACGCCCTCCTGGAAAATGTTGGGCGCCTACCCCATCCCTGCCCTAATACGGTTACGCTAACTACTACATTCATAAAAAATACATGTTATTAGACAAGTTCAACACACACCCAATACACTGGACTGTTGACCAAGGTTTCCCAAGCCTCTCAAATAAATTACCAACAACAAAAATAACAGAAATGAACATGTTATACGAGGCTGTTCATATGAGCCGACTTAGATGATGGGGACATGTGATGAGAAAGGGGAAGGAGATTAAGGAGATTAATGAACTCATCTATAGAGGGTAAGAGGAGCAGAGGTAGACCAAAGAGGTGATGGATAGAACTAGTGTTTGACGATTTCAAGATGAGAGATGTAGAAGCAGAGGAGGCTGAGTGCTAACTGCAAATAGGGGATCATAGAAGTGGTTCGTTCGCAAACAGAGGCTTGCAGAATAGACTGGACGCTGAAAGACAAAATAGTCTCAAAAATAATAATAGAAATAACCCCTTGCACTACAGCCCAATAAGGGCCTAGGCATACCAAGCGACCGTTGCCCAGCCATTTGGTCTGAAAATAGTGGGGTCACGCGTGGTCAGCGCATCGGGTCCCCTCGGTCGTTAATCTTGTTTATCGTGACCGGAACGCTGCCTCTCTGTCAGACAGCTGCTCAATTTTCCTCACGAGGCTGAGTGCACCCCGTTCCAGCCCTCACGACAGTTTCTAAAATCCCTGACGGAGCCGGGAATCGAACCCCGGGCCCCCAGGTGAGAGGCAGGCGCCCTACCCCAACACCACGGAGCTGGAAAAATAGTCTCACAATCAGATGAAAATGAAAGAATAAATAGATTCAAATTAGCCATCTCTACAGAGGATGGAATTGTACGTATTTAAATACAAACGTGAGACTTGATGCGCTCGTCGAGTATCACATTCTCTTCAAACAATCGCAGTTCATAACCATTATTTTAGCAGCCTGTGGAACATGCTTGTAGCAGTGGGATTGGTAGGTGAGGATAAGAGAACTCGTCACTTGGGCTGCAGTAATTCTACGGTTGCATTTGAGTTCGCAGAATCTCACTCTTTGTAAATAAGGGACAAAAACCAACATTAGTGATTGGTTTTAATGAAATCGGGAGACTCACGTTCTCTTGTAATTCACACGAACTTTGCTTGGGATTTCCCCCTCTCTTGGGGATAGTTGATGTGAATTTGGGAATAAATGCCATCACAAATGTGGGTTGGCCATCATACGTGTTAATCGACTCAAGGTCAAGAGAGGCTACCCCAGCGCTCAAAGGTGAAATGCCAGTGAACAGACAATTTGTACGTGTTAGTTTCAAGATCAAGGGAGGTTACTCCACCGCTCTTAGGTGAAGCGTCAGTGAACTGTCAGACTATCTGTTGTCGAGAGAAAGGTAGTCGACACGGGACCCTCACAATTACTTGGGCGGGACTGAGTGGCAGGATATGGGGATGGAAGATTAGTGACTGGATATCCTATGGCCATCGCGGCTATACGCACACTATTACAAACATCACAGAAACACAGGTCATGAGACAAGTTATTCACACACCCAAATACACGGGGCTCATGCCTAAGATATCCTAGTCTTCTAAAATGAATTAGCCACAACAAAAGCTAGTGGATTGGTACGAAAATAATATTTTTCCCGGGACTCGAATCCGATTCTGTCTGTGCCTCTCCACTTTCAGATTGACCTCAGGATTGCCACCTTAGGAAGAAGGTGAAAGGAAAAAAAATCTAAAGGATAGTACACAATATTAAAAAAAGGTTTCATTGTGGAGCTAAGAGGACAAAATAGCTCTCGAGTTCCAAAGCATTACAGATTTCAGTAAATGATTTATGTACTCACTCGCTTGGGTTCCTTGGTCACCTCCCGTGTGATGAGACGATGACCTTGTAGTTGCTTGGGGGTAGTGATGGCAATAGAATACTTACCTTGTCTTCACCAATCGTAAAGCCGTTTATTTGGGGAGTCTGGTCTTGAGGAGAAACATTTTGTTGCTATGACATTTTCCCCCCGATAACACTATTGACTAGTTATAAATTGTGAAATAAAACCATCTATGTCAACAGTAATTTATTAAAAGAGGCCTTACATGTTTCACCCCAACAAGGGCTCATTTCAGGGACCTTAACAATATTAATGCATTTGGTAAAATAAAAAAACATCATACTTCAATTAATTAATCGATAACCAATCTATATAATGTACTAGCATTACATCGTGACTCAATAATATTATACTAACAAGTTACACCTAGTTCCTAATTGTTCATGACATTTTCATAGTAGTTAATTTATTTAAATGTTTCTGTAACTTCATTTTTAAAATTTATGCCGTTTTCACCTTTTTTAATTTTCTAAGCATGTTTTTTGTACTAGGTTGTTAGGGAATTACTGTTATTAATAATTACATGTATCATGTGATTATTACAATAAATAATACTCTCTCTTCAATCTCTGGCAATCTGAGGTTAGAACTGAAGGAATTATAATTCTAATTACATAACGTACAATGTCACAATACCACAGACCATACTATATAAGTACGCTACATTGTATAACATTATGAACTATTAATACTATAATTTAAATTTCGAATCTGGATAATTTGGATTAAAACAAGTAAAGCCAACCATCAAATCAAAGCTTGTTGTCCACTTGCTTACAAAATTTCTGTATGATTCAATGCCAATGAAAATGTTATAGTGTCTAAAAAAGCTTGGTAGTAGCATACCAGTATGACAAGATTTTGTGAAACTAAATATTTACACCAGCTACTGTATCTCTTATCATAATTCTTAATTTTTGTACGCGGAAACTTGAATCCCATATTGGGGTGAAACATTTAGGACCATCTCTTAATAGATTATTGAAAACATAGCGGTTGTTTTTCTTAGTTTAACTTTTATAACGGTGTCTTTCTAGTGGTATATCTATTTGCTATAATATTCAGGTTACCAAGGAAGATGGCTAATAGTACACATGTAGGTGCGTTAGGAGCAGAAATTAATGATGTTCTTTATGTAGCAGAAGAAATCAATGCTACTACTGGGATGTTTACAAATTGGCAAGCGTGTTTAAATCGACTGCATATATATCATTGATGACAATAACGAGTCTGCTACTGGACCAAATAATGTTTCCTCGTAACGACCGCTGATGTCAAGGATAAATCTCAGTCATCTGTTGAGCAAGCAGGGACACGGCTATGTTCAGAGAGTGGAATAATTGAAGCTTTTACGATGACACGGACAGCAGTGATGCTATTCGTGATATGAAAATAGCACTACAATATGAGTTCTCAGCCATATTTTAAAACGCTATGTTGTAAATTTCATACATATTACAGAAGGAAAAGTAAAACAAATTTATAATCGGTTACGGTGATCAGGTGGAAGTATTCATATAGCCCTAGGATTTATGTCTAATCTTGGTTGGACATTTTATCAAATGGCAATACAGATATTAAGGGCAGGATGATAATTAAGGGATATAAACTGAGAGTGACAAGAATACTTACACTTGGAAATTAATAAATACGAAATTTACACATTAATCCATTTGAAAATGGTTGTATTTTTCCCCCTATTCAACAGTGATTAGGCTTATAATCTTCTATTACATTTTATTATGCTCACATTAATCCTTGCTTCCATTTCATAAAATGATGTCTATCACAAAATCACAATACCATTATACAATAAATATATATACTCTTTGTATATATGCTCTTTCTAAATTCATTTCATGAATCAACATTAACGCCATTCCATGACATTTACAAAACATACATTTTCATTAGATCACTCTCTATTCATAAAGGTTTTATTTAATATTAACAAATTCGTCCACACAATAAGAACATTGACGTATATGCTTTACTTAGTTTTATTTAATTCCTTTAAGATATTTTAGGTTAATATATTCGTTTAAACATTTAATGAACCACTGTTTAAATTTAAATCACGACTACAAACAAAGCAACACGATATTACTCAATATCCACATGGTTCTTAAAAATTCATCATTAAGTATTTAGAAATCCATAATTATTTATATTTAGTTTTAATTTTGAGTTTGTTATATTGCGGCATATATTTATTTTAACATGTACTGGAAACACTGCTTTACATTGTAAGGTAATTCGATATTCTGCATATCTAAGGAACAAGACAACAAGGCATTTATTATATGTGCCAAACAAATGAGTGGTTCTGGTATTTTATCTAGCCAAACATCCCTTTTCACAAATATTTATATCCTACAATTGTTGATAACATAGGACATTTTGCCTTGAAAGTAACATTTCATGCAGCATAAACGACAGTTATCTAAGTTGATGTGTGCTATACTGTCAAGCTTTCGAGTTGCCATTATTACGGGGTATTCAGATGGAGCACATCACCATATAACATACAGGACTATTTCATTTTAGTAAGTAAGTGTTTTAGCAATTTAATTAGGTCTTTAACCGATTTCAAAAGTCATTATTTTCAAAATGTTCAGTTAAGTCGCAAACCTACATCGAGGAAACAACTTGAAGAATACATTTGTTTCAACATTCACATGTTATATCTAGTTTTTAATGCCTATCAAAATAGACGGTTTATTTCTTTAACTGCTCGAATCATTAACTAGAGTTACTTTCAAATCACAATGTGTCAGACTCATATAAAATATATATATTTGTTCAAAGGTAAAAGGGTAAGAAACATTGACTTGCTTAATGATATACAGTTAATCCCTTCAAAGTATAGTGAAGAGTTTGGAGACAAAACACAGACAAACAAACATGCAACATGATATACAACGAACTAACATAGCTAATTACATACTTAGTCTCGTAACATAGGCCTCTACATAGCATTCAAATAAATGCTTGCTTGAATTACGTTTACTCTTACAAGTTTCACACTTTTTAGCCTAGGTATGTTAGCAGTTTATCTTCATAGAGAAAGATTGTCACAAACTTACAATACATTTTTTTTATTACAATCCTTCTTTGGGTTTAAATGAATCTGCAATTAGCCTGAATACATGACCATTGTGCCATTTTAAAATGTTACGGTGAACATAAAATGCATTAATTATACAAGTAAGTTTAGTGCGTGCTTCATTTCCAGAACAAATAAAATATCACAATCACGGAGGCAGGTGGGATGATAGTTTACCTCTGAGAGTGACTACCTCTGAGAGTGACTACTGAAAGCTGCCGGTTCATATGTTCACCCCACCTTAGCACATATCTAATGACCCTACTACTTAAACTAAGAAACGTAAACTTGTGTCAGTAGGTTTCTATTGTAAAGGTACATGCAAATGAAAATAATATCAAAAACCATGGTCAAATTTTCAGATAAGAATAACTAGAATGAATACAATGATTTTAACTAAACAATTAAGTCGAAAAAATAACACCAAATAGCTAAGTTAGTATCAGGATATTTGGAGGGAACGAATGCAATGTGTCATATTACTCATTCCCTTTCAATCATGAGAGTGAGAAAATTTGCACAACTCCTTTAGTTTCAATAGAATGTAATTACATTTCTCCCTGCTATCATCTTTGCATGCGAATTTTAAAATCATTATCGATTGGCAATAGCAGAACTTTTCAATTGTACTTTTATAATCGCTCAGCTTATATGTATCAAAACAGGTAGATTCCTTTCCTTTTTGTAGTTTTAGGACACAGAACCAGTGGCATAACTAATGAAGATTATGTTTTGACAATAAAGAGTAGCTGAACTACCGGTACGCAACATACCAAATTTAGAGTAGGCCTATGAACAGTACGATATTACTACTGTAGCACAACTATCATATTTTCTTAGACATGTGTAATTGAAATATACCGCGCGTAATGAAAAGAGCGGCAGAGACTAACACACTCGAACAGTTCTTACACGACAAGACATCGAACCAAACAAAACGCACCGAGATGTGAGAGCAGATAATAGTAGCGAAGAAATATCATATTTTCCCATTTAACAGTACACCTTGTGCTTGTGAGTATTTCGTGTGCTGGCCTCGACACGACTCAATTTGTATAAGTTGGTGGCAAGAGCTTCACCGCAAGGCATACTTTACCTCATGGCTTTAAGAATTGCTATTCATTGTGCTATACGTATAATGGTAGCGTCTCTTCCATAATTGTATGTTGACGTTCATTCATTGCCTGTCAGTCCATTCACGAAAAAATACGAAATGTACATTGAAATACACAACATTCATCTTCTAGAGATTACAGATTAATTGTGAGGTAACATGAAACACTTTATAGGAAATTATATTGTAGGTTATGTATACTGGAGTAGTAACAAACAGTTTTACACCTATATGATAACGATGAGTACATCAACCACTGCAAGCTTTCTGTAAGCTACTGTATAATGACGGGATTACAATGTCGATGTATCAGGTGATGTTTATGGATTTAACTATCGTTAGAATGAAATGTTCCACTTGAGATAAATATTATTTAGCATCAGCGCATTGTTTTACCTTTCTTTCCACTTAATTTAAAGCCTATATTTTAGCGCATATAACAAGAATACAGACTATGAAAGACATCACCTTATTCAACGTAAACAATGAGATTACATTACAAATAATTCCTTTCATCTTTCCAAAAATGTTATGAAATGTTACAAATGAAGTGAAGTTTCCTGCGAAAGGCTGATAGTAATTTTAAATATTATACCTTCGTAGCACAATAGAGAGTAGCGTTTTACAAACCTCTGGCATAACGCATAGCATGTGAATTCCAAAATGTATGATTGCATGCACTCAGAAAGTTACAATTTGACATTGCAATGTGTTGAGAAGGAGGTTATTGAATGCACAGGAGTGCAAATAATTGCTCAATGTTTTTGTATTTTGCTGTTCCTCGGGGGTTAGAAATTAGTTACATTGCGAGTACTGATATTAGCAACGTACAATCAATTCTAATACGTTCAATTGCTGAACTTGGTTATAAATCAATGATGCTTCAGAACTGGAATACAAACATGAGAACGATGGTTTAGTTTTCTTTAACAAACGGAAATGAACACCACGGAAAAGGAAACTGAGCTGGTTTCACTTATACCACTATAGATAAATGTGGAGTTTTGGTATACGGTATACACGGAAGTAATTGATTTGCAAAGTCTAATTTTTTATTACCGGTATTGATTTTTGTAAAATTTTAGTGCAGGTTTTATGAAAATGTTAATATTCAATGTAATTTACCTGTTGATAAAATTGTTTCTTTCCTTTTGCATCACGTTACACATCCGAAAAACATTCCATCCACATCAGTCAATGTTTAGAATTAGAAAGTATAATATAAAATGTACTACATATTTCATTGGAAACACTACTGCACTTAGGCCATTAACATAAACTACTTGTACGGTACGTATGATTTTTTTATATACAGTACGTATTTTTAGTTAATTAACCGTCAATTACTTATAGACTGTGGAATATATCATAAAACACTCATATTCAGTATGCACATTGCAGTGAGGTAAGAGAAGGTAATTTCGAGGCTTGGAATATACTGTAAACATCAATCTCAGTAAGCTGTTGACCAAATGCTGTACTTATACTGTAGGTAACCAGATTTGGCCGGGAGGACACTAACTACTGTTGATACAATACATGTGATGAGATGGAAGGGTATTAGTGTCAATTGCGGAAAATGAATATATAGTTGATGATACAATACAATACATATATTATTAAGCACATATGCAAGTTACTTTGTTGTCAATATTGTCAGGGGGGCTCACTTGATTATGTAATCAGTGATGCTTGTCTTAACTTATAAACACGCAGTTAGAATTCCTCCAACGTGCGTATCAGCGAGGAAGAACATTCATAACTTCACATTGAATTACAAAATATCTCTTCCCGTGCAAAATTATATTTACAAATTTAACCCGCATATTCCGAACTATACAAATAATATCCTATCAGAATCAAAATTATTACAAACTGGAACGATATTTGAATGTTAGAAGTATTCAGTCATAAAACACGTACGATATGTACATTAAGTTCTATTTACAATGAAATGTAAATTATATGTTGGTTTATGTACAGACATTACCGTATTTTACTTTGATTAATTTATTTTTTAACATGCAAATGCCACCGCTCAACTCCGATCGCCACTGTGATCATGACTGAAAATGTTAATGAAGTCATTCTTAGTGTGCGCGTACTTTTGAATTATACATGCTATTCATTGTACTGGAATTACCCACCAGCTATAATCTTCAAAGTTATGCCAATGGTTTCAACAATATGCAAAAGTAATTCTTGTAGCAAATAATATATTTAAAAATCAGTAGGCCCTTTATCTATATATATATATATATATAATATATATTTGCGTTTAGGAGATCTGCTCGTTAACGAAATTTGCTTGCTAATAACATACTAACTAAAGCAGTAGGCCTGTGGATCTAACTAAATCACCGAGTTCAGCGGAAGACATATCTCGCACTGGTTCAAATAGGGATTCCTTGTTATATCCTATTCAAATACTTATCAGTGGATTGTATTTGTAAATTCGCATTTCAACAAAAATATTAGCGTATCAAATTTTAACACATTATTTTTATAAACTGTGGAAAATATTTTGGTGTCTGGTAATATTTAATTTACCTTCAATGACTGATCGAATATTCCTTTGAAAGTATATAATGAAAATTGTAGCAGATCATATAGGAACCACATAATATTAGTCAGCTTAGCAGCAACCATGCAAAAATAATACTTTCTTAATATTTTGATAGCACGCTTTAAATTATATACAAACCACATGTTTCATTACTTTGCATGCACGAAACTTCAGGTATGTTTAAATTAACTGTATTAGTTCTTGGTACACAACAATGATTTCACTACGCATTAAAGCTTTAAATACATCGAATATACTGTACTTAAATACCACAAATAATTACTACTACAAGGAATATGTAGCGAACATTAGTCAAGCTAAGGGCAGATATAATTTCCATAAAGATGAAGCAGAAAGAGTACAGTGACGTGTCAGTGAGAATACAAGCATAAAGATCCTTTCTTAAAGAATCGAGCTGCTTACAGCTGGGGAAAATTAACTTCAAGTTAAGTACATCTAGATTAGGTAATATTGCAAAACAAACTTCTTTAGTAATAATACAAAATATAAATGGGTACTGAAAATCTCTTTACAGTACTCAGAACACAGAGCAATTCCTCTTCTCGTTGTTTTCGTCAAACCATAATATATGAAGAATATAATTAAAACATAGGTTCCGCATAAACATGATATGCTGAGGAACTCATTTGGGAATCACTGTTCGAACCACGTATCAAAGCGTACCTTCCGTTTTCCTATGCACTTTATAGTTTAAATAATTACACTATCTTGTCATGTCAATTTAGATAAGGGTCGAATGGCACATTTGTTTTTATCTTATAACTCCGTATGCATTAGTAGCTATAATTTTAAATATAAATTTATGCCATCCGATTTCTTCATTGACATATAGATGATTGTTCAGGTCTCATTTTGAAACGTCATAGAAAAATAATTTATATTAGAAATATCATAGAAGCGAGTTATTATAAGAATATATAGATATTTTATACGGAAAGTCATTAGAAATAGTGAGTCTGAACATAAGATCTTACGTCTGATTAAAATATTTTGAATGCAAGAAAGGTACGCAAAATTCTTCGTTATAATCAGAAGTACGTTGGTTTCTAACTCCATGGTGTAGTTAATGTGCCTAGTCAAGCTTATAAGAACTGAGGTTTTTTTAAATAATAAAAAAAACATTTTTGGGTAAGTAGTTATATACGGTAAATACGAGTATATTTTAAATGATCAAAAGTTAGTTAAGTAAGAGTTACTCTCACAAATCTTTCAGTTAATCAAATATTACTTGGGGATGAATGATAACCGATATTGCAGAATATATCATAATGGGCATGTGTTAAAATATCTTATTTTAATTTGATATCTTCAGAAACTTAAAAAAGAAAATACACTGAGATTTGACGAAAACATATTACTACGGAAATAAAAATAGGGATTTATTAAGAATTCCATTTATACATAAAACATCATAACTAAATTTCGGAACCATAATTTGCGTCCCCGAAACTAATGTTGAAAATATGTTGGCCTATATTACTTATCTAGATGTAGTTTACCGTACTCAACGTCACCTGGAGAGGATTATGCAGTCTACAACAAGAACCCTTAGAATATCAACTTTCTATTTCGTTCTTTGAGTGCTGTCTGCAGTATTAGTGAGTCGTGTTGGAGAATGTGCAGGTTACTTAGAAATATACATTTTCTGTTTGAGGTCAATGGTGTATACGTGATGCTGTCTGGAATTCCAGAGCAGAATGAGGCCTTATTTAAAATTTCATTAAGTGTATCTTAAGACAGTACCAGATGGAATTATTAAATAACATACGTCATTAATATATAATGCTTTCTTGTTGCTATCGCCAGCGATAGCAGTGCATACATAACAAGTACTAGAAACTGTGTTATTGCACTATGTTAATATCACACTTCTTTTCCAAACAATACCTCACTATGTGAATCATTCAGATTTTCTTTGGAAGGTTTCGAATAATTATTGGCTGGAGAGAGGTTGGATTACAGTTGATTGAATATTTGATAAAATATTACATAACATTATGTTTGGTCGGACTTTTAAGGAACACATTGTAAGTATAACAAAGATCAGAACCCTGTTCATAAAATCTCCCTGTCATGTAACCAATACGGATATATCGAGTTTGGCATTTTCCATAACTATAGTCGTACATTTGTTGCAAATATTCCAGTTAAAATTAAGCATTAATCCAATAAATACTTTCAAGTTTACTTATTTAAAAAAGCTACGTCAAAGATACTAGAATACCTTAGTAAAGTGCTCTAAATTAAATTCACGCTCATCACTTGTTTATAAGAAATTGTTGTATAATAAAAATGAATTAGCTTCATGCTGTATTTATATATTAATTACGAAAAAACTATATCGCTGACATTACCTTGTAAAAATACACAATCGCTCGACATAATAGGCTAAATATAACCATTGAATTTTCAAATCACCCGTCGTAAGAATAATATTGAAAGCCGTTAATATTTCTAAAAAAAAACTGGAAAGGAAATGAGCCGTATCCAAACCAGGAAAAGATAACAGTTTAAGTCTGTTTGTTGTAATTCATGTTACTATTATTAACACGAAAGCAAGCCTATTCGATTTAGAACAAGGTGATGGATTTTAAAAAGCATCGAAATGCATTTATGTAAGAAATTTTTCATTTGATAACAGGAGTGTTGATAATTGTACTAATATTGTGCTACAAATTTGTTCATTGGACAGACATTATTTCAATATTTCGGATTTATTAAGTGAGTAATTTGGTATGGATAAAAATGTGGGTTAATATCTGGTCGTTATATGCTTCTTTTTTCTGATTGCTAGTAGAGATTATATTAAGGCATGTACATATAATTCTCTAATATCAATAACATATAAAAGACTGGTGATGTCCTTCTCTTGGAAGTAAACTTAAATGTACCAATCAAAGAACGTTCGGCTATTAGCCAGTGTTGTGTGAAATGAGTACAAATAATACAGACGTAAGGTAGATAATTAAATCATCACACGTTGAGGAATCAAACCTAAATCCTTTAGCTTATATCTATATGACGTGTATTCAGTTTATGCAGTATAACATGATCTAATAACTGAAAGCTTCCTTGGTAATTATTATGGTCTTGAAAAATCCATTTTTTTTAAATATAACGGCCCAAAACAACAATTCCTATTCCCGTCCTAGTGGAATGATGATTGGTTCCTAAAGGACGTGTGTGTAAAAGGGATGCGATATAATCCAACGTGTGCTTTATGCATAAGAAGGGAAAGGAAGTTACACGCGGCAGAGTTTTGCAAAATGAAGTTCAGAAATATGAGTTAACTCAAGCTGTAACATTCAAATACATGTTGAAATTTGTGACCGCTTTCGATGAATAATAATAATAATAATAATATCAATAATAATAATAATAATAATAATAATAGTAATTATTCCAAAGGATTAAAAAAATATGAATAAAGAAATTCCCACTAAACGTGAAATACATTCTTCCTTTCACTGTTTTGGTTCATTCTGAGTGTTACTGAACCACTCAATTTTTCCTTAATATTATTTGATTGTAATTTTATTTTTCTCTAATGGACAACAATATATTTAACATGCGATAATGCTTGAAAAGAGAAACTGGATACGTATAAAAGTGAATCATACATATTTGCACTTTCTTACATAACAGTGTAATACAATGCTTAATGGACGTAACATTCAGAAATAAGTTGGACGTTGTTACCTTGTATGTGAATGATTTGCAGAGATTGCTGCGACACAAATGTTCATCCAGAGAGGATCCAACATTTTTCAATGAAATGAAAACATTTCTTTATATAATATTCAACTCAATCACCGGTTGTTCCGCATTAATTCGTGCTTAATTATGTTTTTTTTTTTCGAAAAATAATGGGGATGAAATATAAGGATATCCTCAAGAGTACTGAATATCAAGTGATATGACGAACATTAATTTGGAAAAAGTGGACTTTTCTGGAACAACATCGACAAAACTGAGACAGTCCCTTCTCAGTTCAATATGTATCTACTGTTGTACAGGATACATAGGTCCTGATGATCAGAATATTTTCACTAATCTTTGTAGTAGTTCGTAATTTTTAAAAATAAATATATCACATATTAAAGGAAGAGGACGATTTTTCTAAATAATTCATGATTTTGTAAAATCAGTATGAAGTTTTTACAATCTACTTTGCCAAATGGCAGTCCCTTTTAATTGAAGCTCTATGAAACCTTATGAAATGAAATACTCCGTATCATTTTTTGTAGATAGTTGGTAACAAGTTGGTCATTGACTGTCTTTTCTCCTCTTTGCATTCTGGTACTATAATAAATTTCACGCGTTAAGAAAATAAATGAACACTTTTCCTTAAATTAATGCGGCCAAACTATCGGTCATTTGAGCACATTTTTATAACAGTAAACGTTGGACAATGCGAAGAAAATGGACAAAATATATGCATGCCTTGTCTCTTATTAAGAAGTATACCCCATGTTATAGTCCTCATCTATTAGCAGAATTTATGGAAATTCCATAAATATTAATTGAATGAAAACTGTTACTTACAAAGTTTATAATCTTCCATCTGATACTATCTCACCTAAAAGTAAATACAATAATTTGCTTTTTTTACTTATACTATAATTTTCCTTAGCTTTTACAGAATGGACCACATCTATTTATACATTATTAACTCGGAGATTTTTTCTTTTAGAATTTATCACCGAGTATACTGTTAATGCTCCTTGTATGCTATTCGAGATGTGGGTATACAGACCTTACACTCGAGCATTACTAACATGAGAACAAGGGTTATACCTTTGATCTCTTAAAAGAGCTTCTTTTGCTTATATAAACATTCATGGATTACACAGAATACCTCTAACATTTAAGAAAGATAACTATTATGGCGACAACCTTGTCTGAGGACCTTAACTTATTATAATGTTGTTTAAGTGTTACATTTCTTATACCAAACATATCACAAATGTCATTAAAAATACAAAACATGTTGATATACTGTAATTTAGGATATTTAAATCCCTTACATAACGTATTCCTGGTAAATTTGTCTGTTTTCAACAAAATATTATAAAAAGTCAACAAGATTATTGTCCCTCTATCAACAATGATTCATCATATATATTCTCTTCATGATTGAAATTACAATAAAATACTTCTCAACTCATGTATAATATACAAAGTACACCATTATTTTAACTTATTTGCTATGTTAATAAAATTAGAGTTCCTAATGTATCCTGTATGAAATTCGTACGTATAAATATTCTTGATTTTCATATACTGTTAACAGATCTGGAATTCCATTCAATAATGGTAGAAAGATATTTCAGTTATGATTATTTAATATTTCTGTTGTTAGAATTTACATTTTCAAAAACCCTCAATGTGATTGTATATTATATCAGGATAATGTGTATGTATACTGTATATGTATAAGTATATTCGTTTGCGTATAGATTGATTTGCAAATGTGTGTAGAGTAATATTATTTTATATCGTATGCATTAAAATCGGTAAATAATTTCCACATCAAGTTTCAAACATTTTACTCACCCTATGTTCATCTCCCCTCACTGATTGACATGTGATTCAAATTATACATAAGTGTTCTTTTCTCCAGTGATCGTGTGTAGTTAGAAGTGCATCTTCCTCTTCGGTGGTAAGTTGTCTTGTCTTGTCAGGTGTCACATCAGCCTTGTATTTAATTCTTTGAAGTCAGGATGTTCACGAATTCTGGAAAAGAATACATAGTACAATAACAGGCAATCATTTGTAGGAGTCAATATTTCAGTTGTTTTTGATATTTGATGTGATATTTTAGTGACCTTTAACGCATCATTGTTGTAGGATTAAAAAAAAACTTAAATTATGTTAGAATGATCTTTCAGATACATCTGGTCTTTGGTAACTGCGGTTGGACGACTAATTTGTTGAGAAACATGTTGCACTGTATGTGGATCATGTGAATTTCTCAGTACAAAACCTATTCCCGTAATGAACTGTAACATTTATGAAACTATATACCAAGGTAGGCCGGCCCCATGGTGTTGGGGTAGCACGCCTGCCTCTCAACCACAGGCCCCTGGTTCGATTCCCGGCTCCGTCAGGGATTTTAGCAACTGACGTGAGGGCTGGAACGGGGTGCACTCAGCCTCGTGAGGACAATTGAGTAGCTGTCTGACTGTGAGACAGCGCCCCGATCACGAAAACCAAGATTAACGGCTGATGGGACCCGATGCGCTGATCGCGCGTCACCGCAATATCTGCAGGCCAAATGGCTGGGCAGCAGTCGCTTGGTAGGCCTAGGCTTTTCATCGGCTGTAGTGCCAGGGGGTTATACCTAGGTAGACGCATCTATTGTCATCACACTAATAGGCATAGTAACGTCTGAGAGAGGAGGGGTGTCAGAAGTAACAAAAATATATAGCCTACTCACCTTCGTAGTTGACCATTCCGTCTCCATCCAAATCAGCTTCACGGATCATATCATCAACTTCTTCGTCAGAGAGTTTCTCTCCAAGATTAGTCATCACGTGACGAAGCTCAGTAGAAGATATGAGTCCATCATTGTTTTTGTCAAATACCCTGTGAAAAGAGAAGGGAAATACAGAGCTGTCCTCATAACTATCTAATGTCAGCGTGAACTAGCTAGGGAATTTCGTTTGTCCTCCATTCCAATACATCTAGCGTATGAATGGAAGCGTTGTTGGTTTTTCATTCACTGTAGGTGCTTGGACATCGTGGTCATTCAGCCCCCTGTAATTCGGTTATAAATAAATAAATAAATAAATAAATAAATAAATACAATTGTCTAATAGCCTGTGTTATTGCGATATCTGTAGTAGTGTGTATTAATAATCGAGTTTTAGGATTGGGAAAGAGGTGGCCGTGGCCTTTGGTTACGAACCATATTGGAATTCACCTGGAGTAGAAGTGGAAAATATCGGAAGACCTTTCTAGGATGGCTGAGAAGAGAATAGATCCCAGGACCTTCGGGACCGGAGTCTCAATACATACCCCGAGGTCGCAGAATGCGGTGAAAGAAGATCTAGGTAATGCACTTGTTAGTATAGCAGCTTGTAAATGGGGTATGTTGGCAAAATGAAACAAATTACGCAAAAAATACAAACATTGAAAAAATGCTCTGCCATGAAATTTAATTCTGGTCTGAGGGTTGGAAAGGGGTACATTCAGCCTCGTGAGGCAAAACTGAGAAGAGACGTGTTCTATTCTATCTTCAGCCATCCTAGAATTGGTTTCCCATGATTTCCCACTTCTACTTCAGGCAAATTCCGAGATGGTGTCTATCATCAGGCTACAGCCACCTTCTTCCTAATCCCGGGATGGTCGAATTGCGCTAATTGAATTAAACACAGAGAGTCCAGTCAGCTTACGCTAATGTGTTTGGGAGGAGAGTGCGGGTAGGCAACCTCTCCTGAAATGTTGGTTAAAACATGAGTTGACTGCCAGCTGCATACCCCTGGATCCCCTGAGATTCCATAGATATGATCAGTGCAGCTAACGTGTTATCCATGTACAATCAAAGAGGTGGACAATTGCGAGTTATAACAAACCATACATTTTGTAAGTGTGAGTTGTCACAACGGAGCCAAGCGTGGAGGTGTTCGAACAAGGAATGTTCTGCCCATTTATTTACGAATGCACCTTGTTTTGTAGCAGAATACATATAAGTATTTTGGTTCCCACGATAATGTTTTAAAATTCATAGTGCAGGCTATAACTTGCATGCGAAGCTACATCCCAAGAATTAAAATGTGCAGATCTGAGTATGACACACAAAGAAAATGACCGAACTTGAGCTTTAAATGCAATGCTCAAGAAATCCAGGAATCTGGAATAATGTCTAAACTTGCTATTGAATAGAATCGAATAAGCCCCTAATACGAATTAACAACAACAAAAGCAAATTGAACAACGGAAGGTTATTGACATAACAAGAGTAGATAGTGAAGAACACCGTGAAGATCAGCGCAGGTTGATACATTACGACAATATTTACCTTCATGTCCAGTTTGGAGTGGGTGGCAGTGAAAGACAACTCAGGCAACTTCCCCTGTTAGGATTTTCCTAATATTGAAACCCGTGGAGAGAAACCATTAGCGCAGCTCGGTATCATCCCCTAATTCGGGCCCAGTTACAAAATATAGCCAACACACACTACTACAGACACCACATTTACACAAGTTATTAGGCACATTCTACACATACCCAAGGAAAAGGAACTGATGATCACTGTGTTCAAGCCCCTGAATGAAACAACAACCCCGCGGCGCAGCCGCGCGTGTTAAATCGCTCACCACGACCGTGACGGGGAGATGTGGCAAGTCCGGAGATTGGAAGTTCGAATCCCAGCGCTGACAGTGGCTATTCTGAGAGTGGTTTCCCCCCTTCTTTTCCATACTCCCTCCAGGTAAATGCCGAGATAGTACCTTATTTCAAGACTGGGGCGCTTACTCCATCCCGGACCCTCATAATTATAGTTACACTAACTACTACAGTCACCACAAAAAACGAAAAAAAAATACGTTATCAGACAAATTCAACACACGCCCAAGTACACGGGGCTGATGACCAAAAATGCCCCAAGGCCCTAATACGAATTAACAACAACAACAACAACAGCAAATGAAACAACGGAATCTTTTTGATCTGATCTCCATATTTGGCAATTCGTCTGGAGATTCATTAAGAATGGTGGTTTCATTTCGGGGATTGGGACATCGTGGTAATCAGCCAACTATACAGTACTTGGGTACATGCGTGTGATCAGTCTGAAAATCTGTGTTATTGTGGTGTCTGCACTAGGATGTGTATTTATAATTGGGACTTGGATTAGGAAGGAGAAGACCGTGAACTTACGTTAGGTAACATTTCGCTTTTTGACTAAAGTAGGAACGATGCCAAACCATATAATAGAGTGGCTTCGGTTGGACTCTCCCTGGCCGGTATCCTTCCTCAGACAGAATGTGTCGGGGAAGGAACATAGGCCGGTTGATGACCCACACTGTCCAGCTTACGAATGCTACTGCCTGCTGCAGTGGCGTAACTAGGGTTTGCTCCTGGAGGGGGATAAACTGAGTCAA
Source organism: Meconema thalassinum (assembly GCA_946902985.2). Classification (NCBI taxonomy): domain Eukaryota; kingdom Metazoa; phylum Arthropoda; class Insecta; order Orthoptera; family Tettigoniidae; genus Meconema; species Meconema thalassinum. Next base: position 400,531,738 of record OX336389.2, on the reverse strand, counting down.
AATTAGAATGGGGGGGGAGTGAGGGCTCGGACATAATGAGACATAATCAATGAAAGCTAATATACGGTCCCGAAGTTTCAAAACCTCCTATCTATTTTTTTTTCGTGTTTGATTTCATTACCACTTGACACGTTGAATTTACACATGGACCTACCAATGTACAAATTCTCGAAAATTAACACTTTTATTGATATTAAATAATAAAGTCCAGTTTTCTTCGCGAAATCATCTGGCCCTTTCTATTTCCCAACATTGTATAAATATTAATAAACTACAGGTTACAACTAATGTTTAACTTAAAAGAGACATACAAGTAAACACAATAGTATTCACTTACCAAAATGACACACTTGCATACTAACAGAATGACAACTAACAAGTGGTGTTTTTTGAAAAGGATGTAGAAGGATAGTGCTTCACCCATCTCACTGCGTGGCACAGCGGTAACGTTCTTGCCTGCCGTACCCAAGATTGAATGATCGAATCCTGGTGCTGTCAGTTGGAATTTGAGGGTATACAAATGCGAGGGCACCATGTCAGTAAATTTACTAGCACGTTAAAGATCCCCTTTGGGGCAAAATTCCGGCACCCCGGCATCTCTAAAAGCCACATTAGTTAAAAGGGCGTAAAACCAATGACACTATTATTATTAGGCCTATTACCACCATCTCACTGCCACCCCTCTGGTGTACTAAACAGCTGACCATTTTGCTCATTCAGTAAGTGCTAAGTTAGGGTAACACTATAAATGTTACATGAGTGAAAAGAAATGCTTCCAAATACAACCCCATCATTTGTCATCAATCCAAAGATTCGTTTTATTCAAAATTAAAAACTTCATCAAATTTAATATTTTCATTATTTGGCTCTGGGGAGGGGGGATTGCCCCCACCCCTGATCAGCCCCCGGAGTTACGCCACTGGTATGCTAGGTTTGATGCTCCGGATAGCCCAATACGGGATGTGCTTCTCGATTCGTCGTACCCTCTTCTGTGTGTCCTCGTGCAAAAGTAAACTCTGTCACAGGATGTTGATGACGACGCCTAAACATGTGAGGAGTTTGCATGGTTCGAGAAAGCACTTTGTTTTATTAAGGGTAATTTCAAGGGTGACTTCTAGATAACGGATGATCTCATTCATTGGCACGCGTTCCCCATGAATTAACCAGTCATCGAGGTATGGGAGCATTGTGACGAAGAATTCCACCTCGATGAATTCTTTCACTGAAAAAGCTCAGCGTTGCATTACATTCAAGCCCAATGCGTGGCCCATCGGCAGACGTGTCCTCTTCCACCCATTTGGTCAATTTTCGAGCAAGCCTTACGAATTTCTGTGAACTTCCTCGGTTGCAATGGAAGGAACATTTCTTGGAACTTTGCCAGAGAAACAAACACACAACACAATACCCCTGTTGTATAAGGTAGACACACAATTGTCAAAAGACTGCATTCGCCATTAATGTACATACTTTTTCTCATTGTTGCAATTTACGCAGTGATATAACATGAGATCACTTTTTAACCAGGGCTAATCCTCAGTGGCATTCTGTTCTAAGGGTTGGAACGGGGTACACTCAGCTTCGTGAGGTAAAACTGAGGAGAGGTGGGTTCGGTATCCACCTCAGCGATCCTTGAAGTGGTTTTCCGTTGTTTCCCATTGCTACTCTGGACAAATTCCGGGATGGTTCCTAACTTTCAACCAAGGCCGCCTCCTTCACAATCCTCGCCTCAACTACGAATGCATACACTACTACAGAAACCATAATAACACAGGTTATCAGACAAATTCCACTTACACCCAAGTACGCGGAGCTGAAATGACCAAAATGTTGCAAGGCTCTAAATTTTAAACAACAACCTATTTAGGGTTGTCAGTACCCATGTCACAACCGTGAGGGAGAGAACAAACGTTTGGAGCTCCTCCTTGTTCTCTACGCATCATAAATAACTAAGCATAGCAAATGTTTCTCAAAGTGTTTTTTCTTTTTTTTCTTGCTGTTTGATTTCGAAGCATCCAACATCTTGGACATCAAACTCGTGAGCCTGCTGATGACCTGTGTTTCCGAGATTTCTCTACTAGTGTGTGTTTCTTAATTGGTGCAAGGATTGAGACGTGGCGTTGATCTACGTATCAACATGGCATTCCTCTGGAGCTGGACTGGGAACGATGGAAAATCACTTCTAAGGTGGGTGGGAATTGGATTTGAACCTACCTATTTTCTGATTGACTGGCTACGTGACTCACCTGCTGTTCCCAAGATTTCAGGAACGAATCCTGGCTCTATAAGTTGGCATTTGAAGGGTGCGCAAATGCGAGAGATCCGTGTCAGTCAATTTACAGGCACGTTAAAGATAACCATCGGGACAATATCCAGGCACCCCGGTGTCTCTAAAAGCCACAGCAGTTAAAAGGGACGTAAAACCAGTAACATTATTATTTCCTGATTTGTTCTTGCGAGGCAAACTACACCCCGTTTCAATGCTCATACCCTGCATGGTTGATCCAGGAATCAAACCAAGTGATCTACTACTATATTTACTCGTGCACTATTCATGATGACTTAACACTTCCATCTACTGTAGAATGTGGCATAAACGTTGTGGCTGAAACATAGCTAAAAGTTTTGCCTGACATATCTAGAGGATTTAGCATCTAAAAAGTTATCAACATTATTTGCTTATTTTTATGAGCATCGTTATTTATTTTTATTGCGCCCGGATAGAGATTTGAAATGATACATGGCAGCCAGTGCTCGGCTAATACGTAGGCTACAACCAATTCCCCGTCATGCTATAGAAAATCGAAATACAGCTGCAAGCGACAATGAATCGCACACATTAACAGACCGCTAAATTTTGAGTTCTGACAAGTGAGTGAATGATCCATGTTCATTGGGTGCTTCATCAAAGTACGGCAGAGACGGCAACAAAAATAAGAAGTTTGTAGTTTTACGTGACCATTAATCTCGCGATCATGATCCATGGGTCCTCTTTACTACGTTGAATCCGAACCACAGGTCATGGAATTTCACTTCGATAATGACACATGCATTGACCGGGAATTGAACCCGGACCGCCGTGGTGAGAGGCGAACAACTTGTCCGCTGCGCCACCACGCCCCTACGGCAACAATAGTTAGGTCTATTAACACTAACTACTATATAATATTATCGTGTTGGAAGACATTTTTCAGTGCTGCCTTAGTAAATGAATTTTGTGATGATTAGTCGGTCAATACGATTGTACCTAATGGTATTGGATGTTGTAACCTAACCCTGAAAAAATTACATGACATTATTTATGAATTTATTGTATGTCTAACCCTTATTAGTCCCGTTTTACAACAGGGTCAGGGATGAGTCTATGAGGCGGGTAGTTTTTATGGATGGATGCCCTTCCGGACGCCAACCTCATGAGAGGAGTTAATGAGGGATGAAATGAATGAAGATCAATGAGACTGGGCAAGAATGTGGAAGGAATCGGCCGTGGCCTGTCAGGGAACCCACGTCTACCGAGTTTGCAGATGGCTTGACCCCAGGGTCCAGCGTTCCACGTTAGCAATTGTAGCTAGCTTAGCTACCGCTGTCGGTAATTTATGAATTTATTAATGTCAATTTGTTCCAGTGTTACGGCATAACACTCAATACAATTGGGTAAAATCATGTTGACCGACTGAAAAGCACAAATTTCGCTCGACTATACCGGGTGAATCTGTTGCCCCTAGTAATATTGTTTTATGCAGCCCAACTAACGCGTGTTATCCGGAAGGTCGATATTTCCCTGCTTGCATCCCGTATGGTCCTAATGCACTGCAAGCATATCCCGTAAACGATACAATATTATTTTCCTCTCGTATTAGTCTGTAGCCGAGCCTCCGTGGCTTAGGCGGCAGCACGCCGCGCCGGCCTCTCAGCACTGGGTCCGTGGTTTAAATCCCGGTCACTCCATGAGAGATTTGTGCTGGACAATGCGGAGACAGACAGGTTTTTCTCCAGGTACTCCGGTTATCCCTGTCACAAATTCCATTCCAGCAACACTCTCCGCTATGATTTCATTTCATCTGTCATTTATTTAATCATTGCCCCAGGGGAGTGCGACAGGCTTCGGCAGCCGGTACAGTTCATATCCTCGCTGCTAGATGGGGGTTTCATTAATTCCATTCCCTGACCCGGTAGTTCGACTGGAAGCAGGCTGTGAATTTTCATTTTCATTAGTCTGCAGCCACATCGAGGGAAAGTAAGTGTTCGGTATCGTTTGCAGGATATACTTGCAGTGCATTAGTAGGCTACCATACGGGATGCAATCAGAGAAATATCGACCTCCCTGATAACAACGCTAGTAGGGCTCCATAAGGCAAAATTACTAGGGGCAGCTGATTCACCTAATATACTGTAATATTCGCTTGTTTGCTTCCTCGGAGAATTAGAGGTAAAGATCATCTCAGGAACGCGGGTTAGATTCCCGGTCGTGGTTGGATTTTTGAAGGGCGTGAATAATCAAACGCCCTCCAAATCGTACGAAGTAGGCTCGGAAAAGACCTCTCATGTCACTTTTAGTGGTTAAAAGAAAAAAAAAACTTAGTCAAAGTTCGCACAACAGAAGTCCTGATCCGCTTCTGGATGGCAGTGCAAGTGGAACGTGCAAATAGGTGAGCAGGTCGCTTAAATGCCTCCAAGTCAAAGAATCTACACCAGGTAACTATTCCATATGATGATGCGATTATTATTACTATCGAATGTGGTAGCTTTGGGGATGGTTAGTGTGATAAATCGCTGTCGACCGTCCGTGAATTGATTTTCCGTGGTTTCCCCATTTTCAACTCCAAGCAAAAGCCGGCGTGGTACCTTGTAAGAGAACACGGCCGCTTCCTCCCACATCTTTTTCTGGTTTAATTCATTTTATTTATTTCATCACTAGGTAGGGCATTCAGTTGTAATACCATCCGAAACAGAAATTCGTCGCATGCATCCCATACCGTAGAAACGAGGGTAAGGAAATCGAACCCACCTCTTCTGAATTGTACTTACCTGGCTGAGAGTACCGTGTCTCAACTCTCAGAGACAGTAATTGAACCCATGACCTCTTCGCTTGAAGCCTCAAAACGTACCCCTATATCACGAAGACGGCATAAAAGAGATAGTTGTTGTTTCTATTTAGGGCCTTGTGACATCTTTGTCAACAGACCCATACAGAGTACTTGTATGTGTATGGAATCTGTATGATCCACCTCGTTGTGTTTGCTATCATCACGGAGATCGGGGTTCAATATTCTCGGTTCTGTCTGGTAATTTAATTCTGGTCTGAGGGATGAAACGGTGTCCACTCCACCTCGTGAGGCAGAACTGCGACGAGGTGGGTTCGATTCCTACTTTAGCATCCTAGAAGTAGTTTTCTGTAGTTTCCTATTTCTTCTGCAAGTGAATGCCGGGATGGTACCTTAATTAAGGCCATGACCACCTCCTTCCCAAATCCTAGCCCCAATTACAAATGCAAACACCAGTACAACCATCAAAATTACACAGGTTATCTGACACACACCTATCTGAGCACACGGGGATACATGATCACGATGCCGCAAAGCCCCTAAATTGAACAAGTACAGCGAATCTATATGGCAATCTGTATTTTTATGGTGTCTTTAATGGTTCGTGCGTGTGACTGTAAGTGTTATGGACTGGGATGGGGATAGGCTACTTGCCAAATGATTTGAAATAACGTAGCCTACCTTCTTGGACTCAACATTTTTCTATTGAATGATTATTTTTGATGTTTGTCATTCAGGGAATATTAAGGAACATTTCAATTATCAGGCGTGAGTCGAATCTGTCTGAAACAAAGCATACATGTTGGTGAGATCGCAAGGAAAACATTCTCTCGAGCCATTTAAATACACACGCGAGGCGTGGTACAGTGCTTGCCGAGTTCTGATCTTTCCTCCAACCAATCGATGCATATGAACCATTACCTCAATAGGCTGTCTCCTGTGAGGGGGCCTACCGTACATCCTGGGAAAAGTGCTGGCAGTAGTGCGATTGGCCGGAGAGGCTATGGAATCGTGGCATGTGCATCCACATGGGCTGCTCTATGTCTCATGCGCATTTCAACTCTCAGAATTGTACCCTCTGTAGAGATCGACCAAGTGAATTTGGGGACAAGATTACACCACAGATACTTTTCTAACAGTCTGACAAGCATTTGTATTAAGTTTCTGTGAGATCGGTAGATTCACGTTCCTTTATTTGTTTATTTTTATGAGCACCGTTATTCTTTTTACTGCGCCTGGACAGAGATTTGATACGATACATGGAAGCTAGTACTCGGCTAATACTACAGTGTGTCCTTATAATTCGGGCTAGTATTAGCAAGAAGGCGGTCGTACCATCCCGTAATTTGCCTGGAGTAGAAAGGAAAAACCACTTCTAGAATGGCCGAGAAGAAACTGGAGCCTACCTCTTCTGATTTATTCTCACGAGGCTGTTCCAATTCCTAGACAAGTATTAAATTTCTTGAATACAGGGATTTTGAGAGATGAGTCTCAATGAGTTACATACTAGGACTGTGCATATCATCGAAAATTCGACTAATTCGACTTCTTTCAATATTCGCCAATTCGAAATTCGAATCATTTATTCGAATTTTCGAAGAATTCAAATGTTGAAACAATGCAGATATCCGAATACTTCGGTTATTCAAACCATTCGAACATTCAAAGTACTCGAGTATTTCGAATAGTCGATTATTAACATAAATCGAACAGTTCAAATACGAGGGCTGTTTTTAAGTAAGGGCTGTCTTTTTAAAAATTAACCGAACATTTTATTTTGAAACCACATTTATTTTTAGGTTATACATACCTTCCTCTATTTCTCTACATAGTTGCCGTGTTTATTTAGGCACTTGTCATACCTTAAAACAAAGTTTTGAAATCCCTCTGCATAAAAGTTTGCCGCCTGCTCTGACAACCAAGAATTCACACTTGAGGAAAATCCATTGATATAGTGGTTATCATGAATCTTCGGTCCTCGTGAATTTTCGTGTCAATTGCAGTCACCAAGTCATCTGTGATCACAGACCTGAGCGTTGATCGTCATGAACATTTTCACGGCCACTTTTGAACTCGCGTACCCATTTTCGTACTTTACCTTCGGTCATTGCATTATCACCATACACCTCACAAAGCTGACGATGAATGTCTGCAGCCGACAAGTTTCTTGCACTCACAAAACGTATCACAGATCGTACCTCACATGCGGCGAGCGAATCAATAATCTTGAACATTGTAAAGATGCACAGTTCAGCGTACAGGTTAGCTACAAGCTGCAACTGACGCCTGCTTGTTCGCAAAGAATGCCGGGAGGTAGCACGCACGCTTGTTGTGGCGTGCGCACTAACTACGGGCTTAAAAAACGACCCTTACTTAAAAATCAGCCCTCGTATTTGGTTTATTCGAAAATGCTAAATACCCGAAAATTATAGCAATTTATGTAAGGAAATACTGTATGTCCAGTAGACGAGTTTTTCGAAGTAGGGGTGAATCTAAGGGGTCGGCTGGGGGTTAACCCCCTCCCCATTCAGCCTGATAGCCTACATCCTTACAAATAAATATCATTCAAACAAGCACCACTTGTTATCTGTTTCTTTCTTTCTTTTTTTCTTTCTTTCATTCTTCCTTTCTTTCTTTCTTTCTTTCTTTCTTTCTTTCTTTCTTTCTTTCTTTCTTTCATTCATTCATTCATTCATTCATTCATTCATTCATTCATTCATTCATTCTTTCTTTCTTTCTTTCTTTCTTTCTTTCTTTCTTTCTTTCTTTCTTCCTTTCTTCCTTTCTTCCTTTCTTTCATTCTTCCTTTCTTTCATTCATTCATTCATTCATTCATTCATTCTTTCTTTCTTTCTTTCTTTCTTTCTTGCTTTCTTGCTTTCTTCCTTCCTTTCTTCCTTTATTTAATTCTTTCTTTCGTTCTTTCTTTCTTTCTTTCTTTCTTTCTTTCTTCCTTTCGTTCTTTTGTTCTTTCGTTCTTCCTTTCTTTCTTTCTTTCTTTCTTTCTTTCTTTCTTTCTTTCATTCTTTCTTTCTTTCTTTCTTTCTTTCACTCTTTCTTCCTTCCTTTCTTTCATTCATTCATTCATTCATTCATTCATTCATTCATTCATTCATTCATTCATTCTTTCTTTCTTTCTTTCTTTCTTTCTTTCTTTCTTTCTTTCTTCCTTCCTTTCTTCCTTTCTTTCTTTCTTTCTTTCTTTCTTTCTTTCTTTCTTTCCTTCTTTCTTTCGTTCTTCCTTCCTTTCTTTCTTTCTTTCTTTCTTTCTTTCTTTTTCCCTTTATGCTTTCTTTTCTCTTTGTTTCTCTTTGTTATTATAGTCTAATTATTTGAACATTTGAATGATTCGACTTGTTGGGCGAATCATTTGATTATTGACTGAATAGTTGGATTATTTCACTAATACGAATAATTTCAAATTTGAATACAGTAAGTTGGAATTTTGAGAGTTCGAATACTTCTAATTAAATATTAGTATTCGAAATTATTCGAACAATTGGAATAATTAGATTTTCAAATACAGTATATACACCCTCTGTCTGAAATGTTTGTTAATGTGTCTATGTTACGAACGAATTGTTGACTTACCTGATACAGCCGTTACTATCCTTCTAACTAATCCCCGTGGATGGTTATGCACTTCTTGGAACGGCTGTACAAGTCCTGGCATAGGCTTCCTGAGGGATAGTCTTCAGTTGGGTTGGCACATTACGTTGGATGTCCAAAATGTCCCAAAACCTCTGGCCCTTCAGGGCTTTTCGGCGACCCTGGACCCCGATACTCCATACTTTGACGCTTGCCTTCGAGGGGGTACCTCAGGCACCAGGTCTCTTCACCCGTGACGATGGTTTTCAGGACCATTCCTTTCCACAGAACATTCACCCTTCTCATTGCCACCCGTCGAACAGGTGTGCACGTTAGGTTGCATAAATTCACCCTTATCACTGCCGCCCGTCTAACAGGTGTGCAAGGCAGGTTGCATAAATTCACGCTTCTCTCTTGCTTGCAATTTAGAGTTTTGACGACCCAAACTGAAGGCTATTCATAAAGAAGACTATGCTAGGAGTTTCCAGGATTTGTTCAGTCGTTCTCAGAAGTGCATAACCATCCACGGGGATTACTTCGAAGGACAGTAACGGTTGTTTCAGGTAAGCCAACAATCCGTTCGTAATATAGCCCATTCATAGAACCTTTCAGACAGAGGGTGTACATCCCTAATAGCCTACATAGTCCACGAGCAAGATAATATGTTGAAGGCAGGTCTACAATCAACAAGGAAGTATAAATATAGAGTCGATGTGTTATTAAATTCGTCAGCATTGTGGATAATGCAATTGTACTGACCTGAAAGCCTCCCTAAGCTCATCTTCTCCGTCAGAGCCTTTCATCTTCTTGGACATCATCTGCAGGAACTCATTGAACTCAATGGTTCCGTTACCATCCACATCAACCTCATTCACCATATCACGCAGCTCGGTCTCTGCAATACAAATATATAACATGTCAAGATTCAGCGATGCCATTCCCACTAACAATCATCTCATTTACTATGGACCACAGCTCAGTCTGCAATGCAAGCATATAACTAAACTCAATTGTGTCGCTGCTGTCTACCTCTTCCTCAATCAACCTGTAACGCAGCTCAACCTGCAATGCAAATACAAGACAAAACCAGCAGGTCGTTTCGATATATTCTTCAGTCCATGTTCAGCCTATTTTCATCATAAGATAAAATACTGTAGGCGTATGAGATCACATTTTGACCGTGTGTGCGTATGTGTGTGGGAACTGACTGTGTGTCCCTCCTAATAAAAAACAAGTAGTTCCGTGAAGAACTAAACAGCCTATTTTCATATATTCTAAAGGACATTTCCATAAAAAATCCTCCCATATAGTAATAGGATTTTGCATGTAATGTATAGCTTTTCGTACATGGTCTATGTTGTGATGAAGTATTTCAAACTCAAAACTCCATATCCGTAAGTTGTAGTCACTTCATATAATGAACATGGCACTACAGTAAGTTCGAGACGTGGCCATTTGTTCAAATATTATGAAGCAATTTAGAAATGTAACATTTGTTATTCAGTTCATCGCAGGTAGATATCAAAACACGACAATGTATTTGAGAATATACAATTAAACTTGAAAACACTCTTCGTAATATCATTAATTAGCCTACTCCCGTGAGGGCAATATAAGGGCGGATGCAGATAATGTGAACGTCTAACATGTATTGTTCTGTAATTGATGTACTGTACACCAATGAAGGTATGGTTTTAGCTTAATGCATCCATAAAAATGCTTTGTCTCCTCTGATGTTTGTTGGCACTAAAATGACATTCATTTCGTGTTGATTGACTCTCCACATGATCACATTTATTTTCAAAGCCTCTCAGTACATTTCACTCGCTTTGTTCTCATGAATGTGATCACGTCTGCTGGTCAAGTTACACTGTCTGTAAAGTTATCAGTTCCCAAAAAGCACCACCAAACGTTTTGTGGTGTAGAAATCCCCAAACCCCCAAGGCAGTGCTATAATTAGGTACGCTAGGTGAAGCACGGAACATCGAGGCCCTAAGAAAGGAGGTAGTTTGCTATTACTTTCCTCACCAAGCCAGTGCATCAACAGTAGCCCTATGAATAGAACCGTTCACAGCATCCACAGGCAATAACTCTTATAAGATTGCGATTACTTGGCATCACCCATACCTTAGCAGTTTTCATATGATCACTGCCTTAAATTAGCCTGAGACATCAGTGTAAAGCCACGTTTTGCTTTAAACTGTGCCAATTGGCAAATGCAAAATAAAAACAAGTAGTTCCGTGAAGAACTAAAGCTTATTTTCATATGTTAATTGCCTCTATCAACATACAAAATTTCAGTTTGATGGCTGTAATAGATTCTTAGATATTGAGAACCGTCTAATATTACGGATGGTCGCCATGTTGGATTTTGACATACGTAGCTCTTAGAGTTATGTGTTATTACATGAAGATTATTGTGCACGTGTAGTATTCAAACTTCAATCGCATGATTAGGACACAAGACGTAAAAACGAGATTTTAACATTTCGCACAGCTGCCATCTTGTGGTTATGAAAACAATTGAAATAAATTAGATGCCCGTGGATTAACATTTGTATAAGCATTTACCCTACCACGTTTTAATGCACTCAGATGGTTAAATCGCGAGAAACGTCTATTTAAATATTTATAGTTCGCGTCGCACCAGGTTATTGAAAGTCCTATAGGTGAACTTATGTTCATAACCTGTATGACCATACAAAATCAGTTTAATTGCTGTAAAAGATTCGAAGATAGCCTATTGAAAACCATCTAAATATTTATGATGGCCGCCATGTTGGATTGCGTAGGTTCATTATTCAAACTTTCAATTCCATCGCATGATTACGACACAAGAAATAAAAACGTAATTTTAAAATTTCGCACAGCCGCCATGTTGAATTTAGGTAAACAATTGAACTAAATTAGATACCAGTTAATTACAATACGTATAATCATATACTGTATCATATATATTTCACTGCGCTCAGATGGTTAAATCGCGAGAAAAATCTATTGAAACGTTTCAACTTCGATTGGCCACCATGTTCGTTTTGTACTTTACAGGTTTTTGAAAACTACATACTGTAGATAAACGTGCAGTAGTGCCGTTTATCATCGTGCAAAATTTCAGGGTGATATCAGTAATAGTTTCGGAGATATTGAATGCTGGTTAAATGTTTCGCAAAGCCGTCATGTTGGATTGGTGAGACGTAGTAAAATTTGAAGGGCAGGTCAGGGTTGGCCGAAATGGTGCTATGACCTTGCCGAGTTTCATTGAAATCACTCCAGCCGTTTAGAAGTTATTTAGGGGGGGGGGGCACACACGCATCACACACACACACATCACACACACAAACGCACACACTCACACACGGACAAAAGGTGATCTCAAAAACCTATATATTTTTTCATAAAATGAAAATAGGCTAAAAATATTGGGTGTGTGCAACTACGATGCGCGACGATATTTGTTCGTGACAACGTCTTCCCGAACTGATGTCTTAAAACTGTTGCTTCGTATATATTTTAATCATGTATTTTGTGGAACGGAAAGTTCACAGGCGAAATGAAGGAAAGCTGAGTTGCACTTCCAGGGAAACTCCAAACACAACCACTCTTCTCTGAAGTTTTAACTCAACACGACTCGACAGTTTGCTTCTGGCTGTATCTGGGGTAATATGTTCGCCCGCTAGCTAGGCTGTAACTTGGGTGATTGAATCGCTCCTAGCCAGCTTGTAAACCGTCGCCTCAGTATTTGAATGGAGATTGTTGGAAGACATGAAAACGCAAAAACACTTATAGTGGGCGATGTATTGAAGATAGAGATATACTCTCGTGGACCTTTTTGTGGAACTTTTCATGCTGAACAATTCTTACATTCATAGTATATAGATATTTTTTACGTTTTGCCCAGCGTAAGCTTAAAAAGCGCACGGACGCTATGTGTTTTTTTTACATTTTCACTAAAATAGTTACTGCTCGGCTTCCTTTAATCATAAGTAAATTATTTTCTAAAGAAATCTTTCTCAAGATATCCTTGACAGAATGGTGAAAACCGCATCAAAAATCCATCCAGAGGTTCACCCGTGACATCCCAAAACGACAGTAGCGACACTCAAGCGCGGCAATGGAAGAGAGAGAGCGTTGCAGCAGAAGAGAGATAAGGCGATATCATCACCTTTCACTGTAACTCTTTTTCACGAACGTCACTGTATTCCAACAATTTATTTGACGTTGTCACGTCAACATATAAATGGCAGGAGCGATTTCCATGAAACTCGGTAAGGACATACTACTACCTCGTCCGACTTTGACCGAGACATTCAAATTTCAATATGCCTCACCAATCTAACATGGCGGACGCGCGAAATATTTCATCGGAATTCTATATCTCCGAAACTGTTACTGATATCATCCTGAAATTTTACATGTTGATAGAAAATACTATGTTTAAGTCATCTATTTGACTTTTGAAAACCTGTTAGTACCAACTCAACATGGCGGTCAAGCAAAGTTAAAATATTTAATTGGAACTTTCTCGTAATTTAATCATCCGAGCGCAGTAAAACTTGGTATGTAAATCTCTACATATAAAAACGAATGTACGTGATAGTTTGTCTGTCTGTCCTTTATGCGTCCATATACCATTCATCTAATTGCGATTAAACTTTGGCGAGTTGTTGTGTACACTTCCGTGAAGGTTTCTGACCTAGTAAATCCATTTTACAATCGGTAGTGCATGAGTAGTTTTAACAAATGAGTGATGGCGCGCGAATCGTTTCAACAAAATCCCGTATGCGTTCCTATACCATTTGTCTGATTGCGATGAAACTTTGGTGAGTTGTTGTGTTGACTCCTGCAAATGTTTCTAACTTAATAAATCCATTTTACAATAAGCGCACGAGTAAATTAAACAAATGAGTGTCGGCGCGCGAATCATTTCAACAAAATCCCGTATGCGTTCATATACCATTCATCCGATTGCGATGAAACTGTGACGAGTTGTTGTGTACACTACCATGAAGGTTACTGATTTAATAAATCCATTTCACAGTTGGTAGCGCACGAGTAATTCAATAAATGAATGACGGCACGCGAATCACTTCAACAAAATCCCGTATGCGTTCCTATACCATTCGTCTGATTGCGATGTAACTTTGGTGAGTTGTTGTGCTGACTCCTGCAAATGTTTCTGACTTAATAAATCCATTTTACAATAAGCGCACGAGTAAATTCAACAAATGAGTGACGGCGCGCAAATCATTTCAACAAAATCCCGTATGCGTCCGTATACAATTCATCCGTTTGCGATGAAACTTTGAGGAGTTGTTGCGTACACTGCCATTAAGGTTTCTGATATAATAAATCCATTTCACAGTTGGTAGTGCACGAGTAGATTCAACAAATGAGCGACAGCGCGCGAATCTTCTCAACAAAATCCCGTATGGGTTCATATAGTTAGTATTCATTCGGTTGCGATGAAACTTTGGTGAGTTGTTGTGTACACTCTTGCATAGGTTAGTGAGTAAATCCATATCACAATAGGCAGCACACGAGTAGATTCAACAAATGAGTGATGGCACGCGAATCGTTTCAACAAAGTCTCGTTAGTGTTCATAAACCATTCATACGATTTCGATGAAACATTGGTGAGTTGTTGTGTACACTCCTGCGAATGTTTCTGACTTAGTAAAACCATATTATAATAGGTAGCGCACGAGAATATTCAACAAATGAATGACGGCGCGCGAATCGTTTCAACAAAATCCCGTATGCGTTCATATTCATCCGATTGAAATTAAATTTTGGTGAATTGTTGTGCACGCTCCCACGAATGTTTCTGAATTAGGAAATCCATTTTACAATAGTATAGAGGCAGTTAACGGAAGAAGAAAAAATAATGTATCCAAAAGCACTTCAACAAACAAAGTTACAACGCCAATATATTTTTGTTTGGCATTGCAACGCATGCCGGATAGAGCTAGTGTTTATTCAAGATTTAATCTACAGGCATCTAATTTAATTCAATTGTTTTCCAAACCTCACGACGGCGGCTGTGCCAAATTTTAATATTTTTTTTCTTTTGAATCCTAATCATGCGACCGAAGGTGAACGTTTGTATAACGAACAAACGCGGTAACGTTCATCTACTGGTACAAATAGAACAATCCAACATGGCGATCATCCCAAATTATTATCTGGATCTCAATATTTACGTATCTATTACAGCAATCAATCTGAAATTTTGTACGATGATAGAGGCCATTAAAATATGTTCACCTATGGGACTTTCAATAACCCGATGAGCACAAACCCAATATGGTGGTGAAGTGAAATTTAAATATTTAATTTGATTATTTTTGCGACTTAATCATCCAAGTGCTGTGAAAGTTGGCACGGTATATCTTCATGCAAGGCTTACTATATTGGCGTGCAATGTAATAAAATTTTTATGCAAACTTAAAATTGGTGGCTGTTCAAATTTTTTTAAATTACTTCTTCATTTCTCGTGCCCTAAACAAGCGATAGAAATGAAGGTTGGCATAATGAACAACCATTGTAATGTTCATCGGCTGGCATATAATTCTATTGACTACATATGAAACAATCCAACATGGCGTCCATGGGATTCATCTCACCAGTTCACAATATCTCCGAAACTATTTAAGTAATCAAACTGAACATTTTATGGCGATAGAGAACTACTAAGTAAATACATATATGTGACACCCAAAATCCTGAGAAACACAAAAACTACATCGCGGGAAAGTGATTTAAAACTATTTTAAATGACTTTTCTTGTGATCTAATCACCCGGGAGTAATGCAACTTAACACAGGGAATCTATATTCAGAACTTAGTATAGAGACATCTCATGTTTAAAATAATTCAAGATGGAATCAGTTCGAAATTTTTATTTTTCAGTTTCTCGTATTCTATTCAAGGGATTGAAAGAAGATTCTTATGATAGGCTTTAATAATAATCAGTATCTAATGTCACTATTTTCTGTAGCTTACTTTTCGTAAATTATAGGAGGCGTGTATTTGACGTTTCTTAAAATAAACTCCCGTGACTCGTAACAGAAATACATCTCGGTACCATTACGCGGGAGGAGTCTTATTCACCGATACTGAAAGTTTTTATATTCTAGCACATACTTTCTCAATGTAATGGTGTTGGTGGAGATTGCCTTGAAGGGTAAACACTAAGATCATCTAGCCGAATATTCTATTGCAGGCATCGTAAATTGTGGATTAAACACATGTTCATATCTGAAATGAACATGTTTTACACTGTTCTGTCGAACCTATCTTTCGGTAAGTAGAAAAACCAGTACACTATGTCTTAGTGCTGTATTCGTGTATTGTAGATAAGCCTCATCGTGTAACATATTTTTAGTGCTGGAAAGGTGTTGATGTGAGTTTTCTTGAGGAACGATGAAAGGTTTGATTTAAGTCAGGAACATGCGCGTAAGACCATTTTCCTTTCAGAAATATTATTTTTCTGTCTATGGATATTGAACTATGAGTTTGAACTTTCTGCTCTATACTTTATCAGAACATAGTTTGTGTACCAAACGCTATTTAGTGCATCACATCGAAAATCCGTTTAATAGACGGGGGAGTTATTAATTGAAAAGACCAGTAGGATAAATGAAAATTGACTTTCTTCACTGAACCACTTGTTATAGTAATACATTCCGCAGAGTCTGCCGGACACATCAATTACACAGGCCGTTTCAAAATGTACGCCGAAACGAGAAGATAAAATGAGTAATTGGTGTACATTTTGCTGGGACGTAGCTCACCCCACTTGAGGGTCAGAGAACAATAAAGTTATAATCGGTTCCCCTTAAATTAGAAACTATTTTGACATATGGAACTATTCGTGTTGATTTCACGTAGTCGGCTATGATGCTGGGTTCCATACAGTTGCCTGAATTGCGACAGGAAGAGCTATATCTGATAAGAAGGGAACATCAAATCGCAGTAATTTTATTTTATTCCATTTGGTCAGTAGAGCTAATGTATGGAATGCCTCATTCCATCACAGCTGTAGAGCGTAGCCACACTGTGCAAAATTTCACGCGGACGTAGTGTGTGCTGCTCGCGTGCGGGGTTCTACGACAAACTAAGCGTTGCCCGTTCCAGTTGTCGAGTGATCTCTGTTGCGTTCCTTGTTCCATGCTGGCTACTGAATCCACTGAGGTGAAGCGTAGATCGATTTGCTATTATTATTATTATTATTATTATTATTATTAGTATTATTCCATTTAGGGGCTAGCACACCGTGAACATCAGTCCCATGTATTTTGGGTTGTGTGGAATTTACCGAATAACCTGTGTAATTGTGGTGCCTATAGTCGTGTGTGTACTTTTAATTGAAGTTAGTATAGGGAAGGAGGCTCTAAGCCTCCGTGGCTTAGGCGGCAGCACGCCGGCCTCTCACCGCTGGGTCCGTGGTTCAAATCCCGGTCACTCCATGTGAGATCTGTGCTGGACAAAAAGGAGGCAGACAGGTTTTTCTCCGGGTACTCCGGTTTTCCCTCTCAACATTTCATTCCAGCAGCACACTCCACTATAATTTCATTTCATCTGTCATTCATTTAATCACTGCCCCAGGGGAGTGCGTCAGGCCTCAGCAGCCGGCACAGTTCATATCCTCGCCGCTAGATGGGGGCTTCATTCATTCCATTCCTGACCCGGTCGGAGACTGGAAGCAGGCTGTGGATTTTCATTGGGAAGGAGGCAACAGTGGTCTTAATTTAAGAACCAACCCGACATTTGCCAGGAGTAGACGTGGGAAACCACTTCTAGAATGGCTGAGGTGGAAATCAAACCCGGGCCACGAGGGTGGTATCAACGCTAGCAATTCCACCACGAGTTGTCCTAGACAGATATTGGCCAACTCTGTGTGTTCATCGGAGGATCAGTGATAAAAGCAAAAGTGACTGAAAGTTTGTTCTTTGTTCGATGTATCTTCTTATACCACACTGTGGGTTTAGGATGACATAATGGCATCTAAATTCAGGAGAACACATCGTCACTTTGAGGCTCTTTGGGCCACAGGGAGTCCCGTGTGTAAGGATTTATTTTGACATAAAAGCAATGCTTACTTCAGGGCATGTCAGGTCCATTTCATGTAGTATGTTATCCATTTAACGTTCCTTTTAACTACTGTGGATTTAGAGTAGTTAAATATTGAAACAAATTCTGACTCATACAAAATATGTTCTTTCAAATCGGGGAATGATTGTTTAAATAGCTCAGCTAATGACTCATATTTATCTATATATCTATCTTCCTATCAGTCTAGGAGCGTGATGACACAGTGGTCAAGCTGCTTGCCTCACACCAAGGCAACAGGGTTCGATTCCCGGTGAATGCATGTGGTTTTTTCAAGGTGAAATATCACGCCCGGTGATTCAGCTTCCACGGAAAAAGGAAGTCTCGTGGATTAAGATTGCGTCTTGGCTACCAAACTCATGGGATTACCTTCTCATTTAGTGCTTGAGAAATGCTGGAGCAGGATGTGAGAACCGCTCCCGCACATCATTTGCCATTCATCAAACTCCATGAGGACTCTTTGGCGGTGTGTAAGAATGAAGTTAAAATAAAACTACTGTATACTGAAACATTCACAGTTCCATCTGAAATTACACATATATTCAGGTGTAGAAATTTAAACCGTAGGATCTCACATGAACGCCATTTACACAATAGTGTATTAAGTGTAAGCCAGAGTTATGTACCAGTACAGATTGTTTTGGTGGCTCATTATGCAATGTTACACTTTAATCGCTTGAATAAGATAAGAAGGGTCATGGTGGCGCAGCGGTCAAGCTGTATGCCTCTCACCAAGGCGGACCGGGTTCGATTCCCGGTCAGTGCATGTGAGATTTTCGATATGAAATGCCATGTCCTGTGGTTCGGATTCCACGTAAAAAGGAGGTCCCGTGGCTTATGATCGCGAGATTAACGGTCACGTTAAACTACAAGCTTCCTTTTTTGAATAGGATAAGAGAATTAAAAATGTTTAAAAAATTTCGCACTACCTGCATCTTGAATTTCTGAAAATAAATGAACAACATGAGTTTTCGGCACATTTAGCTTAAAATAAAACTTCGCTGTGCTATGTATTTACTGCGCTGTGATGATTAGAGCACCAGAAAATTCATTTTAAATGTTTTAAATTCGTGTGTCCGCCATGTTGTTTTGTGCTTATCAGAGTGTTAAAAGTCACTAGTCCTCTATCACCACACAACATTTCAGTTATTGCTATAACTGTTTTAGATATACTGCGCGAGGGTGAAGATTTCACGCGCCCGCTATGTTGAACTGGTGACACCAAAATTCAAAAGGTGCGGTCTGAGTCAGATCGGGTAGTAATCTAGTAAGTCCTTACCGAGTTTCATTTCAATCAACCCAGCAAATAAAGAAGTATAAAGGAGGAACTCACAGAGACAGACAAACAGACCCTCAAACCGACGACACATTTATTTATTATTAGATAAACCATGAAGGGGTCATTTTACACGAATAGTATAACAAATCTTAAATAATATTAATAACAACAAGTAACAAATGCCTGCAAGGGACAAATCTCGGGATCGTCGCAGGGAAAGATTCTGACAGTACGTGGTCAGGACGGGGAGGGGGATAGAATTGCGGATGAAAGGGACCCTCTAATGCATTGCTTGAATTTTGTATAAGGAGAGAATTTGTCAGTGTTTGAAAGGGAGTTACTAAAGGTAGGTAGACGGTGGAAAATACAGCGCTTCTGTAGTTCAACACCTGGGTGAGGTACATGGTGTAAATTGTGCTGACGTGTTGAACGGGAGGGAACGTGGAGTGGGAAGAAGGTAAGTGGCATGTTAGATTTTGTGAAGCCATTTAGAATTTTGTGTAGTAAGCACAGATCAGTAAATTGTAAACGGCTTCTCTGCACATAGAAAAAAAAAAGATCTCATAAGCCTATACAGTATTTAATATGATGGAAGTAAGCGTGCAAGAGCCAGAGTGAGGATCAAACTCCCTGTTACTTCATGAAACTCCACTAGATGTCACTTAATGGAATCTCTGAGGAGTTCCTTTATGGGCAGCCTGAGTCTATTTCAAGGCGCTATCTAAAAATAATACACACATCAAAAAAAGTTTTGCATCACCTCGGTTCCCAGATCTCCGGCATATAGACGTTGACTGTGTATATTGTATCCAAGATACAGTCCCTTTGACTGTTCATAGATGTCACTAAAACTGCTCAAAGATGTAAACAACCATGCATGAGCAGGGCCTATTAGACGGAGGGGGTACGACAGCCGATCAGTTCCAGTCATTCCACCAGGACGAAGGTACGCTGCTCATGTTGTCTGTAGTTCTACCATGCCTAGAAGGTCAATACCGCAGTTTGATCGCGTCCGCATTGTTACTTTGTGTCAAGAAGGGCTCTCAACAAGGGAAGTTTCCAGGCGTCTCAGAGTGAACCAAAGCGATGTTGTTCGGACATGGAGGAGGTACAGAGATACAGGAACTGTCGATGACAGGCCTCGCTCAGGCCGCCCAAGGGCTACTACTGTAGTGGATGACCGCTACTTACGGATTGCCGCTCGGAGGAACCCTGACAGCAATGCCACCATGTTGAATAATGCGTTTCGTTCAGCCACAGGACGTCGTGTTTCAACTCAAACTGTGCGCAATAGGCTGCATGATGCGCAACTTCACTCCCGACGTCCATGGCGAGGTCCAGCTTTGCAACCCCGACACCATGCAGCGCGGTACAGATGGGCCCAACAACATGCTGAATGGACCCCACGGAATTGGCATCACGTTCTCTTCACCGATGAGTGTCGCATATGCCTTCAACCAGACAATCGTCGGAGACGTGTTTGGAGGCACCCTGGTCAGGCTGAACGTTTTAGACACACTGTCCAGCGAGTGCAGCAAGGTGGTGGTTCCCTGATGTTTTGGGGTGGCATTATGTGGGGCCGACGTACGCCACTGGTGGTCATGGAAGGCTCCGAAACGGCTTTACGATACCTGAATGACATCCTCCGACCCATAGTGCAACCATATCGGCAGAATATTGGAGAGGCATTTGTCTTCATGGACGACAATTCTCGACCTCATCGTGCACATCTTGTGAATGCGTTCCTTCAAGATAACGACATCGCTCGACTACAGTGGCCAGCATGTTCGCCAGACATGAACCCTATCGAACATGCCTGGGATATGTTGAAAAGGGCTGTTTATGGACGTCTTGACCCACCAACCACTCTGAGAGATTTACGCCGAATTGTCGTTGAGGAGTGGGACAATTTGGACCAACAGTGTCTTGATGAACTTGTGGATAGTATGCCACGGCGAATACAGGCATGCATCAATGCAAGAGGACGTGCTACTGGGTATTAGAGGTAGTGGTGTGTACTGCAATCTGGACCACAAATGCTGAAAGTCTAGCTGTATGATGGTACAACATGCAATGTGTGGGTCTCATGAGCAATAAAACGAGCTGAAATGTTGTTTGTGTTGATCTCTATTCCCTTTGTATTTAACGGTTCCGGAACTCTTGGAACCGAGGTGATGCAAAACTTTTTTTGATGTGTGTAGATATAATTAAAATTTATGATATTATGTATGGATATATTGTTCAGACGTCTCTGCAGATAATATGTGCAAGATCTGAGTTGCTACATTTGAAGAATGAAATGTAAGTATGGATATACATTACCAGTAGGCCTCTGTCCAAGAGAGCGCATCACCACGCCCAGCTCAGCCATGGTTATAGTTCCATCCTCGTCTTTGTCGAACAGCATGAATGCCTCTTTGAATTCTGCAACGAAAAAAGTTCATTTTCATTTACACAAGCTCAAAGATTTCCACTAAACTTATGTACGCTACACAATATTAAATGTTAGCTTCAGAATACCATGTGTTTAGTTCAACAGAACATATTTCTCCCCTCCTCCACGCATTTTGCAATTCGATCAGATGTCAAATGGCATATTATCTCAAATATGTTTCGAACGCAGAGCTATACTCACAAACGTCAGTACTAAGTCTTCTATGACTTTCGGCTGGAATCGGGAAATATTTATCACAGTAAATATGGAAGTTCGGGGACAATGTACAGTATCAACTTATCGTATCTTCATCCGAAAAGGTGTTCGGATCAGGTCATTTCTTTTCTGAACTAGAGTTGGAAATCTAAGCTTAATTTAATTTCCAACAGTGCTTTAAAACTCTTAACATTATGCAACTAGTCAGTCTTCTCTTAGTCGTACGCAGAAGAACAAGCTCAAGGCCAATCGCGAGTTATCTCAGCTTGTGAACATGACCCCTACCCCCTACCCCTAAAATTCGAGATATTGAGGTTCGAACTGATCAAGCTGTGTACAACCAATGGTTCTGCAAGAAAGAGTGGCTTTGTGGATTGGTGTTCAAAACTCACTATGTTAATAATTTTACGATGGCTTAATTTAGTGTTTTGATTCCTTGCGTTGACCGAATGATGATGCGCCAGTGAAAATAAACCCCTGACAAAGCTGGTGTATTTGATTATATTTTGATTTCGGTAATAGCTGGTTCAAACACTAATAAACTTTATAAAGAACACTAGTTGCAACCCGTCAAAACAAAACGGTAAATGGGAAAATATTTACTGAAGGTTTTTTTATATACATTCTTTGTACGGTTACTTTTTGGCATTAGTGCAACTTAGAGGGCATCGAAAGATTGCACTCTCGACATTTCAACATGCTGCTGGCATTGACTGAAAACTTGATGAGGTAAATCCTAATTTTAACTGCACTTATTATTTCCAAATCCAAGCAATTTTCATACATATTTCTTACAATTAATCTGGTTCCATGTAGGAGCTCTTGGGAAACGTTCAGATATCTAAGGAGCACAACTATGGCTCAAACGTTTGGAGTAAGAATATATGCAGGCAAATCACTTAATTCCAAGGAATTCAAGAATTCAATAGGAAACTGAAGTAGCTGGCTTTCATCTTCAGTATTTAATCTATTAACGCTGGTGTATGAGTTTTACCTACTGGATATAAGTTCAATGACATTTAAAATAATTTCATTACAGTGTTCATTTTTGGTGTAAGAATGCAAACTTTCGAGAAATTTATTTTACCCTTCACAGAAGTGAATGTTTCGCAGTAAGATATCAGTCACGTAATCATCAAGTCTGGCTGATAATTCAATAAAATTTGATTCCTCACCATCCACAGAGGGGTAGTCGCAGTAACTTGTAGCAAGAAGTCAGAAAATTCCATTCCAATTCATTTTTATGAAGGCGGAGTATTTTGGAGAAGGGCCAGAGAGAAGAGTATTTGATACAATTGTGAATAACTATTTGGCGAGAAGCGTTCGGCACAACAAGCAAAACCTACCCGAAGTCTCCTCCAAGAACAATAATTTTCCCACAAAAAGGAATAATGTCGTTACGTATAATATCATATAGAAGTCGATTCACACACATTAATGAATGAATATTTGCCATTAGTGCTTCATCCCATATTATGAGCCATGCTAATCGAATATTTCCAGCTTATTAGTGGTATTTTGAATGTTGAATGTAGGGGTTATGCTCTTGCAAAATAGTGTTTAAAATATGAATTGTACCCTTCCTGATGCAAGAGTCCGCTTGATTTTCAGATCTGATTTGATTAGCTTCTGACGAGTCTAATATATACAACTGGCCGTAAGATCCGTCGCTTATATTTTTGGAATATAAGGAAGAAATGCAATGATGTGATATTCCATAAATTTTAAAGCAATATGTACTGTATTCATGTGGCACGGTAACATTGGCACCAAAGGAAACGAAGAACATGGCGTTATTGTACTGCCGAATATTCTCTCTGAAATTCCTTGAGATATCGCCTCCAGTGAAAAATTGTTGCAGCCTGTGAAATATTATATATTCGAGCAGATCAATTTTACCATTACAACAGCAAAGACCAAAGTAACCAAGCGTAGATTTTTCGCAAGAGAAATACAATGCAGAACAATGCTGAGCCTCGAGAGGTAAAACTAATATCTGAAATTATTTCTGCATTGGTATTGATATTGGATTTAAAAAGTGGCTTCGTACTCTCTCCGATTTCTCACTTTTTTTTAGGCCAATGTTCTTTTTCGTTGAACGGGTTTATTCATAGTAGCATTTCTCCCCAAATTAACATCATTTTCGATAATTCTATAGTCTTGCATCAACGGAGTTGCTAAATACTAAATGGCAAATAATACTTCCATTGCCAAAATCAACAACGAGGTTAGACTAATTGTTACGTACTCTAAACAAATAATCAATGAACAATAATTGGCTTACACAATTAAATTTAACCTGACCAGTGTATTCACCGTCCAGAGACTTTCATACTCAAGATGGTTGCTGAGGAGAATGCGATGAGACTGATCGTCAATAATAAAATCCTTATAATTATCCTTGCCAGCAACAATGTTTGCAATAGTTGGCAAACGCAGCTCAGGATAATGTTCTTCATTTTGATATAAACAGTACGAAACTGTTCTAAATAAGCAATTTCCCTCTCCTGTTATGGGTACAATCCTTTGTATTTCCATGACAGTAAATTATGCAAGGGAGCATAGATAACTTTGCCAACTACTGGAATGAGCATAGACTCACTTCGCCAGCCACCGTAATGGAGGCAGTTTTAGAATCATATGTCCCGTGCATGTAAACCATCTTCTTAACACAGGGAAGTCCACTCTTAAGGCTACATTCTTGGCTATCGTCCTGGAGGTCCGGGTTCGATTCCCTGCTCTGCCAAGAAATTAAATTCTGGCCTGGGGGCTGGAACGGGAAGTCCTCAGCCTCGAGAGGTAAAACTAAGGGGAGTTGGGATCGATTCCAACCTCAACCATCTTGGATGTGGTTTCTCACTTCCACTCAGCCTACCGGGATGGTTCCTGGGCCACCGAACCAATAGAAAGCAGGTGCAATATTAAGTTACGTAAACAACATACACTCAACTGTCAGTTTGAGTGCTGCAATATTTACCTTCTTTAATTCTATTCCAGTATATACTGTATATCGTGGAATCATCATAAACGATATCCCCATCCTTCATAATTCTCATAAATAACTATCACATTAAAATGCGGTGGACTTCAATTCGCCATGTCTGTCATGAGCCAAGGCGATTGTGCGTGTGCACGAGTCCGAAGAATTTTGCATTTTTCTTTATTAGTTTAAAAATATACGGTAACATTTTTTTTCTTTTTAAGACGCTCTGAAAATCTCGTTTTCGCTGGCATCGGGAGAGCGTGGGTTCGAATCCCTCCTCGGCCGTCCTGAAAATGGTTTTCGTGGTTTCCCATTTTCACTACCAGGCAAATGCCGGGACGGTTCCTTTCAATAGGTCCACGGCCGATTTCCTTTCATAATCCCATTCGTCAGAGTGCTTTATGAATTCAATCGGTTCAGCCGTTCTCTCAATCTCGAGGTAACAAACATTACATAGATGGCAACGTAAATCGCGGAAAATTTTTTACTTAACGGAAATGAAAAGTAAAATATGTTTTGATATGTTTTAACAATGGAATACCAATAGCAAGAAAGAAGAATACGGAAATAAAAAGAATATATTCGAGGTGGGATTCGAACTCCTTCGACGACGCACAATAGAATTCAAAGTCTGCAAGGTTAGACTCTAAGCCACCCAGACAATAGAAAAGTAGCGCAATGAGAAGTGAGATAAACATTATACACACTCAACTGCTAGTTTAAGTACTTTCAATATTAAAGTTCTACCGGCCGCGGTGGCCGAGAGCGCTAACGCGCTACCTCGTTTTCGCTGGCATCGGGAGAGCGTGGGTTCGAATCCCTCCTCGGCCGTCCTGAAAATGGTTTTCGTGGTTTCCCATTTTCACTACCAGGCAAATGCCGGGACGGTTCCTTTCAATAGGTCCACGGCCGATTTCCTTTCATAATCCCTTCCCTGCCAGTCCTGAAAAGAAAAATACATGGCCATTGGCTGCATTAATGAAAAAAAAGTTCTATTCCAGTATATATCGTGGAAGCATCATAAACAAAATTTCCTCCCCTTTTTAATTCTCTTAAACAAAGATTACAGTAAGTCGCAATAGATCCTTCATCCGCTATGTCTCTCGTGTAGGAAAGCCATTGTGCGCACGCGCGAGAGCCACAAATATTACATTTTTCTTTAATAATTTAAAAATATACCGTAAAATATATTTTCCTTCTGAAGACACTAGGCAAATCTACAGGCCAAGAGCAATCGTCACAGTGCAATATGAAGTCAATCGGTTCAGCCGTTTTCTCAATCTCGCGGTAACAAAAATCACCTTACTGTTTTAAATATACTGTATAGATTATACACCAGCAACTTAACATGCACGAATATTTGTTTGGTTTCAGTGTTGCCATCCTTAAGTATTGTGTGGTACCAACAAAAGCCTTCAATAACTCGAGAAATGATTTGATCTGTATTCAATTAACCTTCCACAAACAAAGCGCAGACTGGCAACACATAGGCTATCTGGTCATATCGCAGGTCGTTCCCGGACTTCTGTTCGTAACCAAGGGGTGGTACCAAATTTATAGCTACCCACGGATATCATTAAAGGACTGTAGCCATTGTAACCCATTTTATAGGAACAAAGTACACATTAGCAACACGTTATTTATGATGTTATCAGTGTTTCTAGTACTGCTAAACTATGTAATGCTCATAGGCAGCATAACGGGATCACGTGGATAGCTCTTAAGAGTCAGACATGTTATCTTCCGACACTTCAAACGACGTGAAATTAGACTACTTCCTTAACAGGGCATCTCGTTATATACGTCTCCTACATTTGCATTTAGTTCGACATTAAGCATCAATTAGTGTGGTGTGGGTCAGATCCCTGCAGCGAGCCAATATTCCACTCTGTTTCCCACTTTTCCCTCCAGATGACCTTAGTACCTAGTAGCTGCCTGACCCTTCAAGGCCAGTTTAACTTATAGATCCCCGTGGCTTTCTCTTAGAGCAAGAGCTGATTGAAGTCTTAAGTGACGAAACTTTCCGTCACAGTTTCCTGAAGCTAACGGAGTCACGGTGTTCGTTTTAAATAAACTGGCTTTGCTACACCTCCCAACATTGAAGCTAAGATAAGGAAGGAAGATTGTAGTTTTACGCGACCGTGAATCTTGTGATTATGAGCCACGGGACCTCCTTTTTACGTGGAATCCGAGCCACAGGACATGGCATTTCACTTCGAAAATCTCACATGCATTGACCGGGAATCGAACCAGGACCGCCTTGGTGAGAGGCATACGAAGCTAAGATAAAAAACTGTTTGCAACTTGAGCATGCCTTTAGAACTGCGGCGCTCACAAGCGACCGATCGTGACAAATGAGCATTCAAATGAAAGAGAATAGACATTAGCAGTGACGAATTGCAGTCTAATTTCATAAATAACTATAATTTCTTTTAAAATGACTTTTAAAAAATTGTACTATTTGCAGATACTGTTACTGTAGGAACATATGCTCCATAATTGCTGTCCACTTCACATTTTGGCCGCTGTGACGCATGTTTCATGTCATTTTAACATTCTGAAGTGAGAGTTACAGCTAAGCTGTCAATCAATGGACTCAGCACACAAATGATATTAGCAGTGGTGAATTGCATTCTAATATCATAAATATCAATTTTCGTAAGAAGTGTGCGATTTGCAAATACTGATAGTCTAACTTGCTGCAATTATGAGTTGTCGTCTAAGACCTTAAAACTATTAAACGTTAATTCTCTTACAGGGGTTTCTTCTGCATTCTAATTTCATAAATATCGATTTTTGTAAGAAGTGTGAGATTTGCAAATACTGTTGCTGAAAGCTGTAATTATGAGTTGTCGTCTAAAACCTTAAAATTATTAAACGTTAATTCTCTTACAGGGTTTTCTTCTATCATTTCGCATGGTTTTTAGAAACAGTAAATCAATAGATTGAGTACTCAAATCGTATAACCGGTGAGTGATACGTCGTCTAAAACCTTGGAGCCGGGCGGGTAGTCTGTACACATGGGGCACACACAACCCATTAGAATATGCGAGAGTTCTCGACTTCTCGCACGGGTCCGCTAGTATAATATACAGTAATATAATACAGGGCGCCCGAGAATGTTCTCCGCAGTGGTTACGTGCAGCTGTGAGTGGTTGCCTCAGCGGTTTAGTTGGAAGCACGGTGTCTTTGACAGGGTGAATCCCACACGTGTGGGCTGTAGCCTGTCGAAATCGTCAGTGTGTATTGCAATAAGCGAGCGTATGTGTCATCAGCACTTCCAGCATCTGTCATGAATGGCTGTGGTGAGTACAAAGTATACTGTTTGCTTGTTATTAGGGAACACAGCGATGACAGAATGCATTCTACACATAAGTCAAGCAGCATTGCGCGTCATAGGAGCTCATGTCACCACGGACAGGTAAACGATAACAGAGGCTACTTATCTGAGTCATATCCTACTCGCGCAACTGTACCTGTCAACGAAGCAGGCTGACGTGTGACACAAGTAAACAAAGAATAGTTCCCATCTCGACCGCCGGCAATCATTTCGTGAATGGCTAATATGATGCAAGCGGCAGCCGTGCTGCCAACGTAACTTCTGTAGCTAGCTCTCGCAGACGCATGTAGATGCTGCGGAGAACATTCCCGGACTCACTGTATAATATAATATAGGCTACATTTTCATTTGTGACTATTTTGCCTTTCAGTGTCCAATTTAGTCTGCAGACCTCTGTTTGCGAACGAGTCGCCTCCAAGATCCGCTATTAGCAGTTAGCACTGACTGCCTCCTCTGCACCTATACCTCTCACTTTGAAATCGTTCAACGTTGAATCTAACCAATGCCATCTAGGTCTACTTATGCTTCTCTTACCCTCTACAGCCAAACTCATGAGCCTCTTAAGTAATCTCTCTTCACCCATCCTCTTCACATGACCCCACCATCTGAGTCCGCTCAAAGGATCAGCTTCATCTAGCGTGTTCATTTCTAACTTAGCCATTATCTGTTCATTAAAAGTACTCTCCTGCTAATGCTCCCATCTATGTGTCCCGACAATCATTTGTGCTACCCTCATATCAGTTACCTGTAGCTTATCTATTATATATCATGAATCTACCCAGCTCTCACTTCCATACAGCAAGGTCGACCTAAATACTGAGCGATGTAGGGAGCATTTTGTCCTTACACTAACTTCTTTCTTACAGAATACTGTACATTGCAAATGAGAACTCACTGCATTGGCTTTTATACACCTCAATTTTATGTCCTTCCACATACAACCATCCCGAGAGAATACATAGCCTAAGTAATTAAAATGTTCCACCTGCTCCAATTTAGTTCATCCTATCTGGCATTTTATTTTCTTGTGTTTCTTCCCTACCGACATAACCTTCGCTTTTGACATGCTGATTTTCATACCACACTCCCTACATTTCTGTTCAAGTTCAAACTTGTTGCCTTGTAAGGTATTAACGGAGTCTGTTATTACAACCAGGTCATCAGCATAGGCCAGACTGCTTACCTGGCTTCCACCTAATTTAATCCCACCCAACCAGTGTATGCCCTTCAGCAAATGATCCATATAAAATAAACAGTATAGGTGGAAGATTACAGCCTTGCCTCACTCCTGAAACAACATTGAACCAAGAGCTCGTCCTACCATCAACTCTCACTGTAGCCTGATTATCAACATAAATACTTTTGATTGCCTGCAGTAGCCTTCCCTCAATACCATAATCCCTCAGGATGCTCAGCATCTTCTCTCTGGGCACTCTATCGTACGCCTTCTCTAGATCTACGAAACACAAATACTGTCTATTCCTCTCGTAGCATTTCTCACAAACTTGGTGCATACTAAACATTTGATCCTTACATCCTCGTTGTGGTCTAAAGCCACACTGGTTATCATCCACCTTACTGTCGACCAATGATCGAACTCTCCTTTCTACGATCCCTACGTAAACTTTGCCCGGGATACTTATCATAGAAATGCCTCAATAATTGTTGCAACCTTTCCTGTTACCTTGCTTATGAATTGTACGATTACTGCTATGAGATTGCTTCGAGAATGAGTTCGCAACAGATAATCCCATGCTAGCACAGAAATCCAATAAACATTTCCAATTGGTGTTCGCATCCCTATCTTCACCCTAATTACCCATTACCTCCTCATACTCCTCAGTCCTATTGCCCATCCTAGCATTAAAATCCCCCATCAGTACTACGCTATCCTTATTGTTAACTTTAACTACCACATCACTCAGTGCCTCATAAAATCTGGCTACTTCGTCCTGATACACCCCTTCACATGGAGCGTACACTGAAACAATCCTGACCCGAGTTTCTGACATTTCCAAATCTATCTACAATCGTTCATTTACATACCTCGCATAAACTATGTTACGCTGGAAGGTACTCTTGACACATAGCCCTACTCCCTAATTTGCCCTGCCTCGTTTTACACCTGACATATACACCTTGTAATCTCCTACTTTCTCCTCTCTACCTCTTCTCATCTGAACTCCACTAATCCCTAGAATATCAAATCCCATCCTACTTGCTGACTCAGTTAGCTCTACTTTTATCCTTCCATATCCTTCGATATTAATAGCAACCCATCGAATACCAGTTCGTGGGATTGCCTGGTCGATTCCAAGGAGTCCCTGATCTTTCAGATGGGGATGGAACTCCATCACTCCCATAGGTTCGAGGCTTGCCATGCCATTTTTAGCAGGTTTAGAAAGTACAAGTAAAGCAGGTTGCTAGTCTTACAAAAGACCCTTGAGTTTCACATCACGGAACAAACCAGTGAGTTGGGTAGTCCTATCCGCCTGAGTACAAACTGGGCCACTACTCAGAATATGATGTAAGAAGGTATAGTTGCACTATCTGACGCGCTTCTTCATGAAGTAAGGGACCGATAACCTAGATGTTAGGCCCCTTAAAACAACAATTATCATCATCATCATCATGAAGTAACGGAACGATTCAGGCAGAAGGTGAAGGAGATGATTTTACATTATCAGCCGAGGCACTTCATAAAGAACCGGTGTTTGTGGGTTCGACTCATCATGAAATGACTGACACATTGGAGTCATACAGTAACTTTTCGACACGAACTATTCCAAGAAATAATTTAAACCTATGACTGCCACGCCTAACATAGTAGGTTGCACTACCAAGCCATGCGAGATTTTTAATTATTTTTTAGACTTGTATCTTATATAGAAGTAAAAAATTAGATTTCTTTAATTTGTATCCCGTATCAATTTCAAATAAGGGCGTGTATCACATTGATGCATATATCTTGGTAATGTGATTATCCATACAACTTGACTGTAGCTGGCCATGTGTATACTATTTATACATAAAATACGCTCCTCTACTGTCAAAGAAATGTTTATTACAAGAAAAATAACAATTTAATGCCATATACAACCTTTTAAAAAGTTTATACGTGCAAAATGGTGATGTGATATTCCTGCCATCTAGCAGGAGAATACACAAGAATGCATCTAAACTCCCTTCAACATCTCGAAAATTAAAGTGATATTTCTGCCATCTAGCGGGAAAAAGTTTCAATGCTGACTGCAAAATGCTACACCACGAGGACCACGAGGTCACCCGAGGTCGCGTATTGATGCTACGTTCGTGGAAAGCGTGTATTCAGGTGATACACGAGCCTTTAACCACACCCTTGCACACGTATTATAATTATACACATGGCCCCAGGTTGTGCACTAGACGTGTATCAAATAGATACGCATGGCAGTCGAGGTGTTAATGCTTGTTTATTGGCTTAAAATGGATTTACAGCCATAAAATAACAATAATAGAACAACAGAACTATATTAATATGTTTTGGCTAAACAAAAAATAAAACAGAAATCGTTAATTGACAAAAATGCTCCTAAAGAAACAACAGCCTTTGAACTTCCACGGTGACTACCATGCCGTATAATGCCACTATCAATTCTTGGAAAGCTCACTTATCTCACCACGAGGACACTGCTACCGCTACTTCATGAAGTGAGGGGCTGGGATTCCCGTCAGATAATGTACAAAAAGAATTACACTACGTATGTGACGGTGGCATTTAGTCATATCATGAAACCGCGCACCAGAGAGTGCAACTGTCACTTTTTACATCATATGCTGGCTTTTCATGAAGTGCCTAAGATTTTCATGAAATGACGGATTTCACTACCTGACTACGACATATACATTCTGAGATATCCAACTTAGTGTTCAAATTTCAATTATTAATTTTGAGCAATTGGTAGCACTGACGTAATTTCCAAATATGGCCTTGATATGTTCTGGCATAGATCTTTACTCATACTGTACCCTTATTGAAGATGGTCATTTGGGATATTTTTATGGATGACAGCGAGACGCTAGATTTGAAGAGTGCGCTGGTCAGTAGTTCGCTGGAGAACGTATAGCTCGCATGAGGAAGAGACGCGTGGTGCTAGTGAGAAGTAGAAGAAACTTATTGATGAAAATTGAAATGTTCCTTTTTGGAAATCTGGTGTTTATGAAGCCAGCAGAAGAAATTGCATGAAAATCGAACGAGGGAAACAGAGTTATGAGTGTTTTTATGGATCCACACGGAGCGCAGAGAGCGAATACGTAATGTTTTGGGTGAGTCCAGTCGAAGGAAGAGCCAGAGCGGTGATTTGAACAGCGGAGCCACCGGTCCAAGGAGGATATATGGGTAGAGCTGCTACTTAATTCAAAATTTTGACACCAACCTATTGCTCGGCGCAAGTAGTTCCAACTGGCAATATGAGAAGGCGCGACGATGCACTTTCGAGCGCGATCCGTCCCCGACCTGGCCTACTGGCCCCTCTCCCCTCTCGGCCCGTGCCTACTCGACCCTTTCCCCTATTCTATCGCCCCGCCTCTACTTTCTATTCCTTTCCCCTGCCTTATAATGGTCATATTTTAGTAATTGGTCTAATAATAGGTGAAGGAAAGGAAAGGAAGCTTGTAGTTTAACGTGACCGTTAATCTTGAGATCATGAGCCACGGGACCTCCTTTTTACGTGGAATCCGAACCACAGGACATGGCATTTCACTTCGAAAATCTCACATGCATTGACCGGGAATCGAACCCGGACCGCCTTGGTGAGAGGCATACAGCTAGACCGCTGAGCCACCACGCCCCTAATAATAGGTGATTTCTTCCCCCTGTGATATCAGGTAGAGAAGAAAACATAGGCTCTACCGTATCAGAATAGTTGTGGATGTTTCAAGGTTATCAGCCCATGTTTCCACAAAGCACATAGCACGACATAGGCCTACCCCACAGATATGTACAAATAGAAAGAGTAGGCTACAATACTACAATATTAAAAATGAATTGTAGGACAAAATTACAGCTGCACTTATCACACACCAGTATTATTTGTCAGCGCGGTACTTCCTATCAATCGAATTTAGAAATATCACGTTTGAATTACGGGAAGCGTTGGAACAACCAGCTCTTATTTTGAATTATATCGATAGTATCTAATATCGTTTTCGAGCGCAATGTATCGACTAAAATCGATGTGTGATTCAATATAATTCAATTTCTTCGTATAATATTGTTCGAAACCGACTGTATTCTTTTCTAAGCACTGCAATATGTATTTACTATTGATATATATTCAAATATTAATTAAATATACAACATTAACAAGAATACTCACCAATTTTCCGATTTTGCTGCCATCTATAGAAGTACAACTCATCTACATCGTCGTACGCAATGACTGCTAGCGTTTTTAACGTTGTCAGCAGGTACCACTACAAGGCAAGCAAGCGTTGGCACCAAAACACCCTATAAAGTTTCACCCACTCGCACCGGTCTTCTGCATCGGGCGCAGAAGAGTATTTATCAGTCATAGCCGAGCTATGTGTTAGTTCAGTCTTCAACAGTCAGTCTTGATCAGTCTTTGATCAGTTTACAGTCTTGCAACAGTACTGCATCGTAATTGAAAACTATAATCTACTACGAATATTCAGCAGACGACACTTGAAATTCTATTCAAATACCAATCTGGAGTTTGTCTCAAATATTAATCTACGATCTGGGGCTATTTGTTTTATACAGACTGTACAAGGGTAAACCTTTTACCCAGTTAGGAGAGTTTAATGGGTTCAATCTGCTTTGCGGATTCGATTAGAGCATTCTCTATTACACAAACACAGGCTAGACGACAATATGGGGCCGACATTGCCTAGCGTGTTGTGTGGAATAATATTCCTTACCCATGGTAGATAAGCTTTAATAATAGGAATCTACGCATTTGGACACTTACAGATGGTAAGTGTATTGCCTATGACAGGGCCATCCAGACAGCGCTCCGGGCGCGCTCTAAACCAGTGCTCCGAGCGCTTTATTGGAAGGTAGTTTCAGAAGTGGTGGGAGGAGCTTGGCTGGCTGAGCGCGCTGAAGTGTGCAGCCGATCCATCAGTCTCTAGTATAGTCCAATGCGCTTTGTTGACAGTATGTAAGTAAATCAGTTTCGCAGTGGTCATGACTGAACAGCATACAAAAAAAAGGAGTGGTGAAGCAGCAGTCTTTAAAGCAGAATGGGAAATTTAATTTTTCTGTACAGCTTATAAACGTCATGCCAAATGTTTAGTGTGCAACAGAGATGTAATGTGTTAAAAAGAACACAATTTGTTGTTGAATTTTCCTCTCTAATATGTTCACATTTCAGTTTGGAATAAATCACAATAGTCATTACTTAACACTTGTGTTCGTTTTCTGCACATTCCATACATCGGAGTTCCATTCAATTTGTATATGCGGTATATTTGTATTGGCAAAAGAGCCCTATTAATATGTCAACAATCCCACAAGAGCCGTCGGCCGCACGACAGTATCTAGTCAGCGTGGCCCGAACATCGTCCGTCTCCTCGCTGCCACAGTGTAGTGGTGGTAGGGGAAGGAGCGCTAGTCTGACTGCCCTGTGCTCCCCGAGCGCGATCGCGCTCCCGGAGCGCAATGATTGGACGGCCCTGGCCTATGAAATCAAGCTGTTTTGTCAAAGCTGCAATAATTGGTAAACGGTGAAAATAGTAACAAGTTCGAAAATGCAAAGTGAGTGGGGGTGAAACCACCGTAATGCATTTAGTAGCACAAGCTACCATGTCAGATAGTCGCGGAAGTAATCGTGGACTTTATCAGTGTATGAACGCCAACGCGAGTATGAACTGCTAAAGACCGAGCGGACAGGATGGATGCGGATTCGAATGCTGAGGAAGATGACGGCGAGCGTGAATGGGGGAACGAGCGAGGTCATGCGTTGCAAGAGGCATGTCAAGAGACCCATTGAACCGTGGAATTCCATCGAGGATTTATCACGCCGTAAACATCGGAGAAATGTGAGCTAAATCTGAACATGTATTTTAGTAGCTAGTGATATGCATTTGGAACAATTCTTTTCTTTAAAATATGAACACTATTAGTCATTAGAAACAGGTGTGAATCTTTTCACATGTTTGCGAACTGTTAGGAAGAATTGTTTGATTTCTGATGGACAGGATAGTCAAGCGACAGGAATATTAGTTCAACGATGATTTTGTTGCGTGACAAGCAGATGTCCTATTAGTTTCATTGTTTGAATTGACATAAGATAAAATGCTATTACATTTAAATTGACCTCTGGTCATTTCAAGTAATTTACCATAGGTCTAGTTGTATAAAATTAATTACAGCATAAACAATTTTGAAATAATTAAGAAAAATTATTTACGATTTCAGTATCTAAACTTGCCATATTTGTCCACTATAAAACAGCATATTTTGAGCAATGAGAAAATGTTAAAGGAATTTGTTATTTATTTGGCAGAGAAAATCGGATAGGAGTTATCAATTATAAAAGTTTGAGATGTTGCACATTGAAGAAATGCACTATAGGAGTAAAACAGGAACGGAAGGTATTCGAAATAAAATAACGTGTATAAAATAGGGAACACATTGTAAAATAGTAGAATGGGAAGGGTTCATCGACAGAATATTCATAAACATTTATAAGAAGACATTGTTTTTTAACACTAACAGCTATGTCATGCCTTAGTACATTTATAGGAGGTTGCAAAAGCGACAAAAATAACACTTAAGTGAAATACAAGACACTAAGTGTATTAGTTGTTGTATTTGAATGGTATGCAGTGTACAGTGCTGGAATATAAGACAAAATGACTATAATAATGAGTAGTGTGGACACGATGCGTCGGCCACAGGGAGATAGTATCCCAATGAAAATAAATAATGTTGTTTTAAGAAATGAAAGTGAATTGTTAGTAGTGAAAACAAAGGTAAGACCGTGTAGTCGCCTCATATTTTTGTCTTATTGAAACGTCATCGGTAGAATTCTGTTTATAATATTTCATCCATTTTACCTACCGACTATTCTAAGACGCCTGTTGAGCGAAGCCATTAAAATACCTTAGATTTGATCGAAACCTTACCGAATGCCTTGAAAATATTGAAATAATGAAATTAAAGAAGTTATCATGAGAAATAGAAATTCATGTTTAATTAATGTATTGGAGTGCATCCAATTGAGATGACAGTACCATAGTTAATGTTTATGAGTAATGAAAAATCAGAGATCTTGTTAGTTTAAATCTGCAGTGGAAAAATTATGAATTTTAATATTGCTGGAGAAAATAAATATGAATAATATTGGAAATTAAAAGTAAATAGGATGAAATAGATACTGAATTAATTAATTAAAAATTGGAAAATTAAATAATTAAATTAATTATGGAAAATTTAAATAAATTAAATATGTTATTAAATTTATTATTATGATGCACTAATAATAAAAATCCTTAAGATTGGATAATTAACAAGAAGTTCCGTGAAGAACTAAAGAGCCTACTTTTCTTAAAATTTAAGATTCATGCCAATGATTAATCTATATGGATCTATCTAGAATAATGACGAAATTAAGTTGGTAATATCGAAATTTCTAATTAGTTCGAAATACTGATTACCTGGCATAATGTAGCCTAATAGAGAACTACAGTTGGCAGCCCTGGTGACTGAATATATTCTTAGTTCCATCTCTTAAGGTACAGAATACAAAATTTGGTTGAAGTCCAATGGATAGCATGGACGTTACATGCAGTTAAACATTGGATCTAACAGCGCGCGTAAAATCATGTTGGCAACAATGACATACATGTATTGGTCAGAAATAATCTGAAATAATATGATCTATTGTTGTGTCAATTTTGAATGAAATCCATTAGTTAGTATAGAAGTAACATGCATTTTAAAATTGGACCTATCAGCAGGCTTAGAATCATGTTGGCAGCACTGACGTATATTAGTTACTCCAAATTAATCTAGAATGCCAGGTACTTACTATACGTGTGCAATGTTTAGAGCTATTGGCTTGCATACTTTCTGATATATTGATATTAGGGTAACAATAATAGAGACGGTATTTATTAACAGTTGGCAGCCCTGGTTACTCTTAAGAATCGGCATAGACATATCTGTTATGGTACACATAGCACACACGAAATTTGGTTGAAATCCAAATGATAGTATAGAAGTTACATGTATTTAAAGTTGGACCTCTCAGCAGGCTTAGAATCATGTTGGTAGCACTGACGTATATAAGTTACTCCGAATTAATATAGAATGCCAGGTACTATACGTGTGCATAGTTTAAAGCTGTCAGCTTGCATACTTTCTGATATATTGGTATTTGGATAAAATAAATTGAGAGCATTTATTAACAGTTGGCAGCTCTGGTGGATCTTAAGAATATGTTCAGTCATATCTGTTTATGTACACATAGCACGTACGAAATTTGGTTGAAATCCAATTGATAGTGTAGAAGTTATATGCATTTAAAATGTGGAACTATCAGCAGGCTTAGAATCATTTTGGCAACACTGCGATGTATGGCCTCCTGGAAATTAAACTGCAGTATTATTATCTATACGTGTGCCAATTTTGAAATAGCTCCCATTCATACCTTCCAAGGTATCCAACATGGAGCTCAAATTTCAATTGCGATTTCTCAGCAGTTGGTAGCACTGACGTCATTTTCAAATATGGTCATGAGATATTCAGGTATAGATCTTTACTCCTACCTAATTTTGTTTTGATTGCTGCAGCCGTTTAGGAGTTGATAGGGGGGTACACACACACACAGCCAGACAGACAGAAGGACAGACAGACAGACACACATTTGCCCGATCCCATAAGTCTACTCTTTCCTTATTTTTGCAAAATGAGAAAAGTAGGCTAAAATATGAGTAACTTAAAATTAAATGAAATTAAAACAGGAATGGTAATTTGAAAGATTTAATAATGAATTTATGATAAAAATTATGTGAAATAAGATTTCTAGTTAGAACAATATTAATATTTGAAATTGATGTTATTCAAATCTTGATATTGGAAACAGATGAATCAGAAAATGAGAAAGATTACATACATAAATAATTCTGAGATATTTAGCAACAGACCAGCCAGATTTTTATTTTGAATTATAAAATATGAAAATAGAAATAATGTGGATTAAAATGTTAGAAATTTTGGATTTCTATAAATTCGAAGATATTTATCTAGTTTTGAATGAAATCAAATTCTGAGATAAGATCGAAGTCAGGATCTGTTAAACTATGTCAAGTTTTCATTGAATGATATTTTGAAAAGTGATGATGATTATTTTTGGAAGTGATTGTTATAAAACAGTGATAAAATGTAAATATTCAAACAAAGGGGTCAGACGAACTGATAATTTATTCTGAACCATCAGATATTAATTAAAAGTGTCAATAGTGTGATAATTGATACCAGAATGGACTACTACATTTTCTGGGTATCGATGAGTGAAAAGTTATAAACCTCAAAAATGTAAATACTTTTTGAGAAATACTACGTGTGGGAAACATGATTGTTCCCAAGTGTTGGTATTTTATGTCTTTTTTTGTTGTTTGAGAATTTTTTTATTTACTTTTTATTGAAATTTAACTTCAAATTTAACTTAATTTTGAAATAATATGAAATAATGTTCATGAAATTGTGCTATTTCCATTTCTCTTTTCTCTTATCCTTGCTTGCATATTATCGAGATCAGTGAAGCCAGCTTTTACTTTAGTTTGCGTCCAGATAGACACTGAGATGTTTGATCTCGTGCCGAACTGACTTCGACAATGTGCAGATGTGGTCGTTGGACTTCGGTCTAAACGGGCACAATACCAAGTTTGGTTTTGATAGCTGCCTCCGTGGAGGAATTGATAGGACACACACAGAAGAACAGACACACATCTGGCCAGGTGATCTCATAAGTCTACTTTTTCATCATTTTTGCAAAATGTGAAAAGTAGGCTAAAAGAAACAATGACGCTGCGATTTGACGGAAGGAAAATTAGAGGACATTATTGCTAGATTATTACGGTCACAGAGAAAGTCTTTGTGAAAACTCTCTCAACAAGCCGGCGTGTCACATTCGGGACATCGGAAAGCCACAACAATAATTATCGACTGTACAAAATTAGTCTACTCAAAATCCAAGAGACTCAGTGGCAAGCACGAACTACTGTAATTGGGTTTTACGGCCCATGCATGACGGAGTTTTGGATCCACAGTTAGTGGTTTTTAGTGATGAGGAGTGGATTCAATTACATGGACGTGCGAATTCACAAACCAATCGATACTATTCACCTTTGAACCCACGACTGATCCACCGAAACCCCCTGCATCACCCCCAAAATCCTTATGTTGTGTGGGCAGTTAGGATTATTGTCACACATTCTAACTTTCTTAATTTATTAATTTTGCTCGAAACGTTCATCATGACTTCTTTTCCCAGTTAAAAGACATGAAAAGATTGCATTTTATTTTTTCAGCTAGACGATGCAACTGTGCATTCTGCGGACAATTCATTGGACACAATAAGTGTTTGGTTCCATGTGAGATCTGTGCTGGACAAAACGGAGGCAGACAGGTTTTTCTCCGGGTACTCCGGTTTTCCCTGTCAAAATTTCACTCCAGCAACACTCTCCACTATCATTTCATTTCATCTGTCATTCATTTAATCATTGCCCCAGATGAGTGCGTCAGGCCTCGGCAGCCGGCACAGTTCATATCCTCGCCGCTAGATGGGGGCTTCATTCATTCCATTCCTGACCCGGTCGGAGACTGGAAGCAGGCTGTGGAAAATAAATAAATAAGTGTTTGGTGATACGGTGATCAGTGCAGGATTGTGGCCGCCTCGAAGCCGGGACTAAACACCGTGTGATTTTTATTTATGGGGCAGTTTAAAATACAAAGTGTACATATTATCTAATCCCCGTACTCTAGAGGAGTTGGAGAACAATATACAGGAGCAGATATCCCTCATAACGGAAGGAGAATTACAACGTGCCAGTGCTAATTTATTTACAAGGTACAACACCTGTCTGTCAGTTAATGGAGAACATTTCCAGCATCTTTCGTAAAAAGGTAAGTTCTTTAATGGTGGATTGCTGATGAATTTACCGTTAATTACCAAATCCTGCCTTCGCACTAGCAGCAGTCTTACGTGGGTTACCTGGCGGAAGGCGCGCGCGTGCTTGGCTGGCTGGTGGCCCTGATCCAACAAAATGCTCGCAATATAATATAATATAATATAATATAATATAATATAATATAATATAATATAATATAATATAATATAATATAATATAATATAATATAATATCTCTATTTAGTATAAAACAAAGTCCCCGATTCTTGTATGTCACGGGTAATCTCGAGAACCACTGGACGGATTTTGATGCGGTTTTCACCATTCTGTAAAGGATATCTCAAGGAAGGTTTCTATAGAGAAAAATTTGTTTATGATCAAAGTAAGCCAAGCAGTAAGGATTTCAGTGAAGAAGTCGAAAAGAATACCTGGCGTCCATGCGCTTTATAAGCTTACGCTGGGCAAACCGTTAAACATATCAATACACTATGAGTGTAAGAATTGTTCGACATGAAAAGTTTCTACAAAAAGTCCAAGAAAGTATATCTCTATCAATACATCGCCCTCTAGAAGTGTTTTATGTTTTCATTTCTTCCAACAATCTCCATTCAATTACTGAAGCAACAGTTTACGGGCTAGCTAGGGGCGAGCCTATCACCCCAGCTACATCCTAGCCAGTGGGCGAGCCTATTACCCGAGATACAGCCAGCAGCAAACTGTCGAGTCGTGTTGAGTTAAGACTTCAGAGAAGATTTGATGTGTTTGGAGTTTCCTTGGAGGTAAAACTCGGATTTTCTTCATTTCGCCTGTGAAGGTTTTCGTTCCGCAAAATACACAGACAAGTTAAGACTGGACGGAAGGGGGATTTGCGTTTCATTCACCTCGCCATTCTTAAATTACGTCTGACAGGTATTCGTTGGCCCATGCATGTCCATGATAATAATTATAATTAATAGTCCAGTAAGTGATTTTAAGCCACCATGCTGAGATGTAAAACGGATATAGATCGTAGCTCATTGACATCGAAAGAAAAGTGCTTATCACGTAATGCATTCATAACTGTTCCCGGGCGAAGTCGGAGAGGGTTGCTAGTAATATAATATAATAGTGAGTCTGGATGCATAATAAAACAAAAGATAATCATTTGAAAGCCAATAGAGAAAGTTATTGGCG
Source organism: Meconema thalassinum (assembly GCA_946902985.2). Lineage (NCBI taxonomy): Eukaryota > Metazoa > Arthropoda > Insecta > Orthoptera > Tettigoniidae > Meconema > Meconema thalassinum. The sequence continues at coordinate 400,490,435 of OX336389.2, read as the reverse complement.
GGTTGTTTCTAAAGTAGAACACGTAATAATAATAATACTAACACCTGGCACTACAGCCCATGAAGGGCCTGGGCCTACCAAGCGACCGCTGCCCAGCCATTTGGTCTGCAAACATTGGGGTGACGCGTGATCAACGCATAGGGTCCCCTTGGCCGTTAATCTTGGTTTTCGTGATCGGGGCGCTGCCTCACCGCCAGATAGCTAGTCAATTGTCCTCACGAGGCTGAGTGAATCTCGTTCCACCCCTCACGTCAGTTTCTAAAATCCCTGATGGAGCCGGGAGTCGAACCCGGGGCCTCCGGGTGAGAGGCAGGTGTGCTACCCCAACACCATGGAAGGTAGAACACGTACCTAGGCCTAATATAGACACAACTGCCACATATGGGGAGAGATAACCCCCACGCAGTGGTCGAGCACAAACGGGACTCTCTGAAAATGAATGTGTGATATGCATTGTTGAAGGACTGGGTCATAGGACCATTATTTTTTGCGGAGAGTTCCGTTAACTCACAAAGGTACCTAGACATGTTGAAGTTGTACGCTTCGCCACAATTATCCCGTGCTGTGATCTTCCAACAAGGTGGCGTGCAATGTCATTATGCGGAATTTGTGAGAAATTTTTTGGACCGTAACTTTCCAACCCGCTGGATTGGGAGAGGTAGTCATCCGGTATCTTGGCCCCCATAGAAGGCCAAACCCTACGCTACTTGAAATTTTCCAGTTTTTTTTTTTTTTTTTTTTTTTTTTCAAGAATAAAATCAACCAAACATCAGTGCGTGACCCTCAAGTTCTACGCAATCGAATGCGAGCAGGTATTGCAAATTGCACCTGCAATGCTATAAAGCACATGGAAAGAGATGGAATACAGATTCGACGGCTCTCGCTCCCTAATGGTGATCATATTATACTCTGTTAGCTGCCAGAATGGGATTGACAGTTCTCGCCTCGACATGTGGTCTGAGAACGAGGTTGCCAAACTGTACAAGCCAGAGATACAGCTGACCAGGCACTGAAGCACGTGGTATGTAATACTAGCAGTAGTGCCCGGCTTCGCCCGGTGGATTTATTTGTTTTATGGATGATAATGAATACTACTACAGAACTGGCACATGATACTTAAACTACCAGGAAAAAAAAAACTTTTTGTGGTGGTGGTGGTGGTTGTAGTGAGGGTGATAAGCAGTACAGTATAATGGACCTAACAATTAGGTAATTTTCCCCTAATTATAATAATGATAATAATGAATAGGGAAACGGCTATTTACTAACTACAGCACTGACACATGTAATTTACAAACAAATTTCTAAACATGATTAGAAAGAGGAGTAAGTGAAATAAAAGACACTGCCTAGGGCTTATATCTCATTGTCTGTTAGAAATGTAGAGACCAATAGTGTCGTCTTTTGTCGCATAGCGCCGTAGGAAAATAATTAGAACAGTTTGGAAAACTTCGGCTGTCCCGAGCTCCTGAGGTAGCAATAGTATCATTTATCGCCACATAGTGCTCAACGATAAGTTTCGGAATAAATTAAGGTAAATTTGAAAGCACCAACGCTTATTGCAGCTGATAACCTCCATGTATTGCACCAACACCATTGCACTTATACAGAGGCATAATATTTTCATGATGAGAACTGTTTAAAGGGGCCTAAGAAATCATTTGCACTAATTACCCCCCGTGACTGCAATGTATAAACAGCGCAAGATGCAACTATTTTCTCAATTCTGCACCAAAACACTGGTAGGGTGACGTGATGCATCCCGAACTGCCCGTCAACAATATACTTATTAAAATACTCTTATAGTTACACTACTACGGACATGAATGGTTCTAGGGCCTTAATACGTGGTTTTCAAGTTCATTTTATCTGTTATTCTAAATGTAGGGAATGGAGAGCGTTGTCCAAAATATCAAGTGGACAGTGTTACCAGCAGGGTTTCAAAGTGTATGTATAATTTGGTGCAATTAGGAGGAACGGTGTAGATTTGTGATAAAGGTCCTAAATGCAGGAAATGGAGTGGTCTGTCCGAAATTTAAAGTGGACAATGTCACCCGCAGTGTTCCAAAGGGTAAGTGTACAAAATGTGGCTCATATCGGTGAAACGGTGTTGATTTGTGTCAATGGACCTAAATGCAGGATATGGAGTGGTCTGTCCGAAATTTCAAGCAGACAGTGTTACTCGTCGGGTTCCAAAGTGTAAATATGTAAAATTTGGTTCAGATCGGTGAAACGGTGTAGATTTGTGCCAAAGGGCCTATGCAGGGAATGGAGTGGTCTGTCCGAAATTTCATGCTGACAGTGTTACTCGCAGGGTTCCAAAGGGTAAGTATACAAATTTTGGTCCAGATCGGTGAAACGGTATCGATTTGTGCCAAAAGGCCTAAATGCAGGGAATGGAGTGGTGTGTCCGAAATTTCATGCAGACAGTGTTCCTCGTAGGGTTCTAAAGGGTAAGTATACAAATTTTGGCTCAGATTGGTGAAACGGTGTAGATTTGTGCCGAAGGGCATAAATGCAGGGAATGGAGTGGTCTGTCCGAAATTTAACATAGCCTAAACTATTCCTCTTGAATCTGGCTATCATATAAAAATGAATTTTTCGAATCCGACTTGTAGTTCCAGAGATTAGCGCGTTTAAACACAAAAACACACAAACACACAAACTCTTCATGTTTATTATATTTGTGTAGATTGCACCACAGATTATTATGACATCAACTATGCGAATATGGATTGTTCAAAAGGCAGAGGGGTGATGACTGATGTGGAATTCCAGGCCAAATGGCAAACCATTCTGCCATTTCACAGAGTATAGGTTTGTGTTCTTCTTGTTGAAACAAAAAGCCAATATTTATCACTATTTGTTTCCAAGACTTTTGCTTTATTCTACATCCAGGACGGACTCACTGTAATATAGAATTTAGTTAATTTCAAGTTGAACGTACAAAAAAAATCAATTAAGAGTTACGATTTAGAAACAGCCAAGCTTCATTTCCATGAATACGAATGGCATGGAAGCAGGCGAAAATTTCGAATTATTATCGATTTCTAAAATAAAACTAACCTAGATCGTTTCCAATAATAATAATAATAATAATAATAATAATAATAATAATAATAATAATAATAATAATATATTTCTACACTTACAATGTTAAATTGGGTCGTGATAATAAACGGTCAAGAATCCCTCTCTATATAGCAAGTGAGGTCAGTTCGACCCGCATCACACCTTGATTTACTGTAGTTGATCTCCTGACAAGGGGAAACACTGACCCAGTGATGGCATTTTCATTTAGGGGCTTGAGTGTAGAATTCGTCTGATAACCTGTGTTATTTTGGTATCTGTATTAGTGTGTGTATTTGTAATTGAGGTGAGGATTGGGATGAAGTTAGCCTTCGCCTTACGTTAGGGTCCATCCCAGCGTTTGCCTAGAGTAGAAGTGGGAGACCACGGAAAGCCACGTCTAGGATGGCTGAGATGAGAATCGGACCCGCCTCTTCTCGGTTTTGCCTCACGGGGGCGAGTGTACCCCGTTCCGACCCTCAGACCAGTATAAAATTTCTTGGCAGAGCCGGGAATTGAACACGGAACTCCTAGGCGACAGCCGAGAATGCTAGCCGCTACACCACGATGTGGTCGAAGTAATGTTTATTGCATCTTAATGAACTTAAGATGAAAGAACAAATATATTGCACAGCGAGTGCTCATTTAACATCCCTAAGGAACGAAGAGAAGTTTTTTGATGTGTAACATCTTTCCGCTCGGTTGCTGGATAGTTTTGTGGGAGTGATTTTGAAAACTGGGGACGGAAGTGAATAGGAACGATGGAGCTGTCAGTGGTGGATCGAACGGAAGTATGCACTGCCCGCTCGATCGATCGAACGGAAGTGTACTAGCTGGCAGTGGTGGAAAACGGAAGTATGCACTGCCCGCTCGATCGATCGATCCAGCGGGCAGTGATACGAGAAACAATGAGCGCGCGGTGTCGCAAATTGATACCATGACGTACTCTCGGCCATGTGGAATGTATATGACATACTGAACGGAAAACGCTCATACGAACTCTGGTGTCAAGTGATTGAAACAAATGACATGGTACATGTTCGAAGTCTTCGTATCAGTATTTAAGTGGTAAAATGCCCTAATATCAAACATTATAAGTAGTCAGCAATGCCGGTATTATGTTTCTGCACAATGGCTATTCAAATATTAACCCACATAACGGTAATGCAGTCATCAATATAATATAATCGTTTTGGTTATACGAGAATTGAGCAAGCCTTCATGAACTATTGCTGAATACATTCTCTTTACTCACAAGAGGGCCTATTCATAAGGCATTTTAAACTCAATTTCACGCAGGAACATTATCGAAACAAGCAAAATATAAATGAAACTTAATTCCGTAATGCAGTATTATTGGAACGTGGAAATAAGTCACCATCTTGTGCACAAATTTTGCGTAGTCGAAATAGCCGTGGGGTTAGTGCTTATGACTGTGAGTCTAGAGATCTTGGGTTCGAATACCAGATTATCATTTTAAACGATATTTATCATATCAATATGACTCATTTTAACAGAATCCATATGAAATTACGTGTTGGTCTGTGAATGAAGAGGACCTGTTTAAGGTTATGAGCGGTGTCGCGTCTAATAATCTAGTTGATCCATATCGTATTCTTTATTTAGGTTAGTGCTGGTGGAAGCTACAAATCATCTAATAAAATGAGTTCCGTATTATAAACTACAATATCTGTAAAACACTCCATTTTACAATAGATTAATATTTGTGCCAATAATAGTATAAAATACCGGTGTATCAACAATTTCACGTGAGGTTTCTTCTATGTCAGATGTTACACATCATATGCGACTACTGTAAGGCTCGTATTTTTTTTTACTGTTTATGGCATGAAAAGTACTCTTCTTTTAACAGATGTTTTTCAAGTAACCCCTACACATTTAATTCAAGACATAAACTAAACACACAAATGAATTGCTGAATGAAGTGATGTCCCTTCTCCTACAATAATCAATGCTCAATTTTAACTGATGACAATTTAAACACAATCTCTCACTGCACCTGACACACATCGACGTCAGCATGACTCTCGTTTTCCTGTCTATTTAAGACAGGCAGATGTAGCATCGCTTCTTCTTCCCTGCTGGACCACCTCGTGGTGAAGCGGCTAGCTTCCTTTGCTGTCACCAAAGAGGTCAGGGTTCAATTCCCGGCTCTGCCAAGAAATTTTATTCTGTTATGAGGCTTGGAACGGGGTACACTCAACCTCGTGAGGAAAAACTGAGAAGATATGGGTTTGATTCTCACCTCAGCCATCCTGGAAGTGGTCTTCAGTGGGTTTCCACTTCTACTCCAGGAGAATGCTGTGTGATTCCTAACTTAAGGCTACGCCCGTCTCTTTCCCATTCCTCACCTGAATTACAGATACACACACTACACAACCATAACAATAACACAAGTTATCAGAGAAAATTAAAAAAAAAAACAAGCACATGGGGCTAAATAACCACGATGTCCCAGCCCCTCATATGAAACAACAACAATATAAATTACTTTTTAAGTCCTACCTTAGGCATAAAAGTGTGATGATTGGGAGGGTCACCTCGACCCACACCTTACTAGTGAAGGGCTAATTCTATGAACATTTTTCGTTACAAAATAATAAACTTTATAATTTGACGTTTGATATTTCACCCCAAGTCCATCTTTTCTTCACATTATTCTTATAGTGAAATTATTTTTGAATTTCGGTCTTTTCAGCCACGAAGATAGCTTCTGTTTGTTATTATTCCACTGATTTCTTAAAAACGTATTTCTATCAGCTCTTAATGAGTAATGCTGATTAATTTTTACTTGGCCGATAACCTAGATGTTAGGCCCTTAAAACAACAATTATCATCAACAATTGTTATTAATTTTTACTTGGTGGCAGTGATATTCTTAATGCGATGGACATACAACTAAAAACAACACAAAGATCCATTCCCGAAGCTAGACTTGAAATGGCAGCAAACACATTGTACAGTTCAACAATACAACGCTCTAGCCCTGAGTTTCTGAGTGTCAGAGTGATCAACGTGCCAGAGAAGATGCAGAACCATGACACTTATAACACTGTGTCAATCATCAAATGTTACAACATAAACGTAAACATAAATATTGCTTACCAGCCACTTGTTCTTCTGTCAGGCCATACTCGGACTGAAACACGCAAGAAAGCAGTATCTGGTTATGCATATGCTAAGTTGAATTAAAACAAAGCTACGTTTAATAAAACTAGTTTCTCTAAAGACCACTCTTGGATTACACAGAAAAATGAACAGATGACTTCATATAGCGACAGGAAAATGCCATTTATACAGAGGGGATGGGGGAAGATGTTTCTTTCCCACAGTAGAAAAACAACATGTTCAGTAACGAACAAATAGCCTAGTTTCTCTTAAATGTATGGGTATAGTTATAGATTTTTGTCCTTATAAAGCAGTATAATTTAATTTTCTAGTGCTGAACGTTAAAGAGTAGTATCCTACATAAGACACCTCGTTTGCTTATTTTCTTTGTAATGCGGTATTGCATCCAAAGGAATTGAATCTAACATCATAGAAAAGTGCGTCCATCTACCATATTGAATGTATGTAATCGTTGATATTGTGCATTCTGCAAAGACTACCTTTTATATGAGATTACCTATTTGCTGCGTATCGTCATTGTAACAGTAATAGCCACTGGATTATCGATATAACTGTGTTATATTTTCAAGATGGAGGATTTAAGCTATATGCAGTGTGACAGTCTCATGACTAGTGCTAGTGAGGACTCTTATGTTAAACTCCTCTCTTACAAATTTTATGTTAATTGTGCAATTGGAACCTGAGGTTTTGATTTTGATGTTTCAATAGTACGCTCAGCCACCTATTTGAATATATAGCGAAGCTATTCTTTTGCCATGGACCCACAAAGCCACATATACGGTTCTATTTTGTTACTAAGTTTAGTTACTGTAGCTACAAAATACACCCTCTGTCTGAAAAGTTCGGTGAATGGGTCTATATTACGAACGGATTGTTGGCTTACCTGAAACAGCCGTTACTATCCTTCGACGTAATCCTCGTGGATGGTTATGCACTTCTTAGAACGGCAGTACAAGTCCTGGCATAGTCTTCCTGAGGGATAGCCTTCAGTTGGGTCGTCACATTACGTTGGATGTCTGAAATGTCCGAAAACCTCTGGCCCTTCAGAGCTTTTCGGCCACCCTGGACCCCGATACTCCATACTTTGACGCTTGCCTTCGAGGTCGTACCTCAGGGACGAGGTCTCGTCACCCGTGACGATGGTGTTCAGGACCATTCCATTCCATGGAACATTCACCCTTCTCACTGCCACCCGTCGAACAGGTGTGCACATTAGGTTGCATACATTCACCTTTCTCACTGCCGCCCGTCTATCAGGTGTGCAAGGCAGGTTGCATAAATTGACGCTTCTGTCTTGCTTTCAATTTAGAGTTTTGACGACCCACACTGAAGGCTATTCCTAAAGAAGACTATGCCAGGATTTTCCAGGACTTGTTCAGTCGTTCTCAGAAGTGCATAACCATTCACGGGAATTACTTCGACGGACAGCAACGGCTGTTTCAGGTAAGCCAACAATCCGTTCGTAATATAGCCCATTCACCGAACTTTTCAGACAGAGGGTGTATATAGAGTTATTTATTTTTATATGCCATAGTGTCATGATGGCCGCTGTGCGTTAAATTCAGTGTGGTAATCTTCTGATTAATGCTAGCAACGTCTCTTATATGATACGGTTTCTCGCCTCTTTTTGTGTTGACTGACCACTTGCATCCCGAAATATTGATTTTAACGTCATAACAGCAAGTCCAGTCTCTTTGAATGTATAGACTCGTTGTACTCTTGGCTTAGTCATGGGATGCCAAATATGACATTCTACTTTACTATTACATTAGATTACATTCAGAGTTAATTATTTTATATTATAATAACACGCCTAGCTGCCATATTGATTTATGGAATCGCTATTCTTTTGCTTTGGGCATGCGAAGCGACTTATAAGGCTCTACCTTATTACTAAATTACGTTATTATAGCTCTAAGATAATGAGAGTTATTAATTTATTTTAAGATTTCAATATGACCGCTGTGCGCTGTATACAGTGTGATAATATTTTGACTAATGGAAGTGAGAACCCTTTATGATACTCAAATCGTGCCAAGATTCGTTATAATTACGCAATTACATTCTGAGTTTTCAATTTTATGGTTATTAGCGGTCACGTTAAACTACAAGCTTCCTTTTTAATTTTATGGTCCTAATGTTTCGCGTAGCCACCATTTTGAATGCATGGAGTCTCTGTTCTTTCGTCTTGGTCATGCAAGGCTACATATACGGTCCTATCTTGTCACTAATTTTTGTTTCTGTATCACTTAAGTGTTGCGAGTTATTTATTTTTATATTTCATGAATTTAAGATGGCGTAGCTACTATTCAATCTCATAATTATGGTCATTACGTTGGTACCTTTACGTAAGACTCCCGCCAAGTATTGTGAGCATTAGGTAGATCATTGATTTATTGCATCATAAGTTATGGAATATAATGCTTGCATGATTCTCACGACCACGATATTCGGCTGATAACCTGCCAGTTTGGGTTCCGGACGTTTCCTACATCAAGGTTTATTTTTCCCAAATTTGGTAGATAAACGGCGATTAGTTTAGCCGTAATTCAATTTAAGTATTTAACGCTTGGATGGCTGCCATTTTGTTTTCGTTAAGATGGCGGCAATATAAACATGACACTGAGGAACTCTTTAGTAGTGCTACCTTTGTACCAAATTTGATACAATTCGGTTTCGTCGTTTGATATTTGATAAGGGGGACATACTCGTACATACACATATGCAGACATTTGGCCCGTGTTGATCTCCTAAGTCTATTAATAAAATATTTTAACAAGATTCGAAAGTAGGCTAAAATTGTGTCTTCAAACGCATTTTATTACCAGCATGTTAAGTCACTGTCCACGATTGCAATGGAGAGTTCTCTCTAACACGTCATACTGTTTTGTTTTTAAAATACACAAGAAGATGGAAGCATACGGATAGAAGATTATAGGCTGACGAGCAAGCGATTTAGAAATACACGTTTAAACTCTACCAAAAAAATAAAATTAAAAAAATGAAAGAGTAAGAGTGAAAATTAAGTTTCAAAGAGAGTGAGAATTCAAGGACACCAGCATTGGGTCATCATAGTCATCAGAACCGTTTACTTAGGCATTTGTTGATTTTTTCTAATGACCTCTGCTTCTGTGGTGAGCGTAATAGTATTTGAAGCTGTAACTGTTAGGGTCTAGGATTAAAAGAAAATAAGCGTGTAGTCTTACGTGACCGTTATTCTCGCTATCACGAGCCACGGGGCCTTCTTTTTACGTGGAATCCGAACCACAAGACATGGCATTTCACTTCGTAAATCTCACATGTGTTGACCGGGAATGGAACTTGGTCGTGGTCTTATACAATGGTGAGAGGTAGACAGCTTGACCGCTGTGCCACCACTTCCTCTGGGCTAGGATTAGGGTAGTGACCACACAACTTGAAATTAGGTAGAATTTTCCTGTAGGAAGTGTTCAAAATATCCGGAGTAGCACCACCCACGTGATGGTTGCTGTCAGAGCTGGGATTCCAACTTGCTGCAGTACCTCATTGTAGTCGTGGCTCGTGCCTTAACGCGCATGGCTACGCTACCAAGTAATGCCATTTTCAACTACGGCGAAACCAATTAATTATGGGAATTATTCAAAGATCAAAGCGTGCCATATCCACAAGGGATGTAGGCAACACGATTAGATGTTGTTGGTGTTGCTTGATTTAGGGACATTACGACATCGTGGTCATGTAGACCCGTGTACTTGGGTGTGTGTAGAATTCGTCTAATAATCTATGTTATTGTGATGACTGTATCATTGTAATTCAGGTTAGGATTGTGAAGGAGGTGGCCGTGGCCTTACGTTAGGAACCATCTCGCCATTCGCCTGGAGAAGAAGTGGGAAACCACTGCCAGGATGACTGAGGGGAGAATTGAACCCTATTTTCCTCAGTGTTACCTCAGGAGACTGAATATACTTCGTTCCTGCCCTCAGACAAGAATTAAAATTCCTTGCCAGAGCAGGGAATCGAACCTGGACCTTCGGGACGACAGCCAAGAATGCTAGCCGCTACACCACGAGGTATATAAAGGGATCACTAACCAGTCGTCCTAAGCCACAGTTTACATGCGGTAGGGCGCTGGTTCCTTTCCATTCCTACTCCTGCCACAGCATTCGGTAGGTTCTAATGTAGCATCAGGAGGCTGGGGGACCCCGTGCGAGACCATGCCAATCAGGGCCGTGCAATGGGCAAGGTGAAGCAGTGCTAGCGAGAAATTTATTCGTGCCGGCTGAGCGCAGCCCTACTCGGTCCAGTTCTGAGCAGTGCAGCACGACAGCACACTAGCACTGCAGCGCTTAGTCGCACAAGCACTGTCCATTTGACCGGGTACTGAAGTACGTTTAGTACTGAGCGCGGAGCCTGCACACTAGGCGCACTAGAGCCAACATTGTGGCATATGCGTGTGGTCTGCCGTGCTCATAACGTGGGGAGGACAAAAATAGCATAGCGGGAGAGTCACACATTAATGAATCAAACCGTAGACATATAAGACATGATATTTGGACGCACATGAACCAGATCTGCAGCAAGGATACAGAAATTTGCATACTTTTTGGGTGATGTAGCAGGTGCAGCGAGATATAATAGTCCTAAAATAGAATCAGGGGCCGGTATGGAATCGGGAGAGTTAAAATACATTTTTTAATTTGTTGACATAATGTCACAAACCAGCCGAGGTAGCTAAACACGTTAACGTGCTTGGTCAGACTACTCCAAACTCGAAAGACCACACACAGCCACTCCATACAATACCTCATTAATTTTATTTGTCATTAACTCCTCTCATGAGATTGGCGTCATGAAATCATTCCCACAAGGAAACTGTCTCACCACATCCCCTACCTCATAGCAACCGGAATAATTATGGGTAGAACCAAAGAAACTACATTAGGACTATAAAACTGTATTTCAATAACAAGATTCTGAATTCACCAAATGACTAGATTGATGCTCTTCATGGATATGTGAGTTCGAGAAAAATGCGTTAGTAAAACTCAGCTGAGTTTTAATTCACCGGCTGTGAAAGCCAATATACCATCTTTTTGGAAGCCTTCATAGGGAGGTTAAGGCTGCTTGAGCTTTTAGTTCTCGCAGTCAAGTGGTGCAGTTGCACCTAATATAAAGGGAGGTGGCGCGCAGTTCGTCACTCCTGTGGGGGTCCGGGCGGGGACCCCAAGAGCCCGCCGATGAGCCAGCTTGGTGTCCTAGGCGAAACTCGACACAAGACACGGCACAAACCTAGAAGAATGCTGAGTTTTAATTCACCGGCCGTGAAAGCCAATATACCATCTTTTTATGCGTTAGTAAATTCATCAGGATTTTAAAATGAAAGATATTCCGTCGCAATCTAAGGTCATTTATGTCTTTTATTCTTATATTCAAGTCGCCTCCGTGGTGTAGTGGTCAGCATGATTAGCTGCCACCCAGGACTTCCGCGGTTCGATTCCTGGCCCTGCCACGAAATTTGAAAAGTGGTATGAGGACTGGATTGGGGTCTACTCAGCCTCGGGTGGTCCAAATGAGTAGAGGGGTTTCGACTCCCACCTCAACCATCCTCGAAGTGGTTTTCCGTGGTTTCCCACTTCGTCTTCGGGAAAATACCGGGGTGTTATCTAACGTAAGGCCACGGCCGCCTCCTTCCCTCTTCCATGCCTAATCTTCCAACTCTTCCCATCTCTTCATCAGGCCCCTGTTCGCTTTGCAGGTGAGGCCGCCTGGGCAACGTGCTAGTCACACTCCCCAGTTGTATCCCCGACTCAGAGTCCCAAGCTCCAGGACACTACAAGTGGCGGTAAAGGTGAGATCCCTCGCTTAGTCCGCGGGAAAAGCCAACCCTGGAGGGTAAACGATAAAAAAAAAAACTTATATTCAACATGGCCTGAAAAAATACCTCGTGGAATTTACCTACACATAAGATATACGGCAAAATAAGCAAGAAGACACGAAATCCTTCAAACCTTCAAGTTTTAGGACAATATTCATTATTTCAACACTATGGAGACCAAGAGTGCTATTCATTATATAACAATTAGCCTATTTTGCTCTAAAAATTACAAAATATGTTGTCTGTCTTTCTACCAGCTTGTCTGTATTTCTTTCGGTGGAGTGCCTAAGACTGTTTTGTTTGTTAGTTCTTGGAACTATTCGACTTTAGGGTTATGGTACGCGAACCGTCTTCCTAACTTACCAGGGGCTATGCAATGCCAAAAATACGAAGAAATGTGTACTATTATAGTTCGCCCAGTGAAGAAATTACATGGTATCGTGCAATTGATTGCGCTGACAATGAAAGAGACCACCTTGTAGTGTAGCGGCTAACGTTCTTGGCTGTCGCCCCGGTGGTCCGGGTTTGATTCCCTGTCCCTCCACGAAATTGAATTTTGGTTTGGGGTACTGAAATTGTATCGATGATACGTAAATCATCCAAGCGGTGCTCATTTCGAGGACTTGCGCCAGGCCAGTGGGCACGAGTTTTCTTTTTTATACATTCTTACTCTGCAATTCGAATTGAGAGCACATCACTGCGTAGAGTTGTTAGAATAGCTTCCGTAAAATATTCTCAAAGTCCAATGCTATAAGTAGCCCTCATGAGTTAATCCAATTGCATATGTATATCTAGGCTAATCCAGATATGGTATTTAAGACATTTGATTATTATTGCATTCTAAGTTCTGGGCATAGGAAAACCTCGAAGCTAATTTTGAAATTTTAAGTGAATGAACATCCAAAGTATAGTAAGCATCATGTAGGGAGACTGTACCAGAGAGAGCATGCATTGCTTGAAGACATGATGATGACATAGTGCGTAATTTGTGCTCGTACAACGAAGGAGGTTGTCAGGACGGTGTTGATGATGAAAATGGTGATAACGATGAAGACGGTGATTAATTATTTAGGAACCAAGGGAATATAAATAACCGATACTTAAGACTGAAGCGGATCTATGGTAAACACAAAATGAAATTGCAGGTTGATTGCGAAAGTACAGAAACTATCCAATCACCATATTTTATGGAGGTTGACTAATCCAGAAGTAGACATGAAAGTGAGTAGCCTAGTACAAATAGGTGGAAGCAAAGGATGCTCTTGTGTGAGACCTCCATGGGCGTAGCCAGGACTCTGTATACTGCAAACACTGTGGAGTGCCTGATACCCTAGCTCACGTTCAAAAAACATAATTAAGAAGGGGATTTACTACAAACGTTAGGAATCACCGAAATAGATCTAAGATGCAGCTGTAACATTTCAGAAATGTTACGCGATCCATGTTTTCGTGTCTTTCTCGTGTTAGAAGCAAAAATACAATGGGCATAATAATTGTTATTGGCCATAAGAAGGATACAAGATTTATGCTGGACCCCACCATCAGATGTGAAGTAACCTTCGGCATAACAAAACAGGTCGTTTAGAGATAACGATAGGCTTCAAGAGAAGAGAAAGCTTGTGGTACGTTTCGATTAAGCGAGAATAATAATAATGTTATTGGTTTTACGTCCCTTTTAACTGCCCTGGCTTTTAGAGACGCCGGGGTGCCGGAATTTTGCCCCGAAGGGGATCTTTAACGTGCCAGTAAATGTACTGACACGGCTCCCTCGCATTTGCGCACCCTCAAATGCCAGCTGACTGCGCCAGATTTCGAACCTGCAACCTTGATTAAGCGAGAGGATCAACATCAACATTTTTAAATCACTCATCAAGTTTGGGTAAGCCTAAGTATAAATGACCTAATTTTGCTATCAATGAATCCATTCAATAATAGAGAATTCATTTTCAATGTACTCGGGAACAGTGTGTGACGTAGTCTATTGGTACCCAATATCATTTTATTGCTAATATTAATAGTGTTATAATAATAATATTAATATGAAGGGAAGATAAGAACGGCTTTACGAAACCATGTCGGTACGGGCTGGCAGTGCGCGCCTGAACTGACGAGTTCCAGCGTAGACAGTGCTGGCAGTGTGAGGCAAGGTCATACGGCCCTAAAAGCACTTGCCAGGCTTGGAGGGCACTACGCCATACTATACAGAGCTCGCTCGCACATGTAGCGAGCGGCAGGTGGGGAGAGGCAAGGACATGACGTCACGCACTTGTGGCTTACTTCTTAGACTGCCCGTAAGGGAGCAGCAGGATAGAACATACTACAGGCACTAGCTACGCAGGGCCCTGATGCCAATACTTTTAAGTTCTTGGCAGTGGCGGCAATTGAACCCCGGACTCCTGTGGTGACAGCCAACAATGCTATTCACTGCAGCACGAAGTGGTCATGGGGATTATTGTAATTCTAAAATTAAGGATCCATTAAATTAAGTTTCAGCAGTTTATGTTGTTCATTATGGGAGCGTACTGTAAGTACCGTATTCCTCTAAACAAGTAGTTCCGTGAGGAACTAAACTGCCTCTTTTCATATATCTTACGTATGTTAATTGTCTCTATCAACATACAAAATTTCAGTTTGATTGCTGTAATAGATTCGTAAGTATTGAGAACCGTCTAATTATTTCGTATAGTCGCCATATTGGATTTTTATGTATGTAGGCCATAGAGTTATGTACCATTTATTACATGAAGATTATTGCGTAGTTGTATTATTCAAACTTCAATCGCATGATTAGGACACAAGAAATTAAAAACGAGATTTTGAAATTTTGCCCAGCCACCATTTTGTGTTTTTGAAAATAATTGCAATAAATTAGATGTCAGTGGATTACAGTTAGCATAAAAATTTACCCTACCTTGTTTTACTGCGCTCGGATGCTTAAATCGCGAGAAACGTCCAATCAAATATTTAAATTTCATGTCGCCGCCATGTTGGATTTGTGCTCACCAGGTTATTTAAAGTTCCATAGGTGAACTTATGTTCATAGCCTTTATCAACGTACAACATTTCAGTTGGATTGCTGACATAGATAAGAAGATATTGAGAACTGTCTAAATATTTCGGATGGTCGCCCTGTTGGATTGTTATGTATGTAGACCAAATAGCTATGTACTATTAGATGACGATTATTGCGTAGGTTCATTATTCAAACGTTGACTTCGATCGCGTGATTAGGACACAAGAAATAAAAACTAAATTCTAAAATTTTGCACAGCTGCTATCTTGAGGTTATAAAAACTTTTTTCAAAAAATCGAGTTTACCCTCCTGGGTGGTGGCTCGCACGGACTCAGCGAGAGAACTCACCCCTACCGCCATTTTTCAGGTAGTGTCCTAGAGCTGGGATCATCTAATTGGAGTGGATACAACTGGTGAGGTGGGATTGGCACCTCGCCCGGGCGGCCTCACCTGCAAAGCGTACAGGGGCCTCATGAGGGAAGGTAAGGGATGGTTAGGATGGATAGGCAAGGAAGAGGGAAGGAGGCGGTCGTGGCATTGAAGAAGGGACCATCCCGGCATTTGCCCGAAGACGGAGTGGGAAACCACGGAAAACTACTTCGAGGATGGCTGAGGTGGGAATCGAACCCCCTCTACTCATTTGGACCACCCGAGGCTGAGTAGACCCCATTCCAGTCCTCATACCACTTTTCAAATTTCATGTCAGAGCCGGGAATCGGACCCAGGACCTCCGGGGCGGCAGCTAACCACGCCAATCGCTACGCTACGGAGGAGATGGTTATATAAACAATTGAATTAAATTAGATGTCAATGCATTACAATGTGTATAAACATTTGTTGTACCAAGTTTCACTGCGTCTGACTGTTAAATCGCGAGAAAAGTATATTTAAATGTTTCAACACTGCGTGGCCGCAAAGTCACATAAATGAACTTCTAGTAGCGCCCTTTATCACCGTACAAAATTTCAGGGTGATATCAGTAATAGTTTCGGAGATATAGAATCCGGTGAAATATTTCGCACAGCCGCCATGTTGGATTGGTGGTACGTAATACAATTTTAAGGGCACGGTTGGGGTCGGACGAAACAGTACTATGACCTTACCGAGTTTCATTGAAGTCGCTCTGTAACGTTTCATGGCTAGTGCACAGCTTGGCCCATGCTTGGGTGACATGTTGTAACGTTTCATAGCTCGTGATATAAAATGAGTGCAGTAAATAGCTCGGTTAATAGGGCGCCAATCTCCAACAGACGGTTGTGAGATAAATTTATATTTATTAAATTGAGATTCTTTACTTTCGGGGGAGGGGCAGCAGAGGCTAGCTGTAAAACACCTTATTCTATTTATTTTGACCTCTGGGAAGTCTAGCATTGAATAAATATTGACTGAAAGTCATAGAAGTTAAAAATAATTTATTAACGAACAGGATGAGATGAATGACGTCTTGCGACCTTTCAAACGGATAAAATAAAAAGGGGAAGTTATTTCTTTAAATTATTGAAGTTGGTAGTATTTACGTCCGACTTGCAATTGACAAATATGCATGAGCTCACCGGGATGTAGATCTTCCTGGGCGATGTTGGCGGACGTATCTCGTTCCTGAAGTAGACATCTCGCGTGGTCTTCCATGGTTCCAAGTACCAATCCTACCTGATCAAGCTATCTGCCCACTAATTGCACAGATACTGTTGCCTTGCTGAGTGAATGGAATGGTTTCACTCGTCTTCGATATTCAGCGCAATGCTGGAAATATCCTAGCTAGATCACCACTGAGTTTACTAGTTGAACTTTATGAACTTTTGGTAGTTGAATCTCAACAAGTGAGGTCCAAGTTTAGAATTTGGAGTGCTTTCAAGTGAAAACATAATAATATTCTTCCTCTCCATACAGCTCTGCCCCGGCTTATATATGGCAATTATATCTCCCACCAGCAGTAGGGGATCTGCCAATTGCAATATCAAAGTATTGTCTACAGAAAGTGACGCTCCTTCCTTATTGGCCGAAGTCAGTCCTTTATCAAGCACCAAGTGGCTATATTGGGGTGAAGGTCTCTCCCCCCAGTGACACACTTCCATATTGGTGTCATGTAGCGGTATCTTCTTTAAAAAATCACAATGTTGCAGTTTTCTCGTCGTAAAACAATTTATTCTAAAAAGCTGTAGGGTCCATTGTTCCGACATCTTTTAGAATTAGCCTGTTGGCTACCGAGGGTCACTCCTGGTTGTGGCTCCCTTTCCATTCTTCCTGCCTCTTCATAAGCTGTTTATGACGGGTCGAGCGGTATCTATTGTCAGTTGTTAGTTCCACAAGTGAGCTCAAGAAATATATTTATTGGGGGAGGGGTTGTAAATTTACGGTTTGAAATCTCGGGTCGACGTCTAATTACAAGAATGGATGAAAATGAACATATGATTTTATATTACCCTTAAACACAATAAATATATACATGCACTATCGTTGCATTTGCACATCAATATAGTACTGTCAGTTCAATTGTTTTGGGTGTGGTGTACAAACACCACAGCTCCAGCCGGTTAGATTTTATTACGGGGGGAACACACACACTAACGGACACACACACACATACATACACACATACGAACAAAAGGTGATCTCCTAAGGATATTTTTTCATAAATGAAAATTGGTTAAAAAAGGTAGCCTGCAGTTCTTTTTGAAAGTACAAAGCACAGTACCATTTGCTCCATTATATGATGTTATTGGTCATTATCAGACACGGATTTTTCAAGCCGTGTTCACAAAATTCCTCTCCACGCGTACCATAATACGTAGTGCTCCCTACCTCTTGGCACGCTGTTTTACCCCCTCCCCCCGTAAGCCCCATAAATGCTACAACCTTGGAGAATATTACACCTTCTTCCTGCCTTAGTAAGCACAGGAACAAGAAAATTTGTGGACATTGACATCGTGTAATCTTATGTCTGATATCTTGTGTTATCGTGACGCTTGAAGAAGTGTAGGCCATGTACTGTAACAAGCATTGTGGACTCTTTGGTCTTGAAGTGTGGTAGGTCTATAGTTCGTATGGACTTTGAGTGGAAGTGTGTGCAAGAGAGAGCGCTCGCCTGCTTGCTGGGTGTCATGTCTCATTTTAGCCTATGTTGATGTTCCTCCTATATTTAATAGTCCACTTGCTGTAATCTTTGTCAGGGGACAGTTCTAATTTATCCTTATCTTGAGAGCGTCTTGGTACAAACATTTTCTGTATGGCTCGTTACGTGGCGAAGTCTGCAAGGCTCTCACCTAATTTATCCGAGGTTACGTGATCGAATATCGGCACACTTGGCTAATATTGGGGAGCGCTTGGATGTGTGAAGCAAGGAATTAGAAACAAGAGGTGAGGAAGGAGGGAAGGAAGGAGGGAAGGTAGGAAGGGAAGAAGGAAAGAAGACAGGAAGGAAAGAAGGAAAGAAGGAAAGAAAGAAGGAAGGAAAGGAGGAAGGAAAGAAGGAAGGAAAGAAGGAAAGAAGGAAGGAAAGAAGGAAGGAAAGGAGGAAGGAAAGAAGGAAGGAAAGAAGGAAAGAAGACAGGAAGGAAGGAAGGAAAGAAGGAAGGAAAGAAGGAAAGAAGACAGGAAGGAAGGAAAGAAGAAAAGAAGGAAGGAAAGAAGGAAGGAAAGGAGGAAGGAAAGAAGGAAGGAAAGAAGGAAAGAAGAGAAGAAGGAAGGAAGGAAGGAAAGAAGGAAGGAAAGGAAGAAGGAAATAAGGAAGGAAAGAAGACAGGAAGGAAGGAAGGGAGGAAGGAAGGAAGGAAGGAAAGAAGGAAGGAAAGGAGAAAGGAAAGAAGGAAGGAAAGAGGGAAAGAAGACAGGAAGGAAGGAAGGAAAGAAGAAAAGAAGGAAGGAAGGAAGGAAGGAAGGAAAGAAGGAAGGAAAGGAAGAAGGAAGGAAAGAAGGAAAGAAGACAGGAAGGAAGGAAGGAAGGAAGGAAGGGAGGAAGGAAGGAAGGAAGTTAATTTTCTTCCTTATTTATTCTCTCTCTTAGTTGTAATTGTTGCTGCTTCCTTTAGAGGCTAGAGGCACCTTGATCATCATCAGCATGTACTTGGGTGTGTCTGGAAACTATCTGACGACCTGTGTTACTGTGGCGTCTGTGAGGAGTGTGTGAGAAATTGAAATTATCATTAAGGCGTAGGATTTCAATAAGTGTTATGAAAATTAATGAAATCCCAGAAGCTTAATGAAAAGATTTAAACAAAATGAAGGACAACAATTAGGATGGTCCTTGTTGAAAGAATCCACAGCCTGCTTCCAGTCAACCAACCGGGTCAGGGAATGAATGAATGAAGCCCCCATCTAGCGGCGATGATATGAACTGCGCCGGCTGCCGAAGCCTGTCGCACTCCCCTGGGGCAATGATTAAATGAATGACAGATGAAATGAAATGATAGTGGAGAGTGTTACTGGAATGAAATTTGTGACAGGGAAAGCCGGAGTACCCGGAGAAAAACCTGTCTGCCTCCGCTTTGTCCAGCACAAATCTCACATGGAGTGACCGGGATTTGAACCACGGAACCAGCGGTGAGAGGCCGGCGTGCTGTCGCCTAAGCCACGGAAGCTCAGGATGGTCCTTGTTAGTGCATTACATATTAGATCTCTGAACTGTGCTTCGTGAAGCCTTAACCCTCTCGGCTATGGCGATGGCGATGGGCTGTGTATGTCATAACTAACTCCCTTTCTGGACTAGTAGTGTCACTCGCATATGGCGTATCTAATGAGGGAGGTTTGGAAACCCTCTTTGATTACTTTCTCCATATTTCGATGTGTTAAAACAATCTTCGTGCTTGATTTTCTTCAAAGAACACTTCCTTCGTGATGAAGCGTACCATTAAGAAGCCGATCAACAGCTTAGTTCGATTAAGTTTCCCTCATGTATTACTCTATGTCCATCGAAGCTTGTACTTCAGATTATAATGTAACCAATAGTTAATCAAATTTAAACCAAATATACCGTAGTTAACACAGTAAAACGAAATGTAATATCCTTGTTTCATCTGTAATCAAACAACAACATTATAATGTTTCAAACTGAAGTTTCCTTCGGCTGATAACCTAGATGTTATGCCTCTCAAAACAACAATTATTGTGTAATCTTATGAAGTTTCCTATGCCATTAAGGTACCGTAGCACAAAGAGGGTAGATGCGGCGTAAATGGTACATGGGTACCCTTTAACAGCTCCATCTCTACCGTCCTACCCCACATCGCAGCCGTGTACGTTAATTCGCTCACCACGACTACAAGGGGAGGGGGCAAGCCTCAGGATCGAAGGTTCAAATCCCGATGCCATCAGTAGCCATCCTCAGTGTGGGTTTCCCCGGAGATGTTTCCATTTTACTTCCACGAAAATGCTGGAATGATACCTAATTCCAAGCCCGGGACATTGACATCAATCCTAGTCACTAGAGTTAATCACATTTGGTATCGGTCATACTTAACACACACCCAAGTACACGGGAATGATGACCAAGGTGTCCTATCACCTGGAATTAATTGATAACAACAAAAGCTACGGCCATGGACGCTAATAGCCCTGTAACACCGCGCGCTCAAGACTCCAATATATTAACGACCTAGTCTTACAGTATTGTTTGCTGGTGTAATTTTTAGCGCATAATGGAAGTGCTTGTACACTCATGTATAACGTACGTCTAAACAGGCTCTAGCATGTTTACCCTGGCACCCTGCTTGTTTACTGCAGCTGTTCGCACGTGTCAGAGCGGTCAAATATTTGCTACGGGCTGGGCTGAGTAAACATCGCCGTGCACCGCTCTTTACAGTAGACCTCCCCACGGCTAAGGTTGTTGATTCATTGGCAACCCGTTTAGAAATATGGCAGCAAAATCCCCACAGCCATGTCACGATTGATTCCGCATAGGGGTTGGTGGAGGCCTCGGTCAACCCCTAAAACCCTTCAATGTGACACTACTAATACCTTTCCAATCCTTATAATTCCTGTTTATTACGAGTTCGGAGATGAGATGAGATGTGGACTATTTCTATGGCGAGCCGCCCTTTCTGATGCCGACATCACCAGATAAGTTGATGGGAGATGAAATGAGTGAGGATGAACGAAATTGGTAAGGATTTGGGAGGCGACGACTGTCATCTCAACATTTGTCTGTTATTAGTATAGAAAATCTGGTGGAAAAATGGCTCAGTATGGTCTTGCCCAATTCAAACCACCTAAGCTCCTCACTGGAATCGTAAAGCGTGCTTTAACGTGTTCAACTACGCTGCTTGAGAGGAATAGTCTGGGTACTACATGGCCACAGCTCAGGAAAAAGAATAGTCTTGCCCAGTAAGAAGAAAGGAGGCAGGACATCAAGAGTGAAAGGCATGAGGACTGGTAATTTGAGAGATCGAAGACTGGCTATTTGAACGCTTAAAGACTGGTAATTTGTGCGCATAAAGACTGGCTATTTGAGTGCTTGAAGACTGGCAATTTGAGTGCGTGAAGACCAATAATTTGAGTTCGTGAAACTGGCTATTTGAGTGCTTGAAGACTGGCAATTTGAGCGCATGAAGACTGGTAATGTGAGCGCATAAAGACTGGTAATTTGCGTGAAGACTGGTAATTTGAATGCTTGAAGACTGGCACTAAGGAAAAACTTACGTGTGGTGCTTATAAGTTTTTTTTTTTTTTTAGAAAATCGCAATTTTAGGTCATGATGAATGATCACTTTCTGGCGTAGATGAATAACGAATCAATAAGAAATGTTCATGTACTGTACATAAATGGAGTCAAGAACTGACGGGTTTTGGGAATCTAGTACCTTGATTTCAACGAATTCTGAGACAAACTTGCAGCATGGACAAGCCCTCAGTGGAATGGAAACACTAAGATGGCTTGTTTATAGGCCCAGGCTCGAGTATACTGTATGTTGTGGAGTTGGCTCTAGTTTCCAGAAGCTCCTTTTATTTGAGAAGAATTCATTCTTCCATAATTAGCTGTACTGTAATTTGGTTGTGGCTACGTACGACTCTTTCTCTGTGTATATTGTTGCTGTCATCTGAGTGATGAACTCCACTCAACTTGCCTTAATGGTTCAATTTACGCCCCACTCAGGATAATTACATGTTGTATTGTCCCTAGAAGTCCTGAGTATCGTAAGGTACAATGCGATGAAACGCTATTCTGTCTAAAATTAGCGATGATGGCTCCGCTAGATTCTATTTATAGAAAATATAGCCTACGTTTATAAATAAATGTATATCAATATTTTACATGCTACAGTACAGCCAATTTCTTTGTAATGGTTAACCTAACTCTTGCACCGAAATTGACACTTTCTAGGGATGATAAGAAAAACGGTTTCACACATATCCCCCCCTCCCCCCGAATATACAACTCTTATTCATATAAATCACTTTAAGAAATAGCTCCCCTGTGAGCAGTCGTCACAACTACAGTATTATTTTTACGCACATAGCCTATAAAATTATGCTAATCGTTCTTTCTTCTTTAAATATCAATCTAAACAATTTTCGGCCTAACCTGTAAGTTAATATAAGTTTTCATTAATACATATACTGCTTGCTGAAAGTGTAGAAAATAATCTGTAAATAATCTTACAATTATCGGGTTTCTAGGGCAAGACGTTGGCAATCACGTCATCCATCTTGAGACTGAATGTTTGACAAATCTTCGATGATCAATACCCTACTTTATAGAAATAACTGCCCACACCAATGCTATTCACAATAATTTGTTTCAACTAAGCAGTTCCTCGGTCTTCCACATGGCCGCTCTTTCTTCGGTAAATCCTTTCTCCTCTGAATTCAATATTCAAGTGGTACATCATATCGACTCACAAGAAAGGATACCACGGATTGTTTTTGATCGCGATCGCTCTTATCCGTTAAAGATGCTCCTATCGATTTTACGGTTGCTTCATGTTTGTTGCTTTACGCAGCGTCGATGTCTTTAATGCTTGTACTGCTACTGTAAACAATGAACATGTAGGGAGCTAAATAAAAAGACTGACTTTATCAGTGCACAGAAGTGTATATTTCCACATTTATTGAGAAAATCGGTTCTTAATTTCAGTGGTGTATTTTCGGACCTCTGTCCGATGTCGTTTCTTCTTATTCAGTTTGCGTACCGTGGATCCTCAAGCAAGTTCCAATGGTTGCTACTAATTTTACTTTCAGGCATTGCTCTCCACTGAGGCTGCAATTTACGACATTGATTGTAACGAAGTTCGACTTTCTGCCAGATTTGCTTGGTCATCAGCAAATTGTATCAGTGTCCTATTTTAATTTGACACCCAATGTAGTGTCGGATAAGGCTTTAATCATCGTCAGTTCTCTAGAAGCGTTGAATGGAATTGAATTTGAATTTGAATTTATTCATAGATAACTGCCACTGAGGCTAAAGAGCTCCTTTATGTAGCGTATACAATGTTCTGTCCGTAGAGAGAGGAAGAGAGAATATATTTCCCTATCTCGCATCTTTTCAAAGGGTATTGGATCTGGAATCTGTACAGGAACAGTTTGCTTCCTTTAGAGATACACAGAGTAGTGGGAGCGTATTTTGTCAAGAACTGTTAGACAGTCGTGAAATATATGTACAAAATATCTTTTCTACTCACAAGAAGCTCGGCACTAATACTCATTCACATGAAGCCAAACTAAAGTGGAAAGCTTTATTATTTTAATTATGACATGTTTGGTATCAATGGATTGTTTTAATGTAAGTGGGGCCACCTCATGGTGTAGCGGCTAGCGTTCTTGGCTGCAACCCCAAAGGTCTGGGTTCGATTACCGGCTCTGCTAAGAGATTTTCATTCTGGTGTGAGGGCTGGAACGGGGGTGCACTCAGCCTCGTGTGAAACAACTGAGAAGAGGTGGGTTCGATTCCCACCTCAGTCATCCTGGAAGTGGTTTCCCATGGTTTCCCCTACTTCTACTCCGGGCAACTGCTAAGATGGTTCCTAACTTACGGCCAAGGCGTCCTCCTTCCCAGTTTACAAATATACACACTAGTAAAACCATCACAATAACACGGGTTGTCACACAAATTCCACACACACACACCCAAAATGCACGGGTCTATATAACCACGATCTCGCAGCCCCTATAACAAGCAACAACAACAACAACTAAAATAAGTGTATGTTACGTAATTTTGCAAACATTTGAAGAAGGGCTCAATTTGAGTCCGAAACAATTACGGCAAACTGGCGTCCCTAAAAGCCGTAACAGTTAACAGGGTTGTAAAACCAATAACATTATTATTATTATTATTATTATTATTATTATTATTATTATTATTGGACTATTATTATTATTATTATTATTATTATTATTATTATTATTGGTAGTAGAAGTAGTAGTATTAGTAGAAGTAGTAGTGTATGTATTTAAACAAAACAAAAAAGACATTGTATTGGCAGGGACGGAAACAAACTACACACATCAAAAAAAGTTTTGCATCACCTCGGTTCCAAGAGTTCCGGAACCGTTAAATACAAAGGGAATAGAGATCAACACAAACAACATTTCAGCTCGTTTTATTGCTCATGAGACCCACACATTGCATGTTGTACCATCATACAGCTAGACTTTCAGCATTTGTGGTCCAGATTGCAGTACACACCACTACCTCTAATACCCAGTAGCACGTCCTCTTGCATTGATGCATGCATGTATTCGCCGTGGCATACTATCCACAAGTTCATCAAGACACTGTTGGTCCAAATTGTCCCACTCCTCAACGACAATTCGGCGTAAATCTCTCAGAGTGGTTGGTGGGTCAAGACGTCCATAAACAGCCCTTTTCAACATATCCCAGGCATGTTCGATAGGGTTCATGTCTGGCGAACATGCTGGCCACTGTAGTCGAGCGATGTCGTTATCTTGAAGGAACGCATTCACAAGATGTGCACGATGAGGTCGAGAATTGTCGTCCATGAAGACAAATGCCTCTCCAATATTCTGCCGATATGGTTGCACTATGGGTCGGAGGATGTCATTCAGG
Source organism: Meconema thalassinum (assembly GCA_946902985.2). Taxonomy (NCBI): domain Eukaryota; kingdom Metazoa; phylum Arthropoda; class Insecta; order Orthoptera; family Tettigoniidae; genus Meconema; species Meconema thalassinum. The sequence goes on along the minus strand of OX336389.2, from coordinate 400,465,350 downwards.
TATCGTAAAGCCGTTTCGGAGCCTTCCATGACCACCAGTGGCGTACGTCGGCCCCACATAATGCCACCCCAAAACATCAGGGAACCACCACCTTGCTGCACTCGCTGGACAGTGTGTCTAAGACGTTCAGCCTGACCAGGGTGCCTCCAAACACGTCTCCGACGATTGTCTGGTTGAAGGCATATGCGACACTCATCGGTGAAGAGAACGTGATGCCAATTCCGTGGGGTCCATTCAGCATGTTGTTGGGCCCATCTGTACCGCGCTGCATGGTGTCGGGGTTGCAAAGCTGGACCTCGCCATGGACGTCGGGAGTGAAGTTGCGCATCATGCAGCCTATTGCGCACAGTTTGAGTTGAAACACGACGTCCTGTGGCTGAACGAAACGCATTATTCAACATGGTGGCATTGCTGTCAGGGTTCCTCCGAGCGGCAATCCGTAAGTAGCGGTCATCCACTACAGTAGTAGCCCTTGGGCGGACTGAGCGAGGCCTGTCATCGACAGTTCCTGTATCTCTGTACCTCCTCCATGTCCGAACAACATCGCTTTGGTTCACTCTGAGACGCCTGGAAACTTCCCTTGTTGAGAGCCCTTCTTGACACAAAGTAACAATGCGGACGCGATCGAACTGCGGTATTGACCTTCTAGGCATGGTAGAACTACAGACAACATGAGCAGCGTACCTTCGTCCTGGTGGAATGACTGGAACTGATCGGCTGTCGTACCCCCTCCGTCTAATAGGCCCTGCTCATGCATGGTTGTTTACATCTTTGAGCAGTTTTAGTGACATCTATGAACAGTCAAAGGGACTGTATCTTGGATACAATATACACAGTCAACGTCTATATGCCGGAGATCTGGGAACCGAGGTGATGCAAAACTTTTTTTGATGTGTGTATTTAACATAGTACAGGAATTCCTTTTCTAACTAATTCATTATCTGTTACCTTGAAAAGTTAAATGTGAAATTTTCCCTTGTTAGGGTTCGTCTGCCCACCATGTAAGATGTCTGTGCTAAGAGAGAATAATATGGAATCTGGCTTGTAAAAAAGACACAAGAAACTCCAAGAGAAATGCAATCCGTATTGGAGCATTGGACTCACCTTATACAATCTTTTGTAGGCAAGAAACATGCTATTTTAAATGATCTGGTTAAAACACTACGGTACCTCGTATGCCATATGCATTAACTAATCATTTCAGGAGGCACATACTCATAGATCTCAATAGCAGGGAATATTTTGCTGACCCATGTTTTGCCCTACAAAGATTTTAGGTTTATCCTTTTGTTTCATTTAAGGGATTGGGCATCGTGGTTATTTCAGCCCCATACACTGGGTGTGTGACGAATTTATTTGATAACCTGTGTTATTGTAGTTGTGTACCGATTGGCTACGTGGTGCAGTGGTAACGTTTATGCCTGATGTTCCCAAGGTTGCAGGATCAAATCCTGGCGCAGTCAGTTGGCATTTAAGGGTGTACAAATGCAATGATCTACGGTAAAGATCTCCTTCGGGGCTCAATTACGGCACTCGGGCGTCCCTAAAAGCCGCAGTAGCTAACAGGGTTGTAAAACAATTATTATTATTATTATTATTATTGGTAGTAGTAGTAGTATTAGTAGAAGTAGTAGTGTATGTATTTGTAATTGATGTGAGGGTTTGGAAGGAGGCGTCTGTGGCCTAAAATTAAGAACCATCCCAGCATTTTCCTGGAGTAGAATTGGGAAACCATGGAAAACACTTTCTAGGATGGCTGAGGTGAGAATCAAACCCACCTCTCTTCAGTTTTCTCTCACGAGGCTGAGTGTACCACGTTTCAGGCTTTAGACCAGAATTACATTTGTTGGAGAGCCAGGAATCGTACCCGGATCTCAGGAATGGCAGACAAGCGTGCTAGCCTCCGCACCGCGAGGTGTCCTAAAGTTTAAGGATACTGTGTACTCTTGTCTTCATTATCAGGCATCATTATACTCTACATTTCCTCGTTTTCTTGTGAGATTCTTGTAACGTGCTAAAGGTAACTTATTCTGAACTTAAAGATAACCACATGATGATATTTTGAGGTTAGGAAATCTGAAAAATTAATACAAATACATACGAAAGAAAAATCAGAAAAATAGTAAAACAAGTTCATTCAGAAACAGTTATCTCAGTTGTTTTTCAGCCAAATGCTCCCCAAATTTTATCACATACCGGTACTTAGGCCTAAAATAGATTCTTCAGAATGTGAACTTGCTTTTTTCATTAATATTAGAATAGAATGCAAGAAGACTAAGCTAACCAACTAATGGTTTATTATTTCTGTAATGGATTCCATTTTTTCTTGACTTGCTAATATCTGATGGAAATGATTATATGTTAACAGTATGAAGTTATCTGTTCTCAGTATGTGTTAAAATTTGGAGAGCATTTGGTTGTAAAACATTTGAGATAAATGTCCCTGAATAAACTAATGTTACTCTTATCCTGAATTTTCTTTTGTTACAATTTGTATTAATTTACCAGATATTATAACCTCCAAATTTCTTCGTATGATAAAATCCTTACTAAATAATAATAATAACGTTGTTGATTTTACGTCCCATTTAACTACTGCGGCTTTTAGAGACGCCGGGGTGCCGGAATTTCGCCCCGAGGGAGATCTTTAACGTGTCAGTAAATTTACTGACACGGCTCCCTCGCATTTGCGCACCCTCAAATGCCAGATGACTGCGCCAGGATGTGATCCTGCAACCTTGGGAACAGCAGGCGAGAACGTTACCTCTGAGCCACGCAGCGAGTCATTTAAAATGTTTAGTGTAGAAACAAAAGTTTGATGCTTTTCAGTCGGTCAACACGATTGTTCCCAAATGAGATGGGTTATTCCCTAATCCTGAAAAAAAATTACATGAGATTAACAAATACACTTGGATGACCAGTTTCGATCGTCAAGCGATCATCATCAGAACCATTACACTTAGGCTATAAAATCTATGTCTGAAAATATGGGTGAAGATATGTACAATATATACACTTATTTAGTTGCAGTATTAGTTAAGATAATGCAACTCGTCAACATTATTGTTAGTTGTAGTCTATGTGATGTTTTGTTAAGATAGTGGAAATGGTGATTGACCTCCGGAATTTGCTTGTTTGGAGTGAATATGTGGTTGCTGTAAATGGTCAATTCATCACATCACACAGACTACAACTAACAAATAATGACGAGTTGCATTATCTTAAACTAGCAGTAGTGCCAGGCTTCGCCCGGTGGATTTATTTGTTTTATGGATGATAATGAATACTACTACAGAATTGGCACATGATACTTAAACTACCAGAGAAGAAATAATTTTAAATATAACATTTTGTGGTGGTGGTGGTGGTGATTGTAGTGGGGGTGATAAGCAGTAAAGTATAATGGACGTAATATTTAGGTCATTTTCCCGTAATGATAATTGTTACGTGCAATGCCCGTACCAACGTTTTTAAATATGTATCACCCATATATGTGACTTCCCGACCTTTTGAAACGACCGCCTGATGACTTGGTTCCGATTGTGAACACGAGATGGTAGCATCTATCGACGTCCCTAGTCGGAGTTGCTTCTTCAACCGCTAGAGTGTGTTTGGGGTGCCTTCTGGTGTCATTCTAATCTAGACATATTTGAAGGCTATTATATTCTACGTCATGGAACAAAAGACTGTATATTCTTGATACCGCCAAATTAATTACATAATAATCACATTGTTGCTTGATGTGTCAAGCCTTGATTGGACAAAAACAATTAACATGAATGCAGTGCGGTATTTGATTTTGGATTCTCCGCCATCTTGTGATCTTCATTGTCTGTCGTCAAGATAACAAGCCGGCTGCTGGTCAAAGAGTATCGCTCCGTGTGCTGGGGGCTGTGGCCCCTAGCTTTTACGAAAAATGAATATATATTCAAGAAAAGGAAACGCCTGTGCTACATAAGAATTTAATTTCTTCCTTTCGCCTGGAAGATGAAAGTGATGTAGAATCGCAACTGGATGCGAACGAGTGCTTGTCTTCTAAACGACGCATGTGCCGGGTTAGCCATTTTTGAGGCACATTTAGTGCCGTATAATATTTTTAACATTGTGTGTTAATTATTTTATTATTATTGTGTCTCCACTGAGAAGTTTTTAAGGTACGTAATGTTATTCAAATTTTTATATATTTTGTTATGGAGCTCCGATATTGGCCTTATATTAATGTTTTAATTCTGTATTTTGTTTCGCCTGGTAGTTCTAATTTTTGCTTATATTACCAGTTATGTAAAATTTATTGTTTTTCTTCGTACCTTCTGGAGACACGTTTCTAGTTTATTTTACGTTGTAATTTATTATTTATTTTCCTTTGGCAAACTTTGGGATTGCCCTATTATTTATTTCTTTTACGATCCGTTGCTGTCTAATAAGCCTAATGTCAATAGTGTTAAGGCGTAATTCTTTCCTCCCCTTTTATTCTCTCTGGCGATTTTAAATTAATTTTATGCTAATTGTTTGCCGTAATTCGATTTGACATGCGGTCGTCTGTTTGGTGGCCATGTTTGTTTTTTGTTTTGCCCGAGTGCATTCTGGTCTTGAGAGTGCAGTCTCTTGGCGCCGACCGGGAAACTCAAACGTGTTGTGGTGTTAGCTTAATATGTTTTTTGGTATCCTTGTTGGTTTAACTTTGTGTTTTTGGTGAATGTTCCTGTGTTTTTCTCCGTCACGACTGTGTGGATTTCTTAATTGATCATATTTTATTTTATTTTATTAATTTAATTTTAAATTTTTCTTTTTGCATCGTGGCCTGGATCTCTGCATGTCGGGTCGGTATTACATACTCTAGTAAATTATCAAGCCCTTTCTCTTTTAATAATGCCTGTCTACTGATTTTCTTCCTTTGGGCTTATTTTTTTTTAAATTTAATGTTTTCGTTTTGGTTCAGCAAGCAAGCATGTAAAGCCTTATGTAGTTTTCTATGATAATTGTCTTATTTTGGCCTTAAGCCACGTGCATCTTCAGAGGGTGCCTTGGCCATAGAGTTTCTTCCTTTTTTAAAATGATTTTGTTAAATTTTCTTTTATTTTTCTTGCATCCTTCTGATAATTAAATTTTATTTTAAATTTTTAAGCAACTGTTGTGGCATTATTTCGTCGGCAGCAGTTCTGTTGGTTATCGGAGGGTGTCTGTAGAATAGCCTGTGCCTTCCCCTTCTCCATCTTCCTTCCACCCCTTTGGGTGTTCTTCTGTTGGGGCATGTCATCTGGAGGTGATTTTGCTGTGGAAGCGATGCGGACCTCTGAAGACAGGTAAGTAGGCTCATCCACCCTGGCCGTCCCCGTGTCAATAATAATGATAATAATGAATAGGGAAACGGCTATTTACTAACTACAGCACTGACACATGTAATTCACAAACAAATTTCTAAAAATGATTAGAAAGAGGTGTAAGTGAAATAAAAGACACTGCCTAGGGCCTATATCTCATTGTCTGTTAGAAATGTAGAGATCAATAGTGTCGTCGTTTGTCGCATAGCGCCGAAGGAAAATAATCAGAACACTTTGGAAAACTTCGGCTGTCCCGAGCTCCTGAGGTAGCAATAGTATCATTTATCGCCACATAGTGCTCAACGATAAGTTTCGGAATAAATTAAGGTAAATTTGAAAGCACCAACGCTTATTGCAGCTGATAACCTCAAATTATTGCACCAGCACCATTGCACTTATACAGAGGCATAATATGTTCATGATGATAACTGATTTAAGGGGCCTAAGAAATATTTTTGCACTAATTACTCCCCGTAACTGCAATTTATAAGCAGCGCAAGATTTAACTATTTTCGCAATTCTGCACCAGAACACTGGTAGGGGTGAAGTGATGCAGCCCGAATTGCCAGTCAACAATAGACTTATTAAAATCCTCTTACAGTTACACTACTACGGACATGAACGGTTCTAGGGCCTTAATACGTGGTTTTCAAGTACAGTTTGTTTGTTATTCTAAATGTAGGGAATGGAGAGCGTTGTCCAAAATATCAAGTGGACAGAGTTACCAGCAGGGTTTCAAAGTGTATGTACAATTTGGTGCAATTAGGAGGAACGGTGTAGATTTGTGATAAAGGGCCTAAATGCAGGGAATGGTCTGTCCGAAATTGAAGGTGGCCAGTGTCACCCGTAGGGTTCCAAAGGGTAAGTGTACAAAATGTGGTTCAGATCGGTGAAACGGTGTAGATTTGTGCCAAAGGACCTAAATGCAGAGAATGGAGTGGTCTGTCCGAAATTTCAAGCAGACAGTGTTACTCGTCGGGTTCCAAAGGGAAAGTATGTGAAATTTGGTTCAGATCGGTGAAACGGTGTAAATTTGTGCCAAAGGGCCTAAATGCAGGGAATGGAATGGTCTGTCTGAAATTTCATGCAGACAGTGTTACTCGCAGGTTTCCAAAGCGTAAGTATACAAATTTTGGTCCAGATCGGTAAACGGTGTAGGTTTGTGCCAATGGGCAGAGAATGGAGTGGTCTGTCTGAAATTTCATGCAGACAGTGTTACTCGCAAGGTTCCAAAGGGTAAGTATACAAATTTTGGTTCAGGTCGGTAAACGGTGTAGGTTTGTGCCAAAGGGTAGGGAATGGAGTGGTCTGTCTGAAATTTCATGCAGGCAGTGTTACTCGCAAGGTTCCAAAGGGTAAGTATACACATTTTGGTTCAGATCGGTGAATCGGTGTAGATTTGTGTCAAAGGGCCTAAATGCAGGGAATGGAGTGGTCTGACTGAAATTTTACATAGCCTAAACTATTCATCTTGAATCAGGCTATCATATACAAAAATAATTTTTCGAATCCGATTGGTGGTTCCAGAGATTAGCGCGTTTAAACACATAAACACACAAACTCTTCAGCTTTATTATATTAGTATAGATAATACTGCAACTAAATAAGTGTATATATTGTAAATATTTCCACCCATACTTTCAGACATAGGCCTAGATTTTATGCCTAAGTGTAATCGATCTGATGATGATAGCTTGACGATCGAAACTGGTCATCCAAGTGTATTTATTGATCTCATGCTTTTTTTTTTTAAATTTGGGAATAACCCATCTCATTTGGGTACAATCGTGTTGACCGACTGAAAAGCATCAAACTTTTGTTTACTAAGGCAACACTGAAAATGGCTTCAAACACCTAAGGATGCTTGACAATGCCCAAAAGTACACAGTATCCTTCAGGGTACTTAAATGTGAGAGAGACGTGTCAGTGGATATACTGACTCTGGAACCACTCAATAACGCATTACCGGCACCCGGCCATCTCTAGAACATTAAATAATATGGACGTTCTGGGATATGTCTGTCTAACATTCAGTATGTGGGAATTGATCGCTCTCAACACTGACCGGAGCTAACTAGATATGATTTCCAATGCATTACATCTCTCGATGGTCATGGCGAGAGAAATGTGGTTATCGGGTGAAAGGATGAGAGTGGGCGGGAGAGTTGTGGAGGGGGGGGGGGGGGGCGGGGGGGCAACCAATTAGTGAGAATAGCTCTCTGCATTCCGGTCTGCGTAATATGCTCACAATCATAGTGCACCTAATGAGCTCATTTACGGGCTATGACATGCAGCAATTTGAGTCTGGTCAGCACTTTCCGTGCCAGGGGTTGCCAGAATCGCTGGCTATGGGACAAAGGAGGTTTTGTTTGTGAGGTATCACAAGTCTTCTACGTATTCAAAATGTAATTTACTCGACATCAATGTTAAATATCGATCCTAAATATGGTTCTTTCCCCACGGTAACACTTGGAAAGAACTTTAAATGCCGTTCAACTCTAGCATTCTTGGTTCTGCCAAGAAATTTAACTGGATCGTTTGCTTCTGAAACAGCACTTTTCCATAAGAAAACACTTTCAGTAAGGTGCAATTTAATTTCGCTATATTTTCATTTGATCTTCTACTAAAGACAGTATGTCAGAAATCACATTAATGTAAATAAGTTAAAGATCCACTTCTCGAAATATGTTTAAGTTAATTGTGGTGGACATGTGCTGTATCTGAAACAAACACTATGGAATTATACCAAAATAATTTTCGTTATCCTACCTTAATGTGTTATGTACTAAGGAACAGTTTTAACTTACTCCTAGCCCATATTGACCCCACAGCATAGCCATGCTTGTTTAAACGTGCACCACAGCCACTTGGGAAGATGAAGCAAGTCCAAAGATCGCAGGTTTGAATCCCGTTGCTGATAGTGGCTATCCTGAGGGTGGCCTATACCCGGGGATTTCTACACTCCCTCCAGGCAAATGCCGGAATAGTACCTTACTTCAAGTCCCGGGGCCCCTATCTCATCCCTGTCCCTAATACAATTAACCACACTACTACAGTCATTACTAGGGCTCGGATCGATATTCTTGATAAAATCTCCAGATATGCTCGAAAACCATGTGTTTTGTGCTCGATAGGTATGCTCAAAAAAACATTATAAGCTCGATAGATATGCTCGAAAAACCCATTATATACGGTTAAATATGCAGAATATGCTCGAAAAACACCGTTAAAAACTATAGAAAGGAAAGTGAAACGAAAAAGACAATAACATACCTTTATATACGATCTTTAATTTCTAATTGTATGTATGATACACTGCAATATACTCGCATTAAAGTTTTTCAAGTATATATAAGAGAAGTTTTCTTATAAAAGTTACAGTTTAAAAATTCATTACCAAATGTTCAGAATTAGGCGAGTCAATGAAGTAGATCTGCATTGGTCTGTACAACAAGAATTTTTTCTATGTTTTCAGTTTTGAACGATTTTCTTAAATCAGTCAATAAAAGCTTCAATGACGAGAACGACCTCTCTAAAGGTTAAAAATTCTGCTGTTCTATTATTCGTACCAGACAGGCGTTTCAATAGTTATTTCTGTTTTCGAACCTTAAGGATTGTCAGGACCGGAATTCAGGGGGAATTCGAAGAAAAACCAACTGTTTAGACGAAAACCACAAGAATATGCATTTATATGCTTCTATTCTGAAAAACGTGGTTTTATGCATTTATATGCTCGATAAATTTTAATTCTGTTGGTCCCAGAGAGGTGAAAATACCACCGCAAGGCTTCTTTCAATGTGTACTATTCAGGGAAAATATATGCAAATATGCTCGAATCCGAGCCCTAGTCATTACATATAGCCTACACAGGTTATCAGGTCAACACAAGCCTAAAATGAATTAACAACAACAGACATTTACGACGTACAGTAAGTTAGTTATTATCTTATTAATCACAACTTCACGCTGAACATAATAGATTACATGTAAGGATAGGCATATAGCTGAAGTGAGTATAGAACCTGTATCACAGAAAATTCCTCAATTATCAGTAATTCAAGAGGACACAATAACTTGTTGTTGCTTAATTTAGGGGCTTTGCGACATCGTGGTCACGTTGCTCCTTGTACTTGGGTGTATGTGTGTGATGACTGTGTTATTGTGGGGGCTGTGCTAGTGAGAATTGGGGAGAGGATTGGGACTGAGGCTGCCGTGACTTTAAGTTAGGAACCATCCTGGCATTTGCCTGGAATAGAAATTGGAAGCCACGGAAAAACACTTCCAGGATGGCTGAGGAGGGAATCGAACACGCCTCTTGTCAGTTTTGCCTCACGAGGTTGAGTATGGCCTGTTCCAGCCTTCAGACCAATCCGGGAATCTAACCAGGGTCTCCATGGTGACAGCCAAGAATGCTAGCCACTACGCAACGAGGCGGACTGCACAAATGTGCCCAAATTACATTGGGAGGGGAAAATTACACTTAATATTCTGGGCCTGAAATAAAGTACACGTATTATTTATATCCTTTATAAAACACTTCTCACATAAATGGGGAGCTGAATTGGAACAACAGTTTCGTTCGCCAAGCGAACATCATGAAATTCTGCTCATTTAGGCTGAATTTGTGGTCAGTGGATGTGTATATTTCATTATGTACGCAATCCCGTATGGACTCTTCCCAGCTTTGCCGTTACAAGCACCGTGTGTGATGGATTATGCATTGATTGATTCATTCATTCATTCAGTCGTACATACGCTCACCGACTCGATCTAACAAGAATGAAGATGTGGTACGTCCAGAAAACATTTTGATGACACCTTTCATTTTTGTAAATCTTGAGCAGGCTCAAGTCAAAATCCAAAGGAAACTAATAATGCCTGAAATGATCTAGTTTTACTTTTACTCTTGTTCAGGTTCATGAGTGGAAATAAAAGTCAGCAAAGGCACAGAGAGCCAAACATAACCACCAACTTGCATGCGTTTGGGTAAATACGTGGGAACTCTTTTTTGTCCCAAGTTCTTATAAAATGCAAGGCGGCCGCCACCTGGAATATTGCAATATCTATGTTTCAAAATTTTACAACTAGGCCATGTTCGTCAGATGATGCGTTGGAGCAGTGTTTTATGCTAAAAACAATTTTCCCTGACAGATCCAAAAAATGTCAGGTGTCTTCCTAACTGCAGAAATAGAGTCCAGTTTTATTTTTATATTGTTTTGTGAAGGTTGATAGTAGTAAGTGTTGGATTCTTTCTTGAAATGTGCCTCACACACTTCACTCCTGCTTTCCCCACTCAGCGATTTGTATTCTGTCACCAATTCAATATGGCGTCAATACCTTTACATTATTTTAATAATCCACTGTTTAGTAAATACCTTTAAATCTTTAAATGCAGTGAGTTATCTCACTGTTGCAGCAAATGAGCGATATGTTTCTTGTATGCTATACTGCTTGCTCAAATTTCCACTTCAATGACAATACTTAAAGTAATAATGAGCTGTTATCTGCTCACATCCAATAGATAGTCTACTATGCCACTCACTGATGTTTGCGTTTCTTGATGAACGTTCCCGGAGGCTAAATAGTGCATCTTACTTTCACTTGGTTCAGTGCCATCCTGTCTTCGGCTCACTGGCATACCTAAGGCACATACAATGGGAACAGATTCCAATCCTGTTTTACATTCTCCAAGCTAACTCTTCCATCAACTTGGACTGCCACCACGCTGCTATTATACGCACCAGCCTTTGGGACTCTTCCATTTATTTCACACTGCAGTAAAACTGACGAGTTATGAGTCTCGTTGACTCTTCTAAGTCAGAGAATTATATATGTGGACCATGTGTATATCGTCAGCTTACAGGTGAAATATACTAAGTCAGAGAACACATTCTCAAGACGGTGAGCCTTAAGTATCTATATACACAGACAATTTCCCCGTGAACTTGTTTTCCGACTTAGTGCGTTTCACTTGTAAGCTGACGATATACAATATATATATATATACCTGGGAAACTTATTTTTAAAATTCTTATGAATTTATACAACTTAATTTCAACCATGTGCCAGATCAGGCGATGAGTCGTATCTACACTGATGCATGGAGACCTATAGAAATACGTGATCATGGAGAAACATTAGAATTAAAGTAACGGGGGAACTCGGAACTTCCGAAAAACCTGTACCACATCTCTTCGTGAAGCGAAATTTCAGCTGACGGCGAGTATACTCCACTCTTGTCCATCGCTGTGATCTTGTAAGGTTTTATGAATATGACTACTTGCAGGTGGTCTGCCCATTTATTCGCCAAAAAGGCTGAGTGCGAGCGGCTCTAAGGCACGTTTTGCATACCTAAGGCACATACTGCAAATTTCGAAGTGGCCCTAGAGCTAATAGCAAAACTGGATTCCTTGCAAGCCAAGCATATAGAACTTTTTGGAAACAAAGGGAAATGGAGCACATCGCATCTTTGTTGTCAAAGATGCGAAGAGTTTATATGTAGAAAAATGAATATATTGCAGATGACGTGAAGAAAACTAAATATTTTCCCTAACATATTATACTCCATCCGCGATATTACACATGTGCTGTAGGTCAGATTATCTTTTATATGGTGTTTATCAAAACATAGATTTCCTGTTGAAATATTTATCTGTTTTGTCTCAAATACAGAAAACAGATCAGAAAAGTTTTAGTGTTTGAAGTGTCGTAACTTCGCAACAAAGTGCCTGTAGATATCCCTTCTTTAGATTTATGTTCCCCACATGGAGAACTACCACAATTTTGAAGCATCCTGTATACAGCAATTAGAGCCTGCATGCGTTTTGTATCTTCCCTACCACACACACACACACACACACATATATATATACACACACACACCTTCATATACCAAATATCCCAGTCTTTCTTTACTTGGCAACCGAGTACCCGTTAATCCATTATGAATTAGAACTAATTTTGCAGAGCAAGAACTGTTCCTGCTAACTGGAAATAACTTTCTGAATCAACTGAAGCAGACATTCGGATAATGTACTCAGTGTTCATTTGAATATTTGAACGCAAAATTGTGTTTTGGCTATTTCTAGCTAACTAATCCCGACCGTGGTGTATACTTGGCTGCATATTACATCGAGTGTAAACTCCAGTTCACCAGCGATGCAATAAAATACAGAAACAAGACCAATACAAATGCTTACATTCATGGAAGATGATCCTTTTAGTTCGTTTTAATTCACATTCTACTCTTTCTCTTTTTTATGAAGAATTTCTTGTCTAGGAAATTAGTGTACTATATCTTCTTCGTTTCTTTCTCCGTTGCATCTATAATTTCCTTTCTCCCTCTATTATTTCCTTTCACCACATTCCGATTTCTGTTTATCTTTCTCTCTTCTCGACACAAACACAGAGATCATTTGGGGAGGGGGGTATTTTAACGACTTGCTCCATCACAATTACATTTGGAGAATAACCATTTTCTGACATCCACACAGTTTTTCTTATGGATAAACGTGGTAGTCTGCAGTGATTTTAATGGCATAAATTGCAACGAACCTTATTGGTTGTCAAAATGGAAATCAGCCTCTTGATATCCTAAGCTCTAAAATGATGAAACAAAAGTAACATAAAGCTTTACACGATTCGCTCGAACTGACTTCGATAGGCGCCCTCAGAACAGGCTTATGCTAAACATGTAAGTGAGCCCCACTTGAAAACTAAAGATACTGTGACACAGAACTATGAGATATACATGATTATATGGGCGGCATCTAGTGCTCCAATCAGTATGTGTGAGGGCGCTCTGGTTTGTACAACGCTTAACTACGGAACTAGCTTAGCCTAGCCTCTAATCAGTCTTTAAGTGAATCGGTCGTTTTAGAAATCCCACATCTACACTTCCTTTTAATGGCGCCACGTATTTTAATTCTCTGAGGATAGACGCGCAGATGTAGGAACTACCGGCCATCTGAAGTTGGCGGTACATTGATAAAATCCACTGATAGTGCTTATTACAGTATTTATGTTTAATTATTTTTTTTGTTAACTAGAGATATTTTGTATTGTTACTTTCTTTTCTACTGTTTCCACGAATTTATTAATGCATGCGATCTTTACATATTCATATTTATGAACTCGAGCAACTCTAGGCGACCCAAGAAATACTCAACAACCTGCCTCCTGAAAGTACTGTACAACATTTCATTGTTGTTGAATGTGTAAAACAAGTGCGTGTTTTTCAATCTATAATATTAATTTAAGTAAATGTCGTTCCCTATTTATCACTACACAGATCTACCACATAGAGTGGTTGATACACTATTGATTTTCAAATGTTTGAATATGACTTTCATTAAATTCATAAGAGTTTAGAGAATCATATAATTTTCTTCTTATGCTACTTGTCAACCCGTGAACAATGCACACCAAGATGTATCCAGTGTGTTTCTTCCATTAGTTCGTGTATATACTTACTTTTAGCAGTGTTTCTGTACTGATGTTAGGGTGAATAATATCCATATTAATTCAGAATATATTCTGTTTCATATTATAACACTGATTTTTCCCCTTCATTTTATTAATATGTTGTTATTCGTACTAATGCTAGATGATATTTTTTTGATAAAGGTTTTTCTTTGCAAGATGATGATGATAAGGCACTGCGCCCGTCACCGCGACATCAAGATGTGCAATGACCCGGCTAAGAACTATTACACATCGTCGGGGACAGAACAAACTGCATATTTCTTAAAAAATCATACTGTGGAATTTAGTTTGGAATCATTCAAATTTAGCGCGATAGATCAAGTTTTTGAAAACTCAGGGCGTATATGGATTGTTGGTAGATAGATTTTTATCAACCTAAATTGATTCTTCCAGCCAAAATTAATTAGGTTATTCAAAAAATCACAACTCCAAGTTTTATTTGCTCCTAAAAGCATAACAAATAATAAAATAGTTACCCTATTCACTGTAACCTAAATGCTCATCAAAGATGATTTAAAATATTGTTGCTTTAATATGTTCAAACTCGGCGATAAATGACTGAAGTCTTTCATTAAGAGCATTTTCCTAATCTAGTCTAAATCAAGGTGATTTTAATGAAAAATAAATATAATTCTGTCTTCGGGCAGAATACCTTTTTATTTTATTTTTAAATGCACTCTATGGTTAACATCACATCACTGCTCTTGTTATTGAGATCTACACGAGCAAAATATGCCCGTCTGTCACTGTGTCAATCTATGTCTCCTGTTGATGTCGTTGATTTATTTAGGGGTTTTGCGACATCGTGGTAATGTATCTCCGTGTACTTGGGTGTGTGTGGAAATTGTCTGATAACCTGTGTTTATCTGATGGCAGTATTAGTGTATATATTTCTAATTCAGGTGAGTATTGGGAAGGATACGGCCGTGGCATTAAGTTAGGAGCCATCCCGGCATTTGCCTAGAGTAGAAGTGTAAGACCACGGAAAACCACTTCCAGGATGGCTGAGGTGGAAATCGAACCCACCTCTTCTCAGTTTTGCTTTACGAGACTTAGTATAATTTACCCCGTTTCAGTTCTCAGACCAGAATTGAATTTCTTGTCAGAGTCGGGAATCGAATCCAGACCTCCACCCTGCTACACCACGCGGTGTTTACTTGTCTCCCTATCAGTTCCTAAATAGTGAAACTGAATACAGGAGGGTGATGCAGCTCATATGGACGAAGACAGGTTGGATTGCTAATAGGCCTACCGTTTAAAAGGTAACTGGAGACCATCTTTGCGTTTAAGTGTCTTCTAAAGGTGTAGACACGTAAAATCATAATCATATATTCATCATAATAAATATAATATTTACGCTTACTGTATTTAGTTTGTTTAGCCCTTGAGTGCATAAGCCTGGCCTCCGAGGCCCGGGGTGTGATTTATTAATCATTTATGGTAAAGGTGTTCGGACCTTGTTACCCTATTCACTGTAACCTAAATGCTCATCGAAGAAGATTTAAAATATTGTTGCTTTAATATGTTCAATCTCGGCGATAATTGTCTGAAGTCTTTCATTATGAACATAATCTTTCCCATGCGTGAGCTCACAACACATCCATACAGAAAAAATCATTGTAAATGTTTATCGTCACGTGACCTAAAACACTATGTAACAAATTTTAACTTTTTGTTTGTCCTTGTGTTTAAATAGTTATTTACTCAATTTTTAAGCCCCAAAAGTAATAAAAATGGCCATTATGTTCCATAAACTTTGCTTTGCTCATATGGAAAAGTAACACACTTCTAAACATATGCTGGTATTTGTTTTACTATGGTCCATGCATTTCAATTGGAATCAACATAATCTTTCCCTTTCTCTGTTTCATTGCTAGCTATGACCCAAAAAGTGGCAAAATAAATGAAAATACGTTAATTTCGGGGGGAAAATATCCTGCTCACAAAAGCAAATTTTGACATGAATAATTATGTTTTTCCTACCTTTTCAGACATAATCAATTAGAAATAGCATTTATATTCCAAAGACAAAAAATGTGTTTAATTGTGTAATCAAATGATAACTATCGATGTATTCTACTGACTTTGGAAGGATGTGATCGGTAACCAAGTTATAAACTAGCCTATCTATGGAATTTGGAGAATGTGGCGTATGACAGGATGGAAGTACATGCCTGTGTGGTGTTAACACGAGGTGCCACATAGAAATGTGAAAGGACCGACGGGAATGTTGGCCGATGGCCAGCCTTGTCGCGTTTGCGATATTTTCAATAAAATCAAGAATCCACCTGTGGCTATAACTTGACGAAGAACGTCTTTTATCTCATGTTTACTTATGCTCATAAATTTAAAAGCAACCAGAATTGACGTTTTAAGAACAACGCCGGCGTGCCAGCAGTCATGCTGAACTGGGTGTAACGTTCTAAAGCAAATTCTGGTACACGTAGAAGATCAGAAGCCATCAAATTGCTTTTCAATTGGTCAATACATTAATATGTCCATCTGAACTGGCGGGTAATAATCTAGCGAGTATTTACCACACTTACTAACCTGGAAAACCTAACATGGATGAATTATACACTTTTACACTTTGATGCCCACCTCCTAGTGTAGCGGTTAGCATTCTGGGCTGTCACTCCAGAAGTCCGGGTTCGATTTCGGCTCTATCAAGGAATTTTAATTTTGGTCTGAGGGCTGGGACGGGGTACACTTAGCCTCGTGAGGTAAAACTGAGAAGAGGTGGTTTCGATTCCCACCTCAACCATCCTGGAAGTGCTTTTCCGTGGTTTCCCACGTTTACTCCTGTCAAATGCCGGGATGGTGCCTAACTTAAAACCACGGCCACCTCCTTCCTAATCCTCACCTAAATTACAAATACTTTCACTCCTACAGACACCACAATAACATAGGTTATCAGACAAAATTTTACACTCATCCAAGTACACGGGTCTAAATGACCATGAAGTCTAAGCTCCTAAAATGAACCAACAACAAGAACAAAAACATAGAATGAGCCCACGCTAGGTAAACGTTTTGGCCAAGTCCCAGCGATGGGTTAACACGGGAATCTTTACAGTGGTGTCAGAGATTAAGTAGCCTATGCATTACGAAGTTACTCTATTCAATTCATTGAGCTGTAGTTCAGGGCTCCAGAGCTAAACGAGAAATAAATGCATAAACACTGCACAGTTACGAGTAGCGTGCTCATTCTTTATTTGAGTGTATGTACATGAACAGAGGAAACCATCTGCATCGCTAGTTCTTGAAGCCATATATAAAATGCACTCCTCCGGGACCCCAATGTAGAGCTGCACCAATCAGACCAGCCTGCGCTCGTCGTGCTGTTTTCAGCGTCATTAAATGTTACGTATTTCTTAGAATAGGTCGCGAAGCCAAACGAAATTCCTCTTTTGGCAGCGTTCCCGAAGACAATCTTGCTACCTCGTGCCATGAATGCTGGACGAACGTGAGCTACAAAGTAAGTTACGCTGAATGAGTTGCTCGTAAGGGGGTCAACCACGACGTGACGAGCAATGTTCAACTCAGAGTCGTTAAACATCAACGACACATTCATATGTTCCTCTAGAGTAGAGTGTGCAATGCTTCGTCCCAGTATTGTTTTCTCCGACGGGGAGGGACAGTACCAGTGTCTCAAGGAGGGGATATCCCTCCTAACACAGCACACCACTGATGTATTAGCCCATCATTATTTGTCTACCAAACTCCCTTAATCTGCTGTTGTTGTTAATTCATTTTAGCTCGGGGGCGAGATGGTGCAGTGGTCAAGCTGCTTGCCTCTCACCAAGGCGGACCAGATTTGATTCCCAGTCAATGTATGTAACATGTCTACCCCTTATATTTCCCGTTTTCAACGGGGTGGAGGATGAGATGCGATGAAAGGCTATGTGGCGGGTGGTTTTTATGGCCGGATGACCTTCCTGACGCTAACCTCATGAGAGGAGTTTATGAGAGATGAAATGAATGAAGATTAATGAAACTGTGCAAGGATGTGGAAGGAAGCGGCCGTGGCCTACCAGAATGTACCGTCCCAGCATTTGCCTGGAGTTGAAAATGGGAAACTACGGGGAACCATTTCAAGGACGGCTGACGCTGGGGCTCGAACCTACGTCTACCAAGTCCGCATATACTGTAGCTTGGCTCTATGGCCTAGCGCTACGCGTTAGCAAGCGTAGCTTCCGCTGTCGGTTTGATTCCCAGTCAATGCATGTGAGATTTTCGAAGTTAAATATCATGTCCCATGGTTCGGATTCCACATAAAAATGGAGGCATCGTGGCTCATGATCTGGAAAATAACGATCATGTTAAACTTAAAGCCCCCTTCCTTTAATTTGAGGGGCTTGGAACTTCTTGGTCATCAGCCCCGTGTGTGCTGAATTTGTCAGATAACCTGTACCTATGTGATGCCTGTAGTAGTGTGTGTAACTGTATTAGAGACAGGGATGAGGTAGGCAGCCCGGAACTAGAAATAAGGTACTATCTCGACATTTGGCTGGGGGGAGGGTGTGGAAAGTAAAAACGCGGGATAGCCGGTGTTAGCAATGGAATTCAAACCTACGATCTTTGGGTTTCTATAGCTGCCCACACTGTCGTGGTGCACGATTCAATGAGAACAGCTACGTTGCGTCGTAGGATATGGCAAATCCGCTTCGAGGCTAGAATCCTTAGCTGTTGCATCTCAGCTCCGTGTTCGATTCCCGACTCTGCCAAGACATTTAATTCTGGTCTGAGGGGTGGAACGGGATACTCTCAGCCATGAGGGGCAAAAGTGAGAAGTGGGTTCGATTCCCACCTCAGTCATTCTGGAAGTGGCTTTCTGTTATTTTTTCATTTTTACTCCAGGCAAATACTGGGTTCCTAACTGAAGGCCATGGCCGCCTACTATCTATCATTACCATAGTTACAAACATAACTATTACAGACCCTACAATAACACGGGTTATCGGACAAATTGTATTCATACACACCCAAGTACATGGGGCTAAATGACCACGATATCCAAACACCTCACATGAGACAACAAGTAATGGCACGGTACTGCAACGATATATCGGCGATGCGAATGCAAGACGTCGCGTCGTAAGCAGGAATGCTGCTCCGTTCCATTTTCTTTCATACGTCTAGTGTACAACGCCTTGCGATTAGTGGATATACACTCCCGTCAAACTTCATATTTAAGGTCCAATATCCTCTGTACCACGTCATTGGCAACTCAACTTTAAATTTAGTGTTCGTCGGGAATGTATAGCTACGTACGTCTAGGCATCGTGGTCATCTATAAGGAAGTTTTTATTTAATTATTGGAGTTTTAAATGACGGAACAGCAAGGGCATCTGCCCCTAGATACACAGAAGATAATGGGAAGACACAGGACACAGGTTAACGACTGGGAGCGCCGGGATTCAATCCTTCGATCTCTGGACTTCAAGCACCCCTTGAAGTTGTGCTACGGTATGGGGGTGAATGTTTCGGAAACCACAGTAGTGTAGAGATACGTTAAACCCGTAACATTATTATTATTATTATTATTATTATCATTATATTTGTTAGAAATAATAAACGAACGTGCATGTTTCCTATAGTAAAGTGTATGCGAACAATCAACATCAAACCTATTCCAGTTTTTTTACATTACATATATTTTGCAAATAATTCAATCACACTTAATTAAACTGTCTAATCATGTTATTGAACATAATAAAAACTGTATATGCGAGACTCATATTTGCACAATTTCATTTCAATTAGTATTTCATTAGTATGCTTCATATTATTTTAATTTGAATGTCAATATCCACATTTCCCTCTTTCTGGATCTGTGTTCTTTTGTAGTCTGTATTATGTAACGGTACGTTTTATAATGAGTTATTCAATATCTATATGATTAAATTCATAATTAGTCTGTTTTATATTATTTTAAAATTACCGCTTTCATCAATCTGAAATGAATTATTTTGCGCTGTGTAACTTTTGTGCACACAATTATTGCTGTGATTCATGCTCAAGCTCGAATCCGTAGTTTACAGAGCGACTCCGATATATTTCAAACATTTGCATATTTCATAACCAAATTCAAATTAATCGATCAAAGCAATTTAATCAATCAAACAATAATTCTCCTCAATTTAATAAGGTTCACTAATTTCATTGAAATACACCTTGATATACATTTTTACTAATACAAATGATGTGTGCAATTGTAATTAGAGGAAGGATTGGTAGGGAGGCGGACATAGTCTACGTCTACAGTGATGTCCCTGCCTCGTGAAGAAGTGGACAACTACAGAAAGTAATTTGTAGGATTTAAAATTTCAGTCAAAATGCAGTTTGTTAAGGAAAGCATGAAATAGAAGGGAGAACAAATATATACAAAATTTTCAAATAAAAACTCGAGAATGGAGTGCCCATAAGGCCTCACAATAAGTTAAGCAATAATTGTATTAATTTAGCCTCTATTCTTTCAAAAATATATTATTAAGTGTCGACGTTAGGAATGAAACCGATCTCTCCACAGTTGCCCCTACAAGGCGCAGTGTACCACTTTCTAACCCTTCAACCTTGATTAAATTTCTTGGAAGAGCCAAAAAATGAACACAGAACCTATGGCACTTTATACAGCTTAAAACGGAACCTGCTCAGCGTGGAAGCGGACCGATATTTCCAGTCCAGCCAGTGAAGAATAACTTAATATAACGTAAGTTCTGTTAATGTACTGTTGTATTATGTAGAACAAAAACGTAAAGGAAGAAGTTTTACTATGAAACCGATCTGTTTCTTTTACAATTATTAATTTAGGGGCTTAGAGCATCATTTGTCACCAGAATGGTGTACTGATGAAAACACACTAAGGGTTTTGTTATTGCAAGTTCTGCAGTAGTGTGTGCTATTGAAATTATTGGTGCCAAGAATGTGATCGCAATCACTTTGCGTTAGATTCAAAAGGTGCCATCCTGGGCACCTGAACGCTTCCCAACAATAGAACACAACTCTACGGAATTGTTCTCTTTTGAAGTTATGATTTTTCTGTAACATTTGTTTATTATTATAGTTACTAGGTTTTTAGCTTATTTTCAATTATGAAAAAATCGGCTTGTAATAATTTTATCAGAGCAGCCAATGGTCTAACTACAGAAGATGTGACTCAGTGCATAAGCGATGGAGTAAAGTTTTATGTATATGCTGATGATATGGTGCTCGCAGCAACTCAACGAGATGAATTACAAAAATCTTTTGACCATATGTTATCATGGGCAGAGGACAATGACCTCAAGTTGAATGATCAAAATATTATCTAAATGGTTTTTAGAAAAGGGGGCAGGCATGCAGCGACGAACCAAATAACTTATAATGGTCTGGCAAGAGTCGGTAATTTCAAGTACTAGGGAGTTGTTTTCCAAAACAGAGATATTGTTTTTACTCCGCACATAGCTGACAGGACCGCCTCTGCAACCAAAGCAATGTCATACATTAAGGATCTATGGAGAATGTCTGTTCAAGGAGTGATAAAACTTTTCAACATTAAGATCCAACCTGTTGTCACCATTGGTTTGGAACTTATATGGGAACACCTGAACACCGCAAACCTGCGACAAATAGAGAAAGTAAAAGCCACATACCTAAAGAGGACGCTGGGACTATCGAAATTTTCACGGTCTCGATTAGTATAGGCTATGTATTGACAAGAGAACCTTTTATAATTGAAGAACTTCGTTTCAAGATGCAGTTACCATTCACAACCAGCTACGGAAGACTACTAACGGAACTCCAACAAAGGAGACGTGACATTTGCCAGATTTCTTCTCGACAGATGTCACGATGACCAAAGAATGGATGAGGGCCAACTACGAATTGCGACCTATAGTAACACGAATGGCCGTGCATAGCTTCCATTTTAAAATCTGCAAGACAATGACTCACCATGACCTAAATATGGTACAGGAAATGTGTATGTTAACGGTGTGACCGCCTATGCGGCAGATACCATGTAATTAGGTGCCCTGACAGAGGCATATCTATTACACAGTTTTTCATAGACGTGTAGTTTGTTTAATGAATCATCTATTTTCTGCTATGTTTTCTGTAAATAGACGTATGAGATCACATTTTGTCCGTGTGCGTGTGTCCCCTAATAAAATCTAAACGGCAGGAGCGACTTCGATCAAACTCGGGAAGGTCATAGTACTATCTCGGCTGACCCCGACAGTGTCCTTCAAATTTTATTAAATCTCACTAATCCAACATGGCGGCTGTACGAAATATTTCACCGGCATTCTATATTTCCGACACTGTTATTGATATCAACCCGAAATGTTGTACGGTGATAAAGGGCGCTACTAAACGTTCACCTAAGTGATTTGTAAAAACCTGTCGGGTGAAGAACGAACATGGCGGCCATGCGAAGTTGAAACATTTAAATATACTTTTCTCGCGATTTTACCACCAGAAAGCAGTGAAACAATATGGTACAGGAAATGTTTGTACACATTGTAATGTACCGACATCGAATTTAGTTCAATTGTTTGCATCACCTCAAGATGGCAGCTGTGCAAAATTTTAAAATTAGATTTTTATTTCTTGTGTCCTAATACCGACAGTAGTGGCTACGCTGGCTAAAGCGCAGCATTAGGTCATGGGGCCAAGCTCTCTGCTGACTCGGTAGACGCGTGGGTTCGAGCCACACCATCGGCCGTCCTTGAAATGGTTTTCCGTGGTTTCCCCATTTTCAACACCAGGCAAATGCTGGGACGGTACCTTCTGACAGGCCACGGCCGCTTCCTTCCACATCCTTGCCCAATTTCATTCACCATCATTAATTTCATCTCTCATTAACTCCTCTCATGAGGTTGGCGTCAGGAAGGGCATCCGGCCGTAGAAACCATCGCCACGAAGACTTCCATCGCATCTCATCCCCGACCCTGTTGGAAAACGGGAATAATAAGGGGTAGACATAGATAGAATTTCTTGTGTCCTAATCATGCGATCGAAGTCAACGCTGCAATAGTAGACATACGGAATAATTGTCATCTAATAGTCCAGTACATAACTCTATGCCCTACACATACAAAAATCGAACATGGCGACCATCCGAAATACTTCGACGGTTCTCAATATTTACTAATCCATGACAGCAATCTAACTGAAATTTTGCATGTTGCTAAAGGCTATGAATATAAGTTCACCTATGGGACTTTCAATAACCTGGTGAGCACAAATCCAAAATGGCGGTGACGAGAAATTTAAATATTTAAATTGAGATTTCTCGCGATTTAACCATTCGAGCGCAGTGAAATATGGTACGGTAAATGCTTCCACAATTTTACTCCACTGACATCTAATTTATTTCAATTGATTTTATAATCACAATATGGTGGCTTTGCGAAACTTTAAAATCTCGTCTTTATTTCATGTGACCTAATCATGCAATTAAAGTTTGAATAATACACCTATGTAATAATCTCCATGTAATAGTTCATAACTTTATGGCCTACATATATAAAATTCCAACATGGCGACCATCCGAAATATTTTGACGGTTCTCAATATCTAGGAATCTATCATAGCAATCAAACTGAAATTTTGTATGTTAACATTAGTAGGATATACGAAAATACGCTATTTAGTTCTTCTCGGAACTACTTGTTTATTTTTATTTTTTTATTTTTCTTAATATTGATGCAATTTGTTTTTAAGTCATATTTAGGCACATACCTTTAAATTCATCTATGCTAATTTTGTATCTGTTAAGAGGGGAAAATAACCTCGCTGTTCCGACTCTTAAAATAACAATAACTAACTCTTTCAACAGAGAAGTGCACTTCCAACACAGTCGCTGTGTTATTATTCGAATTATGGATGCTTGTTCTGGAGCGCGCCTTTAGTTGAGCTATGCTTGTTATACGGCAGGGAAGAAATGTAAAACTCAATCCAGCTCATAGAAAAAAACAGTGAAATCTTCGTGTTATTTCAGTGTGCAAAAACACCAAGTCTGTGTTATAAATAAGGGAAAAGAGTGGCTGGAAGGCACATCTATTATGTTTCGCATTGCTTTATATAATTGAAATTGCCTGTACGTACTGTGTCTGTAAACTTGTCTCGTATATAGCCTTATAAACAAGTTGTTATGGACTCGATTCCGGCCGCAGCCAGATACGTAGTATGGATACTGTGTTTCATTCCCTCCCAAGGGGCTGGGTGTTTGTTAGTAAGAAAGTACAATGCCTGATAACGTTTTTCATTCCAGTGTTAAGTCATAGATCTATTGCTCTTTAGACTAGTGCCCTTAAATTCTCTAGTTGTTTTCATACTGTAAATGCATGCAGTGTAACATTGTTCATGCTTCAAAGAGAAATTTCAAAATTCTATTTTCTAATATGTCAATTGAAATAGGAGCACAGTAGGTAACAAATATTAGTCAACCTTGGATGAAACGGAAACATATTCTGGTCCCTAGCAATTCTAGTGTAGACGGGCTTTTACTGTGGACTAGTTGTGTGTTTTTTTTAGTCGTTTACCCTCCAGGTTGGTGGAACCCACGGACTCAACGAGGGAACTCACCACTACCGCCTCTTCGGGCAGTGTCCTAGAGCTGGGAACATCGAATCGGAAGGGATACAACTGGTGAAGTGGGATTGGCACCTCGCCCAGGCGGCCTCACCTGCAAAGCGAACAGGGGCCTCATGAGGGAATGTAAGGGATGGTGAGGATGGATAGACAAGGAAGAGGGAAGGAGGCGGCCGTGGCCTTGAAGAAGGTACCATCCCAGCATTTGCCCGAAGACGAAGTGGGAAACCACGGAAAACCACTTCGAGGATGACTGAGGGGGAATCGAACCTCCTCTACTCATTTGGGCCACCCGAGGCTGAGTAGACCCCGTTCCAGTCCTCGTACCACTTTTTAAATTTCGTGGCAGAGCCGGGAATCGAACCCAGGACCTCCGGGGCGGCAGCTAACCATGCTGACCGCTACGCTACGAAGGCGACTGTGTGTTTATTTAAGGTAACTTAAATGATATTTTGATTAAATTATTATTATTTTATGATTATTAATACTAAATAGCCGGAGGTCACAGGTTCGAGTCCCAGTTGGGTCAGACATTTTAATTCTCATACACCTACATGGCGTGCAGCATTTGTGCATTACACGACCTAATAGCCTAAAACCTTAAATTTTGTATTATTATTATTAAAATTATTACATTTTTTAATGTCGCGTGGCTTTCTGGGAGGTCTAGTGAGGGTCTATTTCACGCCCGTGGGCAACCTGAACGTACTAATGAAGATAAAGTGACGATGAAGACGTCACATACACCCAGTCCCCAGGCCTGGGGAATTAACCCCAGGAGATTAAAATCCCTGATGGCTCAGCTGGGATCCTTTGGGTCACAGCCTAGCGCACTAACCGATTCTCCCCTGAGGTTGGACTATATTAGTATTATTATTATTATTATTATTATTATTATTATTATTATTATTATTATTATTATTATTATTATTTGTAACTATTTGTGTCTTTAATTATTTACATTAACATTTATCTCATTATCACCTTATATGTTAAATCAAATTATATATAGTTATATTAAATATAAATATGAAAATATAATAATTAAAAACAAATATAAAGGCTAAATAATTACAAAAATAAAATAGAAATAACATATCTTTTGCAAGCACTCTTATATTGAAATACAATCTGTATATATTGAACCCTTATTAATCTGCGATGAATAAGTATTCATGATTTATTATTATTATTATTATTACTGAGACCCAGGCAGTAGATGTGGAAATTGACAAAGGGGAAGCCAAGTTAGTGTGTTGCAATGATTACCACAGAGGCAGGCTTGGTAGTTATTCTTGAAGACGACCGGGTAAGCCGAGTTCAAGGACAAATTGTGTAACAACGCGCACCAAAATTGGAGTCATTAGGGGATGGTCACGAGTGAGTTTCAACCGACCTAGGATTGAATCACCCAATCAGATGAGACCACGCCAAAACCACGCGATGGGTGGCGTACCCTGTAAAAAAAAGACGCGGAAACGCTTATCTAAAGAACCGCCGATCCGAAATAATTCCGCATAAGTGCGCTGAGACGTTTGAATAAAATGATGAAGATTGATACTAGTCCCATGTGTGTGAGATGAAAACTCTAGAATATTTTTCTTAATTCTCCCCACTCCACCTCATTCTGCCAGTTTCCAATAAATTGATCGAGGAGAAGCTGTTTCGAAGACAACTGTTTTGAGCTCTGGTGAGCAAGGGTCACGCCAGTCTGCGTCGCGATTTACCGCTCTTAATAATCATACTAGTGACAACTGTTTTGAGCTCTGGTGAGCAAAGGTTCACGCCAGTCTGCGTCACGATTTTCAGCTCTTAATGGGCAAAGACTTTACTAACATTCCAATTAGCGCTCAAAGCGAGCAAGGTTCACGTAGAGCAGTGGAGATATCTAGCGAGATAAGGACTGCGAGACAGTCATGTTTAAAACTTGTTTTTCAAGCCAGTGACGATGTGTTTAAAATGTATAATTTATGTAAATTTTGTATTGTATTTTTCAAGTGATAATTGTGCGTGTTTAAGCGAATGCTAAGCTAGGGAAAGTATTCGATCATTAATCGCATAGGACATAACGTGAGTGAAAGTAGTAACTCACAGCGATTATAGCCAGGCATATTTTATTAACATTGAACATTTCTGTCCAAGAGACGACGCCAAGATGTCCGACGTGTGGTCAGGAGACGGATTGATGTACATCGCTTCTACGACGTCGACGATGGAGGGCTAATTTCCCGTAGGGAAATGAGCCGGGATGGAGGTTATATGTTCTGCTAGCTGATACGGTGATGTACAAAAATTGATTTACTCAATATGTAGTTAGATAAGGAGGGGGAACGTTGTAAATAGTTCATTTATTCTTTTACTTGTTTAGATTTGTTTTGTTGCACCGACACTAGTGTTTTAAATGTACGTTGGCGCGTGGCCAAAGTTGTTTGTTGTTTATTTTTCTTTGAAGTCATATTTAGTGTACACGGCGCGTGTACCTGATTTTATCCATGCGGATGCGAAACTCGTTACATTCGATAAGTGGTGCTTTATTAAAGTTCATATTTTTGATAGGAAAGGGAGGTAATTATTGTAAGATGTTTGCTGAACAGGTTATTACTCATATTAGGGTTGCCGAGCACAACAAATTAAGATGTAATTGTAGAACACCTTAGTTCTAATTTTTTTTTTAGATTTTTTTTGAGTCCTTTTCAGGTTCGTTAGTCACAGCCTAGAACGGAAGCGCAAGCTGGTGGAAGAATATTTATGTCATTTATTTCAGGTTTCTGTCAAACCCATACGTGTGATTCTGTGTGTGTTCTTGTGTCAGGTGTGTGTTTTGATTCTTCGCGATGAGGGGTAGATGGTGCTACCGCCCTCATATTTTGTTGTTGTTGTATTTTGATGGAAAGGCAGGGCGCTCCGAGGAGGCTACTGTACCTTGTCCAAAGCTGATTCTTGGATTTCCTAGGGATAATGCTGAGATATTTTGTTGTTCTGACACACACACACGTATATATTGTGCTTTGGGGCACGCTTCTTCGAGACTCGATCCCGTGCCTTGGGAGGTCGAGGTTATTGACACGTGGGTTGAAAGATGTGCAGATTTCCACTTAGCGCCCGTCTAGCCTTGGTGACTTATTTTGTTAGGCAGTCCTATTGTCCGACTGACCCCTATTAAGCTATCATTAGCAAACCTGTTCTTTTGTGATGGTTATTTGGACCATAATTAATTGGGGAGTTCGCCACGTTTGTTACGAATTATTGCGTGTCGTATGGATGGAATATTGTGTTAATTATGTAAATATTGGCTCTGAGCCTAGTGATTTTTCTTGACTCAGTTCATGTTTGTCTGTGTGACACCCGTGTGGTGTAGTTGTATTTACTTGTAAAAATGACGGCGGTCATATGTGTGTTCCTTTTGTTGGTCACGTGTTAACTAATTGTGTTGATTTTTGTGAAGTCCTAATTTTTAGGCAGTAATGTTTTGCTACGGCAGTTCTTGATTCCAATTTCATGCGGAAATTATTTGTTGTTTATTTAGTATAGGAAGTGTCGGTTTAGTTTTAAGTTGTGTATAGTTGTTCCCCGCGTCTGTCTAGCTCTAAGCAATGCGGATTCGTCTTCTGAAAGTTTATCCGGATGATGACGAATCATGCATTCATTTGTACTCATCGTTAAGCATGTAGAACGGCACACACGTATACATAGTCATTGCAGATTTTGGGACATTTGGTCCGATTAATAATCTCTCCTGAGATTAGGCCTAGATTGTGGCAAATTATTTTATTCAGTGGGAGTCATTTTGGGAGTTTTGTTTGTTTATTTCATTTTGTAAATAGCTGATCTGTCATTAAATTCATTTGTTTAACCCTGGCTTCACCTTTTCTTGCATGGTATTTTGTTATATGTTACCCTGCATGTTATGGATGCGCTTTAACAACAACTTACGAAATGGACTGTTACACCCCCCGAAACTGAGTCTCATAAGCTTCTTTGCAAGGGTTCAATATGTTGTAAATAATAATTAATATGTACTGGATTTGCCGTCAGATTCGTGATGCAAATCACAAATGTAATATCAATAGCATTTAATTAATAAATTGAAATTATCATTATTATTATTCAGTCTGTCAACACGATTGTACCCAATTGTGATCGGGTACAATCATGTTGACCGATTGAAAAACATTACACTTCGTTTACTACGTCTACACTGAAAAAGGCTTCAAACACCATAATTGTTATTATTATTACTATCCGCCCAAGATACAGCAATTGTCTCCCGCCTACGTCTTGACCGACAGAAAAACAAATCGTTACGTAGAACTTAATGATATCTCAAGAAGTGTTAATGTTATTGTTGTCTCAATCTGTATCAGAGATCTTACATTTAGAATGTTGCCTGCATACATACTGTATTGACACATTTTGTGGCACAGGATAGGCTGGGACAACACAAGACAGCCACTCCTGCTGCGGAGTATTGTTCAGTAAAACTTACCGAAATTTGCCGGAATTCATATTGACTCGTCATCCGCTTGAGGCGGCTGTATTCCTCTTTGTACATCCCCTCACACTTATCTTCAGTCTCAGACATGATGGTGCAATCACACGGAATAAGTTCTAGATCGATTGGTCACACTGAATACCGTGTTCACATTGCTTGATCACTCGCACACTGCAAAGGAATCACCCACGCTGGTTGTTGCCCCAACAAACGGTAAGTCTGCTACATTCAAAGGATTGTAGTGATCAACTGTGCCAGAAAGCGACTTTCACCCTCATTTCTCTTGGAAATTCAATATTGGTGTAAATTACGGTTGTCAGTCCCTTTCCTGTGTATGTCTTATTTCAAAGATAACCTGTGTTATTCGAAGTACTGATTTAAAAAAAAGAGAGAGAGAGAGAGATATTTTCAGCGTGTGCACAGGATATATAATCCATGTAGTAACCGGAGAGTTAAACTTACTCGGCGTGACCAAAGCTTAAGCCTAGAACTTTCGGATTTCCATTCGGCTACTCTAGCTACTGAGTTACCACGTTGAGTCACTTACTCATTGGTTGACAATAGTACAAGGGGCGTTCCCGTTATAAGCTTCGTCATCTTATTTCACAAGGGAGCTGTGTTATAATAGTACATTATGCAACGAACCTATAATGGCAATAATTGAGACACGAGTATGTTTATAAAACGAGCGAAGCACGTTTTATAATTTCCATACGAGTGTCTTAATTACCATCATAGGCGAGTTGCATACGACTGTTTATGTTCGACGATAATTATAACTATTTTATGTTCGAACATAAATATTCATAAATATCTGTCGAGATTTTTCCAGTTTTATGTACTGAACAGAGCGCATGGGACGCAGAGAATACCTTGTATTTGACCATGGCCTCCTCAAATACCCCACTATGACACTAGCCACGCAGTGAAATTTAAAAATAGAAGGCCGTGGAAGTCAGCGCAGATGCGATGCTATCCTTACCTAATTGGTCACAGAACTGTTTCTTGAGCTCTGATTGGCGGGGGAAACTGTTTCATAATTAAAAATAGTGTTATATTGACCCTCATTATGATACAGTTTTCTGACATGTACTATTTACATTTCGACATCGTCGAACATAAAGTCAGAAAATACATCGGCATGGCAAATGACGACCTTTCCTTAACTCTTGACGGGTAGTGCGACAGTAGAGGAGTACTGGCGCAGGCTCTGAGTGCCAAAGCAGAGAGAGAAGCAGCAGATTGGTGTGATCGAGTTCATTCGAGTGCAAACTAGTATGGCAGAAGGATATGTGCTGGAAACGTGGTCACAAATGAAAGTGCGTGATATCATGCGGTATGAAAGGGCGCGTGGGACTAGTGTTTTAATTGCCAGGACGTGTTGTGTACTTAATGTGCTATCCATATAGATGCTAATCAGGTTCAAGTCTTGGTCATGTCAAATCATTTTAACTCTCTGCACAAGCCATGCAGATGCTGATCAGGTTAAAGTACTGGTCTTTCCAAGTCATTTTAACTCTCTGCACAGGTCGTACAGATGATAATCAGGTTGAAGTACTCATCATCATCATCATCATCATCATCTTCATTTCCCCTTTTCCAGCTGACACTGGGTGGGGGCAAATATGGTTCCTCTCCACTTTGTTCTGTCATTCCACCATTCCTCTTCCGACACGGTGTTCCAATCCAGGTTCAGTTTACTAATGCTAGTCTTCACCGAGACCATCCAACGCATTCTTGGTCTTCCTCGTCCTCTCTTCCCTGTCATCCGTCGTTCCAGTACTCGTCTTGGTAGCCTTACTTCATTCATCCGTTTGACATGTCCAAACCATCTCAATCTGTTTTGCTCCAGTTTGTAATTTAGTTTATGTACTCCCAGTTCTTTCCGTATATCTTCATTTCTCACTCTGTCTCTCCTCGTTTTCTGGACCATACTTCTCAGGAATCTCATCTCAGCTGCCCGTACTCTGCTGTCATCCCTCTTAGACATTGTCCAAGAGTCTGCTGCATATATCATTATAGGAACATAATATGCTTTGTACATAACTTCTTTAGCCTTAATTGGTATATCCTTGCTCCATACTAGTCCCCGTACCTGTTGGTAGAAAGCACTCCCGAGCTGTATTCTTCTGCTAATTTCCAAATCTAGTCTTCCATTTACAGTCAGTTCACTTCCCAAGTATTTGAAGTGTTTCACCACTTCCAATTCCTTATCTCCTACTTTGATTACTCCTTTTCATTCTTTCTTACCTCTACGCACCACCACTGTTTTACTCTTCTCCACATATATCTTCCATCCCCATTGCTCAATCTTTTCATTTATTACGTCTAACTGTTCTTGTACCTCCATCTCATCCTCGCCCTAGATTACAAGATCGTCTGCAAACAACATTACTTTCATTTTTGCCCTACTGTAGTCTTTCATTGCTGCCTTCATGATGCCATCCATCACCATTAAGAACAATAATGGTGACAGCACACTTCCTTGCTTTAGTCCAGTGACAATTTTAAACCATTCCGAGTCCCGACTCTAGTCTTCACACTACTGTAGCAATCCATGCACATTCCTTTTATCATGTCTCTCAGTTCCTTGCCTATCCTCCTATTTGTTAGGCTTTCCCAAACTTTTGTTCTAGGGATGCTAATATAGGCCATTTCTAGATCAATAAAAGTCATTACCATATCCTCCCCATATTCCTAACTCTTTTCAATGTTCTGTCTCAGAATAAAAATGGGTTTCACTGTTGACCTGCCCCCTCTAAATCCAATCTATTTGGTTTTCTACCTTTACTCTAATTCTTCTTTTCTAGGATTCTTTCCATTACTTTGGCAACATGCGATATGATGGTGATTCCTCGGTAGTTACCACACACCCTCCTGTGTCCTTTCTTGAATATTGGCAATATTATTCCCTTTTTCCAGTCTTCAGGAACTTTCTTCTCTCTCCACACACTCCTGAGAAGTCTGAATGTCCACTGCAGTCCCACTGGTCCTGCCGCCTTGATCATTTCTATTGCCACTTCGTCGATTCCCACAGCTTTCCCATCTTCATCTTCCTAACTGCCCATTCCACTTCTGCCATAGTAATGTCTGGTTCTTCTTTTTATTTTTTCCTCCACCGTTTTGGCTGTTTGCGTAACTTCTCCGCATGTCTGGCGTCTCACATTCAACAGATCGCTGAAATATTCTTTCCATCTGTCCGTTATCTCTTCTGGATTTGTCAATTTTTCACCTTCTTTGTTTTTCATGAACCCAGTGTTCACTTTTTCATTTCTTCTACTTTTTATAATTCCAAACAGCAATTTCTTTCCACAATTTAAATCCTCCCTTATTTCCAGAGTGAATTCTTCCAAGCTTTTCTTCTTTTCCTCTGCTATTACTTTCTTGCAATCTCTGTTTGCTTCTACTGTATATATCTTACTCTACTTTCTTCAGTCTTTTTTGTTTTCCATTCCTTCCAAGTTTTCTTCTTCTCCCTTACCTTTTCTTTCACTCTGTCATTCCACCAATTTGTCGCCTTTTCCCGTACCTTTTCTGATGTTCTATCACATGTTTTCTCTGCACTGTTTACAAATGCACTCTTGAACTTTTCCCGTTCTTGTTCCACATGGGTAATATCAGTCCTTGGTATCTGTTCTTGTAATTCTTTCTTAAACTCTTCTGCAACCTCCTTTTGCTTTAGTCTCCAGACCTTAATCTTTCTTTCTCTTTTTTCTGGTAATCCCATAACTTTTCCTACTTTTAATTTTGCTACCACTGCTCTATGGTCTCCTCCAAAGGCCTCCTCTGGCACGGCTGTGACATCCATTAGCTCTTTCCGATGTCCTTTTTCGACTAAATCATAGTCTATCAGAGTTTTCGTTCTTCTATCTCCCCATCCATCTTCTGACTATTTTTTCTTTCTGAACCACGTATTCCCTATAATTAATTGGTTCCGCTGACAGAAGTCCAATAAGAAATCCCCTTCTCTGCACAGGTCGTACAGATGATAATTAGGATGAAGTACTGATCTCGCCAAATCATTTTAACTCTCTGCACAAGCCATGCAGATGCTGATCATGTAGAAGTACTGGTCTCGCCAAATCATTTTAACTCTCTGCACAAGCCATATAGATACTGATCAGGTAGAAGTACTGGTCTTTCCAAATAATTTTAACTCTCTGCACAGGTCGTACAGATGATAGGTTAAAGTCCTGGTCCCGTCATATCATTTGCACTCTCTGGTTAACATCTATGTCTAGTACATCTTGTGCACAAAATCATATAGCTGAAACCACTAATTTGGAACCTGTGTTTTTGTATTGTGTGTACTGGTATGTGCACATGTAATACGGTATATGGGTGGGACTGGAGAGAAACAGTCGTTGCTGTATGTAGCGTATCATCCCGGTATTCGCCCGGAGAAGAACTGGTAAACCATGTAAAAGCACTTCTAGGAAGGCTGAGGTGGTAGTCGACTTATTTTCAGTTATCATCGTGAGACTGAGTGCACCACGTTTCAACCTTAAGCCAGAAGTAAATTTATTGATAGAGGTGGTAATTTTTCACATTTAGGATAGAAGCCTCAAAAAGGAACCCAAGACCGCACAAAGCGGCTTTTGTAATTTCAAAGCCTGGAAGTTAGTTGTAAACTTCGCCCTGTGCTTGTGTCTTTAGCTTATGAAAGGATAACTTCGCTCTTGTTTTATTCAGAGATCATCAGCAACGCGTACAAGAGTGTCAGGAATCTGCCTGATAACCTTTGTTATTGTGGAATCTGTATTATTGTGAGTACTTGTAAGTGCAGTTATGTTTAGGAAGGAGGTGGTAGTGGTTTTACGCCGTCCCAGTATTTGCCAGGTGTAGAAATGAGAAACCACGGATAGCTACTTCAAGAGTGGCTGTGGTGCGCATAGAGTTCACCTATTCTCAGTTGTCCTCATGAGGCTGAGTGATCTCCATTCCTGCCATCAGATATCTCGGCGGAGACGGGAATCGAACCTTTGGGATAGAAGTCTCAATCGCACTCTTCGATCATGAATGCAGCAAAAAGTATTGTTCCACTATATACAGTACCTAAGTGATTAAGTCTTAAGTTGTTTATTTGTTACAAAGCCTTGATATTAGGAAAAGTTAAGGTATTTTATTGTATTTTAAAATGTATCTACTCTATTGGCGCCAACGAAAGTGCTAATGTCTGCAGCTTTCTAGGGAATCTTTCGATCTCACTGAAACCACAGATGTTCATCTGACACCTGTGATAGTATTTTGTTCTCAAATTCACGTGGCCGATCCCTACAATGCACTGTCAGACTTACGTCATCTCCTACCAATCGCACTGCTACTTGCACTTCCCCCGGAATAGGCCCTCTCACCGTAGATTTATTAGCCTTTCACGCCAGTAGCTATGCCTCATTGAACCATCCTACGTATTGGGCTTGGGGCGATGGAGACTAGCCAGCTGTGCCAAACAACTGGCTATAAATTAAGCGTTGTTTTAATTACAATTTTAGTATGACGAACAGTAGTGTTAGGATATGTGCACTTGGACCTCATGGCAGTGTTGTTTCATTTGAGGGGCTTGGACATCATGGTCATTTATCCCCGTGCACTAGGGCGTGTGTAGAATATGTCTGATGACCTGTGTTATAGTCGTGTGTATGTAGTGTGTGTATTTGTAATTCAAAAATAACGATTTTAATGATTTTGCGTCCCTTTTAACAACTGTGGCTTTTAGAGACGCCAGAGTGCCGGAATTTCACCCCTAAGGGGATCGTTAACGTGTCAGAAAAATTTACTGACACAGCTCCCTCGAATTTACGCATCCTCAAATGCCAACTTACAGCACCAGGATTCCATCCTGCAACCTTGGGTACAGCAAGCGAGAACGTTACCACTGCGCCACGCAGCAAGTCTATTTGTAATTCAGGTGAGAATTAAGGAGGAGGCAGCCGTGGCCTTAAGTTAGGAACCTTCCCGGCATTTGCCTGAAGTAGAAGTTGGAAACTACGGAAAACCACTTCCAGAATGACTGAGGAGGAAATCGAAAGCACTTCTTACCCGGTTTGCTCACCAAGCTGAGTGTACCCCGTTCCACTTCTCAGACCAGAATTAATTCTTTTGGTAGAGCCGGGAATTGAACCTGGACCTCTGGAGCGACAAACAAGAATTCATCACAGTGTGAGAATATGGCATCTAGATTGGCTGTCGAATGTCATTGCGGCCGGTGACCCATTCATTAATTTTTGAAATTTATTCGAGTTCTCTCATAAAATTAGGGGCGTCGTTGAGGAGCGAGAGGAAGGGGTAAATCTCCCCGGGGGACTACATCAAGGAAGGTGACACAATGAGAGAAATAGCAACACATGAAAATATATAAAAGTTGATTAACAATCTCGCTCATTAATAGTATAGTTTTACTTTAATTCATTGTTTACTTCTGCTTTATTATTCTTATTTATTATTATTATTATTATTATTATTATTATTGTTATTATAACTATTATTATGCATGCCTAGTGGCATAATGGGTAGCACAGTTGACTACCAGCCCGGAGGCCCGGGTTAGATTCCTGTCTCTATCAACACATTGAATTCCGGTTTGAGGTACGGAAATTGTATCGTTGACATGGAAGTCATCAAAGTTGTATCAATTTTGAAGACTTGCAACACAGCCATTGTGCTACACGAGTTAACATTATTATCGACAGCCGTAGCTAGGCTCGCTAAAGCGCAGCGCTAGGCCATGGGACCAAGCTATCAGCGGACTCGGTAGACGTGGATTCGAGCCCCACCGTCGGCCGTCCTTGAAGTGGCTTTCCGTGGTTTTCCATTTTCAAGTAAAGGCAAATGCTGGACGGTACCTTCTGACAGGCCACGGCCGTTCACTTCCACATGCTTGCCCAGTTTCATTCATCTTCATTCATTTCATCTCTCATTAACTCCTCAAATGAGGTTGGCGTCAGGAAGGGCATCCGACTGAAAAAAACCATCCGCCACATAGAATATCATTGCATCTCATCCCCGACCCCGTTGGAAACGGGAATGATGAGGGGTAGACAACCATTTTTGATGTGTAACATCTTTCCGCTCGGTTGCTGGATAGTTTTGTGGGAGTGATTTTGAAACTTGGGGACGGAAGTGGATCGGAACGATCGAGCTGGCAGTGGTGGTTCGAACGGAAGTATGCACTGCCCGCTCGATCGATCGAACGGAAGTGTACTAGCTGGCAGTGGTGGAAAACGGAAGTATGCACTGCCCGATCGATCAATCGAAAGGAAGTGTACTAGCTGGCAGTGGTGGAAAACGGAAGTATGCAATGCCCGCTCGATTGATCGAATGGAGTGTACTAGCTGGCAGTGGTGGAAAACGGAAGTATGCACTGCCCGCTCGATCGATCCAGCGAGCAGTGGTAAGACCCAGCTGGCAGTGGTACGAGAAACAATGAGCGCGCGGTGTCAGAAATTGATACCATGACGTACTCTCGGCCATGTGGAATGAATATGACGTACTGAACGGAAAACGCTCATGCGAACTCTGGTGTCAAGTGATTGAAACAAATGACATGGTACATGTTCGAAGTCTTCGTATCAGTATTTAAATGGTAAAATGCCTTAATATCAAACATTGTAAGTAGTCGGCATTGCCGGTATTATGTTTCTGCACAACGGCTATTCAAATATTAACCCACGTAATGGTAATGCAGTCATCAATATAATATAATCGTTGTGGTTATACGAGAATTGAGCAAGCCTTCATGAACTATTACTGAATACATTCCCTTTACTCACAAGAGGGCCTATTCATAAGGCAATTTAAACTCAATTTCACGCAGGAACATTATCGAAACAAGCAAAATATAAATGAGACGTAATTCCTTAATGCAGTATTATTGGAACGTGGAAATAAGTCACAATCTTGTGCTCAAAATTTCCGTAGTCGGAATAGCTGTGGGGTTAGTGCTTATGTCTGTGAATCTAGGGATCTTGGGTGCGAATCCCGGATTGGATATATCTTTTTGCTACCAGAATATCATTTTAAACGGTATTTATCATGTCAATATGACTCATTTTAACAGAATCCATATGAAATTACGTGTTGGTCTGTGAATGAAGAGGACCTCTGTTTATATGGAATTTAAGGTTATGAGCGGTGTCGCGTCTATTAATCTAGTTGATCCATATCGTATTCTTTATTTAGGCTAGTGCTGGTGGAAGCTACAAATCATCTAATAAAATGAGTTCCGTATTATAAACTACAATATCTGTAAAACACTCCCTTTTACAATAGATTAATATTTGTGCCAATAATAGTATAAAATAACGGTGTATCAACAATTTCACGTGAGGTTTCTTCTATGTCAGATGCTACACATCATATGCGACTACTGTAAGGCTCGTAATTTTTTAATCCTATTTTCATTTATGAAAAATTAGGCTTAATAGATCACCTTGCCCGTGTGTGTGTGTGTGTGTGTGCGTATGTTTTTGTCTGTGTGTGTAACCCCCCCCCCTAATAAAATCTGAACGGCTAGAGCGATTTCAATGAAACTCGGTAATGTCATAGTACTATTTTGTCCGACTCCGACCGAGTCCTTCAAATTTATTACATCTCATCAATTCAACATGGCTGCTGTGCGAAACATTTCACTGGCATTCTATATCTCTGAAACTATTACTGATATCACCCTGAAAATATGTACGATGATAAAGGGCACTACTAGAAGTTCACCTATGTGACTTTCAAAACCCTGTTAAGTACAAAACGAACATGGCGGCCATGTGAAATTGAAACATTTAAATAGACTTTTCTCGCGACTTAACCATCCGAGCGCAGTGAAACATGCTAGAGAAAATGTTTAGAGGCCTGCACATTATAATGCACTTACATTTAATTCAGTTCAATTGTTTACATAAAATCAAGATGGAGACTGTGCGAAATTTTAAAATTAAGTTTTTATTTCTTGTGTCTTAATCATGAGTCCCACGCAATAACCGTCATCTAATAGTACATAACTCTATGGCCT
Source organism: Meconema thalassinum (assembly GCA_946902985.2). Taxonomy (NCBI): domain Eukaryota; kingdom Metazoa; phylum Arthropoda; class Insecta; order Orthoptera; family Tettigoniidae; genus Meconema; species Meconema thalassinum. The sequence goes on along the minus strand of OX336389.2, from coordinate 400,427,471 downwards.
ACATATAAAAATCCAACATGGCGACCAACTGAAATATTTTGACGGTTCTCAATATCTACGAATCTATTACAGCATTCAAACTGAAATTTTGTATGTTGATATATGCAATTAATATAAGTAGGATATATGAAAATAGGCTATTTAGTTCTTCATGGAACCACTTTACTTGTTTTTATTATTAATATTTTATTATTATTATTATTACTGTTATTGAGTTATTACTATAATCGTCATCATTGGTCATATTGTACCGTTAACACATTTTAAAGGAATTGTATATATTGTGCCCGTTTGGACAGGCAATTATATTTAAGGCCGAGGTGAGTGATATAATCTGCCGGTGCAGTGGCCTGGAAAGTGACATCCAACTTTTCTCGTTTGTAGGCTCTGGTGGTGTTTTCCTGCGTGATGTGCTTCACCGTCTACCTGTGAGGACTGTGGGAAGGACTCAGTGAGTCTGAACGTAACCCAGTCTTCTTCAGGTTAAATTTCGACTACACCTCATGGGTAGGCCGAATCCAGGGACTTTTGTTGTAATGACAGTCATGTCACGAAACTCAGGGGAAGCAAAGTGTTTCCAGTCGTGAGATCATTGTTAAGTTATTAGCTGCCTGTAGTGGGATGTTTCGACCGTAGCCAGTCGATGCATGCATTATTTATGTCATCATGAGAAGCAAGAACTTGTGATATAAATGGGGCGTTTATTCTTGGCTGATACAGTTTACTGTGTATGAGAAATTTTGAAGTCAATTTATCAATATTACCTTTACAAGCTGTCAACTTATACTTTTCAGTCGGTCAACATGGTTTATACCCAATATGATTGGACGGGGGTGCTATATACCGGGATGCAAGCAAAGAAACAACGCTAGTTGGGCTGCATAGAACAATATTATTAGGGGCAGCTGATTCACCTGGTTTAACACAAGTCCTGAAATATAAGGTGCGTTCAAAAAGTAACGAGCCGGAGGCTGGAATGCGCAAACCGGTGACGACATCGGCTAATCGTGGCTTGTGTAACGAGGTGTGGTTCCGACCAGAGCGTGGAAGGTCACAGCCCATCGCTAGAGGGCACGCGTGCACGTCACGTGACGATACGAAGCGAGCAGCAGCATGCATCAATCGTCCAACGCTGCCAGTCACATAGCAAACTGTGACATGGAGGCGTCAACTGAAGAGCAAAGAGGTGTTGTTCGGTTTCTGACAGCGGAAGGAGTAGGGGGAACGGAGATTCGTCGCCGAATGTCACAAGTGTACGGCGAACACTGCATGACCCTTGCAAGGGTCAACGCGTGGCACAAGCGCTTATGGGAAGGACGGGTGTCGTTAGCCGATGATACCCGGTCTGGGGCACCCCCCTGCATTACCGATGACAACGTCCAGCTGGTTGATGCACTCATTACCCAGGACCGCCGAGTGACAGTGAACGCCATAGCCGCCGTGGTCGCTCCACGACAATGCACGACCTCATACGGCCAACACAGTCGCGGCACTCCTGCAGAAATTCAAATGGGAGGTTCTTGGCCACCGTCCATACTGTCCAGACCTCTCTCCCTGTGGTTACGCCATGTTTGGTCCCCTGAAAAGGGCTCTGCGGGGCCAACGATTCACCTCGGACGCCGACGTCCAGCTGTAAGTGCGGAATTGGTTAACATCGCAGCCCAGGGAATTTTGTGAGACAGCCATTCACCGCCTGGTGTTACAGTGGGACAAGTGCCTCAATAGCCAGGGCCAATACTTCTAACATACAGGTACTGGTTTCTGTAATTTTATGCCTCCGGCTCGTTACTTTTTGAACGCACTTTATAGTTACATGTATTGGTATCTTTCACTGATGGCTACGCTCGCTAAAGCGCAGCGTTAGGTAATGGGGCCAAGCTCTCTACTGACTCGGTAGTCGTGGGTTCGAGCCCCACCGTCGGCCGTCCTTAAAATGGTTTTCCGTGGTTTCCCATTTTCAACTCCAGGCAAATGCTGGGATGGCACATTCTGACATGCCACGGCACTTCCTTCCACATCCTTGCCCAGTTTAATTCATCATCATTCATTTAATCTCAGGGGCGTGGTGGCGCAGCGGTCAAGCTCTTGGCCTCTCACCACGGCAGACCGGGTTTGATTCCCGGTCAATGCATGTGAGATTTTCTAAGTGAAATGCCATGTCCTGTGGTTCGGATTCCACGTAAAAAGGAGGTCCCGTGGCTTATGATCTCACGATTAACGGTCACGTAAAACTACAATCTTCCTTTCCTTCATTTAATCTCTCATGAGGCTGGCGTCAGGAAGGGCATCCGGCAGTAAAAACCGTCCGCCACAAATACTTCCATCGCATCTCATCCCTGACCCCGTTGGAAAACGGGAATAGTAAGGAGTGGACATACAGTATCTTTCACTGATAGATATTATAGCCTACGTAGGCCTACTGTAGTATAGTGCATCCCTATTGGGCAAGAAGCGTGATGACAGAGTGAAGAGTATCAATTGACAGTTTACTGTGTATCCGCTTACAGTGAGCCCTCATACGTTTGTGACAAGTGGAAATGAAGTGCACAATGTCTCATACCACAGCGCATGATGAATTTATAAAGTCCGGTATCTGTATTCTACTCAAGCTGTCAGCATGCGGGCATTGCGGATAACTAAGTAATGTGTGATCGCTAAGAATAATGACCGACTAGACTGACAAGGGGATGTCACGTGATATTATTATGATTGCTCGCTCGAGCATATTAAAATACCGACCGGCCCGTTTCTCCTTTCTGCAAATATGTGGAGGGATATAACCTAAAACTGCAAGCCACTGAGTTGGATTGGACTTGATGGTTGATTTGAACATCTGTTTACCATGTGAGGGTTGTTCAACCACATGGAAGAACAGTATTTACTAGAAAAGCCCAATGATCATGCTGAGAAAGGTTGTTGCACAGGAACTTCATGTAGTGCATACAGTAGGTGGGCAATGAGAGAGCGCACGCAGCTCCTGGAGCCAACTGCATGAGCGCGAGCGGAGCCAAAGAGCCGGGACCAGCTGACTGCTCGCTAATAGTTTGTGCTGGTGCGACTAGATGGCAATATGCGCAGTCAAGGCGCAAGCATAGGTACAGCATTGTACTGGGCTGAGTAGGCCTATATTATGTGTACGGCTGTACGCTAAATATGAATCACGAACAAGCTTAGCACATTTTTATGAACAGTTTTCGCAAACAGATTTCTCAAACATGCACAAAATGACTGCCAAACTTCCATCAATGTTTGGTTCAACATATCTGGGTGAGAAACTGTTCTCTCTAATGAAGATAAATAAATCTCCACGAATAGCCACTCTAACTGACGCACATCTCACTGCCGTTCTTCGAATAGGGATGTATAGAACTAGCACCGATAGAGCGCACTGCTGTTGTACTGGGTAAGCGCAAGGCGCTCTTCAGTTGTCTCCTGTGTTCTCATGCGACTAATATCCACGAATTTAAGTTGTTTAAATGGTTATTTTCGTGACTATGCCGAGCTATTGCAGTGTTCCTCTTTGCAAAGATCAGGGAAGCCCGTTTTCGTTTCACCAATTTCCAAAAAAAAAAAAAAAAAAAAAAAATGGTTACATGCTATTAGAAGGGAAAATTTCGGTGAGAAAAATCTGACAGAAAATATTAAAGTGTGTTCCCATAATTTTCAACCCGATGACTTCACGAAAACTGTGTTGGGTAAGTGTGATGTTTAAAGGGAAATAATTTCTATTTTGTACCTATAAACTGATTAGATATTTCGAGAACAACCACTGAATTTATGCGTTTGTATTTGAAGGTGAGAGACCAAGGTTAAAACCAGGCGCTGTTCCGTCGCTTTTTTCCGTGGACCACGAACACAACAAAAAAAAAAAAGGAAGAGGCCATACACAAGAAAATTGCTGGATTACCACGATAAGCCTACAATATCGGAATCTGCAGAAATCATCTCCATTGAAGTACGGGAAGAAATCGTCAATATACACGAAGAAGTGAATGTAATATTTGTGACTCCCATTTAAAGACATCAATACGGTACTCGGTCAAATACTTCAAGAATAAATGTCGCAACATTAAGTCACAAACGTACTATGGTTGGTTTCTTGAAATCTGAATTAATCGTCAACTTCCATCTGCCCGACGGAGAATGTGGTAGCGACTGACTTGTACATTCTTCAGACATAGTCAGATGAATGGAAACAGTTCGTGGCCCAAACGCAGGGATTCTCAAACTTTTAAAAACCTGTACCCCTAAGTCATTTCCAAGGGGTTCGAGAACGATTCCTATTGAGAAATTGACAAAATGACATAAGAACCAAACGTTGCAATGAATTTTCGAGATAAAGGCTTACATTACCGGTATCAACTTTCTTTGATTACCGGTATGTTTACCTTAAAACACGACAGTTTCATGTAAGCTATCAACCTAAGTAGAGACATGAATCGAAGTCTATAAGCAAGGGGAGCAAGTGAATATTTAAATCTCTATTTATGATTTTAAGTCTTATGGAGATATATTTATCATTATAGGCCTTCCTTCCTCCCGCTAGTTTTAGTGCCTCTGGTCCGTAGCTCATTTTGCAGATAGTTAACGCTTAAACGCTGAAAATCGACCATAATATATTAGGGTATATACCTATAGAATTAATTAATATAGTCTTGGAGTAAAATTAGAGAAGATATAATTTACTTTAGCTTAGAAATCTCTGTCACAATCTATACATTCTCGCAGCTGACTGGGAGAAACATAAGACAATCGCCTTGCGCTTACCCAGTACTACACAAGCGCTATCTGACGCGAACTTTCTCTAGCTACATCCCTATTGCAAGTGCAAGAACGATCGCTCCAATTGTAACCCGTCTGCTTCATCTGCAGAATGACAGTTCAGATATATAAGAACACATAGGCCTATGTTTTGTTTGTAGTGAATGATAATTATTCATTGATTTCTGTATTCCTACAGCAAGTTTTCGTTCCTTGTGTTCTAAACAAGTTGTTAGGTTGGCTTATTGTAGTTTCAGGACTATAGGCAGTGGGCAAAGGAGTGTGTACTTATCAGCTGTCAAAGTAATTATTTATGTTTCCTACACAGAACCTAATAAAAGGAATATAATTAAGCGTATGTACGTAGCACCATAATCTAATCATCTAATGCACAACAAACAGGGCACAAGTATAAAGCTGTTGTGATACGCCGCTTGTAACGGGAAGCTGTGCAAGCAGCTACAAGGTTAACTTCGGTGAGAGCGCATACTTGGCTCTTTGTCCTGCCGGAGCGGGAGCGCTGCTCAATGAGCCGAATTGTGCCCATCTCTGACGTAGTGCCACTTGCTCCTGAACGGTATTGTTTTGTGTCCTCAGCTGTCTTCGCTAGATGTTGTTTGAAGGGCAAGATTTTATTTAACTACCAGTTACTTGGGAGATGGATTGTACTGCAGGAGGGCGTTATCAGAACACTCTGAGAACTCTGTTGATCATGAGGTTGTTCAGATGGAAATACCACATCACTTGCTATGTAATTCATAAGGACAATATAGGTCTGCTACATTTGATGTGATGATTATGGTGGCGTAATTTGTGACTATTGTCCAGCCATCAGCAAATCCCAACCCCGTTGAGGTTGTTTCAGGGAAACATAGGTCGCACCATTCATCATTTCTTATATGGGTTCAGGGATTAGTTTTTAATGAGGCAATGGTTTTTACTACCGGATACCCTTTTAGAAGTCAAACTGATCAAAGGAGTTATCGAGGAATGACATCTATGAAGATGAATGGAATTTGGTGAGGAGCTGGACGAAAGAGTCGACTAGTAGGTAGCATCCGGCATTTACCTGGAGTTGAAAATGGGAAATAACGGATAACCATTTCAAGTATAGTCGGCGTCCTCCGAGTACAGAGATAGCCTCAAACATTGATACGCTTGGTTACCCCACCCGGCCAGGTGAGGAGGCATTCTTTCCAAACAAAGGTACGACAATGGCTTTTTATTGGAGCCTAATGCCCGTTGCTCACGGTAAAATGTTTCTTAAAATTTATTTTACAACTAATTTTATAAAAATATGACGAAAGCAAGCTGTGTTGTTCACGGTAAAATTATTTTATAAAATCCGTGGATGTATCAGGATCGCCATCTAACGATAAACTTCTGAACCAAGAATCAGCTGTTCAACACGCATTGGTTTCAGAGTATGGCTCCAACAAACAAAACAAAAATTGCAAAAATTGCTGCTTTAGCTACAATTATATGCCGTACAGTGGTAAAAAGGAAGAAAAGAAATGCTAGGAAGTCCTGGACTCGGGAAGAGAAGAGTAGAGGAATTCTGTCCTTGGTCGAAAATGAGTTGAGGTTAGAAGATCAGAATTCATAAAGGAATTTTCTTAGAATGGAGGAAATCATTTTTAAAAAACTCCTAGATCTTGTTGGTCCCAAATTTATTCGACAGGACACTAACGTGAAGCAAGCCATTTCTCCTGAAATGAGACTGCAAGTGAGTTCGAAGCCCGTTTATCTTCGCCTTCACATCAGCCTGGCTTGTGTTCGGTCGGATTTGTGAAACATATTCGGCGATTGAGATTTCTGCCTCCCTTCTTGCATTTCTATTGTGGTATATGGGCGTTTTAACCTCATACAAACACTGATAATTCTGGTACCCGTCCAGTAAAACACTAACAGCTTCCTTAGTTCAGCCGGAGCCTGCCATTTTCGAAGTGTTTGTTTACAAGCGAGCTTCACAACCTTCTCACCACGTGGTGCCAGCATCATCTTCATGTCAGCTTCCCTGATTGGTTCGTTTCGTAAAATTAATTTTACGGAATAGAACATGTCCTATTTTATGGAAAGTTTTATCAAAGGTTTTATTAAACATGAATTTGACCGTGATCAACAGAAATTTTATAAAATTTAATTATTGTACGATAAATTTGAAGGAAAATTTTACCGTGAGCAACAGGCATAACCATTGCTTTCAGAGCGTCAGACCCTTATAATAATACTGGGACCACGTCTTTATAAAGAAATGAAGACTCAACGGGAAAAAACGGGGTAAGTCACATTCTGTAAATTCTTCAGGAGAGTGAATTTAAACTTTCAACACTAAAAAGCAATACTTAAAACACCCCAATTGAGGGTAAACAATATAGTTTTCTTGCCAAATGTATTTGTTATAAAGAAAGTACATGTAAATCAAATAACACCTGAAGTTAAATTATGAATAAACTAAAATAAAAACAGTCATAGTCAGTCTGAAAGACTAGACTTTATATCATTTTAAATGCTACAAATGCTGAAAAATGCTGGGTGAAAGCTTCATGACCATGCAGCGAACTGCGTGAACTCAAAGTCCATTAGCAACTGCAAACCAAGATCAAAGGAGGTAGCTGGCTGGATGACGTCACGCTCACCGGACCGCGCGGGGAAAGGAAGAAGCTCAAGCGGTACTATGACGTCACACACTTCAGTGCATTCTCGGTACGTTTCGTCCCTTCGCCGTAACGTAACGCCAGACCTTAGCGTAACGACGAAGTCGAAAAGATCATTTAAAATGATAAAACCTCTGTATCTCGGTGACATTCTGCTTTATTTGAAATTAATTTCAACTGATTTGTAGTGACGATGGCTGGTCACAAGAATGTGCCATGATCTCATGTACCTACCCCGTTATTTCCGTGGAGTCTTCAAATGTAAACTAACTTAGCGTTCTAGTTTGCTACACCACTCGTTGCGACATGCAAATTCAAGATTACTACTAATTGGGGCTTTCATGTCAGATCGAGTACGCCTCGTAGCGTAATTGGCTGCCACCTGCGATGGCGCTTGTTTGATCCCAGCTCTACCGAGTATTTATGTTGTTGTTGATTCATTTAGGGGCCTTGTGAAATAATGGTCATATAACCCCGTGTACTTGGGTGTGTACGATTTGTCTGATAACCTGTGTCACTGTGAGTCTGTGTGTAGGTTGTCATTGAGGTAGGATTTGGGTAGGAAGCAGCCGTGGCCTAAGATAGGTACCATCCCGGCATTTGCCTGAAGTAGAAGCGGGGAACCACGGACAACCACGGTAGGAATTGAACCCGCCTCTTCTCAGTTTTGCCTCATGAGGCTGAGTGTAACCCGTTCCAGCCATCAGGTCAGAATTACATTTCTTGGCAGATTCAGGAATCGAACCCGGGTCTCCACGATGATAACCAAGAATGTTAGACACTACGCAACAAGGCGGTTTGAGATACTGGAACGATATCGTTGACGTGCAGATCAGGCTAGTGGGCCTCAGGCCAAGTGTTCGTGAAATCCAGAATAAGCATGATTGTGTTCTATTTACTCTAGCTCTAACTATTTCTGAAAACTCGTTGTGCACATTCGCTGCGGACAGTATGAACCATAGCCAACAGACACACATCATGTTTACCTCGGCCTACGCGATGAAGTAATTCCGGAATTGCATCGCATGCCCTGGATTAATTTAGTTCCGATTCTATCGTGATTCTATGGCCTGCACAAAGTCAACCAATATTTATACTGTATTTGATGTGCACGCAATTGACATCCTCATTTCCTGTCACAAACTTTGTCTGGGTGGGTTGGTAACTGGCTCCCAACTGAGTACACTTCCAGCTTTAATTAAAAATCATGGCGACGTAGTTCAATAGTTACTTTATACAGACTGTCGAGTGTTAATAAACCAACTGGTCTACTGCCTGTCATATGCACTCCACCTGGGGGCTCACAATTAGTGGGATGTGGGTTGGCGAACATGGGGCCTCAGCTGAGGATTACATGACAGTTCCCCACACTGACACTTCCACACACTTCCCAAAATACTGACACTTTCCCATAGTCCTTGGACGCGGCTACCTGTTTAAAGACTCAGAAATAATCTCGACTGACAGTTCCAAACACCCCCCCCCCTAAGGCTATAGGCTTCAGCGATCATCGTTACAGCCGCACCTGTGACAATGCACCTTAACATAATACTCCTTTGGAGTGAAGAAAAGCGCTTGGTCTATGTACTGAACCCGAGGAGGTTATGCTGACTGGAATTGAACGTGGTTCTCAGAGACTGTGATCTCAGTATAAAGGTTCCACCAGGGAACGAACCAGAGATCTGTAGAGGCAGTTTCATGGTAAAAACCCCTCGAAAGAAGTGTATATTTAATCACTGGTGTGATTTTTGGTGCAATGACATTATTTATTAAAATAATGCAGGGAATAATGAGCAGATTACAGCATTATTAGACTACTTGGTGTAGGCTATACGAGGCTTGAAGCACGAAGAGGGCAGAGTTGACATTTTACAAATTAGCCCAGAATTGTGGGTGGGGCCCAGTGGAGCCATGTCCATCTCTGTGACCCCATTCTGTCGTCTGGAGCAGGGTGGAGGCCTGAATAATGACCCAGTTATTCCCCGACGGAGAATAGATTTGAGGAGTGGGAGGAGAGATGCCCAGGAAAATCATTGATTACTCGTGATTGGAGCAACGAATTGAGATGAGAGTTGCCCAGAGATGAATCTTTTGGCAGGAGGCTAATTTTAGAGCCTTTTACCTGCGAAATTGGGGCATATTTAACGAAGTGCGGAAGGACTGTAAAACGACCATTGTGCGCGGATAGATTTGAGAATGTTGCCGGGGAATACCCGTAAGATAGCGTCCCACGCTATGGAGAAAGGAATTAATAGTAATTAATTGGACGAGCGATTCCTTTGCACGCAGATAGTTTTGGAATCTGTGAAGAAAGAGGAACCCAATGATCATGGTTTGGAGACCAGATTCACGCTGTGAGAGGAGCCAAGATTTCGCGGGAAGATTTCGCCCTACTTTCAGTGAGAATCTGATATAAGGAAGTAGACCCTTGGAGGAGCGCTCTGTCTCAGCCCAGTCTCGCTCAGTTCAAGCTCAGTCTACGCGCAGTTCACGTGCAGTTTGCACCCAGTTACAGCCCGAGTTGCAGTCTTACGCAGTCTTCACGACGGTAGAAGTTATCCAGTGCAGCACAGTTGCAGTAAGTTGCAATCAGTATGCAACAAGTACGAGGGCAGTACGAGACGGTATGTAAGCAGTATACAGCAGTCTTCAAGTAAGGTACGAGCAGTCTTCAAGTGAATCTACAGTCAGGTACAGCCACTTTGAAGCAAGTTCGTCAAGGCAGAACGCATGGCGGTTCTACTCATAATAGACGCCGAACAAAGACTGGTACATGTAAATGAAGCATTTTATAAGCTTTTATGAATAATAGTCGTGCTATAGGCATAATCAGCAGTACGAACTATGCCTTGTTCAGTTACGAAGCACCGTGTAGGCTAATGGCAGAACTATTGTAAATAATTATTTGTGTAAAGTATTGGACAGTGTTAAGCGCAATGTGTAAAGTATTGAATGATCGTATATGTGTAATTACGATGGAATGCGCTAAATGAAGCTCTATGACGTGTTTGGTAATGTCATGAGAGTACCAGATGATAAAACGCAGGACGCTTACCGTAGGAGTAAGAATAATATAAAAACTGTTGGTGAATTCCGAAAGCAGGTAAACCAGACTTTCAATCAGGAGTTGATAGGAGCACGAAAGATGCCGTCGACGCCTGCAATTTCGATCTTTGCTAGGGAATTTCAGCATTAAAAAGTGTATAAAGTGACGTGTGTTAAGTGTACAACATATGTAAAATATCCTTTAAAGTAGTGATTAGATAAGTGTTTCACATGTTTGGGAGCAATAGCTTCCTGGGAGTTATGCAACGTGTCGTGTTGTTGATGAAAATGATGTGTTATAAAATGTGTGCATTCAAGATGAATATGTCGCGTTAAACCTGCTAATGGCGGGAGACATGGAGAAATATGATTGGTCGGAGCCACCATAGACGCCTATAGAAATGTAAGTACCCCACAAGTTATGATTATGTAGAAATATGGGCCACTGCATGTTGTGAATTCCTTAAAGATGCCAGTAAAAATCAGTTTAGGAGGCAGATCCTCCATGTTTGATCATTATTGTGTTGATTTTTATAGAGTTGAGATGTTAATTTGCATCATTAAGTGGAGTAATTATTCCCACTATGAATTAAGAATGGCAATCAGTTATGTAAATGTGACGAACGCGATTGTTCGGATTTTAAGACGTTTAGCTATGTCGGATTTTTGGTAAAGTTATGTGAGAATAATAATAAAGTAATGATTTTGGTCATTTATGTCAGTGAGATTAATAAGAATAATAAAGTAATGATTTTGGTCATTTATGTCAGTGAGATTAATGGTAATAATAATGAATATTAAAAGTATGAATGAACACATCAGGAAACAAATAAATGTTGTAAGCGAGAGATTTACGCTAATTGCAAGACTTATCAATCTAAGCAGTAGGATGATACAGTAAGATTACGTTACAGTAATTAAGGAAAGAAGTTTTATATCAGGATATTGCATATATTCAGTAATGATGCCAGGCATGAAAGAGCTTTTAATGAATTGAATTTGCAGCTTATATGAGAAGCTTATAGAGTAAATTGATAGATTTCTCTTAATAATATAGGTCGGAGGTCGTAGCATTGAGTAAGGGGCCAGATGGTCTATTCTACGTATGAAATCTCCTATGTCATGGGCATAAGTGGAGATGTAATTTTATGCCAGAGTTGTAGTGTGTACCCTAGCTCTGAGGAAGGATATGAAAGTGTTCCGGGTTGGGATCCTGTGATAGAGACGAGGAGAACGAGGACACCTCGAAACTCTATGGTCTCCCGAGAACTTATTTGATGAGTTATTCCGCTTGTGGTAGCGAAACTCATGGCGACAGCTGCAGTGAGCGCCTATATTTTACTTGAGACATCGGTCACCCGTCAGACTAATGCATTACGAACCCCGAACCTTCATGCTGAATGAACCCGTGTGAGGCCAGTAATTATTATATCCTCTGTGTAGGAGTAATTAAAAAGCTCATTCAATACCTGTTTGCATAATAGTCAATTAAGATCCTTTGGGATATGTGTGTCGGTCAGACGACAGTATTTGTCTTGTAAATCTTTACTGCTTAGAAAGGGAAGCATTCAAAACCTTTAAGGAGGGTCGAGGTAATTGGTGGAACACCCATCCCACTTTCTATTGTGTGCGGACTCCTCTAGCCGAGGGTCTGCAGTCTAAACTCGAACCGTCAAGGCAAGTTGAAAGGGACAGATTTTAGACCCTGGTAAATGACATATAATGAAAGATTGTTATGTTGAGTAATGTAGCCATGTGGTTTAGGAACACATGGATAATTATAGATTATCCTGATGGTTCATTATTTTAGCTATCTGACGAATAGTTAGATGATGTATTTGTACTGTCACTGAAACCAAGTTTTGAAGTTAGTTACCAGATGCCAATCGCCACGAGAGCAAGGTAATCTGATTACCATCCGACACAAGCTATAACGTAACGTTTTATCTAGGAATCACATACAGCATGCAGTGGAACCATATAAATAGAGGAAGTGGAGGGGTAGCTTACATAATCATGGAGTTGCACGTTGATTGCGGTGCAACGTCCGAATAGGTAATGCATGAAAGCATTTGTTTGGTGAGAAGAGAAAAATCAAAACACGCACGGCACACATAATTGTTAAAACCAAGAGGTTTAAGGAATTATTAATTTGTGATATTAAAGAAGTCACAGTGTATGACTGTTATGTTAATGTACAGTTTGTATTGAAGTCGTAGGTGCATCAGCGCACTAGAATATCTTTATGTAGTTCACATAAGGGTACAGCTTTATGGTTTAATATGACTTTATTATGATTTCATTTTTGTTTGATTGTGGATTGTGGAAGTAAATTTTTGTTTGCTTTGTTTTTTTATGGTTTTGGGATTGTTTTTGTGTTTGAAGCCATGATTTTCATGTACTGAATTAAAGTTTTAGAATAGAGTTGTGCCTTGTTATTGTAGAGTTGTTACCTTATAGCCTCAAATCCAATATGCACTGCTCATTTGGGGGAACGGCACGCGCCTGAGACCTGATGCTAGCTGGAGGCAGCTGCATATTTACCTTCGAGATTACTCACATGGGTACATGGGATTTGACGTCCTATACTGTGATTTGAGCTATCGGTACAACTAAAGTCGGTCAGATTTAGTGCACACAACTCTATTAAAGTAAGAATTAACGAAGTAGGGAATGACCGCTCCTATCCTAGCTAAGTTCCGATACGTACATATAAATTTTGATAGATGTATAGTACAACTTCTACTCCTTTGTAAGTATTTACACTCCTATTATCATGGCCCAAGCGACGTGGGGCGATATTAATTCATTATGGAACCGCCTGCGTCAGTGCAATATGAGCGATCTTGGCATTGCACATGCATGGCATACATGAATGATGTACATGAGTCTTCTATTTATCATGGCGCCCAGGTACGTGGAGATTATGGGATTTAGGGAAAACCCATAGATTTTTTATGGTATTTCATGGGGAAAACCATAGTAATTGTTTTGCCTCAAACTGTGTTTGAGTGATTTTTGAATTCAGTAGGCTTTTTATGTAACGCAGAATCTCTCTATTGAGAAGAGAATTGCCCAAGGGTATGAGCGCTACATACCAGATCCACAATCTACCATAATATTATCAGGTTTTGTACGACTTCACAATATGTGTGCAGTGTTTGATGTTTCTCTTCGAAACGTATCCACATATTTTTCCAGGAAGCCTGCCTGCATATTTAAGTGTGTTATTGTAAAATGTCAGGTACGGAGGAAATCTTGCAGGTTATTGCAGGATTGAAACAGCATTTTGATGCTGCTAACGAGCAGAATAAACTGGAAGCCAAGGCTTTCCAGGATAGCATAAACACTCGTTTAGATGCCAATCAGGAGGCAATTAATGCACATCAGGTTGCAATGAATAATAACCAAATTGAATTAAACAATCGGTTAGATGCCAATCAGGAGGCAATTAATGCAACTCAGGTTGAAATAAACAACCGTTTAGATGCAAATAAAGCTGAGTTAAGTAACAGGTTAGATGCAAATCAGGTTGAATATAAAGTTGAATTAAACAATAAGTTAGGTCAAATGCAAGAGGTAATTAAGACCGAAGTAACAGATACTGTTGTAAGCATTGTATCGGAAATGCAGGTTAAAACTGATAAACGTTTCGAGGCTATAGAAGCCAAACTTGAGGGTAATTTACAAGCGTGTAAGCATGCTCAGGAGGAAACCAACAGTAGATTAGATGCGTTGTCTAACGATATTAAGGATATTCAAATCCAAAATGAGGCGAATCTCGAACGCCAAGCGAAACAGTTCGCAGAGTTTACAAGAACGGTAGACCAGAGATTAGAGGAGAACGACTCCAAATGGGACCAGAAATTGAAAAGCTATGCTAGAGCAATTAACGGTGACCTCAAGAAACAGGACCAGAATATATTAGGTCAATGCCAGGAAATAGGCGAAATTAAGGCTATCGCTCATGAAAATAAGGAGCTGGTAAGCAACGTGAAAAGTCAGATGGGCAAAGTTCATCAAGAACTGGACCAAGTTCAAAGTGACATTGTCATAGTTAACAAAAGGCAAGAGGAGAATAGAGGTGAGATCACCAAGGTCCGGAATGAATTGTCTAAAGTCAATGGACACATTCAAGATGAAATTAAAGGGTTAAGAGAAGAACTCGAAATAAGAGAAGGCCAGAAAACAGAGGCAAGCGACAAGACCCTTGCTCAAATTAAAGAAGACGTAGAGGATGAAATATCCCATATCAAACAAAGTCTGAAAGAAGACAAGGTGAAAATCTTTCAAGTAGCCGAGGAAAACCGAGATAGGCTTACAAGAATAGAGAAAGAAGTCATTACTCGCCTAGAAAGAGCAGAGATGCGCCACAATCAAATGGAGACTAGGATAATAGCACAGGAGGAAACGCTTCTGAAAGGTCCTAAGTCAAGTGAAGGCAGCATAGAGGATATGAGGAAAACAAGGTGGGCAGACTTGGAAACCCAACCTATGAGCAGGAATGCTACAGGCCCAGGGGAAAGTCCTTATATGACGCCAGGTGTACCAATTGCGGCATCGACGCCACATGAAAATGCGATGCACACCCAGGTGATAAACGTCATTAGGGCAAGCGAAGAAAAACCAAGGAAATTTTCAGGTAGCCACTGTAGTATGACACCAAAATATTGGTTAAAGGAAGTGACTGAATATCTAAATGATGCACGAATACCGCAGGAGCGTAGGCTACGTGCTATAGAGAAATTAACAGAGGGAGAGTGCGCATTATGGTTTCGCAGCTTCCGTTACACTTTCGATACTGTTGAGGAGTTCCGTGAGGCATTCTTGAAGAGATATTGGGACGCCGCGACTCAACAGAATTTACGGTTGGATTTATATGCAAAGAAATACAGTACTAATAATCCAACAAAGTACGCAGAATTTTTCATATCGCAGATGTGTCGCTTTAAAGAGTTGGATCAAAAACCAAGCGAACTGGAGCTATGTATTGCTATCGCCAAACAGCTTCCATACGAGATCCAAAGGCTACTAATCTCGGCTAATGCGAAAACTGCTATGGAAATGGAGACAGTTCTAAGGCAACTGGACCTAACCACAGCAAATACAATGCGTCAGAGTCGAACCGTGGAACAAGTCCACGTGACCAACACACAGACTGACCAACAGCAAGCTCCAAGGAACAACAAAGCTGCGAGCACAGAAACCTTAGATTCCTATGGACGGCAATGGGAACAGGAACCCAGAAGATGGCAGTCAAAATTCAAAGGAAATGCTAATGGAGGAGGAAGAGGTCGAAGTTCATGGAATAAGCAGAATAACAGGGGTAAACCGTACCATAACAATGGAGGTAATAATGGCCAAGAAGGCAATAATAGAAATTGGAGACCCCAAGAAAGAAGAAGTAACTTCGATGACGAGGTAGAAGAACGATATCATGATTCTTTGCGATACCTCGAAGAAAGGGGAGATGAGCCCCAGAAACAACAAGTTCGATGGCAAGAAGTCATGCAGAACAGGACATCGCCAGACAGATATGGAGATGGAGCTAAGAGTTTGGAACTACAGCGCAGCGAACAGGAGAGAAGAAACTCAAAGGGGGCGGGCGCTGAAGAAAAAAAAACGCCAAAATTAAAAGAGTTTGAGACTGATGGATGGAAGTCTATTAACATCATCAATTGGATAGCCAAACCAGAAGAACTGATTGAGGATACAGGAGGACCACAGGTCATGGTCAAGAGAGAATTGCCTATTATAATTGTAAGAGTGGCAGGATTAAAAGTCAGAAGTCTGCTAGACACAGGGTCAACAGTGAGCCTCATGGCACAAGCTCTATATAATGAAATAGCCCGGAGAGAGAACATTTTGAAAATACCGATCTCTAGTGTCAAGATTAAAGGGGTAATTCCAGACCGAACAATGATATGTAAATACCAGGTATTCCTAGATTTACAGATAGGAGGCTCTATTTTCTCACAGAGTTTTCTGTTAGTAAACAAACTGCCTTATAACCTACTTATCGGGGCAGAGTTTATAAGGGAATACAGAGTGATAATCGACCTAGCACAGGACAGGGTTATGTTCCATGTGAATGAAGAAGCTGAAGGCTTAGAGGTCGCACTCAATGAGATTGAACCAGGATCAAGTGAACAAGTATGGCATACATACAGAGATGTGGCTGAGGAGGGAGTGTTAGCTATTGAGCAGTTAGAAGAGGAGCTTACAACACTAGCCACAGACTTGGAAAAAGATCTGGAACCCAAATTGGAAGAATATATTTCGGAAAAGCTAGAAGAAGCGAAAATTGGGCTAAAAGAGAAGGAAAATTTAAAGCAGTTATTACTGGAACAGAAGGAAGTCTTTGATTCGAGACCTGGTCGGATAAAGAACTTCACTTATGCTTTTCAAGTCAGTGATTGGACACCATTTAGGCAGAAACCCTACCCTATAGCTGAAAAGCATTATGCTAAAGTGAAAGAGGCAATTCAGGAGATGTTGGAGGCCGGTGTTATTGAGAAGACACCTACGCCTTATGTAAGTCCATTGGTAATTGTACCAAAGACAGACGGATCTGTCAGAGTCTGCCTGGACTTGAGACGCTTAAATTTGCGAGTAATTCCGGAATTTGACCAAGTGCCACCTATTAAAGAGATCCTCAGGAAGTTTAAAGGGAAAACCATATTCACAAATTTGGATATCACATCCAGTTTCCATCATCTTGAATTAGAGAAGAAAACTAGTCTGTTGACAGGATTTATGTTTGATCAACATACATTCACATTTTTAAGGCTACCTTTTGGGTTGAAAACAGCTGGTTCAGCCCTGATAAGAGCGTTAGATCGCAATCTATCAGATGAGGTTAAAGAGAGTACCATCAGATATGTAGACGACATTCTACTCACATCAGAATCTCTGGAGGAGCACATGAGAGACCTGAAGAAGTTGCTAGATGACCTTCGAGAAGCTAACTTTAAGGTTAATATCAAGAAATCGCACTCCTGTCAGAGGGAAGTTAAATTCCTAGGGCATGTTCTTGATGCAAATGGAGTGAAGCCTAACCCAGATAAATTGGAGGTAATTCGAAATTTCCCTCGACCCACGAAAGTAAAGCACGTCCGACAGTATTTGGGAGTAATTGGATTCTTTTCGAACCACTGCCCAAACTATACTACGACAGTAGCACCCCTGCAGGACCTATTGAAGAAAGACGGCAGATGGAATTGGACGGAGCAATGTCAGGAAGCATTCGTGAGGTCGAAACAAATGCTTATGGAATATGTGAAGCTGGGATACCCGGATTATACCCAGAAGTTCATCATACAGACGGATGCATCAATTATTGGGATTGGAGCGATGCTATTCCAGGAAAATGTTGACCAGCCTGAGAAGAAAATTTTTATCGCCTTTATAAGCAGGAGACTGAAAGCCCATGAGAAAAACTACACGATCACAGAGATAGAGTTGCTCGCGATTTTGTACGCGTTGCAATCTTGGCACAAACTCGTGTATGGCTTCCGAATAGTCCTCAGAACAGACCATAAAGCTTTAACATTTTTGTTAAAGACAGATTTGTCTAGCCAGAGATTGACAAGATGGTCCCTGTATATCCAGCAATTTAATGTGGAAATTGAATACTGTCCAGGGAAAGAGAATGTAATACCGGACATATTAAGTCGTTACCCTAGAGAAGAGGAAGCGCTAGCGGTCCAGATTGAGAATCGAGATCAGAAGACGTTGGATGACTTAAGGAACCTTACCAACCTACAACGCGAAGACCCATGGTTGAAGATGATGATCGATTACTTTGAGGGACGCTTAGCAAGGGGAACTGCGGTATACAGAGAGGCGGAGGCATTGGCAACAGAGTATGTATGGTATAATCAGATATTACACAAGTGGGACGATGTAGATCATACACGTCAAAGGATTGTAATTCCTGCATCTTTGCAGAGAAGATTGGTATGGCTAGCCCACAGAGCATTTGGACATCCGGGGATAGATAAACTCTGTGCTCTGTTGAAGGAAGCATTTACTTGGCCAAAATTGAGAGAAACGGTGAGAAATGCTATTAGGACATGTGATCTATGCCAAAGGGTTAAGCCAAATCCCTTTTTAATGAGGCAACGACCTATCCCGTTGTTACCGGAGAAGCCAAGGCAGCTATTGAGTATAGACAACTTTGGACCATTGCCTAGAGCACGTAGAGGCAATAGACACATTTTTGTAGCCATGGATGTATTTTCGAAAATGGTGGTGTTATGCCCCATACAAAAGACAAGTTCAAAACAGGTCTTGAAGCGCCTGAAAGAGAGAGTTATTCCGATTCTTGGGAAGCCGGATAACATTCTCTCGGACCACGGAAGTTGCTTTACAAGTGCAGAATTTCGTCGAGAACTGGAAACTCTAGGAATTAGGCAGATTTTATCTACCATTCGCCATCCTGAGGCAAGTCCAGTTGAAAGAGTAATGAGAGAGATCCAGAAATACACGAAGATCTACTGCTCTGAGGAGAATTGGCGTTGGATAGAATTTCTAGAAGTAATTGAATACTGTATAAATAATACTGTACATCAGGCGACAGGTCAGGTTCCCGTGACTCTACATCTGGATCAAAGACCAGAGAGACCGTGGACTGGTGTTATTCCATTGCCAGTAGACGCACAGACCGGTAGAGAATTGAGGATCCAACGAACCTTTGAATATCTCAAAGCACAGGCGGAGAGACGTCAGAGAAGAAATCGTGCGAAGAGGTATCATAGACCGCTTCTCGTGGGAGAGAAAGTGTTAATTAAGAAACCCGCCAGTTCAGATCCAGAGGCACGCAAGTATAAAAAGTTCAATTTTTCTTACCACGGCCCGTTCGAGGTGATAAGAGACCTCCAGAACAATGCATACAGGTTAAGGCATCTAGAGAATGGAAACGAGGTCGTTATGAACGTAGCCAACTTAAAAGTTAATTACTCGCCAGAAGAATTCGACGAACAAGAAGAAGTATTGGTAACGCACACCCAACTCAACGGGGAGAGCGAAGTCAGCCAAGCAGTCAGACCTGAAAGTTGGAACGGCAAGACGGGACGAGAAGCAGACAGTTTACCCAGTGTAAGCGAAGAGAAGAAAGAATGCCAGTGTCTGCGAGAATTCTATGAAGAAATGGTCAGAGTGGCGAGAGAGGTTGAGGCCATAAACGCGACCCTCCGCATGGAGAATGAACAGCTTAGGAAGAAGGCCGAGTGTGGAAGGGGGAACAGTACTAACCTACTCGCAGCCAGACGAGGTGAAGGACCCCTGATGTAAACACCGACAGTGGTAGACAGTCAGCTGGTTACTTATAGAAAGCCACTTGCAATTGACTTTTATAAGTTTCGCAAGGGGAATATGAACCCGAGGAGGTTATGCTGACTGGAATTGAACGTGGTTCTCAGAGACTGTGATCTCAGTATAAAGGTTCCACCAGGGAACGAACCAGAGATCTGTAGAGGCAGTTTCATGGTAAAAACCCCTCGAAAGAAGTGTATATTTAATCACTGGTGTGATTTTTGGTGCAATGACATTATTTATTAAAATAATGCAGGGAATAATGAGCAGATTACAGCATTATTAGACTACTTGGTGTAGGCTATACGAGGCTTGAAGCACGAAGAGGGCAGAGTTGACATTTTACAAATTAGCCCAGAATTGTGGGTGGGGCCCAGTGGAGCCATGTCCATCTCTGTGACCCCATTCTGTCGTCTGGAGCAGGGTGGAGGCCTGAATAATGACCCAGTTATTCCCCGACGGAGAATAGATTTGAGGAGTGGGAGGAGAGATGCCCAGGAAAATCATTGATTACTCGTGATTGGAGCAACGAATTGAGATGAGAGTTGCCCAGAGATGAATCTTTTGGCAGGAGGCTAATTTTAGAGCCTTTTACCTGCGAAATTGGGGCATATTTAACGAAGTGCGGAAGGACTGTAAAACGACCATTGTGCGCGGATAGATTTGAGAATGTTGCCGGGGAATACCCGTAAGATAGCGTCCCACGCTATGGAGAAAGGAATTAATAGTAATTAATTGGACGAGCGATTCCTTTGCACGCAGATAGTTTTGGAATCTGTGAAGAAAGAGGAACCCAATGATCATGGTTTGGAGACCAGATTCACGCTGTGAGAGGAGCCAAGATTTCGCGGGAAGATTTCGCCCTACTTTCAGTGAGAATCTGATATAAGGAAGTAGACCCTTGGAGGAGCGCTCTGTCTCAGCCCAGTCTCGCTCAGTTCAAGCTCAGTCTACGCGCAGTTCACGTGCAGTTTGCACCCAGTTACAGCCCGAGTTGCAGTCTTACGCAGTCTTCACGACGGTAGAAGTTATCCAGTGCAGCACAGTTGCAGTAAGTTGCAATCAGTATGCAACAAGTACGAGGGCAGTACGAGACGGTATGTAAGCAGTATACAGCAGTCTTCAAGTAAGGTACGAGCAGTCTTCAAGTGAATCTACAGTCAGGTACAGCCACTTTGAAGCAAGTTCGTCAAGGCAGAACGCATGGCGGTTCTACTCATAATAGACGCCGAACAAAGACTGGTACATGTAAATGAAGCATTTTATAAGCTTTTATGAATAATAGTCGTGCTATAGGCATAATCAGCAGTACGAACTATGCCTTGTTCAGTTACGAAGCACCGTGTAGGCTAATGGCAGAACTATTGTAAATAATTATTTGTGTAAAGTATTGGACAGTGTTAAGCGCAATGTGTAAAGTATTGAATGATCGTATATGTGTAATTACGATGGAATGCGCTAAATGAAGCTCTATGACGTGTTTGGTAATGTCATGAGAGTACCAGATGATAAAACGCAGGACGCTTACCGTAGGAGTAAGAATAATAAAAAAAACTTTTGGTGAATTCCGAAAGCAGGTAAACCAGACTTTCAATCAGGAGTTGATAGGAGCACGAAAGATGCCGTCGACGCCTGCAATTTCGATCTTTGCTAGGGAATTTCAGCATTAAAAAGTGTATAAAGTGACGTGTGTTAAGTGTACAACATATGTAAAATATCCTTTAAAGTAGTGATTAGATAAGTGTTTCACATGTTTGGGAGCAATAGCTTCCTGGGAGTTATGCAACGTGTCGTGTTGTTGATGTAAATGATGTGTTATAAAATGTGTGCATTCAAGATGAATATGTCGCGTTAAACCTGCTAATGGCGGGCGACATGGAGAAATATGATTGGTCGGAGCCACCATAGACGCCTATAGAAATGTAAGTACCCCACAAGTTATGATTATGTAGAAATATGGGCCACTGCATGTTGTGAATTCCTTAAAGATGCCAGTAAAAATCAGTTTAGGAGGCAGATCCTCCATGTTTGATCATTATTGTGTTGATTTTTATAGAGTTGAGATGTTAATTTGCATCATTAAGTGGAGTAATTATTCCCACTATGAATTAAGAATGGCAATCAGTTATGTAAATGTGACGAACGCGATTGTTCGGATTTTAAGACGTTTAGCTATGTCGGATTTTTGGTAAAGTTATGTGAGAATAATAATAAAGTAATGATTTTGGTCATTTATGTCAGTGAGATTAATAAGAATAATAAAGTAATGATTTTGGTCATTTATGTCAGTGAGATTAATGGTAATAATAATGAATATTAAAAGTATGAATGAACACATCAGGAAACAAATAAATGTTGTAAGCGAGAGATTTACGCTAATTGCAAGACTTATCAATCTAAGCAGTAGGATGATACAGTAAGATTACGTTACAGTAATTAAGGAAAGAAGTTTTATATCAGGATATTGCATATATTCAGTAATGATGCCAGGCATGAAAGAGCTTTTAATGAATTGAATTTGCAGCTTATATGAGAAGCTTATAGAGTAAATTGATAGATTTCTCTTAATAATATAGGTCGGAGGTCGTAGCATTGAGTAAGGGGCCAGATGGTCTATTCTACGTATGAAATCTCCTATGTCATGGGCATAAGTGGAGATGTAATTTTATGCCAGAGTTGTAGTGTGTACCCTAGCTCTGAGGAAGGATATGAAAGTGTTCCGGGTTGGGATCCTGTGATAGAGACGAGGAGAACGAGGACACCTCGAAACTCTATGGTCTCCCGAGAACTTATTTGATGAGTTATTCCGCTTGTGGTAGCGAAACTCATGGCGACAGCTGCAGTGAGCGCCTATATTTTACTTGAGACATCGGTCACCCGTCAGACTAATGCATTACGAAACCCGAACCTTCATGCTGAATGGACCCGTGTGAGGCCAGTAATTATTATATCCTCTGTGTAGGAGTAATTAAAAAGCTCATTCAATACCTGTTTGCATAATAGTCAATTAAGATCCTTTGGGATATGTGTGTCGGTCAGACGACAGTATTTGTCTTGTAAATCTTTACTGCTTAGAAAGGGAAGCATTCAAAACCTTTAAGGAGGGTCGAGGTAATTGGTGGAACACCCATCCCACTTTCTATTGTGTGTGGACTCCTCTAGCCGAGGGTCTGCAGTCTAAACTCGAACCGTCAAGGCAAGTTGAAAGGGACAGATTTTAGACCCTGGTAAATGACATATAATGAAAGATTGTTATGTTGAGTAATGTAGCCATGTGGTTTAGGAACACATGGATAATTATAGATTATCCTGATGGTTCATTATTTTAGCTATCTGACGAATAGTTAGATGATGTATTTGTACTGTCACTGAAACCAAGTTTTGAAGTTAGTTACCAGATGCCAATCGCCACGAGAGCAAGGTAATCTGATTACCATCCGACACAAGCTATAACGTAACGTTTTATCTAGGAATCACATACAGCATGCAGTGGAACCATATAAATAGAGGAAGTGGAGGGGTAGCTTACATAATCATGGAGTTGCACGTTGATTGCGGTGCAACGTCCGAATAGGTAATGCATGAAAGCATTTGTTTGGTGAGAAGAGAAAAATCAAAACACGCACGGCACACATAATTGTTAAAACCAAGAGGTTTAAGGAATTATTAATTTGTGATATTAAAGAAGTCACAGTGTATGACTGTTATGTTAATGTACAGTTTGTATTGAAGTCGTAGGTGCATCAGCGCACTAGAATATCTTTATGTAGTTCACATAAGGGTACAGCTTTATGGTTTAATATGACTTTATTATGATTTCATTTTTGTTTGTTTGTGGATTGTGGAAGTAAATTTTTGTTTGCTTTGTTTTTTTATGGTTTTGGGATTGTTTTTGTGTTTGAAGCCATGATTTTCATGTACTGAATTAAAGTTTTAGAATAGAGTTGTGCCTTGTTATTGTAGAGTTGTTACCTTATAGCCTCAAATCCAATATGCACTGCTCATTTGGGGGAACGGCACGCGCCTGAGACCTGATGCTAGCTGGAGGCAGCTGCATATTTACCTTCGAGATTACTCACATGGGTACAGTACTTCATTACTAACACGGTCTTGAAAATATCATTGTGATGTGTAATTTCCACCGAAATAAATTAAATGCAGAGTCTAATTTCCATCACACTTTAACCAGGTTGTGGACAGGCAAAATAATAACAAACCCGATCATTTTGGCGTTGTTATAATTTTGGCGTGTTTATAATCAGCTTCGTCAGTTGTTTTTTATTTTTTTAAATGTTTTGTTTGTTTTTGTTTTGTTTTTGTCATATTTGTTCAACAATAATATTAACCTACTCCATTTTCTGTGAATAGGAGGGGGGGGGGGGGGATGTGTGTGGAAATGTCAGTCGAGATTATTTCTGAGTCATTAAACAGGTAGCCACGTCCAAGGGCTGTGGGGAAGTGTCAGTATTTTTTGCAGTGTGTGGAAGTGTCAGTGTGGGGAACTGTCCGGACACCCAGCTGAGTCAAGCTCCTCCCTGCCATCTTTCCTGTTGACCTTCCTTGATCAACTATTGTTCTCTTTAACTCAGGTGGTATTAGGAATACGAAGCTTAAATTGTTTATTATTTTCCCGCCTTAATTGCACCTTGTCTCATCCTTCCTGATAAGTCCGCCTCGTTGCGTAGTGACTAACATTCTGGGCTGTCACCACAGAGGCCCGGGTTCGATTCCTGGTTCTGCCAAGAAATTTAATTCTAGTCTGAGAGCTGGTACGCGATACACTCATCCTCGTAAGGCAAAATGAGAAGAGGCGGGTTCGATTCCTACCTCAGTCAACCTGGAAGTGATTTTCCGTGGTTTTTATACTTCTACTTCAGTCAAATACCGGGATGGTACCTAACTTAAGGCCACGGCCGCTTACTACCCAAATCCTACCTCAATTATAAATACACACACTAGTACATACATCACAGTGACACAGGTTAAGAAACAAGTTCTACACATAGGCTACCCAAGTACACGGGGCTATATGACCACAGACCTCTTCTTTTCCTTCATGGTATCTCCTGCCTTCTGCAAAAGGCCATAGGGGAGGCTGGGTGTGTGTAAGGATAGCACCACACCCTCAAGAGCTCACGGCTGGCGAGCTCGAGAGTTGGCGACCCCTGAGCTGGGTCCATTTTCCCCTTTTAACATGGATATGTTTTTGGACTGAGTCTCAAACCAAAATTTGCGTGATACACAATGAAAGTGTGACGGTCTACCACGCGCCTTGCCCCAAAGCGGGCACGCGCAGATACTACCCGCATGTAATTGCTGCCTCGGCCAGGCGAGAAGCAGTTGTACAGCAGAATATAACTCTTGGACAATTTATTGAGCAGTTGGAGAGTAACTTGTTCAGCGTGAACATGTCGCCCGCTGATCGTATGAGACGTATGCATCTGTGTCTACAGGAAGAAAAGGATAGAAAATAATTTCAAGTTTATTTAATTAATACACCTTTTTGTTCACGTACAACCGAGGGAAAGGGGGCAAAGTGAACGTACGAGACGTATGCATCTGCGTCTATAGGAAGAAAAGAACAGAAACAAATTTCAAGCTTATGCTGTTCTGGATTTGTACTTGTCCCCGCAACTTCAATGCAAAAATAGCTTACTTTGTGAGCCAACATCATTATACAGAAACTGGTTTACAGACCTTTCCTCATGCAAATTGCGAGTTGTGTAAACACGTGCTCACCTGTTAACAGGTTAACAGATATTCATCATCTAGATCTGAAAATCATATGCATAATTTGATGTTCCTCAGTGTAGTGAAGGAGCTTTCTTCACTGAGTTTCGGATGGACGGACGCTCTCCTCTTTCCCTTTCTGGGAGGCGAGACGAGCTATGAGAGTAGAGACCACTAGCGTGATAGCTCGGAGCCGAGCGGGCACCCAGACTCGATGGGGCGACTTGACTGCCCGCGTCAGCTCAGGGCGGAGTGCCAAATTCTCGATCTTGTCATTCCTCATGCAATAGTTCGAGAGAAATAGAGAAACAGATTTAACTCTTTAAAACTAGACACGATATTGTGCCCAAATCTAGGAATGGGTATTCCAAGTTTCAGACACCTAGATATCAAGGGAAAGGCTGTAGCCGCTTTTGAAAGTTCAGATATTTGAATATCGCGCTACATTGCTTCTCGAAGCCTTTCGAAGAAAATTACCGATAGTTGGATGGTAAATGACGTAGCGAGTAACAGCAGAGGTGGAGACTATTTATTGATTAAATAGTTAACTATGGAGCAGAGACTTGAGACTGGGATCAGATTACTGGCACGGCCAAATGAAAGAGAATGCAATTAGTATCAAGTAAATCGGACCAGGGATTCAAGAGATATGAGGATTTCTAGATATCAGGCGATGACGCGTGACCCTGACCGTTTTTGTATAAAAGCAAGCTGGAGCAGGGATAGTTAGCTCACTTCATCACAAGCACTTGGCGAACAAGTTGCGTCTACGCTGAGCCAAGGCACATGGTTGCCACGTCTACGAAGAAGTACTTTTCAAATCGTGATAGTCACGGGAAGTGCTGCGCAAACGAGTTGGAACTTAGTAAGTTTCTGGTGAGGAGAATCACTGAGGTGATTGTTTTTCTACAGACATTGGTGGAAATATTTATATTTCCTAAAGGACATATGCTAGACTTGGTCTAGAAAATAGTATTTGTCACAGTCCAATAGTAAATTAATACTTGGATGTTTAAATCCATTTAAAGTCAGTTTTCATATTTTGTAACTATTTAACCACTTCGATCCGTCAGTACATTGAAGAATAGTCTATAACGGTGGCGTTCATTAGTCTACGCAAGGGAAACTGCAGGTTGTCTAGCGCATGGCAGATGGTGATTTTAATAAACCATGCCCAGGGAACGATCTTCAGAACAGCCGTTAACTGCTTAGACTGTCAACGTTTTTCTTGTACTGATGAGATTACAGTGAGTTAAGTTACAACTGACACATTTAAGAAGAGATCGCTTAGATCTGACCCTTTTCAAACAAACTGTTATGGCTTTGTTAGAAGCCCATATTAAAATGGAACCACGGTCATTTAAAACGTCGAAGAATACTACCACTATGTCTGACTAGACGATTTGTGGGTCTACAATGGCGGCCGATACAAGGATTATACGTGCTTGTCCGATAGGGCATGTCTACGGATAAATCTGGTATAGACCAGGTTTACGACACTTCAAGACCATCAAGAAATGTAAGCCACATTTGAATTATTTTATGCCTAGCTAATTGGAACAAACTATTTTTTCTGCAGATGACCAACACATTTTTCCGTCATATTTAAAGCTTGTAATGATTTACGCAAGACTTATTAGATTTATTCTGAGCATTTTCAGCACTCAGAACAGTTTAGGATCGATGACCGAGCATTTTGAGCATTTATTTGAATTTTTCATATTTTTGGGAAATCACGGTAATCAGCCGATGTAACTGTAAAAGTTAAATTTATTTTTGTTGAGGAATGGATATTTTTTCCATATTCGAAGGTTCGAACATGTGGATTCTCACATAATGAGATGATAATTAAACATATTTGAAATAATAATAATAATAATAATCCACTAATAATAATAATAATAATTTTCATAATTTTTCTAAATAATTCTTGGATATTATATTTTATAATAATCATATGTATTGAGAAAGAGCCTATGAAGTAGTTGAAACATTTCTAGTTTGGAACAGGAGATTTTACGAAGGAGAGTGGTTAGCGCAAGCCCGCATTCAACCTACATTTCAGTTCTGGTTGAACAGTTGATATTTGCAATGAGCAAAGTATATGTTTCATATAACACGGAGAGGCATGAAACGGGAAGCAATTGATATTTGTATCAAATAGGATATTTTGTATTTATATAAAATCATGACGTAAATACACTTCGAAAGTGAAATAATGCTTTTCATAAGTATGGTAAATTCACGGGTTGAACTGAATGGGAAAATAAAATAAACTTGTAAGTTTATTAATCTTCCAGTGTTGATAACAAGCAGAGGCTTGATTTATTGTATAAAATTTTGGGAAGATAATTTATGTGTGTGGAGTAGTTGTAATGCCATTCCCAGGTGCGCATGTTAAGTCGCAGGAATGAAGGTTTTTTCGAGCATCAATCAAATAGCAGGTTCGATGGCTCAGGTTTATAGTAGGAGTATTGGAGCCACACATTTCGTCGTATGAATAACCCGAAGGTTATTTCTTTGAAACCATCAGTTCTTATTTCAACCTTGCTTACGAATTCCATTTAGACTTTGATTTTGCTAGAACCCGGATTTGTCATGATATTAGTTTATTCTTCTTCAGAGGAAGACCTTTGCCGTTGTTGTTGTTGTTGTTATAATATTGTGTTCTTACACAAATAGTAGAATGGGCCACTGCCAATTTAAAATAATTATTTAACCACGAATAATTTGAAGGATATTTTCAAATCCTAGTGCCATGAACTAAATGAATTCATTATAAAACTACAATTCTAATTTCCGCATTCTGTCGAAGAATTGCAAGTTGTAAAAGTTGCTAAAAATGGCCATAAATATAAATATTTTTATAATATTGTTCCCAAGTGGAAAATCTAATAGTTGAATGGTTCAACCATTTATTGATCAAGTTAATGATTCAGAAATCATATATTTTGTTTGGAACTTGAAGTTCATAATCGAGTCACTTCTCGAATGTTTAATGTCAGAAGAACAATTAATTGTTGTTGTGCTTCGCACAGTTCTTCGATGCTATGCTCAATGGTCAAATACTTTTCAGATGTTGTTAATATGTGTTAATAATTTGTGTTGCTACGATGATAATAATAGTTTCAACGATATATTTTGGAAAACTGGAAAACAAATGAAAGTTTAAGAAATTCTATAAACATTTATTCTACGAGTGTTAATATCATGTAAATAGTCAAACAGTGATCGACGTTATTTCCAGTATGGACAATTCATTTTGCACTGGAATAAAATGTCAATAATTTTGGAACACAGTCCACAGGACTAACAATCGGACTTGTGTTTTCAAAAAGATTGTCAAATGTGTTTGGAAGATTTCTGTATATTGTGTGTAAATAAGAGTGTGGATCGCCACACGTGGATGATGCTGCTTTGAGCATTATTCTTGCAGTCAGATTTTAACTTTAAATAAACTGAGATAATTTTACCAGATGTGTCTTACCCCATTAAATCTCCTCCTATCCTTATTGTTGCATTGAGCCAAAAATCAGCAAAGCATTTTTATAAATTTGATGTCGTTTTTGCGATTTGCTTTAACCCATCTGGCGCTCCGGGATATTTTGATTCTCGTGCTGACTGATTATTGGTAAAATGCATATGTGGTCGTGCGGACTCCGGTCTAAACGGCATTGTCTTACGGCATTAGTTCCCCTGAGAATATACAGTACTTCTTTAAAGTATCGCTAAAGACCTGGTCATTCTTGAATTCTTAACCAATATAAGAACTCTAATGTGCAGTCTATGTGTACGCATCCTACTTATTCCAATTTCTACAGGGTTGGGGATGAGATGCAATGCATTTCTACGAGGAGGATGATTTTTAAGGCCGAATGCCCTTCCTAACGCCAACTTCACGAAAGGAGTTAATGACAGTTGAATTGAATGGAGATGAATGGAACTGGGATAGGAGTTAGAAGCAAATGGCCGTAGCTCATTGGAAGGTACCGTTTCGACATTTGCATGGAGTTGAGAATGCGTAAAACAATTTCAACGAAGGCCGACAGTGGGGTTAGAACTTACTCAACTACCAAGTCTGCAGCAGCGTAGCCGATGGCTTTATGACTTAGTGCGCTTAGCTGCCGCAGTTGGTCAAGGACACTACAGCCTATGCGACTTTAAATAAATAAATAAATAAATAAATTAATTAAAAATATACAAATAAATAAATAAATCTATTAATCAATCAATCAATCAATCTACCAATCAATTAATCAATCAATCAATCAATAAATAGTTAAATAACTAACTAAATGAATGAATAAACAAATAAATAAATAAATGCAGGAACGGATGAGATGATATGCATTACATTTATAAGCAAATGACCTTTTGCCAATAAAACGTTGACGAGAAGTTCATCAAAGTCTGAAATACCCTTACGGCCTGATCCCCTCAACATATTGTACACTCCATAAATTTTCCTTTTAACAAATCCATTTATATTTAATTTTTTGGGCGGTAGGGTGAGGCTTTTTCGATCATGGGGCTACTCCGATCATAAGAGGTATAAGGTTCCACTGCATGTATTACATGTGGGCTGCTAGTGGGAGTTAAATGCCCTGGCATCGGCAGTGCGGTCTGTTGTGGAAAGACGCTGTTTCTAGTGTAACAACGATTCCAGGATTTTGTTGGTAAATGCATTCGATTGAACTCAGTAATTTTCAATATTTAAATATTCACTCCAGAAAGATGATAATAATAATAGACTTATAATAATAATAATAATAATAATAATGGCATGGGTTTAAAGTCCCTCTTAACTGCCGTGCCTTTTGAGATACCAGGTACCCGATTGTTTCAGTATTCAAAATTATTCCGAACTTTTCAAATAATCTGAAATAGCCTATACAGTATATCTACTTAGTTTGTTACACGGTCAATAATCCGATTTCTTTTTTCGTATAAAATTAAAATATTGAAATTGCATGTTAAATAATAGCTAGTTAGTAAACGTAGAATTTGTTGTGAAATATTGGCCTTGAAAATGATATGACCGAATTAACCCGTGCTATTCTATCACAGCAATTTCTCTATATAATTTTCCAAATGAAGAGCCCAATGGTACACCGGGGCGAAACTCTGGCAATGTGTTGAGTTATGCTGGAACATTTATCACATTTTGTGCTTAAACAGCAATTTCTCTGCTTAAATTTTATCATTTGGTTTTGTAATCTCATGAAACCTTATAATATTCATCTGTGAAGTTGATAAAATAGGCGTATAACCTTAGAATATGAAAACATAGGCAATCTACAGAATTTACGAAACTTTCCTTTGTAAGCACAGATTGCTTCGGCCAGTTTCAACGCTTGTTGTATTTATTACACCTACTGTACAAGGTATGACAGATACATACCACTCATTATGTTGGTTTGCCTACCGTAATAGGAACTTCTGAAAATCAATTCTGCAGTCTAAAACCCTATTGTCTCGGCAACGTTTCTGCTTTAGATGTGCGTTGGGATGATCCATTCTAAAGGCAAAAGCTGCAGATTCAGTAACTCGAATCGCACACAGAAATAAATCCTAAATCCTACAACTCATTCACAAACTTCGTGAACTGTGAAGCTCTGATTTCTAACTAAATTACTGCTGACGCAAACCAATCCTTGTTGAAGAGAACACGGTCATACACACAGAGAAAGTTTCACCAAGACCCTAGCAGCTTGTCACATGAATGTTTAGTTGGGACTTTAAAATGAATTGCCCATTTACCACATTTTCATTTCCCTGGCGGGGTGGATTTGTGTATGCTAATGCCTGCAAACAAAACATTTATATTCGCTTTATATCACGATAGCAAAACTTAATATTAGTTCTGAAGTTGTATATGCAAAATTGTTGGATATTTTATGCATTGAGAAGAAAATAACCTCTAATGTAGCGCTCAACCACGCTCCTCGACTGCGTTGGGTAGCTACAAGAGCCTGGAGATCGGTGGTTCATACCTTACCACTGACAGTGGCTGTTCTCACGTGGATTTTCCCGGGATTTTCCACGTTCCATTCAGAGAATTAACAGCAACAACGACAAAATTTAAACACTTATGGAATTTAAGGTAAATGCAAGGAATTATCTCGTATGAGGTGATATTTATTTAGAAGTTGCTATTCGTTCAAACATATGTGTCAAATTATTCTTGCTGGACGTGGGGCCTGCGGTGCTGAAGGTTGTGGGATCGACCTCCAGGGAATTCAGTTGGCATTTGAGGGGGCTTAAAAGTGAACGACTCACGCTAGTATATTTATTGGCATGTTAAATATCCCCTTCAGGGCAAATTTTCAGCCTCACTGCTTCACTAAGACCACTGTAGTCAAAAGGGATGTTAAACTCATATTATTATTATTATTGTTATTTTATTATTATTATTATTATTATTATTATTATTATTATTATTATTATTATTATTATTAGAATAAGGTGTGATATTGTCACGAAGACTCTCCAGATGTGTCGAAATATCCCATTTCACAATGGTGTATATAGTAAATGCACTTCAACAAGGTGGAGTTTTTAATGAAAATTATTTTCGTAAATCATAGAAAAGTGCATGCTTAGCTCATTTTTTCAACTACAACAACACAGTATGTTTACGCCAAGCGCCGTCACACACGCAGTTCACAGTGAAGGAGAGCTACTAGGCGCAGGAGGGAGACAGTTTTTTTAAACGTACAAAGCCAGTACATCATATAAAGCTCTCCGATACAGGACCTTACACTATATTACTCTCCTATCAAACCAACAATTCACTCCGTTCAGTTCGGTCCAACTAACATTTTCAGAACAAATTAACACAGCAAATCATTAGTGAAACAGGAGAGACAAGATTAACCAGTAGTTCCGTGAAGAACTAAATAGCCTTTCATATATTTTATTGGTCTTTTCAATTAAAACCTCTTCCGCACATTAAAATGGTTTTCCATGTGATGTACTAAATATCATTTGATACACAACCTATGTCGCCTCCAACACCATTACGTTGAGAAACTATGTGCTTGAATATATAACATTCAGAATCAGTGATTAAGACGCTTCCCGCGAGATGGCATCTTTCTGTAACGAGTCACTTGAGTTTATTGTAAGAAAAGTCAAATGATTATTATAACAGCCCATCATTCGAATCTTCTCTTCAATTGCTCAAAGATCGATTATTAAGGGATTTGGGAGGAAGTAGAGCCATGCAAGCCAGATAGGAAAGGGGAGGAGGAGAGAGTTCGCCCCAAAATCAATGGGAAAAGGGATAAACCGGACCCAGATAAGGAATCCCTCCCTTACTCACCAGCCGTCAGCCCTTCAGGTTGTAGCTCTGTCCATGGTGTGCAACACACACCCTGCCTCCTTTAGGGCCTTTGGCAGAAGGCAGGAGGTATCATGAAAAGACCAAACTAATTCCGACTTACCGAAAAATGAGTGTTTCAGGAGGGAAAAAGCAATTGTCAGTTACGGTGGTGAAATTTCGCCTTGGATACCCTAATAACGTCGGGGTCGGAAGACAACAACAGTTAACCAAAGGAGGTTAACGGGAAAGATGAAAGAGAGAAGCTTAGCACAAGTAGGTGGAAGAATTGCCGGACTCAGATTGGGTCTCGTGGTCGCCAAACCAAGTCCCATTAGTTGTGAGCACTTGGGATGGGGAACAAAAGGAAACGAACTCTAATAGGTTATTTACACCTAATTTTGCTTTAGCAATACAAATCATCGTTAACAAACTGTTCAGCTGTTAGGGCGTGTGTTGTATAAATATTGTAAGCAATTTAGGTGGAGTGTTGAGAGTAAAGCATGTGTAGCAACCTTCCATTTGCCATCAGTGCAGTCGTGAACATCAAATCCTTGAAATCAACAGTGTGCCGTTGGTTGATGTACTGCCTAGAAAGGCTGAAAGCAAGGTTGTTAACCCCTATGTAGAGCATTTTAGGAACAGTATAAAAGTAAACTGATCGCCCACTCTCACATCTGAGCCAAAATCTAATTAGTTATGCATACCATCCAACAGGATGAAAAATAATCTGTGCCACTTTATGTTGTAGCGGCTAGCGTTATTGACTGTCATCCCTAAGGTCTCGGGTCTAAATCTCGGCTCTGTCAAGAAATTTAATTATTCTCGTCTGCGGGCTGGCACGGAGTACACTCAGCTTCGTGAGGAAAAACTAGGAACCGGTGGATTCGATTCCCATCTTGGCCATCCTGCAAGTGGTTTTCCATGTTTTCCTGGAAAATGCCGGGAAGGTGCCTTACTTAAGACAATGGCAATCTCCTTTCATATCCCAATTCTAACTACGAATACACTCAATACACTAAAAACACCACAATAACACAGGTCACAATACTGATTCCACACATACCAAAGTGCATAGGGGTGATGGCCACGATGTCTCAAGACACTAAATGAAACAACAGCAAACAACGCAAAAATATTGGTAGAGACAAGTGGGTTGCTCTGAACCAGCTTAAGACTTGACAGCCTTTAATAAGTTATGGACTAACGTATCGACATAACATTGCAATGTAGCCTGTAAGTACGCATACATCTACTCCATTAAGAAATTAGAACACACCTAATGGCAGAGGAGTGAGTACTTTAGAAACCGGCCCTCGTAGGCAAGGCTTGAAGAGACACTTGCGCGCGTAAGTCATAAAGAAAATGAGCCCCTCTTCAAACGTCACACCACACTGTCTGTGCTAAATATATCACTCGCCACGCCTATTCAGCTGTTACACAAGACCTCAACAATCGCACTCGTCTTATTCATAAGTAGAATCTGACGACACTGCACCAAGACCACAAAGAACAATGCCTGCACTTCTGCAGGTCCGTATGCACTCAGGTGTCGTACACATATCACTATCTTGAAGGCAGATGGGAGCCTTGTCTTAATTTAGGTCATCACGGTCTGTGCCAAAGTCGATAAAACAGAGAACTACAATACTTAAAGAAAAGTACCTCAAACACACAGATTGAGAAAGTTTCTTGACCAACTCGTGGTGTAGTGGCTAGCATTCTTGGCTTTCTCCCCTGAGTTCCCGCGTCTGATACCTGGCTATACCAAGGAATTTAATTCTCGTCTGCGATTTGGAGTGGGTTACACTATGCATCGTGAGACAAATCAGAGAAGAGGTGGGTTCGTTTCCCAGCTCACACATCCAAGTAGAGGTTTTCCATGTTTTTTCATTTCTGCTCCAGGCAAATGTCCGGATGATTTCTAACATAAGGCGACAGTTGCTTCCTTCCAAATATCAGCCTTAACTACAAATATATAGCCTACACACTACCACAGACACCACCATTGCACAGGTTGTCAGACAAATTCTATACACACCCAAGTACATTAGCCTACATGTGTTGATATCCACACAACAATAGAGCACTGGTCACAACACCCATTTCGAAAAGAACGCTACGGGAACACTATTTCACGCGATATGTGAGTATGTATTTCACACTCCACTGTGAACTAACGAGGAACAAATTTCTTACTACATTGACATCTGAGCATTCTCATGGAAAGTGAATGTGCAATAATAGTTTTATTTCTGATCTACCTACATCGATGATACAGATGGGGTGGTGATTATCATAATAATAATAACAATAATAATAATAATAATAGACTAATAATAATAAACATAATAATAATTATAATTATAAAAAAATTAAACTAACCCCGCGAATGGAATTCTGAGGAGGACTACGCGTAACTAAAGATGACTGCCCCCCAACTCACCCAACTCATAGCCTGCCGATTAAGGAGAGTGTGCGACGGGCGTAACGACTCCCTCAGCCACATTACCTTGGGTTTAGGCCATTGAGCTCATGCCAGAATTTAAATCGCTCTTGGAGCTGGGAATCGAAACTAGGGCCTCGTGGGTTATAGATAAACGTGCTACTCTACACCACAGGGCTGGCGTCAGTAATATTATTATTAATAATAATATGCGATTATCTAGTGTAGTTACAGAGACAACAACCCAGGAAAGGATTGGTAACGTGCCAGGCAATATATACACACGAGTTTAATATACTGATCATCTGTAGTTCGACCAATTGGAGGGAGATTCCAATCAACACCATAGGGAAGATGAAGTAGATAGAGGAAAAGGTTTGGGAGTAAAAGTAAAATAATGGTTTCAAGTGACGAACCCAAACAACAAAATAACATTTTTTTTTCAAAAGTAGTGATTAACAATAGAGGAGAAAACAATCTGAAATCTAAAAGATTTGTAACTTTCCAAAGTGGTGTAATGTGAGGGAAGGGGTGGCCCATGGCCCATTTAGAATAGTTGACGATATTTATATATCTGATTAAACTAGAAACTTTTGGAAGGAAAATGATTGCTGCGGTCGAAAATTGAAACTAAATCTCCCACAAGAAAAAGTACTAATAAGAGATTTAGATAAGGTAGAGACAGTCTTGATTACGAAAGACCAGTAATCAAGATGCATAAACTGAAAATGACCCTAGGTAGGAAGTTAGCTGAGCGAACTATACCAACGATAGGCCTAAACAGTCTAAAGAGATCTGTGAAAAACTGAAGTAATATATAGAAAAAACTTAGATAAGAGCACTACAAACAGTTATACAAGTTCAAGTGGCGCATTTCAAATTGATGCCAAACGTGAAGAGCAAGGGAAAAGTGATAATATTGATTAGATTCGACAATAATTAGTCATATATTTTTAACCCTAAGCGATTACAAATGTTACAAGATTCAAACAGGGAGGCCGTGGCCATAATATTCAAATCCGTGCCACGCATGTAAGAATAAGCAGTTCAATTGCAGTGAGGTTAGCATACAAAAAGAGGTGTTGCCAGAGGCGGTTCTAGCCCTGGGCCGGGGGGGGGGGGGGGGGGGGGTGGCGCCCCCCCCCCCCCCCAGTTTTAGTGAAATAATAATTTTAAAATTCCTTGGTTAATAAATAAATTGATAATTTACAGATATAATTTATCTGATATAAAACAAACTAATGCATTTAATTAAGTTAATTTTTCTTTCAATTTCAAAATTTATTTATTTTGTATGTAATTTAAACACACAATTGAAATCGTGTATAAATATAATATTTTTTAAAAAAGTAGTGCATACACCAAGAGTATTAAACTCTTTTCCCAACTTTATGACATGCAAGTTCAGAAGTTTCCAATGTAGAGAAACCTCCATGCGATACAAGTGCATCGATATCTCCCCAACTCTGTGACAAAAATGTGAGTGCAACTGTTTCTAATATAGACGAACCAGTAACATTTTATATCAGTGCATCGATCTATGATGGTCCATGCCAATCACGTAAATTAGTTTATAAACAAACGTTACTATACAACAAGAACAGGAGTTTTGTGGTGTTTGAAGCCATATTTTCAGTGTTGCCTTAGTAAACAAGAGTTTAGTGCTTTTCAGTCGGTCAACACGAATGTACCCAAAAGAGGTGGGTTATGCCCTAATCCTGAAATAAATTACATGAGATTAATAAAACACTAGGATGACCAGTTTCGATCGTCAAGCGATCATCATCAGATCCAATACACTTAGGCTATAAAATCTATGTTTGAAATACAGGTGAAAATATTTACAATATGTACAATTATTTAGTTGCAGTATTGGTACTGCAACTGTCAGTGTATGCTAAATGCAGTATATATGTTAGGTGAAATGCTAAATGGTGATGGCTATCCGGAGATTGTACTTTAGAGAGATTATATGGTTGTAAACTATGGTTAAACTATAAAATTTTAGGCTAACTACTTATCTGATTGTCTTCCGTACTACAGCTATTCGCAGTTTCCGTGCTCACTTGAACTCGCTGTGCGGTCGACTGCGGTGGTTCTCTTAACGACTGGTTTTTCCCTGCCTTCCCCCCCTGTCCCTACGTGCTGTGGGGAGTGATCGCGATGTGTTTATGTGAGGTGTTGCCAACCTAGATAAGATGTATGTTATTGAATGAGGTGGATCTACAACTATTAAAGACCGTGGATTAGTCCTCGCCACGCGTGGAGCATAACCCATTCGAACTAAGCGTTGACGGTCTTATGAGGACGTCCCGGCACCTTTAATACTGCCTCTAATATGGGCCTTGGTTTATTGCAGAAGAAAAGTACATCGTACACCTGATCCAGATAACATTTACCTATTAAAAACCCCCTAATTTCCCCCCTTTTTTATCTAGCTTGGCTGTGTCGCTAAATTGTGTTTTGTTTCCGACAGGGTGTGTTTTTAAGTAGCGTGAAGAGGGGTGAGCTCTCCATGAACGTGTGTTCATTTAGATTGTTGGGATTGTTTCGTTTGGCTAGGTGTATCTCGATTGCTTCCTTTATGTCAAGAGCTCTGCCTTTCGATTCGTGATGGATTATTTTAAGGTCCGACTCTATGTTGGTAAAGCTATACCCTGCGTCACACATATGTTCGCACACGGCTGAATGTGTTCCGTATCTTATCGCATTTCTATGTTCATTATAACGTGTGTCTACTCGCCTTCCACTCTGCCCGATGTAATTAGCTTGACAATCGGTGTCTTGGCACGTTATAGAATATACCCCTGACCTTGAATACGGGTCACGTTTATTTAGATTACTATTTAGGAGGTGCCTAGCGGTTGTGTTTTTCGTCGTGAAAGCTATCTTTATGCCTTGCTTTTTGAATAGGTTAGTGATTTTATATGTATTCGCATTCACATAGTTAAAACGCGCAAATTTTTTCTCATTACTGTCCGGTTTGGGAATCGTTTTATCTTTATTTTTATGTTTGGCTATAATTTGATTTATTTTGCTTGGCGAGAAGTTGTTTTCCTTTGCTATTTGCATAATAGTTCTTATTTCCTTATTATAGTTGTCTTTTGACATGGGTATGTTTAAAGCCCTGTGCACCATTGAATTGAAACCCGCTAGTTTGTGCGTACTGGGGTGATTAGACTGATTGTCGATTGCATGCGAGGTTTGTGTTGCTTTCCGGAATATGGAATATGAAAGGTCGTTGTCTTTACGTTCAATAGTTATATCGAGATAATTTATTTTCCGGTCTATTTCGGATTCCTTAGTGAATTTGATAGAATGGTGAAGGCTATTAATGGATTAGAGAATTGTTTCTTCGCTTGTTAGTTCAGTATCGTAGATGCAAATTACATCATCTACGTATCTTTTCCATATTACTATTCCCTTTGTTGAAGTCTTTTCTAAGAACGCATTTTCTAGTGCATTGATGAAGATGTCAGCGATTAACCCACTTAGTGGCGATCCCATTGCTAGGCCTTCTCTCTGTGTGTATATTTTATTGTCGAATTGAAACACGTTTTGGGTGAGAACGACCCTCAGTAATCTCACAATCTCTTCAATTTCTTTTACCGAATTGTTGGATTTTAAGTTGTTTTCGATAGTGTTGATTGCTTCAATAATCGGAATATTGGTGTACATGTTAGTTACGTCGAAAGATACTAGCCTGAAGCTAGGTTTCATTTGTAGGGTGTTCAATGCTGTTACTAGTTCTGTTGTGTTCTTTACAGAGTTGTTTTTGTCGTTGGAAAGACGGCATTTTAAGATTTTTAGTAACTCTTTGCTGATTTTGTAATTAGGGGCATTCCTACAATTGACTATTGGTCTCATTGGGCATTCCTTTTTGTGTATTTTTGGTTGTCCCCTCAATGACGGTATTTTCGGGTTCATGTTTATTAGTTTTGATTTTTCGGCTTTGGTCAGTATGTATTCTGTTTCTTTTAGCGCACTTTTTATTTGTTTTTGGAATTTGTTGGTGGGGTCTTTTGTTAATTCCCTGATTTCGTTGTTGTTTAGGAATTCGACTGTTTTTTCAATGTATTCTGTTTTGTTCAAAATTACTGTAGTGTTTCCCTTATCTGCTTTTGTGATGATTAAGTCATGTTCTTTTATTTTTTGTTTCAACGACTTTATTTCTTTGATTTGTTTGTTGTTTTGAATGTTATTGCTGTCGCCCTCTCGTTTGAGGATTTTTTTGGCTTCGTTGGTGGCGAGATTTTTGGTTAATTCCCTGTCTTCTGCTGGGAGCTTGTGACTGGCTATCTCAATATCTGTGATTAACTGTTTTATATTGTGGTTCGTGTGTGCGTCTGTGCAGTTGTATTTCAAACCTTTGTCTAACATATTCATTTCACCTTGAGAAAAGGTTACGTTCGTTCTGTTGTTTACTCTGCTGTGGAAATTGAATTCATTGTTATTCGTGTGTTGTTCGTTAGATTGATGGTTCTGTGTTTCTCCTAGTTTCCTTAATTTATTTTCTAGCGTTTCATGCTTCCTCGTTGCTCTGATTTTGATGGTGTCATGTAGGTGTTCGGTGAAGCTGTCCCATTGGGCTGCGTGCCAGAAATTACTTAGTTGCAATTGAATGTCGTATAATTGTTGGTTAATTTTTTGCTTTCTTATGTATGCAAATCTTAATTCGTTTTTTATCCAAAGCGCTTTGGCTTGTTTAGTTGAAATGATCGAGGCTGGTGTGTTCGGTACGGTTTTAATTGGTACGTATTTAGGGGTGAGGTTTAGTTCTATACATTTTTTGTTGAACAAAATTGAAAAAAAAAAAGGAAGCTTGTAGTTTAACGTGACCGTTAATCTTGAGATCATGAGCCACGGGACCTCCGTTTTACGTGGAATCCGAACCACAGGACATGGCATTTCACTTCGAAAATCTCACATGCATTGACCGGGAATCGAACCCGGACCCGCCTTGGTGAGAGGCACACAGCTAGACCGCTGAGCCACCACGCCCCCTGAACAAAATTGACTTGTCTAAATTCATGAGTTTAAGCCTGAGTGATTTGAATTTCTTGGCTTCACGATTT